>NC_051174.1:52909951-54109951 GCF_013339725.1 Rhipicephalus microplus
CGACTACGTGGTTGCATCCCAGGCACGCTGGCTTGTGTCGATGGCACGTAGATCACCATTCGCAAGCAGGAGGGATTCAGACTGGCCGACACGGTGAGCTTCATGTCCAGAAAGGGCTATTATGCTCTGAACGTCATTGTTGTAAGTACCATTAGGATCCTTTCTTACTCGCCCATCGGAGCAATTGTTCAATTGAGACGCCAAAGCTTGAAAAAGTAATAATGCAACGAATGAAAAGAACCTGAAGGGAACTGTGTGCGAGCTTGTTGGTGGCTAGCAAGGCCTCGGTAATAATAAGTGCCATGTGATTTGTGCGTTAGCCAGTTGCCGATTTTCTACTGGCGTAGATGCACAATTGAGTTGTGCATTTTCGAGGTAATCGGTAATATGGGCAGCAGACGTAGCAGAAATATATACACAACAGGAAAGTATTTTCAACACGAAAGTGCTTACAATCACAACTATGGAGCTGGCTTGGGAATATACGAGTGTTCTTTCCCAAGAGCAACTCGTAGGTTTTCACTTATCGATCATTCAGTGGAAGTCGTAGCCATGTGTACAGCAGAGGAGGGGTCATTGTCCCCCCTCCTCTCTCCTAAGTGTGCTACACCCTGTGTTTCCTTCTAAGTGAAGTTTCTTGTACCAATGACTCTACTAGTACGCGTTGTTTCCGGCGTATGCGTAGAAAAAGGGGATTTCTTTTGAGTATAAATGCAGTACTATTTTATATCGCTCCTCATTGCAGGTGTGCAACGCATGGCTGCGCATCCTTGTCATGGGCCCTTGATTGCCAGGTTCGTGCCATGACTCCTGGGTGTAAGAACACAACCCACTATGTGCACGCCTAGCTGCCCATCTGCAGCTTGGCGAATATCTGCTTGGTAAGTATGAATGTGTACTAACTGGGGCAGAGCACTCAGCCTTCATGTTTCTAATGCAGGAGACGCAGGGTATCCCCTCGAGCCAAGGCTCCTAGTTCCCGTCCTTGGCAGTTAACTTTGCACTTCCGAAGGCCGATACAACAAGGAGCACGCATCCATGCGCAATGTTGTGAAAAGATGTATCGCAGTGTTGAAGAGCACATTCCGCTGCTTGCAGCACTTTCGAACGATGCTCTAGAACCCCGATCGGGCAGCACAAATCATCTATGTTTGCATTGCTCTCCACAACAATGCGTTGCATGCAGGCGACTGGACCTTGGACGAGTATGTTGCCGACATGCCACTAGCTGAGAATGACAATGGGGAGCCAAGGGAAAGCCATATGCTCACACAACGCAACGTTCTGCTCAGAGACAGCAGCAGCACAGCGTTGTCTTGCGCCTTTATTGAAGTACACAGGAACGGTGAGTTTTCACGTTTTCATATCTCATAATTTATTTATACTGATTTCACTGCGTCTAGACAAGACAGGGCTGTGTTTGCCGCATTTCAATACAGAAAGTACTTACGCGTGCTTCAATATGAAGCAAGGTGACAATGTGAAAACGTTGCATTTTCTTTAAATGGTACATGAAATATGCAACAGAAACACCCTTTTCCATATCAGTGATCATAGTCACAACAGACTATATTGGAGCAAGCAAATAAGAGCGGCGCTCTGTGCTGAATGTTGCCATGAAAAATTTTGCGAACAATGCAGCAGCGTCACACAATTTCTTTCAAGAGAACGCATAGTAATTGCGATTCCGATAGTAACATGTTGTATGAACACATGATATATAAGTCCGTCTCTTCCCAGAGTGACCGACTACAAGCATTCAATTGTGCACGCCAGGCTGGACGAGCAATTGTGCTCGTCAAGTTATGCTCGTTTTTTTTCATTGTTATAAACTTTGTTTGAATGGTGAAATAATATTTGATATGAATTCTCGACTGCAGTCATGCTGCAATGCTGAAAAATACGTAAATCAAGACAGCAATTAACAGGCGAGTCGTTTTGATAACATACAGCATGAATAATTGGCTCAGCAATCTCGCGGCTCCCAAACCATACCACGTTCAAAATTTATTCCCGCAACGAGTCGTTTACAATGAAAACTAAATCGCTGGCATGTTGCTTTGATGATGACCATCTTCATTTGTGAAACTGTGTGACATGACCACTTACTAGCTTAGTGCTCTCAAAAAAAGACTCAGAATGTAGTTGTTGTACCTCAGTCTCATTGTGCTGAATCGAAAATACCACATTGAGCTGCAAAACGGTGTGAAGCAAAAAGATATCACATTACTACTCTATGCAGTGATGCTGCATAAAAAGTGCAGTAAGCTAGAAAACATAGTGCGGCAATACAAATATCACAGAAACGTTCACAGAAAATATCAACTACACCCTCGTGGTCTCC
This sequence comes from Rhipicephalus microplus, assembly GCF_013339725.1. NCBI lineage: Eukaryota > Metazoa > Arthropoda > Arachnida > Ixodida > Ixodidae > Rhipicephalus > Rhipicephalus microplus. Next base: position 52,912,296 of record NC_051174.1, read on the forward strand.
GTGTGATAGACGACACACCTTTGCAATGTGGAGAAAAAAACACTGCCACTGGAGCAGCTCGAACATACATAGAGAAACGCATATATCGAACATAAAAATGCTGTACTCCTTGTACAAAGTACACGCTAACCTAAATCTAGTAATATGTACTAAATGCAAACAAAAACGTATACAATAGAACGTGAACAGCAACCCGTAAACATATCAAAAAGACTAAACTATTAATGAAAGATAATATGTGGAAAACAAGGCGAAAATCAAATCAAACTGTGTATATGTCTCTCGAAGCGTAGAAAAATGAACATGAACAGCAACATCTAAACACTTTGAAACCGAGAAATCAATAATGAATGGTGACAAAAAAACAAAACATTGAACACATTACGAAAAATTAAAATAAACTACGTATTCCTTTCTCGCAGATAGCCCTCAGCCATGGCCCATGCCAAGGGATGGACCACCTGTAGGACGCCCTCCTGCGCCACTGCCGCCTTCTCCTGTGCTTTTGCCATTCGCCGTGCTGCATAAGCGATGCGGGTGGTTGAAGTTTTCATCCCCCGCAGCACCTGCGATGAATCATCGTGGTGAAAATGTTTAAGTGAGCTGCCGGTAAACCCTTTACCATCTCGTGGCTGGATCTGCTGCTGCCTAGAATTGCAACGGACACAACAATGTCCCCTCAGTTGAAGATCCACTGGCCTGATGGCATTCTTTCAAAGTGTGAAGCTTCGTTTACAAGCTACCCTACTGAAACGTTCCGTAAGATGCGGAGACCTCACATACGGAATTATTGGAATATGGAAGACGTATGATGCGGACTCCGCATAAGACATATGATGCGGACTCCGCATCTTATGGAAAGACGTATCATGCGGAAATTACTGAAATGTGTGCATGTTACGTCTGAATCTAGTGCAAAGCAATATAATGTGTAAATTGAATAGACGTCCACATCTTGAGTACATGCAATACTGTGTACAAATCACAATATTTCTTAAACGTGCATGATGAGGGATTGAATCATCGGCATCTTACTAATTGTCGTGATGCGGAAGCAAAATTACCTTTTAAATAAAATACATTACAAAACTACTAAATTAACATGCTAGCGATCATAAATGGTGGTTACATTGCAACACATTATTGCAGTGTTCTATACAAGACTTAAAGAACTGATAAAGTTATTATTATCAATAGAGAAGCATTAATATACACATCAGCCCTGCTACAATCAATATGTTTTTTATTTGTCTTTATGCTCCAGCTGTGAATAGTGACATTGCAGTGTTGATCGTACACAAATGAGATGACTGCACCGCAATTTTACGAGCTCCACCTAAGCCACAGGATGGTGGCACAATGTAACAGCAATTTTAAAACAAAATGTTTAAACATAAATAATAATCATAGCACTGAAAGTGTGGCACTGTGTTTATCTCATGAATGCCTTGTGGAGATCGGCGAAATGCTGCTTGAGGCTCCGGCACCACTGTAAATTTCGAAGGTCACTGCGATAGAACTTATGTGTCCTTCATAGGCACCTGAAAATGAAAATAATTGGCACAAATAATGTCAGAGACACATGTTAGCACAATTGTTTACATGCACAAGAAATATAACACACAGAATGAAACTGAAAATTTAAGGCACACAATCCTTCATGTTATGCATATGTGAATAATAGAAGGAATGAGTGTATAAATTAGTTCTGCCACATCAAAAAACAGCATGCTTATCACAGTGAAAATAACTAGGTTGTCATGATTTTCAATGGTAGAGATAATCGAATAATATGTCCTTATGAAATTATGATTTAAAAGCTTCCTGCACAGTAAAACTTTAGGAACTGCAAGTGAAAGCTCTCAATGTTCATTTAATAGTGTGTGCATGTACATCTGCTGCCTTTATACTATACAGTTTGTGCACAAAATTGGCATTTTGAACAATTTTGAGAGTTAAACCTATGCAACTTATGAAGGTTAAAATCACCATGAAAGCAAGCAGGACCAGGCAGGTGCCATTAAAAATCTGTGCAAGCCAGATAACTTTAACCGAACTGCACACATATAGGGGAGCAAGAGTAACAGAAATTCGGCTGCTGACCCGCATGTCGCGGTATCAAACCCCGGCTCCATTTCCGATGGAGGCAGAAATGCTGTAGGCACGTGTGCTCAGATTTGGGTGTACGTTAAAGAACCCCAAGTGGTCGAAGTTTCCAGTGCCCTCCACTACGGCGTCTCTCATAACCATATAGTGGTTTTCGGACGTGAAACCCCACATATAAATCAAGAATAACAGAAATAAACTGCCAACAGAAAAGTTGGGTGCATGTGCTATCTGTACACCTTACTACATACAGCATGCTCATTCCATTTTAAATACCGATATTGAAAATAACTGCTCTATTAGGAATGTAAAAGGTAAGGTAGAACTGAACGACTCTACAAAAAGTGACCCTATTATGACATCACGTTTTCTTATAACAAAATTGACTAAGACTCTCAAATATCATTATGCAAGGAAAAAATCTTCAAAAGAACAATCAAGTTTGAAGTCATAATTATTTATATGGCTACTATGACTATAACCAAGAAATCGACCTCAACATGGCTAATGTTAGTTTTTAATGCCTATGTTCACTAGACAATGAACTATACTACAAAAAGCACAGCGTTCAGGCAAAGCACCACACAAAAAAAGAAAGCAGTCCTTTTTGTTATTACCTTCAATGCCTTTAAATTGGTATTTTTACCTCTACTTTCCGCTTTTTATCTAAGTAACTGGTGTGAAACAAGTTAGCTGAAAATGCACTGTGCCTCCAAAACCAGTTGGTTGAATCTGAATTTTTAAAAAATGGTGAAGCTTGCACTAAATTAGGCTCCACAAGCCTTGGAACAGTGAGACTACATGACTCTTAGGACTACTTTAGTTACTTGTGTTTTGTTTCTGGGCCTAAGCATAAAGACAAGGGCTTAACTGAATTGCTCACAAACAAATGCTTTCGAAATTGCCCGAGCGTCAAAAGATGCTCAGCCATTTGTTGTGTTTTGCACTGGGCTATTCTACACCAAACATACAAACCATACTGCCTGGCGACCATCACAGATGTATAGTTTAAAAAATGATGGGAATTTACTGTTCTGAAAATAGTTATTGGCAGAAATTTTTTGAAGAGAAAAGAGTAGTGGTCCCGCGGGTACCTTCAGAATTTCGCAGAATGTCGTGCGGGTGTTATTTGTGAGAAAAATTTCAAAGTACCGCTTTTTCTTGCCATATCAAATTTGATCTACATATTAAGTAAAGATGCCTCTTAAAGTATTTGAAGTCAAGTAACATTAGTGCAATTTTTCTGCTACATAGGCTTTGAAGAATTCAGCCAAACTGTTTATCGTTTGCATTTCTTGTATGGCAATACTGCATTTTGTATGAATATTTGAGCCACAAATACTCGCTGCACAGAAGTTATATTTTACGAAAAAAAATAATGTTAGGTCCAGATTATAAATATCACTATATAATCGTTTTTGTCCACATTGAGATGCAATTTGAGCTTTGTGTTTTTCTAATTGAAAATTACTTTTATATGTAAGTTGAAAGCAAATAAACAGTTCTTGTTACATGGCAAGTGTTATCATTACAATTTTTGTTTAAATGAGGAAAATGATTTTTGAAGTCTCCTATTGAGGGCCATGGGGAACTTCGGAACAGAAGCTGTCATACATCAAATGCAGAAAACAGCCATCATAAGAAACCTTCAAAAATTCATTTCTACTTTAAGACAAAGTGTAATCATATAACTTGCCATATAAAGAGAACTGCTTCCTTGCTTCTGATGTGACGAAAAAATTGCACTAATATTACTGAGCTTCATGCATTACACACAATCACCTCTACTTAATACCAAGACCGAATTTGGTGTAGAAGAGGCAGTATTTTCGAAACACTTTACTTTTTACAAACAACACCCAGACGACATCCTGGGAAGTCCAGAAGGCACCAACGTGGCCTAATATTTTGTTCTCTGCGATATACTTTAGCATTTTGCTGTTTTCAGAAAAATACAGTAAACGAGCACAATATTTTTTTTTTCTAAACACATTTAGGACGGTTGGCAAAATGGCTGGGATGTTTGATGCGTAATTGCCTCACGGCCAGCATTTATTATTCCGAAGCTCAAGCCATTACCTCTCTGTTACTGCCTCCCTCACATACAATGCCTGCATAGGAAAGAAAAAGAAAGGCAGGTCCGACAAAGTTCACAAGGCAAGATATTTTCATGTTGGATAAATTCATTACCATAAACAGCAGCAAAATAACATTCATTTTGAGTAGTCCAAGACACAAGCTATATACCAGCATACTAAGAGCCAAGCACAAACTTTTCAATTGAACGTGTGTGGTGATAGATAGGAAGACTGATCAGTCTGTAATTAACTAAATGAAGTACAATGCACTGTTCAATCCAACACCACATAGGCATCTTTGCTATAGCAAAGCCATGTGTCATTGATTCATGCACTAGATGGGACAATGCAAATGTAACAAAAAAGGTGAAGAAAGAAAACAAGGGAAAAAAAAGAAGAAAAGGGGGGATGCAAAGTAGGAGCAGTGTAGCACTACTTTTACTTTGCATTCCCCTTTTCTTTCTTCTTTTTTCTTCTTTTCTATCTATCTTTTTTTGCTTCCCTTACCCCCAACCTCCGACAGGAGAACACTTTGTATCAGCGCAACCTAACTTGAAAATAAGCAAGGGCTGCACTCTTCTGCATTATAGGTTTTTTTTTTTAGACAAACATTTCCAACAGGCACACACGCCTATACCAAAAGATGATGTCATTACTGACCCCATTTAAACTAACACGCCAAGGATGACAAGGTGACTTCTAAAAAATAGGTCCTCCTATCGCAACATCGGCCAGCCTGTCTGAAGCATTTCTACTGTTCACCCTGATTACCCCACTAGATGTTTCCATCTGTCGACTCACATCTTCATTTTGGATAACACTAAGACGAGCTTACATTGATGAATACGCACGAAAGTTTAGTGATGTATCATGTATCAGATTAAGCAACTCTGTTAAAAAATTATTGATAGCTTGCTTCCAGGCTTTTTAATACTGTAGCCTGAAACTTCGTAATGTCTTCTATGCACATGAACCAGATTGACAACGTAACGCACAACATGCTTAAGAATACTGCGAGGAACAAGATAACGACAAAACGACCAGCCACCCAAAATTTTCGCTGTACATGTTTATAAAACGTTCATGTACCCCAAACGAGGTGCTTATGATACAAGCCGAAAAAACCTACAAGTAGGGCCTTGGAGTCTTCTGGAAGTAGACGTGTTGCATTTTTTTCTGTAGAGGGCTTTACACCCATAAGTGAGGAACAAAACTCCTGTATAATGAAGAATGTTGGCAGCTATCAGTTATAGAAAAACCTAATGCAGCTAATCTTCCCCGACACATCTGTACATTTAGAGAGGTGACGTAGCTTCTGTGATTGTGGCAGTAACTCCAACAGGAGCAGTGCGAAAATTGGTACTACTTGGCTAGACAAATGTCCAAACATGCCTGCCCGACTCCCTCTAGCCATCCTGGCTGAATCTGACACATGATTTCTTAACTGCTGGCTGGGCAAAAACAAAACCACTGAAGCACTCACAATACACAGCGTGAAGTTCCTCTGGAGTGGTCAACTTCGTCTTCTGCGATGAAAGAGCAGCACAGTGTACTGATAAGGCACTCCTTGCAATGGTTTTCAATGCCACACAGTGACCTTGCTGTTCCTGTCGAAGAGAGCTTCGGGAGCTTGGAGGGCGCTTGCTCTTTTCTGGGGGCTGCTGCCGCTCCTCGTTTTCTGCTCAAGGTCAACCTGCATAAAGTTGTAGACGAGGCTTTAAGAGTTGTATATAATGATATACAAATTTTCGCTGAACACACATTTTCTCGTGGCACACTGAGGAATTTCTTATAAAACTTAAGGCCTCGTATATGCAAACATTTACAATCGATCCGAAGATGCACTCGACTCTAAAGAAGCAAGCTTGTTATGTAGTGTATATAAAGAAGGGTCACTCAGCACAACCACAACTACAGTTGCACACGAAAACGACATTTTACATGATCCTGTTTATTTACATGGTCCATTTTATTTACACGGTCCAGTTTACACGGTCCCGTTTTACACGATCTGGTCTGCATGAACTCTTGAACCGGGCACCATATAGGTTGAAAGACACACACAGACTTTGAGACAAACCTAGTTTCCCGTGGAGCATCCTCTTGCACTATAACAACACATCTCAATCTAGTTAGTTGGTCAGAACGAGGTGAAAACAGCTCGCACTTGAAAAGCACGGTCAGAAGGAATGACGCCTGCACCCTGTGCTTTCTGTACGTTCTCGTTGAGGGTGCAGTTTTCATCTTATCCTTATGCAATTTCGCATTTATAACTTTGTTCGCTGCATAATCTTTGTGGCGTTAAAGTGTGTGATACCGTCATGTGTATCACATGTAATTTATAAACATAGAATACAAGATAGCTTGATTCAAAAATAACAAAGCGCATCCAGCGCCATGTCCTGTAGCCATTCTTTAGGCAAGTGGCAGAATGATTTCTTCTTCAAAACATATCTTACTTGTAACCACTACAAGAGCTAACTCGTACACTGGCACATTCTGTTTGCCTCTTCAGATTATAAGGTACCTTTTTTACACCAGAAAATCTTCAAGAAGAATAGAAGTGTTGTAATTGTGAAGAAAGAAAAGTAGAAGGAAAAAAAGATATTGATTGATTTGTGGGGTTTAACGTCCCAAAACCACCATATGATTATGAGAGACGCCGTAGTGGAGGGCTCCGGAAATTTTGACCACCTGGGGTTCTTTAACGTGCACCCAAATCTGAGTACACGGGCCTACAACATTTCCGCCTCCATCGGAAATGCAGCCACCACAGCCGGGATTCGAACCCGCGATCTGCGGGTCAGCAGCCGAGTACCTTAGCCACTAGACCACCGTGGCGGGGCAGGAAAAAAAAAAGATAACCTGTCCTGTACAGGGACCGAGCCTGCGAACTTCGAATAACAGGTCCGATGCTCTATCAACTGAGCTACCATGGCGGCTATCCCTCTTCCATTTTGTACGGTATATATGTGCATTTATACATGGAAGAGTCAGTCAGCGCTGCCTGTTTATTATGGCGAGTGTGGCACACCTTTTTTTTGCCTACTGGCAATTACATTACGATTGCAATTACGTAACGATTACTTCCATTATCCCTATACTTCTTTGGCAGCATTATGCATCTGTACGTTCTTAGAAAATCTGTTAGTCACAGGAGGAGGCAATAGTTCACCCTCCCATCTAAATGCATGTACTTGAACACATGCACAACTGATAAAAAAAAAACAAGTCACACACCGCTAAGATTACTGAGATTCACTGTTTCAGATCCATGAGTAAAGGAAAGAACTATAAATTTAAGGGTTTGTTGTCTTTGTTGAACACATTATAATGAGAACTAGCAGAAAATGATGCCAAACAAACTATAGGGGATGTTATCAAAAGTAATTTTAACAAAATTGTGAAAAGAAAAGTGAACAAAAAGGTAACTTGGCAAAGTTTTTTGACAATTGAATTGACATTACTTTTTATAACATCCCTTTATTTTACTGGGTAATGTTGTCGGGTAATTCTCATTATTAGAGTGGTGAGTAGGCTGACAAAGAAAGTATATGGCATTGATACTTCTTTTGAACACCTAAAAGTTTGAGGAACTTAAAAGAGTGGAAGCTACTTTTAGTAGACCAGAATATTTAGTTAGAGAGAAAAAAAAAACGTACACACATTTTTACCAGGCTTTTTAACCTATTTTGAGACATAAAAGTGTATGCTGCCAGTAATGTTAAGTACCATTACTTTTGTCACACTATGCGCTGTAGCAGGTGTAGTTAGAGTGGTGATAGTGAAGGATTAATCAAGCACGCCACCAACTGCGTTCACATCAATGGTCGCGTATTTTAAAAATAAACCTGCTGTATAGTAAAAAAATTTTTAGAGCATTTATGATTTTATCCAAATCAAGTTAAACCGACAGGGTAAGCCAACCATTTGCATAAAATCAAAAGGCATAAAGTCATTCATGTATTATAACTATGTGAACAATTTCAGCAACGCAGGGCAAAGTGACAACAGTTCTATTAAAAACCCCTCTCACTATAACATGCATGAAAAGCACCACACCAGAATATTTTATAGTGCATGTAATATCGAGACTACTAGACTGTCTATTGACCTTTCAGAAGAAAGGTATCTCCTTCACGTTCAAGGGGCAACCACTTAACCTTTTCCTGAGCTTTTCTGTGAATATTTCCTGAATTTCAGATATCATTAGGATTGATTTAGAGTGAACAGATTTTGCTTACGCATTGAAACCTAGTTCTGTATGTAACTGCAATTATAGGTGCCAAACCACCTCCAAATAATTTTTAACATTTAACTTTTTTTTAACTGCAGCAGCACAACTAGCTATGGGTGCCCAAAAAGTAGCTAGAAACAATACCTTTACCTCTTTGAGCCTTTTGGAAAAGTTCAGCTTCTCAGCGCTCACCTTACAACATTTTTTTAAATACGTGTTTGTGTGCCCACTGCTCTTGCTCCTTGTACAGCGAGGAGGAGCACATGGCAAGAAGAGAAAAGAAAGAAGCATAGCGAAAAAAAGCGAAATAAGCGAGGACCTCTTTTGTATCGTACAATGTGTGTAATATTGTTATTGAGACAACATATAGACAAAAAAAATTATCACGGCTATGCGTCCATTGTAGAGTCGTACACAGCTGCAACACCACGACTAAATTTCAACCTTGTGTTGGTTTAGGATCCCTTTATAGTGGTAAGCTAATGATATCTGCATTTGTTTGGCACATATTAAGATGCAGTGAAATGCGATATGGTAATCTCATTTAGAATGCATGTCGTGTGGCTTCATTGTATATGTGGCCACAAGTAACTCTGGCTGCAAAGCAATATGGCAGAGCCTAAACAGACGTCACCGACCACTCCAATCTGAACTTGCCTTTGCTACTTGCCCATCATCATCCCAGCAAAAAATGAATGATTGAATCTGCTACAGATATGTGCTAGCTTATGCTAAGCACCAAGTATGAAGAATGTTTTGTCATTATTGAGATCAGTTATTTGTTCAAGAACACTTGCTGTCAAGCACAAATACATTGCTGTTGAAGCATCAAGACTCAAATATAAAGAAAAAAGAAGTGTCTCTTTAAAAATTACAGGCCACAAGGTGCAAGATAAATATTTGACACACTTGGGATGTAAGGCACGCACAAGAGGTGCTGCCATATTATACTTTTCCTTGTGTTGAAACCTGCTTGTTTTACTCACCCAACACATCTGTAAAGATGCCGTGAAAACACCAAGGAGCTGATGCAGCAAGGTTGAACACATGTCCAGGGATTCCACCATTCCTAAGCAGCCCTACAGCCTCCACAGTCCTGCAACCATTTGTAAGATAAATATAGTTCTACCCAAAGTTCTTGGTTTACAGACACACATGCAAGATGCATAACCACTCTATAGGAAGTTTGCATGATAATGCGCTGGGTAGCAAAACGGATGCCATTATCAAGTATCCAGGCCTGCCGCTTCTTTCTTTCCGTTCTTAAGTAATCAATCCATGGTTAATAAATGTTCCCCCAATGTGAAGTGTACTGGCAGTCCGGTGAAGAATTGCAATGTATTTCAAACACAGTCCAATTCATGGCAAGTAAGCATGCTGTTCGAGAAAAGAGCATGAAGTTTAGCTAAAACCCATGTTTTTTATAAACACCATTCAATTTGATATAAAAGTTGTGAGCATTATATGAAGGAACATGGATTCATGTTTAATCAATGATTTCTTATAATGTACTGATATGAATGCAACTAGCTGAATATGAATTGATAATTTTTGCTTGAGAATTTAGAGTTATGAACACTATCGCACTTGCCAGCTGCATCTTTTCCAAAACAGTGGCAAGATAGGCTAGTTTCTGTAGGTGAGCAGTAATGAGCAGTGCAAAGTAACAAGAAACACCAGTAACAACAGTATGGGGCAAGCACAGACTCCCAACTGTACAATTTATTGCACAAAAGTTCGCCTGATTATCAGTCCGACAACTCGTGCAAATGAAGGTCCAGTTGGGAATGAACAAGTTACGAAATCAACCATGCCTGCTTTCACTAACAGGACCCTCATTCACATAAAGTATGCAGCGATAGGCCCCTACCAAGGTACGTCACAGCATGATGTCACTGGCACATGTAAAAGGTGTGGCTGGAAAAACACTCCCGCTGGTGGCTCAGCCCGGTACAGTCGTGCGGTGTTTGGGGCAAGTTTTAATTTTTCAAAGCTTACACTTCACGTTACAATGTTGACATTAGCTGTAGTATGTGTCAGCAAATGTCTAGCTGTGTGGTAAACTGTGTGGTAAAATATTTGCCACGCTGTCTGTTTATCTTGAAGAAGTGAACACACGTAATGGCCTGTGCGAGGAACAGCGGCATAGTCTTCAAAAATGTGCACTGTTGATTGCGGCATGTAGTGTGCATTGAAAGGTATTGAGAATATCGGTTCAACTGAGAATATTGTGTGTGGTGTGTGCAGTGTCCATAACAATGTGTCTTGTTTGCCAAGACGTTAGCACTCAGGGCAGGGACTGGTCGATGAAAAAACTTGATTCGACATTTTAGTCAAGGTAAATATGCACTTGACGCGACCATCTGCGAGTGGGTACATCTCGGTGTTTGCGGTGTGTGCAGAAAAAAATTGCATGGTCACCGGGCTGGAAGATACCTTGTTTGTGCTGAAACAGCCAAACAGCTGATGAGTTAGATGAGAAATATTAACGCATCAAAACTATAAGTGCTTGCATCAGCAACTACACAACAGCGTGATAACCGCACCCCTGCCACACAGCATCGAAACATATTTTGAACATGCTGGCAGTGTATTATTTTATAAAAAGCAACTCTGGCAGATTACAAAATCTCACATTGTGCATGCAAGTTTTCTTCAAAGTCAGGAGTACAATCTAGGTGCTGGCCGATAGATTATTAGTTACAAGCAAAAGCGTCTTGCAGGTACACATGCAGATTGCACGAACACCTCTCTCTCTCTCTACACTAGGCACACACATTATATCTTTCAACAAGCACACGCCACTGTTTCGGGGCATAATAACGCTCTACCGTGAACGTATGCTAATCAACCCACTTAGGCGGTTGGCTAGGTGAATCGAGCCAAGTTACAAATTGTATCGCCCGCGAACGTAAACAAAATGCTGCTTTGCATCAAATGGCACTGCAGGCTTCGTTTAATCAACAACGTAGCAAGCGCCATGTGCGTCTTCCTCACTACATTGCACATATGAAAAAATCGATCACCATACACATGCATGTTGCCGCAGTTGTCTCGAATTAGCTCCAGTAAGGCCGCGCCGATGCGCCATGGCTCTGCTGGCGTTAGCGTTGTCAAAGCGAATCGGCAACCGCACTCGCAAAGGCGCGTAAGGTTGCCGTTTCACGAAGCCTCGTTCGAGTGCAGCAACACACACTTGCACTGAGTGGCATACTTGGTCTACATGTAAAAGTGTCCTCCTTACCTTTAGTTTCCTTCACACTGTCCTGAGGGAAGCAACCACAGGCGTCAGCCGTCACCTCGGAGTCCTTCGAGCGCCCGCCCAACCCGCCGATTCCTTGGACGACTCGCACTTGATCCGCACTCGAACAACCGCGGGAATAGGGCGCAATCTTAGCACATCGTACGAACGAGGAACGGCCCTTCCTTGCGTAAATTTAACATTTCGTGCTCTCGTGTGTAGCAGCGCGAACACATGAGAGATGCAACGAAACGGTATGCCTACGTTAACAAAGAAGACAAACAACATGTGGCTTTAGCTGTGAATGGATTTGACTTGGATATCTGTGTGAGAAAAATAAAAAAAAAACATCTGTCGCTGCTATAAACTAAAAAAAAAGTACGTTATCTGGCAAAATAACTTTAAAAGTGATAAACGGTTATTCAAAAAACAAGTTACAACTTATGAATATTTTCAAAGGTCTGTTTTGTTTTTGTTCTAGCAGACGACAGCCTCCTACTGCTTCTACGACAGACGTAGTGCGGTTTCACGTTCGGTGCGTGTCGCCGACGCAAAGCTCTACAGTAGTGATATCAGAGTTATCAACTCTCAATGAATCATAGGATGGCTACAAAGCAGTAACATTTTGACATAGTGTAGTACGCAATCTTTCAAGGTATGACATTTCTTTGCTCTGAAGCAAATCGAAGCAAGCCGGCCGGCGCAATCAGCTGACATCGCCGCTACGCGAGGCATGGTCGTGCGCAATAGCGTCGCGCCTCGCGCTCGATTTGTCACCAAGCGATAGAGCTACTAAGTGGAATACAGCTAGATGCAGGGATTAATAGCGTATCATTCTAATTCCCTGTGGTGACCGACTCAATCGCAAGAGAGCCCCGGGAAACAACCTTCAACTGCTCAAGCTTGTGTGTGGGTGTAAAAATACTTCTTTTCATCCGCGGCGGGGCAGCAATCTATAGTTGAAAGACATGCGAAAAGCATGTGACGTATATACAATCACAAAACATATGCACACAACAATAGATACGATCGCATATCGTGCATAAATATGCCAACACATAGCGCGTAAGAAGCAAATTTATATACATAACTTAAACAAACGCCACCCTCCACCGCGATTAGCTTAGCAAGCTAACGCCCTCAGTTCACGTGTACAAGCTCTACAGAGTGACGCAGGTTCGAATCCCGCCAAGACAATTTTTTTTCTTTTTTTTTCAACGTTTTTATTGTACTGTTATCTTTTCTAATGCCTTAGGTTCTAAAACAAAATAAAAGCAATATTGCGTTCAAGTACGTATGTGGGACTGTGTTTTTTGCGCAACAGTTATTAGTATTTTTATTTTCATTATTAATTTTTTAATTTATTTTATAATATAACAAAAGTAAGGACTAAGGGGAACATTGGGTCTGCTTGATTGTGAAGGGACTCGAGAAGTGAGATAACTCAAACCAAAAAATTTATTTGAGATAAAACTGACCATTTCACAGCCGGACCAGTTTCTTCAAGGGTAGGCCCTAGGTATGCGCGAGGCTTGCTATATGACTCATCTCAAGCTGTGGCAGTTGAGGGAAGGCAACATCACCGAAAAGCAGTTCCAAAATATATTTTGGTTGATGTTTTTTGATTCCTCCAAAATAAGGGCTGCACAATTGTGATCGAGCCAAACCAAGAATTGCGGGCACGAAGTCATGAGACAGAAAATGAATAACGTTGATTGTTTGAAAAATTGCCTTTAATAAAAGGAAGAGTTATGGAGTGCTACGTAGCTTAACTCGCAGTAGGAATTATATGTATACATATAGATAGTTTCAAATGGACAATGTTGCACACACAGATATTGGTTAAATTTCTTTGCAATACAGTTGAAGCATCTATGTAGAACTGAAGCATCAAGAGAAGCTCATGCGTCCTCACTTTATTGCGCTTTACATAGCTTGTATGCGTCCATGCAGCCATGATATGATATATTTTAAAGCATTTGTTTAACCTATAATCTTCTTATTCATTAAAGCTGGCCCATAAGTTGTGTCTTATGTAGCACTACAATTAAAGCGTAATCTGCATGGCGGTCTGAAACAATGCTTTTGAAAATCTCAAAACAACCCAGCTCTATACACGACCATCCGAGCATCAATGATAAGCACCATTATATGTCCGTACATATCAGTTGTGCTCTCATACTTAATTATTTTTCTGACCACTCCCTCTGCCCCTACCTCGTTTCTGTCCTGTGGCAAGTTGTGTATAGCTGTATTTATAGTGTAGGAGCACATACTATCAATAAAAATTATTTTTAGGCTACATGCAATTAGTTTTCATAGATTTTCATTTCTTTTGTCGGTGCTCAGGAGAGCTAAGCTCATGGTCGATATTTTAAAATGACATTTCTCTTTGCCAATGTTAATGAGAACAGTTTCATAAATATTGACAAGTTCTTTCACATTGAATTTAGTTCTCATTATTATTGTTTCTACCAAAAAACAAGCCCTTGAAGTTATGCTTTTTTGCTTGATTTGTTTTCGTGTGACAGCATGCAAGTAAATTGACAATTAGTGTCATTCTTTGTGAATGACACATTTTCCGTTTGACAGACTTTAGCACCTGGTCATCTGCAGAAGCTGTATTCATTCTGGAAAAGAGCGAACAGCGGTGACTGACAACACAGACTAGCCTGCGTTATTCTTTTGTACTATATATGTCACTGTGAATTCATTTAAAACTTTATAGAGCTCGGATTTTCTGCTGAAAATGTGACAACAACTGTAGAGTTTCCACATTTTTGCAACAATCCACATGCCTTTCATACACTATTGCACATTTTCGTAAGCACCTTACAAAATCTGTATATTTCCGTAAGACCTTACATTCTGCATTTTCCTTATGAAAGCTTCTGTACACTCCATACACTTTCCTTATCCTTCCATATCTTCCATAATGAACTCTCCGTATGCTCCATAAGTTTCCTTATCTTTCCGTATACTCCATAAAAAGCTTTCCGTATACGCCATACAATTTCCTTATCCTTCCGTATACTCCATAAGAAGTTTTCCGTAAATGCCATAGAACTTCCGTATATTTCCATAAAACTCCTTATGTTTTCCGTATGTAGCATAAGGAAATGTTACGGAGTCCGTATATTTTCCGTAAGATTTCATACGGAACGTTTCAGTAGGGTATGCCCTCCTCGAGTGGACCAAAAAACATTTGCTGAAAGTGCTCTTTATTTATCTCTTCAAATGCAACTCTCGACATCAAACTGCCATTTTCAGGGCTAATCAAAATTTGCCCGGTAGTTTATCATTGCAGATATCCATTACCGTGCCCTCAATACAACGCATTGTTCTTATTTACAGCCCAAGTTGGTATTAGTGATCATAATAGAACATGGATAATGTCTGCGCCCCTTCTGTAAAATGTGAACAAAGGGTCTACTCACCTTGAGCACCTTGTCGGCTTGCTCATGGCTTCGGTCCTGTGCTCAATAAAGCACTCAGTTCTCGGATGTTTGCGTGTTACTTTGTCACTGCCATCTGCAGCCGCTTCAGTAGCCTCCACCTCAATTTTCACCGCAGTAGTGGGAACATCCGTCTGCTGGAAAAGGTCGTAAGCATGATCTTTCAGACAGTGGGTATTCGTTACTCTGGCTATTTTTCAACTTTACGTACTAAATATTTGCGGAAATGTTCTGCAGCTATTCAGTGGTCATTGGTCTAATGTATTACCATTTTAGTGCATGCTCCTGCCCACAGGAATTGCTTGTCCTATGATAAATAAATGCTCCTTGCACTGCAAGGGCTGCAAACTGAGATTTTCATTGATAAACCTACCCACTTTTGATTTCTTTCTCATGCCCTATATTCCCTTTTAACAAGGTTCCGCTAAAGCCACCCCTGCAGATATCAAACTCCGTCATGGCACCGCTCAAGCACCCGTGATACGGCAGCGGCAGAGCGTTTACCTGTTGATTGGTGAGACCAGAGACGCCACTGAAGCGTTTCGTCCCAGTCAACATTAGAACCCGGCCATGAAAAGCAGACAGCGAGCTCCCTCAGTGCCCCTGAAAATATACACCAATGTCAAAGAAGAAATCGCCCGCGCCATTCGACGGTCACTCACGTTTTGTGCTCTCTGATGGCGCTGGCGTCAAGACGGACCTCGTGCACTGGCCTGCGCCACCAAGCCTGCCAACTTGCGCAGGCCCTTCATGGTTCAGCACGTCGCTGAGCTCTTGCCCAGCCGCTGCCGGTCGGCGACGGTGACGCCATGCCGCAGATCGATGGCTTTTGCCACAAGCTGGGGATGTTCGTCCATGAAGGTGAGCACCAGCGCCCGCTGAGCCTCGGAAACGCGGATGAGCCGCTGCTACTGTTGGATACTGGTGCCGTTGCCCTCTGCCATGATTGCGCTTGACTGAACCAATAACTTCGAAAGTTGCGCCGTTTAGGTTTGTAGAGTGGTGGAGATTAGGGAAAATTAACTGCTTGAAACGGGGTTGTATCTAGCGCCACTACTTGCTATCCCGCTAAATTTAGCGTAATTTCAAAACAATAACGGAAAAAATTACGTTTGGTTTGTGCCGCATTCCTTATTCAACGTTTAAAAACTGGTGCCAACACAATTTGATAGCGATCAATAATAGTTAAACATTCTTAACACGCTACAAGCACTTTTTATTTTGCTATACGGTTCCCAAGCCAACCTCAAAATGATGACGCAAGCCTCCATTTCCTTCAATGACCGTTTGCTTTCTCTCGTCTTCGCGAGCACTGCGGACCTCCCATTTTTTCACGTGACCGAAGAAATGCCTTCGTCAGGATTGGGAATTTGTATATAATTGCATCTCTGTATAGCTCGCGGAGTGGGCGTGATCTTATCCAAATGATGTGCTACAGTGCTAAAGCTTCTAGAAATCTACAGGCGCGGTTTGCACTGAGAATACCGTAGTGTAACGGAGTGATAACAAAATTTAAGAAAGAAAACGTCGCATTGCTCCTCTCTGAAAAAACACATCGTCCCGATGCTTGAACTGAAGATGATAGTACAGTAATAATGCTAGGACTTAGTAGCAATAAATTGTGATACATCAATAATCCGGGAATTTCCGATCATCATGCACTGCTATTTATTCTAAGTGACACAGTGTTCGATAAGACATTGCCCGATTTATCTTTTCATAATTTTGATCGTGTAGATGATACTGCTAATATAGATCTCCATTTAATCAAATTTGATAACTTTGTGATTAATGAAACTGATATACATTATTTATGGAACTGGTTTAAGGACATTGTCAAAAAATGCATTGAATAATTTTTGCCTCTGGTAATTAGAAAATCGAAGCGAAAAGATCCGTAGATTTCTCGGATAACACTGAGGTTAAGAAGGCATATAAAGCGTCTAAAGAAAAGAAACGAAGTATGAACGTAGCGTAATCAGAACAAATACCTAAGGTTTGAGTAAAACTGGAAAATCAAATTCAAACAGATAAGCAGCATTATTTTGGGAAATCCTTGCCGCATTACTTGACCGTGTGTTATGAGAAATTTCGGAGGAGCATTTCGCCCGCTTCGAAAGAGTGTGACGTTTTTAATGGCGATGGTATTCTTACGCACGATACTGTTCCAATTGCAAATGCTTTCAACGATCACTTCAAATTGGTTTTTTCTTGTTACAACTCTGTGTTACCAATCTTCGAAACTGTTTTGCCGCGAATGCCCGATATTATTGTTAGTGAACAGGGCATATTGAACATGCTTGCGAACCTTAATATCAGAAAGTCCTCTGGACCGGACATTAACTCTAACGCGTTCTTAAAGAGATACGCTGAATAGATGTCGAAATACCTGCATGTTCTTTTTACAAAATCGCTGCTTGAGGGCCAGGTTCCAGACGACTGGAAAACAGCTAGAGTGAAGCCTATCCATAAATCAGGCATGAAGCAGAGTGTCAAAAATTATCGCCCCATCTCACTAACTTCAACCGTTTGTAAACATTTGAAGTACATTATACACAATAGTATTTCATGTTTTCTGGACGATCATAGTATCTAAAAAACTAACATAAGCATGGATCAGGAAGGGATTTTCAACAAAGACACAATTGGTGTCAACAATACACGACTTCGCTATCAATTAATAATAGAAAACAAACAGGTGCAATTTTTATAGATTTTCAAAAGCTTTTGACAAGGTTTCGCACAATAAATTAGTATTCAAATTAGAAAAAATTCTCGGGAATCATCAACATATTAAATGGATATCGGCCTACTTGAAAAACAGAGAACAGTTTGTAGATTTCAACGTTCATTCCTCTCACAGTATTTCCTTTGATACTGGCATCCCCTAAGGGTCGGTTCTGGGTCCACTTCTATTTATTTTATATAATAACGACATAGTAAACGGTATACGTGTAAATATTAGGCTCTACGTGGACGATTGCGTTAATTATTTTGAAATAGAATCCTCAAAGGACCAAGTTTTGTTAAACGAGTCGTTTAACAGGATTGTTTCCTGGTGCGAGGCTTGGCAAATGTCCATCAATTTTGAAAAAAAAAACAGCGTACATGTCAATTTCTCATAAGAAAAACAAATTAAATTTTCAATACTCTACAGACAATGCCATTCTTTCCGAGGTTAATCCCTACAAGCATCTTGGGTTATAGATAACAAATGATCTTAACTAGACCAAACACATTGATATAGTAACGTCCAAGGCTAATCAGAAACTGTTCTTTTTACGAAGAACTTCGGAATTCTCCCCTTCA
Source organism: Rhipicephalus microplus (assembly GCF_013339725.1). Taxonomy (NCBI): domain Eukaryota; kingdom Metazoa; phylum Arthropoda; class Arachnida; order Ixodida; family Ixodidae; genus Rhipicephalus; species Rhipicephalus microplus. The sequence continues at coordinate 52,930,722 of NC_051174.1, forward strand.
TCTGTCCGTGTTTTTACTTTCAAATCGATAGTCCCCCCATACTTGATTATGCTGCAGTGATCTGGGATCCACTTATTCAAACTAACATTCATAAAAGAGAAAAAGTACAAAAGAGCCGTTCGCTTCATATATAACAGTAATTGACGAACCTCGGTAAATGAACTGTTAGAAAGAGCTAACTTACTTTCACTTTCAGAAAAAAACCGCATATCCAGATTAAAATATTTTTATCATATAATTAATTGGCATTACAAGATAGATATTGGAAAAATTTTTTCATTTTCTTCAGGTTACGCCACCAGACAACGCCATGATTCTACAATAACTCCCTTTCGTACCCGCAATAACTGCTTCAAATATTCTGTTTTCCCTAGAACTGTGCAGGATTGGAATAGTTTAAATAGTTTTACTTGTGTGCTAGTTCTGTTATTTTTCTTTAAAGTGAGAAAGACGTGTCATCGGTAAAATTTTGTTACGTTTGTTTACGTTATAAAACGCAAGTGATAGTTATTTGTTTGCTTTGTGTTATACGGCTGCCTACTATGTGAAATGTGATAGGCTGTTATATCTGTTTGCCTGGTGTTATATGCTGATGTTTACGTCTTTTGTACCCACCTGCTAAAATTCCTCCAAGGGATTGCATTACCAATAAATAAAATAAATAAAAATATTACAACAAATACACTGTTCCAGTTCGTTAACGCGCATGAAACAGCTTGAGGCGCGTGACATGAATGACTTGAGGTCAGGACATGCGTCGTAGAATGTTGGTGATGCCGTCGGGGACAACCTCGTAATTGAGTGCGCCGAGATGTCGAACCACCCTGTACGGTCCGAAGTATCGCCGCAGAAGCTTTTCACTGAGTCCACGTCGGGATATCGGCGTCCACACCCAAACAAGTTCACCGGGATGGTATTTCGCGAAAAGTCGTCGAAGATTTTAACTGCGACTTTCGGTCGTCTGTTCTTGATACGGAGACAGGCGAGTTGTCAGGCTTCTTCGGCAAGCTGAAGGTACTCACTCACATCGACGTTTTTTCGTCGGTGACATTGGGTAACATAGCTTCGAGCGTCGTTGCCGGGCTCCTTTCGTAGACCAATATGTATAGAGTTATCTGCGTCGTCTCCTGCACCGCCATGTTGAATGTGAAGGTCACGTATGGAAGAATGGCGCCTCACGTCTTGTGTTCGACATCGACGTACAGTGTATATTTTTATTAAAGGGATGGCGGGAGCGCGTGGCCTGTGTGCTCCAGCGGCTGCTGACAGTGCGTTCAAGCGGAAGCGAGAGCAACCACAGACATATTTCTTGTCATTTCGCGGTAAGCAAAAGAACCATTTCTTGCTGATATGGAACCCATGGCAAGATTGCAAACTTATACCTCTTCAAGGCGATTACCGGCTTTCGCGGAATCACCTTGAAGGGAGAGGGAGTTGCCATCTTGCCACTGGTTCTATATCATCAATGACTGCTTGCTTTGCTGGCCGCGAGATGACACGATAAGAGACTGTGGTTGCTCTCTCTCCCGCTTGAACGTGCTGACCGCAGTGCCAGAGCGCACAGGTCATGCGCTCACGTGTTGCCTTTTATGAAAAGTGACGCTGTACATTGCCAGCATGTCGGCGATGGTCTTGTTTACTTGCTCGGTGAGGCTTTTGGTCTGTTGGGGGTACGCTGTCGTCTGGCGGTTGCTTGCCTGGCTGTATTTTAAGATCGCTTGAGATAGGTCAGTAGTAAATGCCGTTCCTCTGTCGTAGATGAGGACCTCCGGGGCGCCATGACTTAGGACGATGTTTTCAACGAGAAACTTAGCTACCTCGATTGCACTGTTTTTGGACAGGGCTTTTGTCTTGGGCGTAGCTGGTGAGGTCGGCGGTAGCTACCACGATCCACTTGTTTCCGAAAGCCGACGTCAGAGACGGCCCCTGTAGGTCCATGCTGATTTGCTGGAACGGTCGGTGAGGTGGTTGAATGGGCTGCAGAAATCCCACTCAGTTTTTATCGATGGTGTCTTGCGTCGCTGGCAGTTCCGGCACGTCCTCGCATAACGAGTGACGTCGGCGGTAAGACGCGGTCAGTAGTACCTTTCTTTCCCTCAAGAGCGTGCGAGAAATACAGAGGTGGCCTGCTGTCGGATTTTTGTACAGGGCCAGCAGGAGTTCTGGTAGCAGAGCTGAAGGCACCACTAGAAGATAGTTCGCTTGAAGTGGTGAGAAGATTTTCTTTTCGAGAAGACCGCTTCGCAGAAAGAGTGACGCAAGCGCGCGCATGAATACCTTCAAAAATGCGGCGGTCCTGCTTTTGAGGCATTAGTGCTCTATGTCCCGGGTCGGCCCGCTGTCGTTCAGCGAAGTCGTCGGCAGTTATTGTTCCCAAGAAGTAGTCGTCATCCGGGTCGTCGGGTTGTGGTGGGTCGAGAGGCACACGAGAGAGGCAGTCGGCGTCAGTGTGTTTCTTGCAGAACTTGTAAATGATGGTAATATCATATTTGTGAACTCTCAGGCTTCATCGTGTATGGCGACCTGAAGGGTACTCCAAGTTAGCTACCCAACACAAGGCGTGGTGGTCGCTCACAACTTTGAAAGGCCTGCGTAGAGGTAGGGGCGAAGTTTCGACGTAGCCCAGGTTACGGCAAGGCACCTCATTTTTGTTGTGGAATAATTAGCTTCTGCTTTGGATAGCGATAGGAATAACCCTTTCTAGTTTTTCAGCCCTCTGCACAAGAACAGTCCTGAGACCTACGCTGCTTGCGTCAGCATGTATTTCTGTCTCGGCGAATTCATCGAAATGGGCAAGTAACGAAGGCGTCTGGACGCGTTGCTTTAGTTCCTGAAAAGCGTTTTCCTGTGGCGTTTCCCCCTTGAACTCCACGTCAGCCCTAGTAAGGTTATTGAGTGGATTGACGATGTGGGCAAAGTTTTTGACGAACCACCTGTAATAGGCGCACAGGCCCAGAAGTTGGCACACTACCTTCATGTTAGTGGGAGGCGAGAAGTGGGCGATGGCGGCTGTTTTCAGCGGATCCGGACGGACTCCAGACTCGGGACGGACTCCAGGCTGTCCCAGGAACAAGAGCTCCTCATACGCAGATCTACACTTTTCTGGCTTAAGGGTGAGTCTGGATGTATTGATGGCTTGAAGTACAGTTTCACGGTGCCAAAGATGCTCGTCGAATTTCGAGGAAAACAAAAAGACCTCATCTAAGTATACAAGGCAAGTATGCCACTTCAATCCTTAGAGTACTGTACGCAAAACGCGTTGAAAAGTGGGAGGCGCTGAGCAAACACTGAAGGGCATATTTTCAAACAGGAAGACGCCGTGTGGTGTTATAAATGCCGTATTCTCTCGGTTCCTTTCGTCGACCTCGATTTGCTAATAGCCAGTCTCGAGGTCCATCACAGAAGAGTACTTCGAGTTATGGAGCCTATACAGTGCGTCGTCTATTCGTGGGAGAGGATAAACGTCCTTTTTGTGATTTCGTTCAGCTGGCGATAATCGACGCAGAAACGTAGGGTCCCATCCTTTTAGGTGCGAAACAAAGGGATGTTTCTGGCACTTCTGACAAGTAATCAAATACATATTTCTTCTCCGACACTTATCACGGACACCAGCGGTAAACACACCGATGAACAGCAAAAACACGTTTAGATTGCACACTACAACAGAAGCGCGATCATTCGAGCACTCGTTGTACAAAGGTTACAAGAGTGCTTCACGGCCCGCGCGCAAAAGAGCCCATTTCCGTATACAGGCGAAAAAGGGTGCGATAATGGTCGCCGCTGCTCGGGCTCCAGAGATATAAAGCGTTAACCCGTGCAGAGAACAGATTCGAGACACATCATTATACAATTGCCAGGAGGGGTTTAGCATGGGCACTTGCCGTTTGCCAGTCAGGAAACAGTGGAACGCAGTGACTGGCGTGCGCTTAAAAATGGGTTGTCGGCTTGCGTAACTTGCCTTTTTTTGCAGGAGAAAAAACCTCGTATGCCAGCGGCGGAGAAACGTTTTCTCGCCGCTGGCTTCAAGTTGGTCTGAGAGGGGCCGCACCCCAGGTGGCGGATATGAGCTACGGTCGGGAAGGCCGCTCTGACCGGAGAAGGGCTAACCTCAGTGAAGCAGCGTCGCTTCCAGACCATGAATATAAAGCAGAGGGCCACTAACTTTGCAAAGGCGCCTTTGTTTGTGTTCAGGGCTGGGGGAGGACGGATTTTAAAATCCCTCGCAGTCAGGTGCCAAACCGCTTTGACCGTTGGGCACTCACACTCAAATAAGGCATTGCACCAGAGTCTCATCCGCACGACACTTGGGACAGCGGGGTGTAGGCGTGATGCCAAACATGTGGAGGCGCAGGCGGGTTGGGAGGACGTCCAGTGTTTTGTCCATGCGAAGTCTTGAGTGGACGAAGGGATGGTAGGCCCATCTGTTTTACCTTTCCACTTATAGTTCAGCGACCGTCGCCTCTCCTCGGGGGTTATCTGGTTGCAGGCGATTTCTTCTACAATGCGAGCAGGTGGGGCTCATGTACGTCGCACGTAGGTGCCTCCTTTTCTAGCATGCGCATGGTGTTGGCGGCTGCCCTATAGAACACGGAGGGAGTCTCGGCTAGTGGGGCAAGCGGCTGGTCGCACTTCAGGAACGATGCGTTTGTACTGCACCAGTAATGCATTAGGGTCTCCCACGTAATCAGGTGCACAAAACAAGGCTGTTGCGGTCTTCAAGGCAAGCACTTTGCTCGCCGTCAGGACATGCGTGAGCCCGAGGCCGCCCTCTGAAGCTGGGTGTTGCAGGAGGGTTCGACGTAAGGGCACGGGTTTCCGTCCCACAGGTAGGCACCGATCATACTTGTCCATTGCGTCGCAGTCTTGGTAGGCATCGCTCCTATTCGGCTTACATAAAAGAGTAGGCACATATGGTTGTCATTGTGGCTAGGGCCCTCTTACGAAGCTTGAGATCCTTCGATTGGAGGCGTGCTATTGCATCCTGTGCCCGCTCGAGCCCTCGTTGCCAGGTTAGGTAGGCGACGCCACCGCAGCAAAAGTATATGCCGAGCACCTTGACGGCGTCAACCCATTCCAACTCTCCCAGAGCGCCGTGAGGGAACGTTTCAAATGGTAAGGCCTTGCTCTTTCTCATGTTCAAGGCCGCACCTGAGACGTCAGCATAGTGTGCGAATGTTCGCCAAAAAGCTTCCAGGCTTACCGGGTCTCTGACAAACAGGAATACATCATCAGCGTAAGCGAGGACCTTAATATTGGGCTCCCCCGTTAGCAGAAAGCCTCTGATGTGCGTGTCCCGGTCGATGTTTACCAGCAACGGCTCAAGCGAGAGTACGAAGAGAGAGGGCCCTAGCGGGGACCCTTGGTGGATCCCTCTCTCGTATATAAAGTTACTCGTCGGGGTGCCGTTTACTACTACGTGGCATTTGAGGGTGCTGTACAGGATGGCGATGGTGTCTACGAAGCATGTCGGGAAATCGAACTGGTACAGTAGCTAGATCATGTATCCATGGCGCACCCAGGCAAACGGATTTGCCTGGTCCAAGGAGACAATGGCTCTGGACAGGGCCTTGGCAGATATATATTCGAAGGCATCCCTTGTTACGGTAAGGTTGGCAAAGATTGAGCGGCCTGGAACCACACAAGACTGCCAGGGAGCGACGATGGATGGTAAGAGGAGCTCAAGGCGGCTATTAAGGGTGGAAGCAATCATTGTATAGTCCACGTTGAACAGGGTTATGGGGCGCCACGCCGACAGCTCCTCCTGCAGGGCTCCCTCTTTCGGTATGAGGACAATCCTCCACCCTCCAAAGAATGCGGATTTCAGTTGCTTCGTAACCACCATGTTCGCCAGTGCGACAAGCACTTCCTCTAGATCGTCGAAAAAAGTGGTGTAAAAGTTGGCTGTAACGCCTTCAGTGCTGGGGGCCGAGTTCGGGGGCATGCTTGTTATCGCGCACCTAACCTCTTCTGCAGACACTTCTATGCTCAGTAACTCAACATCCTCTCCTCCCAGCCGTGGAAGGTGCTGGCAGGCCTCTTTAATCTTGTCTTCTCCGCCAGTTTCTCCGTCGCTGTCGGTGTCCCGAAAAAGGGCCGAGAAGTACTCGAAGAAGACATCGCGGATTCCCTTTGGTTCAGTTGCGAATGAATTGTCCAGGCGTTTCACTCAGGTAATACGTATGCTACCATTCCCAGTAATGTCACTGGTGTGCGCTCCGAGGTGGTTAATAAGTGCGCCCTGCTCCCCAGGTGGTCTGCGCGCGCGCAGTTGAAGCAGCCGGGCATACTCGACCTCCAGGGTGTGTAGATAGTCGCGCATGCATGTCGTCATCGTGTCCGCCCCCCCCCCCTGACGATTCGTGTTCTGCGCAGAATCTCATTCAGTTTAGCGGTTATGCGGCGATTCCTGGTCTTGCCTTCGTCTTGAAGGATTCCCTTCCACTCTGCTTTCAAGGTGTCCCACGAGCGTGGGGTTAGGTCCGGGACGTTCGCCACAGAGGCCCACAGCCACGCCCTAATGCGCTCGATGCTATCATCGTCTTGCAGGAGCGCTGGGTCCACTCCCTACCCATGGTCATCAGTATGGAGTTCAGGAAAGCCGCTAAGTGTAGTGATAAAGAGGAGGTCATCTGATCGACTCGCTAGGTCTGCCGGAAGGGAAAGGACCTCATACGCCACGAGCAAGGAAAGGACTAAGTCGGGGAGATACGTCCGATCTAATCGACTGGCTGTGAGATGAGAGGCTTGAGTTGCGATAAAAAGTCGCCGTGCGCGATCAGCCACGCGTCGGATAACCGAAGGTGTCGAATAGTCCTCCCGAGCTCCCTAGCATAGAACGTGGACCCCCCTCGGCCCGGTCCCTTGACGTCGCGCTGCGAGTACACGACACAGTGGAAGCCCCCTGCAGGACGTGCGGGACGAGTTCCGAAAGAAGATCATGCAGCTGTTGGAAGAAGGTGTTTGTGTTCTTGCGCATCGCCGGGGCGTTCACATTCACGAACCGAATCCGTCTTTCATTGATGTAGAGGTCCAACACGAGCGACCTGCCGTCAGCACCGAAGATGCAGAACGCCTTTTGCCGGAATCGTCGCGTAGTAAAGACCACTCCCGCTCCACAGGCCCTTGATTTAGTTAGGGAGAAGAAGGCGTTCACCTGGAACTCACGTCTGAAGATTGAGACCTCCAACGGCGACCGGAAGTTATTCTCTTGTAAAAAGAGCACATCGATTCCCTGTGCTTGGGCGAAGGTGAGAATGTCTCGCTGTTTGGATTAGTCATGAAACCCGCGGATGTTCCAGGAGGCGAACTTGAGAGTTGACATGATCTGCTCTAGTGGGCATGGGCAGAGGACTTGAAATGAAGAAGGCGGTGTGGGTGACCGCTTGGGCAGGGGCGGCACGCTCGAAGGAGCCGAGCGTAAAGGCGCGGGCGGCGTGGTTGCTAGTTGGGCCAAAAATCCCTCCGTGGTTTAAGGGATGCGTCGTAGGAGCCTTGTTGCCGTGTCGCGGCGCCCGCTTTTGTGTTCGCCTTGAAGCGAACACGAAGAAGCAAAGAAAGAGAGGATGCTTTGGCAAAGAGCCTATTTTTTTCCGCTTGCGCTTGAGGGCATGAGCCCTTTCCCTGTCGGTAATGCGTCCAATTTCCGCGACTTCGCAATGATAGGGGCATCGCTGTCGCTGGAACAGACAGGTGCTTTAGAGCGCCGAGGCTTGTTTTCAAGGTTCGCGGGTTGGCTCGACGGCACGCCGGGTGACTTGTCCTCGCCTCTTAAAGGGGACCTTGATCTCGAACGCTCGCGCCTATCGGTCGGGGCTGCGCCAGCAGTTTGCATCTCGATGGAGGTGCACTGGTCCGTGCTCAAGTGGTCATTACCCGGCAGGACGTAGCGGCCACAACTTACGATGGGCACCTCCTCAGGGTTGGGGGGGGGGAGAGCCGTCGGGGGTGGAAGTGGCGGGAAACTAATCTCGTTACCAGAGAATGGAGGCTCGTCGTTCTCGGGAGTCGGCGCCTGGGTTGGCACTTCTTGTTCCTCGCTTGCAGGTTGCGACCAATATCAGGAGTCGCGGTGGATTCCGGAGAGCCGAATTCATGGCCGCTCGACTCATCCAGGTCACCATCTGAACTAGTATTGCTCGTGTCGTCCCCCGCTTCGAAGCCTGCGTTCAAGGGAGCGGGGGTCGCTGATGTGGTGCAGGCGTTTTCTGTCCCTCGGGGTTCTTCGAACTGCCAGTGGTCCGGGACATTCGTTGTCGTGTGAAGCAGAGTCCTGGGTCTTAGGTCCTGAAGCCCTGATGTCGGTTCAGTCCCGGTAGGCGGGCGACAGGTGCTGGGGTAGTTGTTACCAGTAACTGGTTGCGTCTCGGGTGGAAGGCTGCGCGCTGCCGCGAGGTACGAGCGTTTGCGGAAACACTCGCGTGTGCCGTGCCGCCCACCGCATCTCTTACACTCCTTAACACATCCTTCGGTGACATGCCCAAATACACCACATCTCTTGCAAAAAGTGGCTGCGCAAGCTGTGGCCATGTGCCCCGGTTCGTTACACCTTGCACACACTCTGCGCATAAAGCGGTATTCACACATGACACGGTGCCCCGCGATGGTTGTGAAGTTTGAGACTGGCCTACACATTTCTATGCGCACTACCGTACCCCATTAAGCTTGTTTTGTCGATTAGGAACTGATGCAAAGGAAACACTTCTTATCTTGCCGTACTGTGAAAGAGTGTTCATCAAGACCTCGTCTGGTATATATGCCGGAAAGCGGCATACGTTAACAAACGTAACGGGGGGTCCTACCGCTTCTACTGTAACGTGCTCGCGGTTAACCTTTAAGCCCTCTGCGACCATAAGCTTTGTGACCTGACTCGCGTTTCGGGTACACACAAGGAACTTCGCGATCCCCTTGTGTTGCAAGACTAACACACTATCAGGTCTGGCTGTCTCTTCAACTTCATTTAAAAGGTCTTCAATAGACACGTCCTCATCGGGGGCGCTAAACAGAAAACAGTTCTCCCTCACGGGAAGGGTGCTTGGGCTTGCCATGTCTGAAGGGGGTGTTTCCACCAATCTCGCGGGCGCTCAGCCGGCGGAACAAGGGAGGGCGACTTGTTGGTCTGGTAGTGTGCAGATTTCTCTGCATTCTCGTGCACAGGGCGGCTCAGCGACCGCTCAGCATCATGTGGCATCAGGGCAGAAGGCTTCCGGGGCAGCAGACGGCGTCCGACGACCTTGTGATGCCTAGCATGAGGGTGGGAGGGACGCTTCGGGCGGGAGGCTCGAGTCCAGGGGGCGGTGGCCGCTCGCGGTAGGGCGCGACCACTCTGCCACAGGTTGCTTCCTTTTTCCTTGAAGGGGACCGGTGGGGCAACGTCAGCGTGACGGGGCCCCGGGTCCGGCTGTGCGACTGGCGCGGCGAGACGGCTTACTCGGACTTAGCGGCACCCTTTCGTTCCTCGTAGTCGTAGTAGTAGTCGTAGTGTGTAACCAGTCTTACATTTATACCTCCAAGGTGTTGCCGGTGGGAGATTCTTTGTGTGCGTTGTTGAACAATGAAAAATTCGCAGCGTGCGCGTTAATTAAAAGCCGAATTCTCCTGTCTCTCATTCCCCATTGACAGCCATTGGCATGTACATTGAGCAGTATCTGACAAGAAAAAGTGGCTGCCTTAAACTCACTGGGCGTATCGTACTTGGTTTTTGAAAGGTTTAGCGAGCGTTGGGCCGCAGTGCCATGAACACCGTGAAATAGTATATACCATGAACTCGAGGTGGTTAAAGGTGGGAAGTAGACACGAAGTGCAAGCTGTAAGAAAGTGTGCGTGTGCGTCCTCTGGTTCAGTTCTTGGAAAGTCCGCTGGATGGCGGTGCTTCTATATGAGGAATTACTGATGAAAAGTTGCGAGATGGTGGTACTTGGAGTGCTGAATAGGTGGACGAACGGACACACAGACAGATGCATGGACGGACGCACGGATGACTGCACGGACGGTTGGACGCATGGACTGACGCAGGAGCAGATGCATGGACGAACGCAGTGATGGACGCACAGATGGACGTGTGAACACACGAACAGACGTACGCATGGACTGGCGGGAGGACGCACGGGCAGCCACACAGACGCAAGCATGGACGGACGGAAGCAAGAACGAATGGATGGACGGATGCTTCGCTCCACTCTTCATCATTCACTCCATGGATATGCTGCCATTTTTTTCTTCACTAACATCACGGTGGACGCTCATGAACTCTTGGCCGGCTGAAAAATGTCATCCTGTAGCACTTCATCAACTTGCCTCCTTACGGCCTCACGTTCTTGCGTCAAAACTCTGCGCGGACTCTGACGGCGTGGTCTGGCAATTTCCTTGGTTTTGGTGCCATGTTACGCAATTGGAGTCTGCCGAATTTTCGATGACGACGAAAAGCAATCTTCATATTGCAGAAGCAGGGTCTTGAGCTGCTCTTTCTAACGGTTCGAAAGGATGAGATTGACGTCGAAAGCTGAGGGAGGGGCTTGTTTCTTTTGAACAGGTTCTGCAAAATCGGCGATGGCGAAAGCACTGATGGCTTCTACAATTTCTTCGATGTATGCGACCATCGTTCCTCTGTTCACGTGTTTGTGCTCATTGCTGAAATTTGTGAGCATAACCGTTGCTTTGCCTTCCCGCAGCTCGGCAAGTCATCTTGCGACGCAAATATTGTGGATGACTATCAGATGCTGACTGCCTTCAACGACACCTTCCCGGTTGGGTGATTTCGAAGCGCCGACTGATATAGTGACGCTGGAGCGAGACGGACTGGTGACTTGCCCCTTCAGCACATTCAAGGCGTGGTTCCAGGATGGCGTGCGCGGCAGTAGTGCTTCTTCTGTGGATAACGTTATCGACTGTGCTCTCAGGTTGATGGCCACCCCAAGAAGGTAATAAGAAGTCCATGCCAAGGATGACATCTCTCGAGCAACGCTGCAAGACTAAGAAGTCTGCAGATTTATTCAGCCATTAGTGGCGACTCTCCCTATGCAGATTACTGCGTGCATTACTAGATGACATGCGGTTGTATGGATTTCGGGGCCTTCTTAAGCTGTACTTTTTCAACTTCGTGGCGAACAACCCACTGATGACAGAATAGTCGGTTCCAGTATTGACGAGAGCGGACACACTATGGCCCTCGATAAGAATGTCATAGTCGTTAGTTCGCCTTTTCGCGTTGCAGTTAGACCGTGGCGTTGGGTCGCTGTTGCGTCAGCTTGTCCCGCCGCTTCCATGTAGCGGCGTGAGGTCACCTTTGGTAAGTGAGGTTTTGTCGTCAGGGCTTTGCCTGGTCGGCGTCGTGTTCGGAAAGCTCTGCTACGGCGTCGTCGTCGTCGGAGGATCTTCGGTAGTTCGTCGCACAGCAACCGCACCTCCATTGGTTGCTGCCCTTAGTTTCCTGGCACGGGCTAAAAGACCGGCCCGCGTCGAGCCAGAGTACTGCCGGTGGTGTGGTGACATGCGGTGGCTAGGCGACAGTGAACCGGAAGGACTTCGTGGTGTCCATTGCGTTCCTGCCAGAATGTCGGCGATGTCGCGTGGCCGTTCCCCGGGCTGCAGACGTGGCGCCATGACGTCGAAGCCACGCAGTCCCATCTGTCGGTACCGGCAGTGGTCGTAGGTGTGGCCAGCTTAGCCACAGTGGCTCAGGGTGGGAAGTGATTGAGGCCGCGCCATACGTATGTCTTCCTCGGTGCGTTGCGCCGGCCTGCAAGTGGGTGGTATGACGTCGGTTGTGGTGGCGGCGGGTTCTGGCGATGGAACTGCGATGGTACAGCGTCTTGACGTGGGCGTGGAGGAGGAGTGCTACGACTCACTGCAGCAGCGTAGTTCATAGCCCGTTGATGAAACTGCGCTGCAGGTTCGGAAAATACCAACGCTTGCTGGACTTCTTCACGGGCAATGTCAGTGATCGAGTCCACTTGAGTCTGCCATTGCGGAAAGATTCTACGCATCTCTTCACCCACAACCGCACGGATGGTCTCACGCTGATCAGCGGCTCTGTGGGCTTGAACTTCGGCGTAGTCCGTTGTCGTTGAGAGGCAGTCATGTTGCCTTGTTCGCATCTTAAGCGCATTTTCTATAGTAGTAGGTTCCGCGAGGAACTTGGCGACCGTCGTAGGTGAGTTGCGTAGAAGTCCTGCGAGAAGTTATTGTTTATTACCCCACATAAGCAGCCGAACGTTTTTGTCTTCGACCTTGTGGGCATCGGCAAGTCGAAATAGTCGGGTCATCTCTTCCGTGAAGGAAGCAGCCCAGCAAGAAAGCAGCCCTCTCCCGCCGGACGATACTCGCGAAGGTGTGGAGGAATGCGCTGCAGAAATCGTTTCAGGTTTGGAGTGAGGACTCAATTTTCAAACCATGTTTTTGCTGAGTATTTCAAGTAAAAGTAGGCATGTCGCAGCTTGTTCTCCAAGTTTCAGTATTCAAACGCAGCGACACGGACATATACCTCAAGCCAATTTTTCCGGGTCTTCGAGGGAGCTATCGCGGTTGGTGGCTGCTTCGATTGCCGGAGCGAAATTGGTGCAGGTTGCACAGAAGCTTTCATTGTCACCATGTCTAAGGTCTGGTCACGGTTTGCCGCCGGGTCTTTGATGGTAGAAGCTTGTCCTCTGGCAGCAGACCCAGTTGCCGGCGGTTGGTTCGTTGCCCGGCGTTAACGTCGGTGCCCCCTTTCCGGCTTTTGCTGGGTTCACGGTTTGACGGGGGCATGCGGTACACACAAGAGGCCGCTCCTCCTTCAGATGTGATGGCGTCGGACGTTGCCGAAGTGAGCAGACTTCAGGGGGAAAATGAACCTGTTTATTAGGGCCCAACTTGTGGCCATGCAAAAGGAAAGTCAGAATACAGCAGGACACTGGCACTGATAGTGGCAAACAGCGCATCGGCCGTCAATCAACTGACATGCGGCGAAACGGGTCGGCTTTAATACACTTGCCATCGAATGTTTTAGCATTATTTCTAGCAGTGATGTAAGTTCCAGAATTATGTGTATAGTTTGAAGAGTGCGCATGGTCTTATCAAAATGATCTACTCCAGTACCGAAGCTTCGCGAAGACTGCAGACGCGGTTTGCACTGAGAATTACGTAGTGTGACAGGGTGATAAAAAAACTGGAGAAAAGAACATTGCAGTATGCACCTATATGCTCCAGACAACCTGAATATCCGCTTAACACGAGCAAATTCAATGAGAAACTCGGCCCTCATCGCTATTCACTCAAGAGTGCTGCTGCTGCCGGGCGCTAAAACATTAGCCCTTCTCCGGCACCTCTTTGAACAAAATCGCAATACAAATGAGTCTGGCATTGCTTATAACCAAGTTTGCATAATCCCAACCGCACTAATGAAGAACGTGCGTGTTACTCACTCCTACCGACGCTTAAACGACACTACTCTAGTGTGTCAAGAAATTACTACCACGTGAGAAGTAAGCGTAACATGCACCCGTAGCCCATTCGGCACTATGATGAAGAGAAGAGTTCAAAAGCTGTTAGTTACTAATAAAAACGGCAAAACCAACAGTCTATCACAGCGAAACCACGGCCAAGTTTACCGTGCAAATATCGGCACACTGTCCTGCTTCGGCCAAAACAGACGTGTCACATCATAAATGAAGAATAGTCTTAAGTGGAGTAACGCGCCCCATTATGGCTTATGTCACTCTTCCTGAAAAAAACCCGCTGCTGGCGTTCAGGGTTTTCTCCTCAGGCCACAGCAACTAGCCCTCTGTGGGTAAAGCTTAAGCATAGGAGCACAAAGTCCTTCTCACTACAGCATTTCTGCCAGTCAGCAGAAAAGACGTGCTCTTTCAAGCATATATGAAGTGGTCATGTGCAACCAAATTTGATACATCATGCGAAACACTGGGGACATTATTTCTGAGTAATCAGTAAATTCACTGCACTTCCTGCATTTTGTAGACATGACCACCCTCAAGCAGAGGTACTGCCATTGTCATGCTAGAAGGTGACAAATTCGCGTGATCACGAATAAATATTGTTTAGAACGCACTTTATAAATGCAAAGAGAGAAGCATAGACTACCAACCAAAATAAAACCAAGGGCACTCATGCGAGCACTCCAACAATAAGCATTGTCCTTATTATTCACTGCGGCATTGACAAAATGTTACCTGTAATGGCAATACCTAGGGTTTGATTTGTATGGTGCTTTTGCAAACCGTCAATACGAGTAAATGTGTCTAGACAGAATACGGAGAAACAGTGGCCCTCGTTTAGAAAACTTGCGGTTATGTTCTTTGTACTACTCTGGAACGCATCTAAACGGCCAACTTCTTTGTTATTTAGTGATACTGTTAACCCTCACTTGAGGGTCGTTACAGGGAGGGGAAGCATTCAGCTGCACAAGAACATACATCTTTGAAGAGCATTTGTAAAATGAATCGTGTAACATCAAACACACTTGTATGAGACACAAAGTTACATGATTTTCACTCATAACATTGGCAACATAATATTTATCACTTATGGAACATTTGTAAGGAAACACACACATTACCACTAATAATCTATTCATCTTCAACAGAGTGCCTCTCAAGCGCAACCTCAAGTTCACTCAAAGTACTTTTTGCGCCACAACACTGACAATTTATTTCACACTTTACTAGCATCAAGAAATAAGAAAAAATGGGATAAATCTCCTCGAACATATATTGGTAGTATGACTGTACTGCGTGTCGTTCTTTGAAGTCTTTTGTAAGAACACGTCGATTAGTCGTCCTTCTTTATTTTCACCCTGCATGTAAAATCTAGAAAAACCTTTTCAATCTCTGTTTTGGCTTCTTAATTCCAGCGTTTCTAGTTTACATACTTTTAACGTTTCAGTTACAGATTTCATTTTTTGATATTTCGAGGAGATAAAGAGCGCTAACATTCTCTGAATGCATTCTAGTTTATTTTTTAAAACCTTATGATCTGGACTCCACATAGTGCTGGCGCACTTCAACTTCGGACGAACATCCATTTTGTAGGCAAGCACCTGCGTATCTTTCGTCGTTTGGCCTAATTTCCTTCGTACAAAGCACAAAGTTTGATATGCTGACTGAGAAATGTTTTCAATATAAGTACGCCAGTTCAATTTATCTGTTATCTCTCATACGCAAGTATTTCAAATTACATACTTTCACCAGCATATTATCACCTATGTTATAGGCAAACAAAAGCACTTTTTTCTGTTTTGTAAAATGTGTGTAATGCATTTTCAATGCTGATTTCCATACATCAATTAAAACACCATCAGTTAAAGTTTGCAAGCACTTATTGATTTTAGGTTCATCTTCTCTGCATGATACCGCAAAATAGATTAGGCAGTCATTAGCAAATAGCTTGGGTTTTACTGGTAGCAGAACAAATGATGAAATATCTTCTATGCATAACAGCAAGAGTTGGGGCCTTAATACACACCCCTGAGGCACTCCCGAATACACCTCCCAATTTGGCATTATAGCATCTCTAACTCTAACTGTTTCTTGGTGATTGCCCAGGTCAGCTCAGATTTAATTGAGAACATTCTCACTAATGTGGACGTTGCGAAGATTCAGCAGCAGTTTACGTTGTGAAACTCGGTCGAACGCCTTTGAAAAATCTATACATATAACTTCAATTTGCATGCAGGCATCCATAGCAATACACAAGTCATGAATAGTTCTGATCAGTTGTTTGACAGTAGAAAACCACAAGGAAATCCATGCCGAAACATCATAAATATTCGTTTTGTTCTCAAAATTATTGAATAATTTTTCTCTCTATGTTCAAATTATTCGCAACAAACTGCGTGAGAAAGGCCTGTGATTTCTCAGGGTTGTTCTATAACCAACTTAAAAGTTGGTACCACGATTGCTCTACGTCTTTCTTGAGGTGACGTTTGGCTTTTTAATGATTTCGAATTCTTCAAAATAATCTCTAGGTAGCATGCCAGCCACTCTGCAAACAATCACGAAAATTGATTCGGTATACCGTCAGGTCCACATAACTTTTCTGAATCTAAAAGAAGTAGTTTATTGAAGATGCCCTTTCGGGTAATATTTGTCATTTTCCTGAAAGCTCACTGTTGTACCCAATTCATATTCTTCGTTGTCTCCCTGCTCCTTACAGAAAATCAATTGGAAAAGTGTGGTGAGTCTTCCTGATATTTCTGACTTTTATGTTGTTGGGTCTCGACGAGGCGTGCACCTCACCATGCTTTTGGAGTGAACGGAGACAGCAGACACGGTTGGGGCAAACAAACACATACATTTAATGAACTAATTTATAACGACCTTATCGTCCGCCGCATGATACATGAATCGTAATTAACACACTAGGACATCTTTACACAATAACGTGACAAACAAAAAACGTGACAAACGCAATAACACACCAAAGGCGTCATCGTAAACGCTTGACTTACCACGAGGGCCCCCGACGCGCAAGCCCATGGTGCCCCGGGCCGAGGACCCACGCTAGAGACAACCGTTCGCGGCAATGGCCACGCGCAGAAGAGCCTCGCTCAACTCTCGCCCGCCAGCAAGGCCTGCCTTCCGTCAGGGATCACCACCGGCGCTACCACTCTACCAACAGTCGTACTTAACGCGAACACAACGCATCTATCGCCCAGCAGTTGTCACCTCCGAAATACGGCTTTGGGGCGAGACACGTACGCCACACAGCAGAAAAAGCAACTATACAGGGGGTGTCAGCACCCCCACAACGTGATTACTTCATTTGCATCTACTATAAGATCAATTTCCTCATTTAATTCCTTAAAAACAACCAATACTTGCGAGATGAGTTCTTTAGAACTTTAGTGTGTTATTAAAAATATTCCTTTAATTGCGCAATCGTTAGTTTCAATATTTCTGTCGAGGTCTTATCAGTCCTGCGCAAGCTTCTAGTTTACGCATGTGAATTATTTTTAAACTTTTCCATCAATTTCCTTTTTTAACGCGTGTTGGTACAAAGTCATCTGAGCAGTACCTGATAACTTATTTAAAACACTTTCAGAGCTGTTCAACGGACTAATTTATTGATTCATTCTCAAACTCGCCAAGCGACATTTCTAACAAGTTCAGGATGGTCGTGGCATCAGCACGACCGCAATATTTGACACGTGCGTACGCATGACGCTTCGCTCGAAAGTCAGTATCAAAAACACATCGTCCACAACAATTTTGTGGTCCGATATGCCATCTTCAACTGATATGGCATAATCAGTCACTTTAGTTAATAGTAAAACCAGGTCCAACAATGCCTGTGACGTATAGGGTTAATTTGTGTGTAATCTTTTGCGATTTGTACGACGTGATTAGTTAAACATTACCTCTAATAACCCATCAGCACTACGCTTTTCCACATGACCAGTTGAAAAGCTTGCCCAATTTAAAAGCGGTAAATTGAGAGGGGTCGTGAAACGCTGGCTCTAAAAGGACAATGCAAGACCTCACGCGTCTACACGCACTGACTAGGTGACTAGGTGAATGACTCACCGGCACCACCTTGGAGGTCGAAATGTTATACTTGTTACATACTACAACGGCTATGAGGGACGAACGGGTGCCGCTAAAGGAGCCTCGCCCCTAAAACGTTTATTTCTATCTGTTTTGTTGGTGACCGATGTTTCCGTGAGCCAGTTGACGAGCCTCTTCGGCGTACAACGTGTATTGCTCGGCTTCTGGAGCAAGCGCATCGCTATTATTTTATGTCAGCATGGTGTCAAGCATGGTTTGTACGTTGCGTCCTTAAACAAGGTGTAAAGGTGAAACTCAAGTTGATTCCTGCATTGCCACGCGATGTGGCAAAGCTGCCATACGTCACGTATGGCTTCTGCCGTACGTCACGCGAACATTATGTATGGCAGAATGTCGCCTTACGTCTTGCGCTGCACGTCCACGTACATTTACAGCATGTCTGCTGTGGTCTTGTTGAGCCTCTCCATCAGTCCATTAGTTTGGGCGTGGTAAGCCGTTGTTTATCGGTGCTTTCTTCACCGAGCCAGACGACCAGATGAATCACGGACATTGGCCAGCAAACACAGCGAATGGTGATCAGTCCCCACCTTGAAGGGTGGTGATCCGTCCTCACCTTGATGGGACGGCCGCAAAGGTAAGGTCGAAACTTTGTCGTTGCCCACACGACTTCGAGGTATTCCATCTCTGTAGTAGAGTATAGTTGGCCTCGGCTAGAGAGAGAGAGTATGATTTGTGTAAGCTATGACATGTTCAATACCATTGTGGCGTTGTAAAAGGGCTGCTCCAAGTCAAAAGTATCTGGCATCTGTGTGAACTTTCTTTTAAGAGTCCTCATCAAAATGCGCAAGAACAGGTGCTGCTTGCATTTGCTACCGTAATGCTTAGAAAGCTGCTTCTTGCTCTGTATTAAAGGCAAGCGCTTCGCCTATTGTCGAGAAGTGGGTAATGAATCGGCGGTAATAAGCACACAAGCCAAGAAAATGCCGCACTGCTTTTTTGTTTAACGGAACAGGAACGGTGGCGACTGCTGCAGTTTTGGCTGAATAAGGCAAAACTCCATCCACACTCACATGTCCCAGAAGTTTCAGCTAATGGTAGCCAAAATGGCACTTCTGAGGTTTTAGTGTGAGAGCGGCTGAGCGTATAGCTTGCAGGACCATTCTTTGGCGCTTCAGACGTTCTTCAAAACTCTCTAAGAGGATGACCACATCATCAAGATATACAAGACAGCTTTGCCAATTCAAGCCAGCGAGAACGGTATCCATCATCCGCTGGAAGGTTGCTGGGGCCGAACGGACGCTGAAAGAAACAACTCTGATTTCATAGATCCAGGAGTTACAAACGCTGCCCTATGCCGGTATTGCTCATTTACCTCTATCTACCAATGGCCGCTCCTTAAATCAATCAATGGAAAATACCTTGCGAGTCGCAGCCTGTCGAGAGAATAATCAACTCGTGGAAGTGGGTAAACGTCTTTCTGGGTGGTGCTTTCGAGCTTTCAGTAATCAATATCGAATTGCAGCGTTCCATCTTTTTTTTCACTAGACCGACTGACGAGAACCACGGGCTGCTGGGCGGTTTTATCACACCGTCGTGAAACATCTCCTTTACTTGCGTCTGTATAGCCTCGCGTTTTTAGGCCTCGCGTTTTCTTTTGTCGATAAATAGTTAGGTGCTTTTGTTTGACCGACTCTAGATGAAATGAAGAAGCAAAATTGAAACTGCTTTAGCAGGATGTGAAGTGCGGCCTTCTTCTCGTTCGAAAGCTTCGAATTGACGTCATTGTGATCCAGTAACTTGCCTCCATCAAAGATTTCCTCGGATGCGAAGCACTCGGTGACATCCGCTACACGGTCTCCAAAGGCCATGGTGGTGCCGCGGAAAATATCTCGGTGCTCGAAGTGCAAATTTGTGACGAGTATCTGTGACCGCCCGTCACGCAAATGCACAATGCTTCGCACTGCGCACACACCTTGTAGGGGCAAAAGGAATCTGTTGCTCTCAGCAACCACGTCACTAACTTCGAGGTCTTCACAGCAGACTTAAACGAAAACAGTCGCTCGGGAAGGCAGCGTCACGCTTTCGTCGGCAACACGCAGCGCAAGCTTACGACGGCCATGGGCGCCTCGATTGGTTGCACGCTGCGTCGAGAAAGTCATCATTCGCTCCCGGAGATTTCTGATCGCGCTGTTCTTTGGAAGGAAGTCCATACTAAGGCTGAGCTGACGAGAACAGTTGCGTAGTACGAGGCAGCTGACCATGAATGTTGACCCGGTATTTCCACTATCCCGGTAACAGCGACCGAATGGAGTAACAAAGAGGCCTCTAGCCGAGCGAATACGTGTCCCATTCCAAGTTGTCATCACTTGCTGAATTCAAGAATGATTGCCTATTTTCCGCTCATTATAGAATAATCTGCACCTGTGTCCACCAATCGGTTGACCTGAAGACCATCTATCAGCACGGAAACGTCGAACGAGACTCAGTAACTTGGTTCAGTCGCACAATCTGGCGTTTCTCTCGCACTGCAATCAGATCTCTATCTAATGTCTGCAGCTTTCTATGCAAGCGTCGATCGGAGGTCTTCCGCACTTTGAGTCCCAGCGATTTCACCCCCTGAAGGTCGCTGCCTGTAGTTTTCTCGCAAAAGGCTTGGGTTGCGTCCCCGTGCCTTCGTAGCAAACGTGGCCAAACGGCAGCGGGTCACCATGGAGATGGTGACCACGATTAACGCTGTGAGAAAGATAGACGTTGCTGTACGAAGTATCCCTCCATTTGCCTTGGCCTCTGACCTACTATGTGACGAGGCGAATGAATAGAGAAATCGTGCAGGTCAAGTTGTCGGTATGAGCATTCCCGATAAATGTGACCAGCTTTACCGAAATGGAGGCAGAGGGGTATTCTATCCGCTGTACGACAGATATCAAATTTTCGCGAAAGAGCACGGTGACCATCAATGTTCAAACCAGCGTGTGTTGATTGAATTGCAACTTGCGGCATTGTCTGGATTAGGGCTGCAGGGCTTGAGATTGGCATAGAAATGCGCAAGGCTTCGACATATGTGCGGTTTCCAACAACAGTGGACGTAGGAGGGCTGTCTAGACTGGTATCCATCAGTTGACAGCACGGCTGTGAAGCAGCTGTTGTACCTCAATCCAGATAATTCTGGTGATACTGCCTACCTCAAACTGTCTCGACCCGTGCAGTTTCATCATTTACTCGCGGACGACGGAGCGAATTATTTCACGAATCCATTCAATGCTTTGCTCGAGAAGCTGGTGGAACATTCAGGAGGTGATGCAGTATTCACTTGCTGGTCGAATAGGGTGGAACATTGATGAAGTAGCTTTTCTTTTGTAGTGGCTTCGGTCAGAAACTTCGCTACACTTTTTGGAGAACTTCACACTAGACCAGCAAAAAGCTTCACGCCCTGCATCAGATAGAGCAACTTTTTTTCTTCTGGCAATGCTGGATCCACTCGCCAAACAAGGCGCTTCCTATCCTCCATGTACGTGGTGATGGTCTCGTTAGGTATCTGGATGCGTTAGTGCAACGTACGTTCAGCACGTTCACAGTGGCCGGACTCCGGTAAGTCTTCAAGAGGCGATGCTGGAACTCACAACAAGAGGTCAAAACATCACCTTTGTTCACGAACCACGTTCGGGTGCCGTCTGTTAAGTAGGCGTAGACGTTATGGAGTTTGGTGGCTTTGTCCAAGTAGTTGAGGGCTGCGACATGTTTAAAATCGCTCAGCTAGTCGTCCACATTCTCAAACTGCTCTGCGTGAAAGGGACTAGGCATCAGCGGGCTCTGGACAGTGCAATAGATCGGCGTAGACGAGGTAGGAGTTTCCTTGGCGCCTTGAGGGGAAGTCATAGTAACTGTTTTGGCAAGCTGTTTTGCTGTCTCTGGTGGTAGGCCTCATTGGCGATGACTTGTTCTGTGAAATGGCATATGCACGAGATTAGGGCTTGCGTTCTGGCTCCTGGGCTGGCTATTGTGCAAGGGGTGCGTCATGAGTCGTCGTAGCCAGCGCCTCCACCAATCTTGTTCCACTCAAGGTAACCTTGGGTAGTACTGCTCATTGATGATGCTCATGACGATGCCCGAAAGAATGTGACTACGTACCAGGAGGGATCGGTGACGAGGAGGCCGGCCGTAGAATTTGTGAAACAAGGTAACATACAGTACAATATATAATAAAGTAGAAAAAAGGTATTAAAATCAGAGAAGGAGAATATGTGAAAAAAGATAATCTAACTAGGGACAGTAATATTAGTGATAAATTTGGCATTTTTTAATGCAGTGCTGCCTGAAGGTAAATATATGAACTAAATAATTGATATAAGTAAGGTGAAAGGTTAGATGAACCACAATGTTTTAGATGTCCTCGAAGATTGAACATGTTATTCTCTTTGATTCTTTAAAATAATTTGTTATAGCCTCGTAAATGAACCTGTTACATTGCCCTAGTGCCAACGACCCCAAGGAGAACAATGCCGATGTGGGAAAATCAAGGCCCGTTTTTCGAAAAAGTAGTTTTAGCAATCTTCACCTTAGGTTCTGATATCTTGCGTCTCTCATAAACATATGGTAGTTTTGGGATGTTAAACCCCACATATCTATCAGGTTATGATATTTTCGACACTCTAAAAAGAAATGTTTGATCGTTTTTGCTTCTTTACAAAAGTTTCATCGGGGTGATGGAACGAATGCAGGCCTATGTAAGTAGAAATTTAATGCGGTATTCTGCATCGCACTTTTGTTACTGTAATTTCCAATTGTCTTGTGCTGCACCATGAGGTATTTCATGGATGCCTTATGTGCTGGAAACTTGTGTCATTAATAAAGAAGATTTAGTATGTCCCTTGTGCAGGCAATCATTTCCTAATCATGTGAACATATTATTGCAACCTGATCTTAGAATCTTTAGGACAGGTCCTTTAACGGATTATGCCACTAAGGTGTCCGCTGCTTCATTTAGCTTCAATCCAGTGTGGCCTGGTACCCAAGTGAGGTGGACTTTCCGCACATTATTTGGCATATATGTATTAAGTTTTTCGAGGCAGCTGGGCAAGTGAGATGTTACTAGCGCGATTCACACTGACGAGGAATCTGGTACCACCACTACTGAATCAATGCGTGATGGGAGTGGAAAAGTATTTTCCATTACTTCTGCCTGGACGATTGTTGTGAATCGCGCAAGCGAAGAGAAAAAGAGGAATTAGGATCCGTTGAAAAGATTTCCGCACCGACCTTCACGCCAATTATAGAAGCATCTGTGGCTACTACAAGGTTTATCCTCACGCTCTTGAGATGGTGTTCCAACAACTCTTTCAAGTACCTTGTGGGTTATAGATTAACGTTTCTTGGAATTACATCATGAAATTTTGTTACCAGTGAAAGAATATTCACGTTTGGGTAAATGATATCACGAAGTGATATTTGTAGTGGTTCCGAAAGTTTCTCCACGGATATTATTTGAGGCCTAAGTAGCCTAGACAATCCACATTGAAAAAATGGGGGGAACCTTAAGCATCGCCTTTAAGAGTTGAACGCAAAAGTGAAATCTGGCTCCTAGTGCACCGTTCAACTGCAAAGTGAATACTTATTCAGATGTTTTGTTACATACACACGCACACAAACACGCACACGGCAGATGGAACCCACGAGTACCATTAGCGCTAAATGGGCTCGGTTTCATCATGACACCTGTCGAACAAAATGCGTTAAAGGGGTCCTAAAACACTTTTTTAAGTAACCATGAAATTAAGTCACTAGAAGAGCTTATTGCCTCATTATTTCAAAGCCGAAAAAATTGTAACAATCAGCCCGGTGGAGTGGAGTTACAAAGTTTTGTCGCAAGCTGTAATTGCATTATATCTTTTCTCGTCCCGACGAAAGCGCAGAGATGGGTGGTAGGGCAAAGAAAGTACCACGCCTCGTGACTTTGAGTACTGTTTTTCTTCGAATGCGCGGCTTGTTCGGTGTGATTGGGTGCACACGCGTGGACAAGTCACGGTCTCCCGCGGCTATCTCAGTAACTTGATTTTCCGGCCACAAACGCACAGATGATTTTTCGCTCACAACCAATGGGGCCGACGCAAGCGGCGGGTTTTTTGCGGCATGAGCTCTATTACACTGTCGCGTTAAAATGCGAGAGGCTCGTTAAGCATCACACATTGAGAGCGTCTGCGTGTGGAGGCATATATGTTTAGGGACGTTTTAACTGTTAGCATGCGGAACCTAGTTTGAAGAGGTGGCAGGCAGATATGCTTCGTTATAAGGTATATTGTTGGCTACAAATTTTACAAAGCCGAGACGTAAGGGTAGCGCCTCACGTTCTAAAGTTAAATGTGGGCGTAATTTATAAGCTTCTCTCCCAGAATACAATAGACACCCAAACTCTAATATTGCACCGACGTACATACAGTATATCATTAACAATGTACGAACCGACTGCTTCTGATTTGCCCTAATAATTCAACTGCATGTGAATGTTTAGCTACTATATAGTTAATGTGCAGGCTCCAATTAAGCTTAACAGCGTATATTAAGCCTAGGTTTTTCATTGAATCTTTCTAAGCAATGTAGGCCTGTCCTTACGTTAGTGAATCTCGCAAAGGAAAAGTCCGTGAGAAGGCAAGAAGGGCACTTTTGTTAACATTCAGAGTCATATTCAGACCATTCATTCATAATTCAATGTCATTCAAGTATGCCTGCATATTGTTGTACAGCAAATGTATACCGCTGGAAGAAGCAAAAATGCAATGTTGTCTGCTTACACGTCCGCAGGCATATCGTCATGCAGAAGAATTGAGCTTAGCTTAGTAAAATATTAAATTAAATGGGCAAGAGAACGGACCCTTGAGGCACTCTCCTTGTTTGTTGGTATGTTTGAGAAGACGAGCCATTCAGCGAGCAATAAATTGTTCGTCCGCTTAAAAAAACTTGTACCCATACAGCAATGTACTCGACAAACTAGACGCTTTGCAGTCTACTAATAAATACGTATTGGTTTTTGTGACGAGGAAGCTTAGTTCTATTTTCTAAGCCAACATGAGCACACCATATTGAACAGGCCGGCCTAAATCATGTCTGAGATTTGCTTAAACTATGATTCTCTTCTGTTCTCTTCTGTACCAATAGAAGAGAACTGGGAGTGGGGTTCCTAATTGAAGGAAACATAGCTGGCAACATAGAGGAATACTCTACCATTATTGAAAGGGTGGTAGGTATCGTAAGTAAACTCAATAAGAAATACAAGATGAAGGTGGTACAGGCTTATGCGCCTACATCCAGCCATGATGACGCTTCAGTTGAAAGCTTCTATAAAGACGTGGAATCGGCAATGAGTAAGGTAAAAACACCGTATACTATAGTGATGGGCGACTTTAATGCAAAGGTAGGGAAGAAGCAGGCTGGAGACCAGGCAGTAGAAGATTACGGCATTGGCACTAGAAACGCCAGAGGAGATCTACTAGTAGAATTCCAAGAACGCAATAATTTGCGGATTTTGAATACCTTCTACCGAAAACGAGAAAACCGCAAGTAAACAAGGAGGAGCCCTAATGGCAAAAATAAGAACGAAATAAACTTTATAATGACTGCACACCCAGGAATCGTGCAAGGTGTGGAAGTGGTTGGCAAGGTACGATGCAGTGACAATAGAATGGTATGGTCTCGAATTCGCCTAGACTTGAAGAAGGAACGACAGAAACTGATACGCAAGAAGCCAATCAATGCGCTAGAACTGAGAGGGAAAGAACAGGAATTCAGAGTGTCGCTGCAGAACAGTTACTCAGCTCTTAGTGAGGAAATCCACCTTAGTGCAGATACAATGAATGATAATCTGACGAGTATCATTACAGAGTGTGCAGTGGAAGTTGCAGGCAAGGTAGTTAGACAGGACACTGGCAAGCTCTCCCAGAAAACAAAGAACTTAAATAGGAAGCGTCAAATCATGAAAGTGTCAAGTACAACAGACGAAATAGAACTGGCAGAGCTTTCGAAGTTGATCAATAGACGTAAAGTATGCGATGTAAAAAGGTATAACATGGAGAGAACTGAACACGCTCTGAAAAAACTGAGGAAGCTTCAAAGCAGTGAAGAGGAAACTAGGGATAGGCAAAAGTCGGATGTATGCACTAAGGGACAAAGAAGGCAAAATAACTACCAATATGGATAGGGTAGTTAAAATAGCGGAGGAGTTTTACAGAGATCTGTACGGTAGTCGAGACAACCTCGACCTTAATACTATAAGAACTAGCAGTAACCCAGATGGCACCCCACCAGTGATGATAGAAGTCAGAAAAGGTTTAGAGAGCATGCAAAGAGGCAAAGCTGCTGGTGGGGATCAGGTAACATCAGATCTGCTGAAAGATGGAGGACAGATTCTGTTAGAAAAACTAGCCACCCTGTTTACGAGGTGTCTCCTGACGGAAAGGGTACCAGAGTCTTGGAAGTACGCTAACATCATCTTAATACATAAGAAAGGAGATGACAAGGACTTGAAGAATTACAGACCGATCAGCTTGCTCTCTGTAGGGTACAAGCTATTTACAAAGTTAATTGCTAACAGAGTAAAGAAAACATTAGAATTCAATCAACCAAAGGAACAAGCAGGATTTCGAAAAGGATTTCGAAAAGGAATGTGGTCAACAATTGACCACATTCATACTATCGATCGGGTAATAGAGAAATGCTCAAAGTATAACTAACCACTATACATAGCCTTCATAGAATATGAGAAGGCGTTTGATTTAGTAGAAATATCAGCCGTCAAGCAGACACTGCGGAATCAGGGCGTAGATGAAGTATATATGAACATTCTGGAGGAAATATACAGGGGATCAACTGCTACCATAGTGCTTCATAAAGAAAGCGACAGAATACAAATCAAGAAGGGTGTAAGGCAGGGGGACACAATCTCCTCAGTGCTATTTACCGCGTGCTTAGAGGAGGTTTTCAGAAGCCTAGAATGGGAACAGTTAGGGATAAGTGTTAATAGAGAATACCTTAGTAACCTGCGCTTCGCCGATGACATTGCATTGCCGAGTAACTCAGGGGACGAATTGCAACTCATCATTACGGATTACACAAGGAGAGCAGAAAGGTGGGTTTTAAAATTATTCTGCAGAAAACAAAAGTAATGCACAACAACCTCGGAAAGAAACAGCGCTTCGAGATAGGTAATAGTGCTCTTGAAGTTGTAAAAGACTATGTCTACTTAGGGCAGGTAATAACCGCAGAGCTAACTACGAGATTGAAGTGACTAGAAGAATAAGAATTGGGTGGAGCACATTCGGCAAGCACTCTCAAATTATGACAGGTAGATTCCCATTATCGTTTAAGAGCTAGGTATATAACAGCTGTATGTTGCCGGTATTTAGCTACGGAGCAAAAACCTGGAGACTCACAAAGAGGGTTCAGCTTAAATTGAAGACGACGCAGCGAGCAATGGAAAGAAAAATGGTAGGTGTAACCTTAAGAGACAAGAAGAGAGCGGAGTGGATTAGGGGACAAACGGGGGTTAAGGATATCATAGTTGAAATAAAGAAGATGAAATGGACATAGGCCGGGCATGTAGCGCGTAGACAGGATAACCGCTGGTCAATAAGGGTAACTAACTCGATTCCCAGAGAAGGAAAGCGGGTTAGGGGGAGACAGAAGGTTAGGTGGGCAGATGAACTTAAGTTTGCGGGTGTAATTTGGCAACAGCAAGCACAGGACAGGGTTAACTCGCGGAACATGGGAGAGGCCTTTGTCCTGCAGTGGACGCAGTCAGGCATATGATAATGATGATGATGATGATGATGATGTTGATGAAACTATGATTATTTCAATCCATTTGTCTAGATGTTTATATATTATTCGCTCTATGAACTTTACGAAATTTGAAGTGACGCAAATAGGCTGAATGTTATTCATGACAAAACCAGCGCCCTTATTTTTCAACAGCGGTAAATTTTTGCCACTCGCCGATTTTCATGGATCCATACATTTTATATAGAAAAACTTATAAACGTAAGGACACCATTGGGAGGTAAATGAAAGATAATTTTAATGATGACTGTGGAAATATTACCGGGTGACGGTGATGAGTCTGGGAGAATCTTTTCTATCTCTGTGACTTCTACTGTACCCACCTCGTCTTAATTAGCTTTTTCTGTAACAGGTATGTGGTAGGGTAACACTGAAGTGAATCGACGCTTAAGCCCTTTCGCAACTGTATTATGCGACTGTATTGAGTCTACGGATAATGAAAAGATTGATTTTAAATTTATTGGCTGCGGGACCATATTTTGTCGAAGAAACCTAAACAGAGCTTTCTTCTGTTTTGTCTGCGACAAATAACTGTTCCACTCGGATTTGTAACATTTCTTTGCTTTCTCAATCGTCTGTTTAAATGCAGCAGCATATTTATCTTCTGTTCAATTACGTGGGCACTGGTTTAAAGTAGTTTCTTCCAAGTTGCTTTACGTCGCCTGTAGTTGCACTGACAGTCCAAATTCCACCATGGCGAATAATTCCTTGGCATTATTGCCATTTAGATATCTATATTATCGTGTCAAAACACCGAAAAACGTGCCCTTAGGTATACACTTCTTTTTAATGTATATATATATATATATATATATATAGAGAGAGAGAGAGAGAGAGAGAGAAAGAGAGAGAGAGAGGGAGTACGATAGAGGGTGAGGGAGATTGTGACAGTAGAGTAAAATAGTGTACCAAAAGAGCCCCCTGCGTGTTTATAGGTGAAAAGCAGGAAGAGGATAAACACGTATCACCAGCGCGCGTTGTTACTTTAATAAAGACAATCGTCTTAGTGACCTTTGACGGAAAATTTTTGTCTGTCTGTCTCTACATTTGCCTGTCCGTCCTAACGATATCTCAAATGGCACCAAACGGTAA
Organism: Rhipicephalus microplus; assembly: GCF_013339725.1. Taxonomy (NCBI): domain Eukaryota; kingdom Metazoa; phylum Arthropoda; class Arachnida; order Ixodida; family Ixodidae; genus Rhipicephalus; species Rhipicephalus microplus. Next base: position 52,959,134 of record NC_051174.1, read on the forward strand.
GCACATCCGCAGCGCCCACAAATATTGCTCAAGGTTTAGCGTTTATAGTTGTGCGACTGTCAAGTAAAAAGCAAATATTGCGCATTTCTGAAGCGCCACAACAACATGGCTATGTTTCGTATGTCTGCCTTTATACTAGAAGAAGCGCACACAAGTAACTCGGAGGGCTGTAGCGTTTAACGCGCTGCACTTCATGACAGTGCAATGCGATGCTGAAGAAGGTGTTTGCAACGCTTTTCAATGACGGCATGGTGGTGGCACCCGCCCGTTGCTTTGCATTCTACACCTTATCAGCTCCGTGACCCGCGCACATATTTCTCTGTGGTCGCGCACGCCTTCGTTTTCAAAGATAACTGCCACATGGCGCTCGTGCCAAACGTGCCTAGATGCACTTGTTTGTCGCTTTACACGCTCGAGGCACTCTAACACAGCGCCTTCAGAATACCATTCACTGATTTTCTTGCGCAGAACATCAAATAAACGTTTTGTTTACTCTCTCCAGACGCAAGACTATTGTCTTTCAAAGACACTTACAGTGTAACATGTAGATTCTGGCCAATTTTTTCTTATTCGCCTGTAGATGTGATCTACCACATGCTCACACCTGCCCGGGCCTGGTGTTTTAGCATGAGTGCAGACATCTAGTTTAAAGCATGGACCTTCCGTCAAGCATAAGCAATAAATAATAAGAGATAACGCTCGATGTACACAGTGACTAACAGTCTTGACAAAGCTGCTTGCTGTGTTTCTAAGATAAGTGACTCGAAGGAAAACAGTCTTCTTTCTCTCCGTATAGCACCCATATTAGTTAGCAAGTCACCTCGCATGCTTTCTCGACTGAAACAGTTGTCTTCCTCCAGCTGAGTCGATACTTCTACGCCACTTGGGCGATTGATCACATACCGCTAGCACTATAAACTGTTACGTAGCATACAATATGCTGCGTGACGTTACTTCGCAAAAAAAGAAAAAGTCGTGCTATTGATAGAAAAAGTTCTCTGTAATAGGTTTTAATAAATAAAGAAAAGAGAGTGCGCCGAAAAGAGGTATCACCACCAGAGTGTCAGAATTCATAAATTATCGCAACCATATATTCGTAAACTTGTGGACTTCAGCAAAACAAAAAGCGGTGGTTTTTTGTGCGAATTTGCTTATTATTTTCGTGGATATGCTGCATATAAAAATACCTGAGTAACGACCAGTATTTTCCTCTCTGCTGGACTCTTCAAAACAGCACCACCACCCACTATTTATTCTCCTTATCTTGTTCTATAAGTATAAGTACTTACAACACAGTCTTTTCTTATGTGAGAAGTAGCTTTTATATGTGTTTGAGCATTGCAAACAGCATCACAGCCTACTGTTACCTGTTAAAAAAACAAGACGTGTTTCTGTGTAAGCTATAGGTGGGCAACTTAGAAAAAGGTAAGAATCGGCACACTATGAGACACTAAATGCTCTCTACAAAGCTGACTTAGATTAAATTAAATAAGCAGCTGAGCATTCCAAAGTGCTATTGTATCTGTATGTTCATGCCCTAAGCATTTTTGGGAAATATTACGTTGTTAAGCCTTTTGGATGGTAAGAATTTCATTGATTGTGTAGCTCTTCATCGCACAGTTGAAATATATTGTGGTCCGCACGTTTCATTGCTTATGACGTGTGTGTTGCGAGGTAAAACTGCACGTTTTTTTGTTCAGTGCTGTTACAAAACTACTGACTTTTAGTGTTCTGCAAGGTTCTTTGCAAATATAGGTGAAAACTATGTCAGAAGGTCAGACACAATGCACAGTGCCCCATCAATTGAGCCAGGCTTCAGAGACAATACTTATTCATAGGGAATACGCGCACACATTTTCATTGTTTATTAACACAGGCCCTTGATGACATCCGGTTTCGTCTACCGATGTGTCTTAATGGCATCGCTGGCCAAGAGAAGCATTAGAAAATAGCCCACTGATTTCCTAGTTTCCTTCCCCTATTCAGCAAAATATATTCAGATAAATGTTCTTCAGAGCTACTCAAACACTAGAAGAGAATTCATTGAACTTTACGCTTGTTTTTTTTATATCTAAACAACTACAGAACAGCCTTTCTCACCCTTAAAAAAACTTGAAAACATGCTTTGAGTTTCGATATTAGGAGGCGGCCAATTAGGTGACCGCAATTTTTTTGGGTTACAACGCTTGGAATCTTGAAACTATATATATATATATATATATATATATATATATATATATATATATATATATATATATATATATATATATATATATATATGTATATATATATATATATATATATATATATCACACAATTCATTCCACAAGGATGTTGCTCGGCGGCTGTTATTGTCCTCCTGATTGTCATCATTCTTTCTTAGAAAAGTTGCGCAGCAACATCAATTCTGCCAACGAAATGTGTGAGGCTCGCATCGTTTATTTATTCGGTGATTTCAATCTGCCATTTGTTGACTGGGAGCAGCTGTCATCCTCTTGTAAGTACTCAACTGACTTTATTAACTTAACTTTACACTTTCATTTGGCTCAGGCTGTCACTCACTCAACTCGCGGTTCAAATACACTTGACCTCATTCTTACAACTGCACCTGAAACTATAGACCACATAAACTATTTGAATGGCTTTAGTGACCACAAATTGCTGCAAGTTGATCTTTCTATCTTGCCACCTTTTTCAGAAATCGAATCAAAGAAAATTAGAGATTTTAATAAAGCCGACTACGAAGCCAATAACAGGAAAATTGAGTATTTCCTTGACAGTGTGCTACTGCCTTTCTTTTACAGTCGCTCAGTTGAGAAAAACTGGGTTTTTTTTCATGAATGCGATTTCAGCTTTAATAGAAAAACACGTCCCATTGATAACGATTACGAATAATAAAACTAACCCATAATTCACCAAGTCTTTGCGCAGACTTAGAAACAAAAAGAAGCGGCTTTATCGGTCTTCAAGAAATTCAGGTTCACCCACGTCTTGGGATAGATACGAGGAATGCCTAAAGAAATATTGACACGAAATTACAACTGCGAAAAATAAATACTATTCCAAGGATTTGCCTTCACTCCTGAAATCAAATCGAAAGGGTACAGCCTTAGCCATCCATTCATTCATTAATCCTTCCATCCACCCCTATGCGCGAGCCTGCGGGCCTGAAGTGTGCAGTAAAGCTGCGCGGCAGCTCCGACAAGATCTCCGTGTACATTTGCGGGAGGCTAAAGCTGTGCGTCAGCGTCGCCAGGCCGCACAAGAACATGTACCTGGTGCTTGATCTTCAAATCGAAGACGTCAAAAGGTTCATCGGCTAGGACATGCGCATATACGACAGGTAGAGACCATTTCTGCTCGTCGGTGACTTCAACGTTGACGTATCGGACCCGAAAAAACCATGGTTACTGCAATACAAGACGACCATCAGGGGAACATGCATCGACGTCGTGCCTGAAAACTTCTATGTATCAACGTATTGTAACGCATTAACGTATTAACGTGAAAGTTTATAAAGTATCATAAGCTTTCACGTATTATATTAACGACCATAAGACAGCCATAGAAGACAATACGATAACTTGAAGCAATAAATGATATTGTTAAATAAATATTGTTTAATGACATTTTACAAACGAGTTTCATTTGAGGTGTGGTGGGAGGTATCCTAAATAGCAAGCGCTTTGCCTCACTCTCCACCATTCAGCCATAGAATATGCCGTCATTCTTTCCTGTATTTTTTAACAGATTGCCCTGCCTGAGATTAAGCTTTGTGGTAAAACAAATTTTTCGTGAAGGCAGATTTAGCGCTCTTTTCGTTCATTCCAATTTTGGCCCTAAAGCGCTGTGCCATGCTCTCATGAATTACAGAATTCAGAGTTTCTATTTCCTCCCTTCAAGTTCTGTTATCGCAAGAATGTTCAGTGCCGAGACAATGTTATTATACAGGTAATGTTACTTTTAACGTGTCTGAAAATTCAAACGGTGGTCAGACATCCCGACGTTTTGAAGAAAATCAAGACATGCTGCGAGCTGATTTCTTCCTGCCAAGATGACTGCCTGTGTAGGGACACGTGTTCGTGCTAGATTAGTCGGATTCATCACACGCAGCAAGGGAAAAGGGCACGAACAGAAAGAGAAGGCACGAAAAGATGCGTTTGTGTGTTTTCTTTAGTTACCTGTCATGTTTCGTGCTTTCATGTATTTCCGCTATCAGTGAATATAAAGAAATACAGCAGGATATTGAGTGCTGAGGAGAGGGTCTCCGTTCGAACTAAACGGAACAGTTTAGTGGCAATTGTGTCACAGAGATACTCTGCTTTTTGATACTATAGAAAATTTTGAACTAGTCATTTTTTATCAACACTTCCACTACAGATGAAAGGTGCATGGACAGAAGTCTGTGTATTCACCTGGACTCGCTTTGTACCATTATAAGCAATTCCCAACGGGTATTAAAATACGCAGAAATAACATACAAAAATGTATATGCACAGACACCGGTGATAGCTTGGTTATTTTAATTAGAATTTATTAGTTGAAACTGAAATATTCGAGAAATTTAATGTGTACAAGGAATGCTATGCCGAGTTGCTGTGCTATAAACTAATATTTGCTGATTAGTTCAACTGGTCTCAATTTTTCGCTCACCGCTTTACATTCGCAATTGAAACAACATCGTTGAATGCACACACTTTACGTAAGGTGATTGTATTTGAAGCAGTACACAACAAATTGAGAAATATAATGGCACAGAAAAAAAAGGAATGGAACGAAAACACGCTAAATCCTGTATGATTAGGTAACACTGAAGACTAATGAACGGCTGTTCATTTTAAAACACACACATACAAACACACACATATGTAGCAAGGTCCCCTGGTAATAAAACCCTTCGACTTTAACCTTAACACTAACACAATATATATATATATATATATATATATATATATATATATATATATATATTGTTACGGTTGAATCAAAGGACAGGTGGATTTATTTACGGGGTGAGGATGAAGTTCGGCAGTCGCAGTAGTGCTCAGGCCACTCCAGACAACGTCGTCTTCTTCTTCTACCTCCCTGGCACAAACTACAGCCCGGCTCATACCGTAGCAATCCCCCGTGCACAGACGAAGCCCGCTGGGCGAGTTTATGTCACTGGACGGATGAAACTTCTTGAGGCGAGCTACGTGCACCAACTGCGTTCGATTTGACCGACGAGAAGGTGTCGTCAAGTGTGCCACAATGTACGTCAAGTCAGTAAAGCAATCTACAATGACGTAGGTGTGTACTGCGGTAAAAACTTCTGACATAAACCAGGTTTTCGTTGGGGGGGGGGGGGGGGGGGGTCCACAACCACACGAATTCACCTTTGCGGAATGAAATGGCATCATGGCGTTTATCGTATCGTTGCTTGGAGTGATCTTGTGATGCCAGTGTTCTCAAGCGAGTAATTTGGCGGGCTTCTTCAGCCCGGCTCAATGTTTCGGCCACGGACTCATCGGTATGGAGCTTAAATGGGAGGATTGTATCAAGGAAGCTGCGTGGTGATCGAGCGTAGAGCAGGTAGAAGGACGTGAAGTCCGTGGTCTCGTGCTTCGCTGTATTGTGTGCATGAGTAAAAAATGGTAAGATCTCATCCCAGTTTTTGTGATTGGACGCGCAGTACATTGCGAGCATGTTAGTAAGAGTTCAATTTGTACGTTCTACAAGACCATTCGTCTGGGGAAGGTATGGTGTCAAATGTCGAACTGTGAAGTGCAGAGGCGAAGCAATTCTTCTACAGCGTCCGCGAATAATTGGCGACCACGGCCACTAAAGATTACTTGAGGTGGACCATGGCGAAGAACAACGGAGTGTAACAAAAAGGCAGCGAAGCCATCAGCTGTAGAAGATGGTATCGCAGCGGTTTCGGCGTATCTGGTAAGGTGGTCGGCGCACACTAATATCCCGCGGTTGTTTTTCGAAGACTGCGGAAACGGGCCCAATCGGTCGATGCCCACTTGCCCTAAAGGCGTAGTAGGCGGTTCTACAGGATGAAAAAGGCCGTGCGGTGCACTGGTAGGTCATTTGCAGCCCTGGCAATTCTCGCAGCTCCAGACGTATTGTTTTATAAAATCTTGCATTCGGGGCCAGTAAAAACGCTACTGCACTCGATGCAGGGTGCGAATGAACCCAGGGTGTCCTAACGTTGGATCATCGTGCATAGTACGGAGAACGTCGCATCAAAGACTTTGAGGTACAACCAGTAAATAACGTGCACCGGTTGCTGAGTAATTCGTTTTGCACAACAGTTCATCACGAATGCAAAATCGACCACTGCCTTTGAGATTCCGAGCGTCAGCGAACAATGGGTCTTAAGATAAATCATTCAATTGTTCTCGTTTGATGATAATGGCATCAGGAAACGTGTGAGAGACCACAGCAAAACAGATGTCAAGGGTATCTGCACTGTCCTCCGTCGTGGTCATAGGTAGGCGAGAAAGCCAATCAACGTCCGAATGACGCCGTCCGCTTCTGTACGAAATGCTAAAGTCAAATTCTTGAAGGCGTAAAGCCCATCCAGCAAGGCGGCCAGAAGGGTCTCGGAGGGTAACAAGCCAACATAATGAATGATGGTCTGTCACAATCGTTAAGGAACGACCATAGAGGTAACATCGAAACTTCTGAATGGCGAATAAAGCCACTAAACATTCTTGCTCTGTCACCGTATAATTCATTTAGGCCTTGCTTAGAAATCGACTCGTATAGGCAACAACATGCTCTGCATTATCATGGCGCTGAACAAGCACACCTCCGATGCCAATTCCACTTGCGTCACTGTGCACTTCTGTAGGAGCAGAAGGATCGAAATGACGAAGAATAGGCTCAGATGTTAGTAGAAATTTCAGTTCAGAAAAGGCGGCATCACAATCAGGTGTCCATTCAAATGGGCTGTCTTTTCGCAACAAGCTCATCAGTGGGTGTACTACTTCCGCGAATCGGGGCACAAAGCGGCGAAAGTAGGAACATAGGCCTAAAAAGCTTCGAAGTTCCTTCAGTGTCTGGGGTGGTTTGAATGTGCCGACTGCTCGATTTCGCGGAGATCCGGCCTGACACCAACTTTGTCAACTAGGTAACCGAGGACTAAAGCTTGTCGTTCACCAAACCGGCACTTCTTAGAGTTCAAAATCAAGCCAGCCTTTCCGACACAGTCTAAAACAAGGCTTAAAAGGACGTTGTGATCTTCGCAGGTACGCCCGAAAATGACGACGTCATCTAGGTAGCATAAGCACACCTCCCATTTAAGACCACAAAGGACAGAGTCCATAAACCTTTCAAAAGTGGCGGGGGCGTTGCAAAGCCCAAACGGCATCACCTTGAATTGGTACAGTCCATCAGGCGTCACGAATGCGGTCTTCTCCTTGCCTAAAGGGTGCGTTATGTATCTGCTAATATCCTGATTGTAGGTCTATTGAAGAAAAGTACGAAGCCGAGTGTAAGCAAACAATAACATCGTCAATTCTAGGCAGCGGATATACATCTTTTTTGGTCACGGCGTTGAGTCTTCTGTAATCAACGCAGAATCGCCAGGCACCATCTTTCTTCTTAACCAAGATGACCGGTGCTGCCCACGGGCTACACGACTCTTAAATAACACCCTTCTTCACCATTTCCTGAATCTGGTCGGCAATAACTTTTCGTTCTGATGACGACACTCGGTAAGGCTTTTGTCGGATTGGATGGGCAGTCCTGGTGTCAATCCTATAATGAGCGTGAGAACATGGTAAAGGTAGTGGCCTCTCCTCTTGGCAAAAGTCAAACACAGAATCATGTCGCCTCAACAGTTGGCGTAATGTTTGCTGCTCGTGTGACCGCAAAGTGGCGCTAATCATGCCTAGGATCTGCGACTCGTAAGAGCAACTGCGCTTGCCAGAGACTGTACCTTTCTCGCTTTCATCGCGCTTAACGACCGCTACAGAACCTTCAGTGGAATCATCGAAGACGCCAAGCTTCATTCCTCGAGGGAGCACAACCGGCATTGGCGAACAGTTCAGTGCCCAGAGAAAGGTTGTTCCTTCATCAACAGATACCAAACTACGAGGGACGAGTATGCCTTTTCTTAGCACATTGAACGATGGCAGGTTAAACGATGGCATCAAAAGATGTGGCAGATTCTAGGGCGAACATCACAACTGACCTCATTGACCATGGTGGTACTGTCAGCTCATCGGAAACAATCAGAGCATTTTTCACGGCCTCCAGCGCCTCATCTACGAGGGCAGGAACAATGTCACCGCTGACGGAAAGTTCCCCGCTTCTACAGTCGACGAAAGCGCCACATCCTTGGAGAAAGGCAACACGAAGAATCACATCGTGGGTACGATGTTGCAGCACAAGAAACTGTTGGGAACACCTTTCCTGCCAACAAGATATTGATGGCACAAACTCCGACAGGATGAAGTACTTCCCCACCAACACCACGAAACCTTGTTGATTCGCCCCAAGTAAACATAACTTTGCGACCGATGCGACTTTTGAAAGAAATACTCATAACTGATATCGTAGCACCAGTGTCCACCAAAGCACTTGTAAAAAAGCCATCTATTTCCACACGTATCTTCTTATTGGACATTTTAACTGGCGGAGGCATCTGAGGCAAATCCTGTTGTGCGACCTCACCTCAATCGGTCGCGCTGCCTAGTTTCCCGGCGGCGGCAGTGATGACAGGCGTCGTTCTGGCGAAGGGGAACAATGCAGTCAGCCAGATGGAGGCGTTAAACTACGGTCACAAGCAGGAGAACTGCCACGGTGATTTCCCCGCCGTGAGGTACTCCTGGAATAGGCGAGCCACTTACCGTTGTTGTGACCAGTGCCCGCTGGCGAAAAGCCTGATAGGGAACGATATCGGGATGTTGGCTCTCTCTGTCGACGACAGAACCAAACTATATGCCCGGTGAAACCGCAACGGTAGCACACAGAGGCTTGGCGGTATGCATTGTACTCCTGGAAGGCATTGCGCTGACGTGGAGGTGGTACGGGTGCATCTTCGTTCGGGTCGTAATGGGTGTTGGCTGGCTGATGGGGGTAACTGAAGCGGTATTTGTACCTCAGCAGTGGGTAGTTATTGCGCTCTGACTTTGCTGGTGAGGGTGGCCTGTAGTTGCAGTCATCGTTGCCTGCTGCGGCAATTGGCACGGAAGGGCGGGAGGGAGGTGGTGCGGGTGTAGGCTCGTACGGCGTCGGGCGAGCGTGTCGAGTGAGCTCTTCCCGAACGATCTGGCGTATTGTCAACGCGAGATCAAGCGGCGTGTATTCGTCAAAACTTGCCACGGTGGTTACATTTGGTAGGCGACCGAACTTGGGGGTGATACGTCGCATCTTCAGGGTCTCGAATGTGCGACAGTGGCTTATGACGTCGGTCACCGTAGCAAGGCTGTCTTTGCTGATGAGGAACTGATACACGTCCTCGGCAATGCTCTTCAACAGGTGGCCAACTTTGTCTTCCTCTGACGTAGAAGGGTTGACAATCTTGCAGAGCTTCAAGACTGCCTCGACATAGGTCGTGCACGTCTCTCCTGGAATCTGAGCTCTCTGCAGTAACGTTTGTTCCGCCTGCTTTCTCTTAGCTACGGAGTCTCTGAAGCACGCTCTTATTTCAGAAACAAAGCGATCCCATGACGTGAGGGCATCTTCGTGGTTCTCGTACCACACGAGTGCTGTGTCCGTTAAGAAAAATACTACATTGGTCAGCTGGGTCGCCGCATCCCACTGGCATCCATGTCCTCGTCAGATTCGCCACCGAATGTGCGAGGCACTATCAGATCCTGACGCAACCGGGGACCAGCTGCACGTGAACCTGGTACTAGCGGTGCTGCTGTGACTGGTAGAAGGTCTGCAGCTGCGGGAATCCGGTTTCCTTCTTCGCCGTGAGACATCTCAGCTGCCAGTGGTAACGAGGGCAGTCCAGCAAGCCGGCAGCTTCGTCGTAGATCAGGCGCTTCAAGCATCATGTTGCTCGGTTGATTACCCAGCACCTCCACCAGAAAACTGTTATGGTTGAATGAAAGGATAGGTGGATTTATTTACGGGGTCAGGATGAAGTTCGGCAGTCGTGGTAAAGATGGAGTCCTCAGGCCGCACCAGACAACGTCGTCTTTCTCTTCTACCTCCCCGGCACGTACTACAGCCCGGCTCATACCGTAGCAATATATATATATATATATATATATATATATATATATATATATATATATATATATATATATATATTGTTAAGGTTAAAGTTGATGGGTGTTTATTACAAGGGGACCTCGCTACCTCTGTGAGGCAAATTGTTTGTGAGGAACTCGAGCGACACAGCAAATCAATGAACGCCGTGAAGGCCGAACAGTTCGGTTGCGTTTTTACTCAACCTCACGAAGCTTCACTGGTGGTGTTTTCGCTGTAGGCTATGCGAGGCGGGCGTTGCAGACAGTCAACCCGATTCTCTATAACAGCACCACCATAAGTTTCCTGACAAAGTGACGCATGACTAACGCGCTTTTGTCTACGCTTGCTGAAACATCTTTACCGAAAAAAAACTGTTTCGTCGTGTCGAATAATTGTCTTTTAGCACCGTGTTCTTTATCACGTGTTCCTGTTAATCTTGCTGTTGCCGACCTCTTATCATTTGACACGCATTTTTCTGCGCGACAGTTTGCGCGAAGAAAATTTACTTGTGCCTCGTTCTCTTGAGACGGTTGTGAACGGCGCCAAACGATTATGGGCTTTCAATTGTTTTTTGGTGCTTGCTGTTCTTCCGCATGACATGAAGCTTGCCGAGTTCGAAGAAATCACATAAGGCACTACCACCGTTTTAAGCGAAGAGCAACAGTCTAAAACAAGCGACCCCCTGAGAAGCAGTTTTGAAGAACAGATCTTGAGAATGATCAGCAAGTCGCTACCCTGCCATGAACGCCACGCTCTTGCATGACTCCTTATGACACATCTTTCAGTGTTCGCTTGCACACAATGTGGCATGAAGACTTCACTACCGCGTTCTCGTGCTCAACACAGAATTGACGTCGGTATCTGCACCAGTGCACCTCCTCTTTTTCTTTTCCTCTGTCGACCTATACCGGTTGCAATCAGTATATATATATATATATATATATATATTTATATATATATATATATATATATATATATATATATATATATATATATATATATATATATAAAAGGAAAGAAGTGTATTCCTAAGGGCTCGTTCTTTCATGTTTTTACACAATAATAAGGACATATAACAGTCAATAATGCCAAGAAAAGCGCAGGGAAATATATGACCAAATTGTAATGTAAATATGAAAAGTGGGTGAAAAGATAACTTGCCGTGCCCGTGGCAAGTTATCTTTTCACCCACTTTTCTTCATATTTACAATACAATTTGGCCTAGTATATTCTCCTATACATTCCTTGGCTTTGGCATTAATGTCTGTTAGATGTCCTTATTATGTATATACTCACGACGCAGACACAGCAGAAGTCGAAGGATATAGAAGAGCACACTTTAATTATATTCAAGGCACTCGTAAAGAGCACAGGGCAAAAACTTCGTCTTTCTTGCTTGCTGCACGAGATTTTTCTGGTTGGTTGAATGCGGCATTTGCCTCCATCCAGGAAGAGCATTGTCCCAATGCTTTGCTACAAAATACGCGGCTCAGTGAAATATGGCTTCATCCGCACAACGTATACGATTTCTTCTGCTGGCGAGTTCGTGAGGAACTGTCAGGGATCACGTCGCTTCGGCGCCGTACACCATTGTACGAACCAAAGTACTTGTAACCATTGTAAGAACCAAAGTAACTTTTCAGAGAGGCCGCGGCGGTGCATAGTGCTTCAAACCCACACTTTCTCGCCCGGTTGAGAAGTTACGTATCGGGGTCGCAGATTATGACGTCGTGCGTCGTAACTCTGCTTCTGGGCGATTCGCACACGTACAAGCTGCCTTCTTCATCTCGTTGGGTAAAGGCTTGAGCAGTCGCGTCTGTATCGTCACAGTCGTGCAACAGCATGAAATTAAGATTGTCGTCACTTTATGGCTCTGAAGAAGACTAAAAAGCGTGCACCGGGCAGTTTCCTGCGGCGCCGTATTACAGGTAAACGTCACGTATGATAAAACGTCGTCCCATGTTTTATGATCCACGTCAATGTACATAATGAGCATATCAGCAATTGTCTATTGAGAGATTCTGTTGAGCCGTTTGTTTGTGAGTAGCAGGAGGTAGTCTTTAGATGCACTATTGCAGTGAGCTCAAGTACGGACTTAAGTAGTATGACTGTGGAATCGGTACCTCTTTCCGTTATTATATTCCTAGGAGCCCAATGCCTCAGAATGATATTTTTAATGAAAAATTGAACCGCTTCTACGGCGGCTTCGCTTGATAAAGCCATTGTTTCTGCGGAGTGAGTAATATAGTCGGTAGCGACAATTACCCACGTGTTTGCAGTATACGAAGTCGGAAATTGTCAAAGGAGGTCCATTCCGATTTGTACAAAAGGCATGGTGAGCACTTCAACTGGTTGCAACGATCCAGATGATTTTAAAAGTGGCGATTTTCGTCGTTGACAGTTGAAGCAAGTGCGGACGTAATGCCTTACAGTGCCTGGAATCTTCAGCCAGTAAAGCTTGTGTTGGTTTCTGGCCATTGTGAGCGTGTATCCGAGGTGGCCGGGGGTCGGCTCATCGTGGCAAGCGCTCAGGATCTCATCATGATTGAATGTCGGGACGACAAGTAAGTGAACACTTTCGTAGGAGTAAAAGTTCTTTTATATAGGACATCACTGTGCAAGCAGAATGACGGCAGGCTCTTTGCAAACATCATGGGGACGCTTGTAGACTGGCCGTTAAGAAAATAATAAGGGGGAGCAACTCGCTGTCGTTTTTCTGCTGAACGTGTTGACCACAACTAAAAGCTCCATGTCATCTTCAGGGACATTGTATTGCTTCATAGATGACCTGGATAAGCAATCAGCATCAGGGTGCTGCCATCCCGACTTATAGACGACCATCATATCGGATTCTTGTAGGCATAAGCTCCAGCACGCTGGCCGACCAGATGGGTCTTGCAAGTTGGTCAGACAGCAAAGTGATTGGTGTTCGCTGACTACGTGAAGAGGATGACCGTAGAAGTGTGGGCGAACTTCCTTACTGTCCATACTAGAGCAATACAGTCTTTTTCCGTTGTGGAACAATGGGACTCCGCAAGGGAAAGCATCCAATTTGCATATTCGATCCCTCGCTCGGCTGAGTTTTGCCACTGGACGAGTACAGCGCCTAAACCTACGTTGCTGGCATCGGTGTGGATCTTGGTAGGAGCATCCTCGTCAAAGCGAACAAGCACAGGTGGTGTCTGCCGGCGATGTCGCAGATTGTCAAACGCTGGTTGTTCCTCTTCGCCACACAAAAATGGAACATCGTTTCTCGTTATACATGTTATACAAATCGGCAATAAATCTGCGGTAGTAGGCGCAAAGACCAGAAAAAAGAAAACGTCTCGCGGCCTTCTTTTTGATTGGCACCGCAAATTTCCGCACCGCATCGATTTTGTCGGCGTCCGGGCGAATACCATCATGGCTTACCACGTGTCTGAAGAACCAGAGCTCTTTGAAACCGAAGCGGGATTTCTCAGGGTTTAGCGTCAGACCGGCGGACCGTATTGATCGGAATACTGATAGCAGCCATCTTAAATGCCTCTCGAACGTTGCTGAGAAAACAATGACATCGTCAAGGTATGCCAGACACGTCGGCCACCTATAGCCTGATAGGACGCTATCCATCACTCTCTGAAATGTTGCTGGAGCTGAGCACAATCCGGAGGGCAATATTTTAAACTCGTAAAGCTTGTCAGGCGTTACAAAAACAGTCTGCTTTCTTTCTCGCCGATCGACCTTGATTTCACAATATCCGCTTTTTAGGTACATCGTCGAGAAAAAGCGTGCCTGCTTCAGCTTCTCAAGCAAATTATCAACACGCGGTAATATGTATACGTTTTCTTTGTCACGCGGTTCAGCTTGCGGTTCAGTCAATGACATCAATGTACAGCCGATGACGCACGCTGTCCTGCTGGACGCCCTCCCGGTTGAGCTGCATCATCTTGCCGCCGAGTCGTCCTCCACCCCACGACCTTTCGACGACCTTTGCGCTGTGGTGCTCGCCTGCTACGGTGAAACCTACCGCCCACGTCCGGGCAGCCGCGAGTTTCAGGTTTCCCCTCCACCCTAGCGAGCGGTACCAGACGACCCGCAGCCCTACCTTGACAAAGACCTCACTCCCCGTCTACGACTCCTCCTACATTAGATTCGCCTACAGGAGCATCCTTTCCTGCATCCGACCACAACGACGAGGTATAAGACGCGCCTACTTCGACCGACCTTCCTTCAAAACCCTTGCGTGATGGTCTGTCACGCATGCCTGCAACCCACACGTATTCCCCAACTTCGATTGCCTGTGACATCTTGGAGCCGTCAGACTCTACGACCGCAACCTTTGGCATGCCCTCACACCATCCGCTCTTCGCCCCTCACTTGCGGAGGTTTCGCCGTCTACGATGTCCGACCAACGTGACCTTGCATCGACCTCGACGTTTTGTGCAATTTGCTAGAAGCGACCAGAATCGCCATCAAAGTCTCGCGCAGCTGAAGTTTGAGCCCCTCAACCAATACGGCTGAACTTCCGAGACGCTGCCATATGATTGATGTGCCTGCGAATGACGTGCCTGGTTCGCCTACACCACAGCAGTCCGCACATACCATGCCTGCCACGGAAATAGACACTCCGCGTACTGACCTGAGCACCAACCGTTTTTCGCCGACTTCCAAAGGTACTTCCACGATCACAGATCCACCGACTGCGTCTCATCCAGAGTTCTTACGCGCTGCCTTCTCCTAAATCACTCCTCCGGGGTTCTCGACTGCTGACGCAAACCAGCAGGGCTTCACCTTGAATGCAGGCATGACCTTCGACACAACTCAAGGGTCTTCTAACTCTACCCGACGCGCTTACCTACCCAGTGCTGCCCACCACAACACTACTCTGATTGCGCGTGGCATGGTTCTTCGACTACAACATTTCCGCATCCGTTTAATCGTATACCCGTGCCACCACAACGGCCGCAATAAAACACCGAAGCCGGTTTATGGGGGGAACCTCCTTAAAGCGGCACCCGTTCGTCCCTCGAAGTAGTGTTTAACATGTCTTAAGCTTTTACCGGCCAGGTGGTGTCGGTGGGAGATTTCTCCTGTGCGTTGTTGAACAATAAAAATTTGCAGCGTGCGAGTTAACTAAAAGCCAAATTCTCCTGTCTCTCATTCCCCATTAGCAGCCATTAGCATGTACAGTGAGCACTATCTGACAAGAAAGGGTTGCTACGTTATACTCGCTTGGAATAACCTCTTTGGTTATAGAAAATTTTAGCGAGCGTCGGGGCAACGTGCCACGAATACAGTGAACTAGTATATACTATGAACTGTAGGTGGTTGAAGTGTAAAGTAGACACGAACCGCAAACCGTAAGAAAGTGTGCGTGTGCCACCTCTCATTTAGTGCTTGGAATGTCTGCTGGATGGTGGTGCTTCTATATGCGGAATATATGATGAAAAGATGCGAGATGGTGGTACTTGGAGTGTTCACTAGATGGACGGACGGACACACTGACAGATACATGAATGAACGCACGGATGGGCTGCACGGATGGATGGACGCAGTGGTGGATGCCTGGACAAACACAGGGATTGACGCACGAACCGATGCACGCATGAACGGGCGGATGGACGCATGGACGGTCACACAGATGGACGCAATGATGGAGGGAAGCGAAAACGAATGAACGAATGGTTGCTTCGCCAAACTCTTGATCATTCTCCCCGTGGATATACTGCCATTTTCGCCACCACCAATGTCTGCACCCACCCACATCTGCATCTGTGGACAACACTGTTGCCCGAGGTCAGTCGCGAGACCCGGTGCACTACCTAAAGGCTCCATCAAGTCGCCGTAGAGCCCACCTGGGTACAGACACAGCGTACCTTCCGCCAGTTCTACGTCCGCTGCGCTTTTCCCAGAGCCGCCCGCCAGAAAGTTACTGCTTCCCGATACACCATTACCGTTGACGATTTGCACATTACCGTTCACGACGATGATGATAAGTCACCATTGAAGCAATGCTACGTACCTCAGGCAACATGCTAAGAATCCTTCCCACCACTTGACAACCTTCGCTACTGAGAAGCCCCGCACGAAATTCAGTGCAATGGTCTCTGCACATCGTGCTTCGTTTACGTCAGGTTTTACGCCTGCTGAGAAACTGGTGTATCCTCCGTGGTGCGTGACATTTCCGCAAGTACGTCTTCCAATTCCAGAAATACATAAAAAATCAAATTCGCCTTTGTCAGCCATAAAACAGTTGAACTTGCACCTGCTGCACAAAATCTACAATAACCAAGTGCACATATACACTGACGGTTCAACCACAGCGTCTGGTTCTGGCGATGTGGTGGTTGTTACAGCTAGAGGAATTACTCTGCGAATCAAGCTGTCACACGTAACCACGTCTACGGCGGTAGAACATGCGGCGTTGCATGGCGCCCTAGAGTAAATCAAATCCCAAAGGCCGAGTAAATGGGCTGTGTTTTCCGACTCGAAACCGGCCCCACAGAGCACGCAGTCAGTCCTTCAACGAGGTTGCAATGAAAAGGTAACTTACGAGGTTGTCCCGCTTCTTCACCACGTCACATAGACAGGCCACGAGGTAAATTTTCAGTGGCTACTTGGCCACTGTGGGATCAGTGGCAAGGATTCCGCAGACAACGCGGATCGCACATCACATTCTTCTGATTTCTTTGTCAAGGACAGACGCTGCCAAGCAACTTCGTCACCTGGCACGTAGTCTGCGTCTGCTGGAGTGGAACACTGCAAGCATAAGACATAATAGACTATACCAAATAAACTCTCGACTGCAACTTCAACATCCATTCGGACTTCGTCGACGTGAAGCTTCGCTTCTTTGTCGCCCTTTGTTGGGGGTTGCCTTCACACAAGCACATACAACCCTCAAACGGATTCACCGACAATACGAAATGCGACGTTTGCTGCACCGGAGAAGACACCGACCATGTGATATGCCATTGCCCTCATTTGCCTCGGAAAGTCAGAAGCTTTCGGACGCACTTCGAAAATTGAGCCATCGGCCACTCTCTATGCAGATGCTACTGGAACACCGTGTTCACCTTTCTTCAGCCCAAAAAGCAGTCGAAGCCGTTTTGTGCTTTTCGAGGACCATATGCTTATGTGAACACTTTCATCTTTTGTGCAGTGCCATTGCTGTATACGCGTCAGGTCATTGACTGGCAATCCTTTTTTTCTCTTTCTCTTCTTTTTTCTCTCCCTCTCATCTATATGCCCCTTTCCATTCCCCTAGCATAGGGTACCAAACCGGGTATGTGCCTGGTTAACCTCCCTGCCTTCTCTACTGTTGTTCTTGTCCCCCATTGTATAATAAATCTGAATATTATTGGGGAAAACATGGAAAAGCGAGCCCTTAAGTATACACCTCTTTCCCTTCTATATACATAGATATCTATATACGAACGCAGTGAAATAAACTATAAGCAACGAATTATCAGGCACACAGCCACTCCTACTGCAGCATGCTGCAATGCACCACGCACCATGCATGCACTGCGTCAATAACGTCTAGTTATTTATTTACATCAATTAATGTTGAGGGTTCGCATATTGTCGAAGAACTTTATTCTACTTGCTATCAGGCCATGCTCTGAAATTTTGTCTGAACGATGACGTTATTCTTGAGATGCACACTATTATGTGGGCGCTTTCTTTGCCCACTCGTGATGTAGAACGAAAAAACAAAAAAGAACGCTGCGCACACCTTGTGTCAGGCGTCACCACATAAATATAATGAAGCGGGTTCTTTGCGTGCAGCTTACATTATTATAGCAAAAAATAACCTGTACAATCGGGCTCTCCACTGCGGAGACTTGTCACGTAGTGCTCAAACACAAAGAAGTAATAACATAGACAGTACTTAACTCAGCCTTGTCATCTGTAAAGCTGCGCACTTTCTTCTAATGTCGTTGTTGATTTTTCTAGTGAAGAGCTGCAAGTATCGAGCTGCTTGTCGTTCTTCATGAGCCCTTTTAATCTCTTGTATCGTATTCATGCTGGGTCTTTGCGGCAAAGCTGTGACTGTTCGTTTCTTCAGCTTCACGCACAAGCTGTACTTTTGCCTAACTCTAATATAAGAGCTCACGCACCTAGATTAGTTATTCAAAACTATTTCGAGATAGTTGTGTTTGTCGTTTCCAGCCAATTGAACACTTGCATTTTAAGAATTTTTGAACCCCCATCAAACAAATTATCTTCAAGGAGAGGTGAATGTCCCCTGCATTTAATAAATTGTCACTATCGTGCTTGTTTAAGCTCTTATTGAGTATCGAAAAGCGTAGAGTAAGAATAAATTATGCCCCACCTCCCCGAAAAAATTGTGACGAAATGCGAATTCATTGCGTAGCATTCATAACAGCGATTCGCACGTGACAGCCCAGCGTTCGAAGAATGATGTTTTCTTCTTTCAATGCGAACTTCGGCGACATTGAGCGCATCTATCTATCTATCTATCTATCTATCTATCTATCTATCTATCTATCTATCTATCTATCTATCTATCTATCTATCTATCTATCTATCTATCTATCTATATATCTATCTATCTATCTGTCTATCTATCTATCTATCTATCTATCCATCTATCTATCTATCTATCGTGCCACCTACGACTTTTCAACTCTCCTGGCAGTTCGGATAATGCTATCGATACCAAACTTGCCATGGCATAACATGACTGTATGAAGAACATATTTGACAAGTCATAACATAAAAGTCATTAAATGTATGTCATGAATGTCATGATATATATTTCATGGTACGGCACCTCTTGTGGTAGTTTCGTTCACATGGCATGTTGAAAAACTGGTATGGTATGACAAAAGTGCGGGGCGAACACAAGACGGAGAACCTAACATGAAAATCATGAGATGCGTGTCAAGTAACAACATGACTACATGCCACGCTAATGATGCGCTCACAGCCGTTTTGCTGGCGTCACATATACCATATTTGATATTACGTCACGCCAATGGATGACGAAGGAATGTGACTGGTATACTCATGATAATTATGAGATGCGTGTAATGTGAGAACAAGACTACATGCTACAGTGAAGGGGCCAATACATTTCGGCGTGACGCTGTGCGCGTGCTCATCGGCGTTCATTTCCCCGCGTGCCGTTGGCTGTGCCACGCCAGGCGCCGGTCCCGCCATATACTCGCAGGCGCGTGCCGCGCTGCGCTGCTTTGATGCATGCGCGCTTCAGCGCGTCTGGCGTCCCTCTGTCACGAAAAGTGGGAGACGCAGTGTTGTCTGGGTAACGCATCGGCGCGAAATCCAGCATGTCGCATTTAGCGCCGGTTGCCGTCGGCGCGTCCTTCCATGGAAGCCCCTTCCTTCGGTATAAGGGGCGAAGTTCCTCATAGTAGCACCTGTTCGTCCCTCGTAGCCGTTGTAGTATGTAACAAGTATAACATTTTGACCTCCAAGGTGGCGCCCGTGAGAGATTTCTTCTGTGCGGTGTTGAACAATAAAAAATAGTGCTCAATGTACATGTTAATTACTGCTAATGGGGAACGAGAAACAGTAGCATTCAGAGACGCGCATGCTGCAATTCCCATCAGCAGCCATTGGCCTGCATATTGAGCACTATCTGAGAAGAAACGGTTTCTACGTCATAGTCGCTGGGTGTAACCTCCTTAGCTTTAGAAAGGTTTAGCGAGCGTTGAGCCGCAGTGCCATGAATACAATGATTTAGTATATACCCTGAATGAACTCGAGGTGGTTAAAGGTGGGAAGTAGATACGAAGCGCAAGTCGTAAGAAGGTAAAAGCCGAATTCTCCTGTCTCTCATTTTCCATTAGCAGCCATTGGCGTGTACATTGAGCACTATCTGACAGGAAAAGGTTGCTATGTTATACTCGCTGGGCGTAACCTCTTTGGTTTTAGAAAAATTTAGCGAGCGTTGGGCAGCAGTGCCATGAATACAGTGAACTAGTATATACCATGAACTCGAGGTGGTTAAAGATGGGAAGTATACTCGAAGCGCAAGCAGTAAGAAAGTGTGCGTGTGCCACCTCTCGCTTAGTCCTTGAATTGTCCGCTGAATGGCGGTGCTTCTGTATGGGGAATATATGATGAAAAGATGCGAGATGGTGGTACTTGGAGTGTTGAATAGATTCACAAACGGACAGGCAGACAGATGCATGAATGGATGCATGAACGGACGCAGGGGCGGATGCATGAACGAACGCAGGGACGGACGCATGAACAGACGCAGGCACAGACGGGTGGATGAACGCATGCACGGTCACACAGAAGAACGCGTGAACGGACGGAAGCAAGAACAAATGGATGGACCAATGCTTCGCCCCACTCTCCATCATTCACTCCGTGGATATGCTGCCAATTTTCTCACACCATGCAGCGAATAGCGGCAATTGCTGAGCGTGGCGTTTTTCCGTCCCGAAAAACGCAGTGTGCATTCCAGCTCTAGTAACTATTAGCATGGTAAAAAAAGAAAAACCTACGCAAACATTGGCAGCACAAATACTACAAGCGCGTTTCAAACGCTCTGCGTTGAGGCTGTGGCAAGTTACGTTCAAGTCAAGGAGGTGTGGGCTCCAGTTGCAGGGGGCGATGATAAGCGCACGCTCACGCTGCTGTTGCTGACTGCTGCCGATGCCGAAGCTTGACATGGTGGGGCGTCCGGTTGCTAGGGGCGCGTGCAACTGCAGCTGTTGCAAATGGGAGAGGGTGGTGGACGGTTCCGGGCGGACGCCTTACATGACCCGATTAATAGTTGCATTTGCTTATAAAATCTCTATTACTGTGCATGCCCGCAATGCGTCAATGTTGCACATTTCTTTTCCGGAACATACATAAAAACAACTGCACTTACGGTTCCTGCAGGGGTGTGCAAGTTATGGTGAGTGCATGTTATTCCGCCATCTGCAGGAAGAAATCACAAGCGTGTTATACAAATGTTATGTTTTTAGGGATTTCGCCGGTGTTTACAAGATGTTTTTAGTAGTTCAAAAATGAAGTTGGAATATAATTATTAAGTCTCATAATACAATTTTTCGTCTGGGCATTCAATTGTAATATCCAGCGCTATTGGGTGTCAGCGTCTATTGCCATGCTAGAATATGGACCCACACAGGGCAAAACTGCTTTACAGTGTTTAAACGGGGATGCGTATTTATCATAAATATATGTAATAATAATAAAAGTGATATATAGCGCATTGAGACGCATTCAAAAAGCAATCTGAAACAAAAGGCGGCCTGGAGAATGTGAACTCTTTAGCTTCTCAATCTAAGCCGAATACTCTACCCGCTACACCATGCCAGAACATACTGATGAGCTACTGAAATGAATGAAAAGAAATATGCCGTCAAGATAGACGGCATATTTCTTTACAGATAAGAATTGTGTCTTTCTTATACCCTAACGAACGGCAGCCGGGCATCAAAGACCTGCGGACAATGCCAATAGTACGAAGTTTTTCAGCAATTCACATTTTGACTCTAAAAGCTATCAAATCCATATCTAGGAGAGGCCACAGTTTGCAGGCAGCTACTACCAATTTGTTTTTGCTTTGATAGATGTTTTGCTCTCCTGCGACCGGTTAACATGTACAGAAACGTTGTGACTACTTGATTGACAAATATGCGTGTAGGTGTACAAATTTGCAGTTCAATGGATACCTACGACTGAAGTACCACTGAATAAAATGCTAATACAATCTGCTGATAACGTATGCCATTATGTTATTTCACAAAGGCCCACCAATTTACCAACTGGAAATTCCGTGTACTTACATACGACTGAGAGAAGTACTAGCTATAGTGCGGTTGTCAGCATTCGGCGACAGCCTGCGTTGATGAAAGAGGGCCCCATTGGTGCTTATCGCTCCTGGTGCGGACACCGTGCAGAAGAAAAAAAAAAGAACAAACAACGCCGTACACATTTTTTCACTGGGGATGGTGACTCGAGTAAATGCATTGCAATGTGGGGGGGGGGGGGGAGATCACCTGAATGTTCTGCAATTGGGTATAGTTTGGTCATGCCTAATTGTTATTTCGTCTTTATTACTCTTATTGAATGAAAGGGAAGCTTTGCCTTCAACGAGTGGTGGGACGCTCATGTGTGATCCAGTGCCTACATATACGGGGTGGGCCGGTGATCGGTTGCGCAGCTCGAGCAGTCAAGCTTTACTAGTAGACTCTTCATGAACAACAAAGGGCTGTCCAAAAGGCCCGCGAACGGGCACAGGACCATGGTTTTCCGACCCGAACACGGGCGTGGCCCGCAACTACAACTGTGCAGCAGTTTCTTAGTACCCAATGACTTTGATGACTGACTGACTGACTGACTGACTGCCTGCATTGGGCTTGCAAGGTGAGAGATGTTTT
Source organism: Rhipicephalus microplus (assembly GCF_013339725.1). Lineage (NCBI taxonomy): Eukaryota > Metazoa > Arthropoda > Arachnida > Ixodida > Ixodidae > Rhipicephalus > Rhipicephalus microplus. Next base: position 52,981,702 of record NC_051174.1, read on the forward strand.
GAAAATCACTTATAATTATTTTGTTTTTATTAGTGTTATTAAGTAAATGAAGAAGAAGCGTTGCCTTCAACGAGTGGTGGGACGCAGATGGGCGACCCAGTGCCCACATTTATGGGGTACAAGAGAACAGTTGTGCAGCTTGAGTTGTCAGTCAGTGTTTACCAATGATCTCTACTAGGGGGAGCTGGATGGCACATTGAGCACGTGTGGTTGATGCCGCTAGAAGCTGCCATTGGTGTACCGGAAGTAACCGCCTCGAACGGCCACCTGATGCCAGCGCTTGGTCTTTGCTTTTCTTTTTATATTGCGATAGAAGTTATACCAAAAGTCTCAGCTAGATTTCACCGTCAGCGTTACCGTCACTCACCGTATATGTATATGTATATATATTTATGAAAACGCAAGAAAGAAAAAATCCAGGAAAAGCCCTGCATAGCTATGGAGTGCATGATGATAAACGGGGCGAAGCGTCCATCTGTCCGTTTCTTCTTGCTTCCGCTCATCTGTGCGTTCGTCTACGTGACCGTCCTTCTGTCCATCCGTTCATACATTCGTGCGTCCGTCGGTGTTACTGCCTGTCTGTCAGTCCGTCCATCTAGTGCACACCAAGTACCACCATCTCACATCTTTTCATTATACATTCAGCATAGAGAATGCAATCACGCACTTTCTTGCGGCCTGCGCTTCGTGTATAGTTCCAACCTTTCACCACCTCTAGTTCATGGCGATATACTAGTTCAGTATATTTATGACACTTCGACCCAACCAATGCTAAACCTGTTGAGGAAAATTTACTGTAACAAACGTCAATAACATTCAACAGCACATTTTCTGCTTAGAGATACAATAACAATCATGAGAAAACAAACGTCATTTACATGAACATGGATATGAGATGGCGTTGAACGAACATGTACATTCGATGGTTTACACAAACACAGTCGCAAAAATATTTTATGCAAACAAGATACACAAATAAAACATGAATATGTACATTTGACATATATACATGCTGACATGCCATTTCTGCCAGCGCATGGACACCTAAGCCTACCAATACTAGGCTGGCCGAAAGACAAGTTTCACTCATCCGTCACAGACCGACACAAAAGGACCGGACCAGTGCCGAAGAAATTCCTCTTCACCGAGGGAGAAGAGCTTTTCCGACAAAACGGACAGCAACTCCGAATACAATCGCTCTAGAATTGGAAAGTGCGTGTAGGCGGCGGCCCACTGCAAACACCCCGCAGCAGTTGCGTCACTGGCAGAAAAAGCCGGCAACAATGAGGAGACACGCGAAGCGGCCTCGTGAACAATGATCTGAAGAAACAAAGCGATTTGCTCTGAAGCAGTGAAATCCAGCATGTCGGTGAGCAACGACAGTATGCCTCAGAAAATGCTGATTTGTTTCCCGAAGGGAGCTGTTCGGATATGTTGCTGACTAAACCGCTCTTCCCCTTTCGAGGCCGTTGAGAGTGGGAAGCAAACCCCAACTCTGGCGCCACATGAAGTCCCGGAGGTGTCCAGGCAGACAAGAAGCCGTTAACATGCTCCAAGACACCCATCTAAAGCAAGCACGGCGAGATGGGGGGACTAACGGAAGCAACAAAGCAGCAGTTGTCTCAACGTTGCAGTCGTTGAACACATCTATGCCAGGACAGGTCGACTGAACATGGCAAAAAAATGCAACAGTTGTTGCATAAAACGAAGGAAGTGTTATTGACTGTGGCCCCCTGTTAAGTTGCACATTAGGTATCCGATGCCGATGGTGAGTACCCAGAAAGTGATATTCAAGTGTTCGTGCGGGAGATTCCTTCCCCTGCACTAGGCGCAAAAGGAAGCGCAATGCCAGCAGCCGACAGCGTATGCACACTGAAGTGAAAGCAAAGCTTCGCTGAGAACACTGCAGTCCCATTTCCGCACGGGAGATCAACTTATTGCCGCCTGACCAGAAAAAAAGGCTGCAGTGATTGCACGATACGTGAAGATGGTTGCACGACATGAGAAAGGTACCAAATGCGACCACAAACTACAGTTTGCGCAAGGTACCTCCGTTCAAAAAGTGGAAAGTCAAAATCCCATGCATCTCTAATTTTCAGTCCTACTTTTTCGACAGCGTTTACCCAAACGGATTCGCAAATGCCGTAGTGCTTGTATCAAAGATCTAAAATATGAAGGGACTTGGCCGGCTGGATAGGAAAACTGGCAATAAACCTGGAGTTCGGAGAGCCAATGAAGAAATACCGAGATTGGAGACGTTCCACGCTGCACCTAAAATGTTGCCATTCTGGGAAAATCCACGCAGGCTGCGTGAACGGCTACCTTCATTCGAAAGGTACAAGGCTATGTCGTGAGCAAAAGCTGTGACTTTAACGACACTGGTACATGGAGGCGCAAGACCCCGGAAGCGGCGTGAATCTGCGTCAAGAGCACGCAAATATGGCTTAAGGTTGAGGACAAATAGCACAGAAGACAATGGACATGTCTGACGGACCCCACGTGTTATGGAAAAGACAGCACTTTCCCAGCCATCCAGAGCTAGCGTGCCTTTGAGACCAGTGTAGGTATTTTTAATAATTTGCATAAATGAAAGCCAAAGGCTGTGAGCACATTGAAGATATACATGTGCTCTAGTCCGTCAAATGCTTTCTCTTGGTCCAAAGACGCATAGACACAAAGACACCGCGCGCAGACCGCTAGAGTATAGGCTATGATTTGACGTGTGGTAAATGACAAGCTGTGTATTTCTCGTCCAAGCACTGATGAAGTCTTCTGATGACCTGCAAGGGCGTTCAACAGACCCTCGAACGTTGAACGACAACCGTCGCGGATATTTTATAGTCAACGTTGAGGAGCGTGGGAGGTCTCCAATCTTCAGGGTTAACAGAGGAAGCTTCCCCTTTAGAATAAACACAATGCGCTCATTTAAAAACCTGGATGGAAATACACCAACCTTGTAACATGGCTTGATAAACGCGGTAAAAGTAGCACCAATCTCATACCAAAATGTCAATTAAAACTCAACAGGAAAACCATCTCGCCCAGGGGCTCCTCTAAGTTTCATAAATTTCAGAGCCCCCCCCCCCCCCCACCTCTTCTGCCAACGGAAGGATGTGCAGGCCATCCGCAGCTTCTTGAGGAATACGGGCAAACATCTAAGCATTAGCGGTACGTGTTTTATTGCAGTTTGTCCGCCTGGCCGAACATGACATTGCTTCGAAATGCGCCAAAAAACAGATCGATAACGCGTAGGAAGCGGCTGTGCAGGTGGTATTTGTGCTGCGATGGAGACAGATGGCCGTGATTGCTCTAAAAACGAATGTCTCGCGTAGCGGAGCACTTCAAGATGTGCACATGGTTTGTGTCTACAGCGCCACACTGATGCCGCCAAAGACGAAGCAGCAGTCAAGCGCTCAAAGCGTTCACGCAGTTGGTCGCCACCTGGCGAACGAGTCCTACGGATGCAAGTCACATCGGCTCCGGCTCAGGTCCATTTCAAGAAGAATTTCTTCCTGGCGACCTAGAAATTCCTTAAACTCGGGATAAACAACACAGTGCAAGAACACATCGAGGCGCATCTTGCTGCGCAGAAAATCAGATTAATGTTGACTGCTACGGGCAGACATACGTTGCACACATTGGGCATGAAGGATGCTTGCGGAGAAATCAATAACACGGCATGCATACCAAAGGACATTCGCCATATCATTGAAGTTAACCCAATACCTCGAAACATGCATTCAGAAATCCATAAGGCTCGAAGAAAAGCCAGATCAGAAGCACAAGAAAAAATTTCAAGGCGAGAACCGACGTATTGTACGTTGACGCGACCACATGCAGAGAGCACTCCGGGACATTTGTGAGCGATGTTGATCACCAACTTAGGGAAGTCAACAGCGCTTTGATCAAAAGCAACAACATCCTCGAGGCTGAGGAAGTAGCGATCGCGCTCGCCATCACACACCAGAGCGAAGAGTCTACTACAGAAATAGTTACTGACTCGCAAGAAGCTTGTCGACGGTACAGCAGTGGACGCATATCCAGTGCTGCCACCCACATACTCAAGGGAAGAAAAATCAACTTCTCGAACTGCTCCATTACGTGGACACCAGGCCATGAAACTGTGACAGAGAACCAGCGTGCCGACGCCATTGCCCGAGAATATGCCGACCGAGGGGCGCACAACAACGACGAGGAACCAGCCACAGTTACTAGACGCTATGGAGCAATTTTAGAACACCAGCGAGCCCTGAGGAGGATATACCCCCTCCCCACAAAGACCTCAACAGAGAGCAGTCGGTTGCCTGGAGACAGCTGCAGGCTAATACGTACCCCAATATCTCTTCTGAGTCAAATCTATCCGGGAATATACACCAACAAATGCCCGCTATGCAGAAAACACCCCACACTTTACCACGTGACATGGGCCTGCCAACACACACAGGTAGTGCCAAGAGACGGTACACCAACACCGGAGCAGTGGGAGGCTGCGCTGTCTTGCTCTAAGCCTGAAGAACAGCTCAAGCTGATTGACAGAGCTTGCAAAATGGCAAAGGCCACAGGGGCCCAGGACTGAGGGCTCCACATTCACCGGAAGAAAGCTATTTGTAATAAAGTTTTGCATTCCATTATTGGCGACCTGTTGCAATGCTAGGAACTTGTTCTCACCATCACCACTGTCAAGCCTATGCCCCACTTCAACCTGTGAGTGTGCTTTTAAACGTCTTAACGCTTTCGAATTTCTTAGGCGAAGTCCACCTCGCTAACCCTAACAGGCCAGGGACGCGGCTTAGAAAGAACGGCGCCCCGCTCTACGGCGGATGGCAAGCGTCTATGCGAGCATCGCAGCGTACGAGAAGCACTCATTGCCCTCTCGCTGCACGGACCACATGATGAATACGCATACCAGCCAAGATGCCGTTACGCAGGCTAGCAATGAGCACAACGCACATCCATTGATCACTATTACCAAGAGAGCGAACAAACGCCGACAGCTGCAACCCAATACCGTACAAACTCAACAGCTGCCGAGCACGCCGTCTGAGCCCGCTCTACGCCAATGCCGGCCTAAGACGCGTCTACCAAGACTCCCACCACTCCCTGCCGAGGACTACAATCTAGCAATCCGTCCCCATGGCGGATTAATTCTGAGCAAGGTTAGCCCCAAGACGTTACTGCTCGCCGTAGCTCATGCAGCAAATATACGCCGTGGGAAGCCTGTTATCAAGCTTCGTGTTTATGAAAATCCAAATGGGCTAACAATAAGCACCCTATCTGAACACATCGCCTCTGCACTTGGACAAATCACCCAAGTTACAGTGCACGCAGCAACCTACGACGTCACCTATTATGGTAATGCGCCTGATAATTCGTGCAAAGGTGTGGTCAACGAAATAGGCCGTCAAATCACACCAGACGACTTCCTGACAGAAGTTGAAGTACCGGGCTATGAGGTCCTTACGTGCAGACGTCTCGGCGACACCGGAGCATTGGTCCTCACATTTTGTGGCAAGCGAGTCTCTTTCTTCGTCAACGTGTACGGACAGGCTCTTCGCTGCTACCTCTACAAACGGACTATAACCCACTGTAGAAAGTGCAACAAAACAGGATACCGCGAGGATGTGTGCCAACAGCCTCCTGACACACAGAAATGTCGTGTGTGGGGGGATTCAATATCCCCTAACAACCACGAGTGCCATCCTTCTTGCATGCTTTGCGGTGGCGACAACCCGACGGCTGCCAAACCATTCCCAAAGCGGTTTTTGGCACCAGTCAACCGACGCAAACCACCCCGTCAGCTACTCCCACCAGGAAGACTCAGTCACCATTCCCCCGGCCCGGAAAGCAGAGCAGTGCGTCCGGGAGTGCAGCCAGGCGAAGGAGCCGTTCCAGGGATCTGTCGGGGCCCAAGCGAGCAAACTCGTAATCTCGGAGCGGTTTCGCTGGCCTGCAGGGATCTGAAGGCTGGCACTCGGAGGAGACAAAGCATCATCATGGCCAGCAAAGCGATTCCCACAAGAAAGCACAAACGGGCAGCTGGGCAGGGCAGTTCACTCCTCTCCCTCTCTCTCTCCACATCAGTCCCACTCCCTCATACAAATATCAACGCAGCAAAGAACTCCACAACCCATGTCAGTTGACACTCATCTTCAGTGTTGTGCAGATGCCTTCCTTCCGGTAGAGCAGGGTTCCAGTAGAGAGAAGGGTAGCGTGAAGGGTACACCGGAATCTCGTTAACACAAGCCGAGCTCTTGGTAGTGCGAACAGCGCAAATAGGTGCAATGCCGAGATTTGCTATTTCTTGGCGAACGACGGCTTGGATGAGGGAGACGGTGGATGCGTTTTGTTGAGGACCATCGGAGGCGATCGCTGCAGGCGCCAATGCTTCAAGTTCGCGGCGAATGATTCGGGGAACATTTTCCTACGATGTAGCTTGCGTGAACTTGGGGCTGTCTTCGCAGGTCGAAGTGGCTGCAGTATTAGGCAGGCGCGCAAACTGGTGGGTTATGCGACTGTTCTTGGCGTGCTCAAAGCGCTGACATTCCTTCACAACCGCATCGACGGTGGCGGAATCTTTAACGATGAACAGATTGAAGGCGTCATCGGCAATTCCCTTTAATATATGGGCGATTTTGTCAGTTTGTCGATTGAATATGTGAGCGATTTGGTTGGTGGCGGCGGCGGCGGCGGCAGCGGCAGCAGCGGCGGCGGCGGCGGCGGCGGTGGCGGCGGCGGCGGCGGTGGCAGCAGCAGCAGCAGCAGCAGCAGCAGCAGCAGCAGCAGCAGCAGCAGCAGCAGCAGCAGCAGCAGCAGCAGCAGCAGCAGCAGCAGCAGCAGCAGCAAGCAGAAAAAAGCAAGCAGCAGCAGCAGCAAACTTGATAACTTGCCGTGGGCAGGATCCTGCACAAGGCAAGTTATCTTTTCACCCACTTTTCTTCATATTTACATTACAATTTGGTGTAATATCTTACCCTATACATTCCTTGGCATTATTGTCTGTTAGATGTCATATATATATATATATATAAATATATATACATATAATTAAATATATATATTTATATATATATATATATATGAGATTTAACAGACAATGATACCAAAGAACATATGGTGGAAGTTATTAGAACCGATGTAATATAAGTAACAAGAAAGTAAAGTGGGTTAAAAGACTTACCTGCTGCTGACGGCCGGTAATTTTTTCACTCACTTTTCTTTCTTGTTATTTACATTGCAATGGTTCTAATAACATCCTCTATACATATTTTGGCATTATTTTTTGTTAGATCTCATTAATATTGTGTCAAAGCAAGGCAAAAACGAACCCTTAAGTATACACTTCTTTCCCAAACCACTATATATATAATATATATATATATATATATATACATATATATATATATATATATATATATATATATATATATATATATATATATATATATATATATAGGCAGGCTTGGTGGTTGAGTGGCTGTAGCGTTGCATATAGTCCTGTAGATCCTCCGTGAGCGGTCCCAACGTGGTTTATTTCGACGTTTCGGCCTAGAGTCTGGCCTTCAACAGGATTAAAGGTACAGTTTGTTGGTGCTCAGCTTTATACAATCTCAAATCAGAGAGAAAGGAAAGAGAAAACAGACAGAAAAAAAGAAAAAAAAGAAACAAAGAGAAAAAGAAGAAAAAAAGAGAAAAAAAGAATATAAGGTGGACTCCCCTCGGGTGCCCCCTTCCACTCTTCCTTCGACGTCCCCCTTCATCTCTCCCCTTTCTCCCCTTCATCTTTCTGATGTCAGTGGTCTGTGTATGCCTCCTTTCACTAACGCATTCGTCCTCACCAGACGGCGCCTCCTGGCACTGGCGGTTTGGTGTGGGGCAAAAAAGACCTTTTTTAGGAAGTTCTAAGCCTTTAGCTACTCGGAGCCCTGTCAACATTTTGTCGTAAAAAGAGGGGTACCGCGTATTGGGGCAGAGGCTGGTAAGAGGGCATTTTAGGAAGCTTTAAGCCTTTAACTACTCGGGGTCCCGTCAACAATTCGTCGTAAAAAAGGGGTTCCGCGTATTGCGGCAGAGGCTGGTAAGCGGGCGCAATGCTAATTCCTTGCCCGCTTCTGGATTACGCGTGCAGTGGGGGCCTCCCGGCTGTGCACAGGGTTGCTGTTGGGCATGTCATGCATGACACAATGATTGGGTAGTAAAATAAAACAGAAAACAGACGACAGCTGCACTTAGGAAGAGTAGTTACACTTGGAATTGTTTTGGGTTGTCCAGTGCCCTTCGCAGATGCAGTGCCGCGAACTCAGTGACTATTTTCATTATTGCCGTTATTGTTTTCTAATGCTTTAATTGCTGCAAGTGTTCCAGGATTCTCATTTATTCCTCCATCGAGGGTGTATCGGTGGATAAGGTATGACTCTCGTTGTTACGTTCTCGATTTGATTTAAATCCCGTCTCTAAGAGCATTACTGATAGTTTGTCGAATGCATGGTCGGGAAGATTGAGATGTTTTGATAAATACTTGGGGCTGATTTCGCATGGGCTCTGTGATTATTGAAGCGAATTTAAATGGTGTTTCCGTTTGTCCGATGTACTGCATACCACACACGTTGCATTCGAGTAGGTATACCACATTAGAGGAATCGCATGTTAGGTTTCCTCGTATATTAATGGAAAACTTGGATTGCGTGCTGGTTGCTTTGTCTGTTTCTCGCATCGCCTTACATACAAGACATCGTGGCTTTATACAAGGGCGGCATGAATAATTGGGGGGTGATGTATTAATTTGGGAGTGGACAAGGGTGTCTTTGAGGTTACGTGGTCGTCCGTAAACGACGCCTCGAGCGGATGGGAATGCGCGTTTCAGACGTTCACTTTGTTCCAGAATGTTGGAATGTCGTTTATGGATTTTCTTTACATTGGGGAAGTTTGTGCTGTAAGTCAAGCAGAGGTTTCTTCGTTGTGGGTCTTTTCGTGGTGGTCGCTTCATAAGTAAGTCTTGACGCTTTAGTTTTCTCGCTTTTTGAACAGCGTCATTGATTACATGTGGGGGGTATTTTTGTTTCTCGAGCATAAGTTTTAGCCTCTGTGAGCTCGTGTCAAAGTCAGCGTCTCTAGAGCAGATTCGCTTAAACCGGTGAGCCTGGCTGTATGGAATACTGTTTTTACAGTGGCGTGGGTGATCGCTTTGATAATGGAGGTATTGTTTTCAATCCGTTGGTTTGCGATATAAGGTTGTAGAGAGCTTCTCTTCTTCTATTGTTACGGTGACATTAAGAAAATTTACGGTTACTTTCGAGTATGTGGGTGCGATGTGTATGTTCGGACATGCGAACATACTCATGCTTGTGTTACCTCGATGATATTGTGGTCTTCGCACCTAACTTCGACACACGCTTAAGTCGCCTTCAGCACGTCCTTACTTGCTTGACCAGCGCCGGTTAGCAATTAAACATTAAAAATGCCGATTTGCCAAGCATCAACTTAACATTTTGGGTCACGTTGTTTTCAAGGAAGGCACCCTCCCAGATCCCGAGAAATTGCGAGCTGCTAGGGCGTTTCCGAAACCTGCCACCATCAAAGAACTTTGAAGTTTTACCATCTTGTCTTCGTTTTTCCGACGATTCGTCCGAAACTTTCGTCTGTCGTATCACCTCTCACGCAACTCCTCGGCAACTGTAAAGACCTCTTCTCGTGGTCCCCTGCTTGCGACGAGGCTTTCAGCACCTTGTGACGGCTTCTCACGACGCCACCCATTCTGTGCCATTTCGATCCTGAAGCTCCAAGTGAAATCCACACCTACGCCAGTGGTGTAGGCCTTGGGGCTGTGCTCGCACAGCGTAAACCGGTGCATCAGGAATACGTCGTGGCATACGCTAGTTGCACACTTACCAAGGCTGAGAGCAACTACTGTGTCACAGAAAAGGAGTGTGTCGCTATTGTGTGGGCCCTTGAAAAGTGTAACCCATATATTTATGGTAGTTCTTTTGACGTCTTGACCGACCACCATGCGTTGTGCTGGCTTGCGACGTTGAAAGACCCGTCTGGGCACCTCGCTTGCTGAGCGTTGAAAATTCAAGACTATGACATAAGCGTGGTTTATCCGTCAGGACGGAAGCATGCTGACGCTGACGCCCTTTTCCATTCTCCCTTTCCCCGAATGCCGCAGCTGACGCCGCTTATGATCCCACATTGTCCTTTCTTGAGTTTGACACCATTGCTATCCAACAACGCAATTTACCCGTGAAATGCGTCTCTTCTCAATCATCTCTCCGACACTTCTGAACTCCCAAAGACGCGAACGCTCCAGCGCCAAGTTCCACACTTCTCAATACGTGACACGCTTCTCTATCAAGCAACCACGCACCAGAGGGACGCAAATGGCTGCTCGTTGTTCCACGCACACTAAGGTCGCACATTTGTTCCTCTTTCCACGCTGGCCCACAATGTGGCCACGCAGGAGTCTTCAAGACCTACGAAAGTCTTCAAGACCTACAAAAAACTCCACCACACGCCTGCGCCGGTGAACTGCAGCCTCTACTATGCCCTTTCGGATCCTTCTAACAGGTCGCAATGGAGATTTATGGGCCCATTCTATTGACTCCAACTGGCAACAGGTGGATAATAGTTGCTATCGACCATTTGACGCGCTATGCTGAGACCGCTGCTCTTTAAACGGCTACAGCACAGGAGGTTGCCACTTTACTACTGCGCCATTTTGTGTTGCGTCGTGGAGGCCCCCAAGAACTCTTCAATGACCATGGCCGCACCTTTTTGTCCAAGGTAATTGAACAGTTGCTCGCTGAGTGTGCTATTGCACATCGCACATGTACTGCTTACCTCCCTCAAACCAACGGGGTTACCGAGCGCTTTAATCGTACTCTCGGTGACATTCTATCTATGTATGGGAAGCCTGATCCTTCTAACTGGGACTTTGTTCACCCATTCATTAAATACGCCTATATTATGGCCATGCAAGCGAAAACAGGTTTCTCCCCTTTTTACCTCCTCTATGGCCGTCACCCCTCCCACACCAATGACACCATTCTGCCCTATCGGCTGGACGCGTCCGAGTGCCTACCGATCTTGGAGGCCGCCAGACACGCAAAAGAACTTCGCCAGTTAGCTTGTCGCTTTACCTACGATGACCAAAACCGACCAAAACAATTCAGGATGCCCACACATCAGCTCCCGTTTTTCTTTCGGGCGCTCCTGTGTGGCTGTCAGTGCCGCATCGCACACCTGGGCTCTCTTCCAAATTTCTGATAAGGTACGATGTGCCATATCGTATTCTCGAACAAACTTTGGCAATATATTACCTCATTGAGCCTCTTACGCCACCACCAGACTTGCGGCGTGGCAACCGCGAGGTTGTACACATCCAGAGACTCAAGCAGTGCCATGGTTCTACGCCACCTGCACAGGACTAAGTAACCAGGATGGCTCCTTTTTTTCCGCGTGGGCATTGTAAAGAAGCGGAAGCACTCCGGCGTAGTGGCAGCAGCATCGAGTGTGCAGCAGCGGTTCGAACTCGTGAACTGCTGCTGGTGCATAGTCTTACAAGCGTCAACCTTCCTGCTCTATAAATCTCCTTTTACATACATATATATATATATATATATATATATATATATATATATATATATATATATATATATATATATATATATATATATATATATATATATATATACCGGGTGTTCAAAATTAAGCTTTATGATTTTTTTAAAATTAGGCGCTCGAAGGCACGTGAGAACCACTTGTGCAAATAAGTTAAGCGGCCAGGGGGACAGAAAGTTAGATGATAATTATCGCTGTCAGCAGCCCAATTAACTAAAATTTAATAATTAACTTTTTACTGGCTGCGGTAAGTTGGCATGTTTATATTGAAAAAATGTAGGCAGTGGTGTTTGTACACAGTTTCAGTTGGAAGATTTTTTCTAGCACGCCTGTGTTCCGAGATATCCGGCTCCAAAGTTTAATTGTCTTTCGCACGATTACGCATGCAAGAGGGTGAGGGTCCGCGCAAAGCTCCTCCCTAAAGTGACGCATCTGTTGCGTGTGGTGTTTAGTGTGTGAAGAGGGTGGAAGCGTAGGCATAGGTGATAGCAATTACCCTTGCCCTCTTCGGCCGTCGAAATCAAAAATCGAAGAACGCTTGCAACCAGTGTCGTAACACGCAACTGCAGAGGCTCTAACGATAGTGGCAGATACCATGCCGAGATAATGGTGCGAGCGGAGAATCTGGATGCCAGTGCGCGTGCGTAATAATCACTAGAGAAGCATGCGTGGTCGTTGCCTGGGCTACGCGAATAGCGTGACTGCTGATGTCCGAGTACTGTAACTTTTATTGAAACAAGAGCAACAACTCCACCAATAATAACTGAAACAGTTTTATCCTTGCTAACGCATATTTCCTGCTGCTACATAAGCATATTTCGGTCATGCACAAATCTCATCGAAACTCTTCACCTCTCAAGACGTCAATGCCCCAAAAAGTGTTCAAAATGCCTGCCTTCGGCAGCAACGCAAAGCATGAACCGCTGTCGCGTCGACTCGATGACTCGGCGCAGTACTTCTGCAGGAATACTCGCACAGGCAGATGTTATCCTGTCCTTCATGTCATTAACATCGCTGGGCTCTGTTACGTAAACTCGATCTTTAACGTAGCCCCAAAGGAAAAAGTCGAGCGGAGAAAGGTCAGGTGATCTTGGTGGCCAAAACATCGCTCCTGCGCGCCCAATCCACTGTTGTGGAAAACGTCTGTCCAACCAGTTCTTCGCCCTGGTAGAAAAATGTGGTGGTGCTCCATCGTGCTGAAACCATACTTGGCGCAGGTCATTCAGGGAAAGACTGCAGACAAGATCATCAATGACAACACCTAATATTTCTTCTGTGTACATCTTTCCGTTCAAGTTGTCCTCAAAAAAGTGAGGTCCGATGATCCTGTCCCCGAGTATGCCGCACCACACATTCACACTCCAGCGAACTTGATGCTTGTGCTGCCTCAGCCAGTGTGGGTTTTCTTGTGCCCAATAATGGGCGTTGTGAAGATTAACACTTCCATTTCGGCAAAACCGAGCTTCATCAGTCCAAATTATTCTGTGCAAAAAGTCATTTTCTTGATCAGTTTTGATGAGGCCCCAATTGCAGAAGTCAACTCGCCTTTCAAAGTCCGCCTCATTTAGGTCCTGATGAAGGTAAACGTGATATGGATGGAACTTGTGCTTTCTTAAAACATTTGTGACTGTTCCGATGCTGCGACCGCACTGATCGGCAATCTGTCGGATGCTGAGCTCTGGCATCGAGGTTACGCACGCGACAACGTCGATTTCAAAGTCTTCATCGACGATTGCCTTCCTGGTCCGTCTCGGAAGGTGGACAGAGCCTGTTGTGCAGAAGCGTCGAAACAGGTTTGTGAAAGTGGGCCTTGTTGGAAGGGGACGGTGTGGGTGGCGAGACGCGTAAAGCTCCATTGCTAACGAAGCGTTGCCATTCATTTCAGCCATTGCAAGCACCACGTCTACTTTTACTTTGGTAGAATACCTCACGCCAGAAGCAGCCATATTAGCTCGAAAGGACTCCACGTGGATTTCCTTGGTAGACCTTCAATGCAGAGACGCTGTGCTCTAACCGGAGGCACCCTAGTGCAGGACGGTCCTGCTAACGCGTTCACAAGAAGATGTCTCAGTGTGATCTAAAGTCACGAAAAAACGTCGCGAAAAATGGTCTCCTGTTATCGCGTTCATCAGGATCATGCGTAAGGCTCATGGCGCACCGCGCTGTCACATTTTGATTTCGCCGGCCGAAGAGAGCAAGGGTAATTGCTATCACCTATGCCTACGCTTCCACCCTCTTCACACACTAAACACCACACGCAACAGATGCGTCACTTTAGGGAGGAGCTTTGCGCGGACCCTCACCCTCTTGCATGCGTAATCGTGCGAAAGACAATTAAACTTTGGAGCCGGATATCTCGGAACACAGGCGTGCTAGAAAAAATCTTCCAACTGAAACTGTGTACAAACACCACTGCCTACATTTTTTCAATATAAACATGCCAACTTACCGCAGCCAGTAAAAAGTTAATTATTAAATTTTAGTTAATTGGGCTGCTGACAGCGATAATTATCATCTAACTTTCTGTCCCCCTGGCCGCTTAACTTATTTGCACAAGTGGTTCTCACGTGCCTTCGAGCGCCTAATTTTAAAAAAATCATAAAGCTTAATTTTGAACACCCGGTATATATATATATATATATATATATATATATATATATATATATATATATATATATATATATATGTATATATATATATATATATATATATACTGTAGTGAAGAAGAGGGGCCTCAGTGGCATTTCTCGGCGCCTAAGGGGCGTCGCCATCAGCATGAGCTCGTGCTTGCTGCGCTCGGCCGGGCGCTGCTGACTGTTTCGCCTTCTGTGTTCTGCTCTGCAAATAAACCCCGTTACAAGTGGTGGAGTCTGCTGGGTTTCGATCACCCTTGAGCTTCGAAATCGCATTTTACCATCCATTTTGCCTACTGACGCAAGCGCCGCTCCAAATACTCCACAGGCACCACCTACTGTTTTCTGCACCAGTTCTCTGCGTCTGCGAGATCCCCCTGTTTTCTCAGGCACAGAAGACAAGGACGTTGACGACTGGATTTCAGTGTACGAACGAGTGAGTAATCACAACAAATGGGATGATGCCGCCAAGTTGGCATCCGTCTCCTTCTACCTGTCGGACGTGGCCAAGCTGTGGTTTATAAACCACGAAGTGGAACTCCCTACATGGTCGGTCTTCAAAACAAGCCTCACACAAGTTTTCGGACGGCCGGAGGTACGCAAACACCGTGCCGAACAACGCTTGCATACTCGGTCCCAGCAACTTGGTGTGAATTTCACAAGCTATACTGAGGACGTTCTGGACCTTTGCAAGCGAGTCAAGGAGTCGATGTCCGAAGAGCTAAAGATCAAGCAGATTATGAAGGGCATTGAGGACGACGCTTTCCAAATGTTGCTTTCTAAGAGTCCTCGCACTGCCCTAGAACTGACCGAGTTATGCCAGAGTTTCGACGAGTTACGCAGGCAACGTCTTTCCACCCGACGTCCCTCGGCGCTCGACGACTCTTTGTCCAGCCTCTCCACCCTTGGCATAAGAGAAGACCATGCCCCTCTTCTCTCCAAGATCCAAGAGTTCATCCACGTTGAGGTCGCTCGTCACTTCTCTTTGATGTCCTGCGTACCCGATCAACCACGCAGATTGCCGTCTACACTCCGTGACTTCATTCAAGACCAGGTCGCGCAAGTTCTTCCTCCCGCCCGTGAACTGCCGCCCGTCGTCGCACCTCTCACGTACGCCGAGGCCGTTGCTCGACCTCGACAGCCTGCGTTCAAGCCAGCGCCTATGTATTCGCCGCCGCCCTTTTCGCCGCCGACCTATTCACCGCCGCCTATGCTGATACCACCTAAGCCGCAGTTTTCTGCCCCCCAGCCGCAAGTCAGAGTCTACTCCGATCAATGGCGGACGCATGACAACCGTCCGATATGTTTTGCTTGTGGCGGTGTTGGCCACGTGGCACGTTATTGTCGTCGTCGCCAGGCTGCTCAGAACATTTCACGAATGCCCTTTTTCCTCCCTCAGTTTTCTTTTACGCCTTCAAGCCCTCATTCCTCTTTCTTTTCTTCTGATCATCCACACGGTCCCACCCGCCGCTCCCCATCTCCACGTCGACGTTCGCTTTCCCCTATGCGTTGCCGTTCCGGACCCACCGACCAAAAAAACTAACGGCCGCAGTTGCCGAGGCACGAACTGCGTCCCCGTCACCATGCACAAGTCCTCGCCCCTGTCCGGCCAACGTCATTGAAGTGTCAGTCGATGGTATCGTCGTCGTGGCGCTTGTCGACACCGGAGCCGCTCTATCCGTCCTTTTCATCAACCTGTGCCGCAAACTCCGCAAAGTTTTGACGCCATTATCCGGCCTCTCTCTTAGAACGGCTATAGCACAAAGTGTAACTCCTCTCGCAGCCTGTACCACACGAGTCGTCATCAAAGAGATTGTGTATATCGTCGAATTCGTAGTGCTGCCCTCCTGTTTCCATGACATGATACTCGGCTGGGACTTCCTTGCGAATAATATTGCCGTCATTGACTGCTGTCGCGCTGCATTGGAGCTATCTGCACTTCCTGATGTTGACGCCGTCGGAGCCTCCCTGCCGTATTATAAACTGTCTGTTTCCGACGACACCACCGTACCACCGCGCTGATCTCTGCTGGTGACTGTGTCGTGTGACGCTATTTCCGACGGTGATGTTCTATTTACGCCCTCTGCCCTGTTCATTCAACACAAATGTTTTCTACTGCCCGTTGCTCTTCTTACTCACCACCATGGTGTCACGAAGACGCTCGTGCACAATACGCTCGAAGGGCCTTTACCTTTATTTTATGGTGAATGTCTTCGTCACGGGCATTCGATCGACGCCCGTCACATTTTTGAAGCTCCATCTAGTTTAGTTTCTACGGACCTCAGCGCACTCATTTCTGACTCTGTTGTTGACCAGTCACTCCTTGACGCTTTCCACCGCTCCATCGATGTCGCAAAGTCTTCTTCAGAACGAAGTCAGTTGGTGAACCTGCTGCAAAAGTTTCGTACTTCTTTTTACAGCCACACTTTTGGCCTCTGTCGCACATCAAGCATATCTCCCAAGATTGACACAGGAAGCCATACGCCTCTACAGCAGTGCCCCTACCAAGTCTCAGCGTCGGAGTGCCGTGTTATTGACGACCAGGTTGCTGACATGCTCCAGCGGGGTATTGTACAGCCTTCTGACAGTTCCTGGGCGCCACCGGTCGTTCTTGTTAAGAAGAAAGACGGCTTCATTCGGTTCTGTGTGGACTATTGACGTTTAAACAAGATCACCCGTAGGGACGTCTACCCGTTACCACAAATAGACAACACCCTTGACTGTTTGCAGGGAGCAGAATACTTCTCTTCACTGGATTTACGGTCTGGACACTGGCAAGTACCCATGGAAGCATCTGACCGACCGAAAACAGCATTTGTCACACCTGATGGATTATACGAATTTACCGTTATGCCTTTCGGTCTTTGTAACGCTCCAGCCATTTTTGAAAGAATAATGAACACTATTTTACGAGTCCTCAAGTGGAACACATGTTTATGCTACCTCGATGGCGTAGTTCTCTTTTCCACCGATTTTGACACCCATTTGAATCGTCTCGAGCACGTCCTCACACGCCTCACCAACGCCGGCCTTCAACTCAACCTCAAGAAGTGTCGTTTCGGTGCCCGGCAGCTCACCATTCTTGGCCACGTTGTATCGCGGGACGGCATACTACCCGACCCCGCCAAGCTTCGAGCAGTCGCTGATTTTCCGAAGCCAAATAAATTAAAGGAACTTAAAAGTTTTGTCGGCTTGTCGTCATACTTCCACCGCTTTATTAGAAACTTTGCTTCCGTATGTGCGCCCCTTACGGAACTTCTTAGCGGCGACAAGGACCTTTCCACCTGGTCACCAACATGCGACAATGCGTTCACCAAATTACACCGCCTGCTAACTTCACCACCCATCCTCCGCCACTACGATCCTGCCACTCCCACGGAGGTTCATACTGAAGCCAGCGGTGTTGGACCTGTCGCTGTGCTCGCGCAACGAAAGGCAGGATTTGATGACTATGTCGTCGCCTACGCAAGCCGGGCTTTGACGAAAGCTAAGGCTAACTACTCCGTGACCGAGAAAGAGTGTTTAGCGATTATTTGGGCCCTTGGAAAAATTCACCCCTAGCTGTATGGTCACGCATTTGTTGGCTATCCACGCCCTTTGTTGGCTATCCACACTTAAAGACCCTTCCGGACGACTTGCTCGCTGGGCGCTCAAACTTCAAGAATACGACATCGGCGTTATTTACAGATCCGGTCGTAAGCACACGGACGCCGACGCCCTTTCTCGATCACCCATATCGGATGAAGGTGTTTGCCTCTCTTCCCTCAAGCCTGCACTTGCTTCATCCGCCTTGCGCAACATGACCGTGGAACAACGAAACGATCCCTGGATCAGTGGCCTCATAAGCATTCTTTTTGATGCTCTCACTCCTTCGCCGTATCGTGCTCTCCGCCACCAGGCTAGCAACTTTTGCCTAAGAGATGATCTTCTTTATCGACGCAACTACCTTTCTGACGGTCGCAAGTGCCTCCTTGTGATATCCCGCCATCTTCGAGCTGCTATCTGCGAAGCTTTTCACGCAGACCCACAGTGCGCCCACGCAGGCCTCTTCAAGACATACGCTAGGCTTCGACTCAGATTTTATTGGCGTGGCATGTATAACTACGTGCGAAAATTCATTCGCTCGTGTGCTCAGTGCCAACGGCAAAAGTTACCTCCGGGGCAAGTCTACCCGTCACAACCGCTTCCTTGTCCTAGTCGACCTTTTGATCGCGTTGGCATTGACATTCACGGACAACTACCATCAACTCTAGCTGGTAATCGCTGGATTATTGTTGCGATAGACCATCTGACACGCTATGCAGAAACAGCCGCGCTGCCGACTGCCACAGCCCTTGACGTTGGAACGTTTCTGTTGCAACGTTTCATTCTGCGTCATGGTGCCCCTCGCGAGCTCTTAAGTGACAGAGGCCGTGCCTTCATTTCTGACGCCTTGAAGGCATTACTCAACGAAAGCCGATTGTGCACGGCATTAGTACCGCGTACCATCCTCAAACGAATGACTAGACGGAGCGCTTCAACCGTACTCTTGGCAATATGCTGTTGATGTACGTCGCCTCTGATCATTCAAATTGGGGCCAAGTTCTCCCGTTTGTCACCTACGCGTAAAATACTGCCGTACAAGCTACTACTGGGTTTTCGCCATACATTCTTCTGTACGAACGAGAACCTTCAAATACAGTAGACACTATTCTCCCATATAAACCTTATGAGTCCGAAAGTACAACTCTGTCCGAAGCTGCTCAACATGCTGAAGAATGCCGCCAGCTTGCCCGCTCTTTTTCTACCGAGGACCAGTGGTAGCAGCAATCGCGCATGACTGGGGACCGTTCGGCTCCAAATTTTCCACGTGGTTCTTTGGTATGGCTTCGGGCACCTGCTACTGCACCTGGCGACTCCGCAAAACTTCTTCCTAAATACATCGGACCATACCGCGTTGTAGAGCAAGCGTCACTTGTCAACTATATCATGGAGCCCATCATCCCATCCACAGACCTACGCTACCGCGGCCGTGACACTGTCCACGTCTCTCGCCTCAAGCCATATTATGACCCATTAGTCGTTTCTTCTCCCTAATCCACCAAGATGACGCCTTTTTCTGCGGAGGGCGATTGTAGTGAAGAAGAGGGGCCTCAGCGGCATTCCTCGGCGCCTCAGGGGCATTGCCGTCCGCATGAGCTCGTGCTTGCTGCGCTTATATATATATATATATATATATATATATATATATATATATATATATATATATATATATATATATATATTTATATATATATAGTGATTGTGAGTTGAGTGCTGCCTATGTGCTTCATCTTTCTCTGTATGACCAAAGCATTGTAGTGATTATCATCGTATGTCACGCGGGCTGGGCTTCTTTGGCTCGTGCATCTGTATTAAAAATATAACCTGGTTACTGCCGTACTGGACGTGGTCTCATAAATGGTGGAGCATGCTTTGGGTCCCACGTCCTCCTGCTCTACCCGTCACTCTTGGAGCTCTTATCTGGTCGATGGTTGTGCACAAAAGCAACAGAGACAGCCGAACCCAACATGTCCGCTGCTGCAACCTCTCCTTCTGTGCCAATTCGGCTTCACTACGCCATGAGTACCTCTCACCGAGACCCACCGGTATTTTTCGGCCTTCGGGGCGAAGACGTCGAAGAATGGCTGGACAGCTAATATCTAAACAGCGTTTATACGTTTGGGGCGAGGCGCACAGATTGCCCTACGTTCCTTTTTATCTCAATAGAGAATTGGTTTGCCTTCACGGGGAATCTCTGTCAGGTATTTGGCACGTCTGCAGGATGCTCAGCGGTAGCGAAACGGGAGCTCGCAACCCGCATCCAGGGGACGATGAATCATATACGCCCTACATTGAAGATGTTGTGGCTTTCTGTCGCTGAGCACAAAATAACATGACGGAGGCCTTTCGCCTCCGACACCTACTGAAAGGTATCAACTTTGTGGCCTTCAATGCTCGAGCTATCCAGAATTCAACTACCGTCCGGGACGTCATCACCGCATGCCAACACATGGACGCGCTTCATTCCATGCCCCTTCCACATGGCTCCTGCGACGCTCGCTTTACCGGATAGCATGAATTGCGATCCCTTATCCGCACAATTATAAGATAGAAACTCCACGGCCTTATTCCAGGCAACCCAATCATTGCGTCTGTTCACTCACCTCCTCCGAACCTGCGTGAGATAATCAAGGACAAACTGGCATCAATGACAAGCACTGCACATGCCCCGTCTCCTGTGCGCTTTCCAGCACCTTCGTACGCAGAAGTTGCATCACGGGCGGCTGATTCAGTTCCAACCATGCCTGCGGATATGGGATGCAACCATTTGACTGCGATGGCAACGCAAGTGCCAAGGCCACCCCACTATTTTACATGGCGTCCTCCGTGGCCCATCTGCATCTACTGTGGCACAAGGGGTCGAATGTTCCGTTTTTGCCGTCGCCGTTAGCAGGATGAACGACGTGGTTATCCAGCTTACGAAAGAGACTTTGCCCCGAGACTCGACGAATACGATCCCGCACCATAGCCATCCACCTCTCGTCGGTCGCCCTCCCCTCCACGGTCTCAAGCTGGGCCTTAGCCTTATCGTTCATCTCACCGCCGTTTTACGTCACCGTTTCAGCGTACGCCATCACCTATGCGTCCTGCGCCGATCTCTCAGGACTCGGAAAACTAGGAGGCGCAGGTTTTGTAAGGGAAACTGCTTGTTGTCGAAACGTTACAACTCCTCTGTCTCGTCCACCTAATTTACTGCCTGTTTGTGTGTAAGGTGTTACTGTTGACGCCCTTATAGACATTGGAGCCACCATTTCGGTAATTGATCATAAATTGCATGTTATGCTGAGCTAATGACAGTCCGATTTGCCCGTGCTGTTTTCATTCGCTCATCAGATAGTCTTAGGCTGGAACTTATTTTCAGCTGCGTCTGCTGTAATTTCGTGTGGTCGGCCCCTTATTCGTGTTACGGAGACTGAGCTTTCTTCTGCTGCCGACCTTTCGTCACCCAACTTTGTTACAGCTGCGGATTTCTTCCTGCCTCCCGGAGAACAACATGTCCTTACGATCAAGTCACGAGACATTCTAGATGGTGACGCTGTAGTTGTTCCTTGCCAGCGCTGAATTTTTTCGAGGAATCACCACCGCATCTTGTTTAGCGCTGTTCTCTTGTGATTATGCAAGCATCACCACCTGCAACACGACGCAAGAACCACCACTTCTGCCAGAGGGGACCACTGTTGCCTGCATTACTGAAGAGGCACCGGTTTGTGTCATCACTGGTTCATCTGCGTCGTCATTCTCAAAGTGTATGCCAGCGGAAGATTCATCTCCTGCTCTCAAGGTCACTTTGTGTAAACAGATTGTGTGTAAACTTTGTGTAAACCCCAATTCAAACCTATGCCTTGCTAGCGTTAATAATAAAGCACAAAACTTGATTTGACATTTCCTACGAAGGTCTGGGTCAAACAACAGTGGTTGCTCATCGTATCGACACCGACAGATCCCGTGTCATTCACCGATGACCTTACCGAGTGTCGGCTTTTGAACGCAAGCTAATAGAAGAACAAGTCAACGACATGCTCGCGCGAACCGTCGTTTGGCCTTCGACAAGCGCATGGCCTCCTCTTGTCGTACTAGTAAAAGAAAGGATGGCGGGGTACCATTTTGCATTGATTACAGGTCACTCAACAAAATTACTCGTAAGGACGTCTACCCAATGCCTCGCATTGACGACGCTCTTGATACTTTACAAGGTGCCGAACACTTTTCAGGTCTCGACTTACGCTCTGTTTATTGGCAGATTCCGATGCGCGATTCTGATAAAGAGAACGCCGCGTTCGCTACGCCATATGGGCTCTTTAAATTCAATGTGATGCTTTTTGGCCTATGCAACGCCCCAGCCACATTTGAACGAATTGTGGTCGCGGTACTGTGGGGATTAAGTTGGAAGACCTGCCTGTGCTACCTGCACGACATTGTCATCTTTTAGTCAAGCTTCTCACCGCACCTGGAACGGCTACACGAACTCCTCACGTGTTTAGCTAAGGCCGATCCCCAGCTCAACATTGTGAAGTGTCAGTTTGCTAGTCACAGCATCTAGGTATTAGCTCACGTCGTCAGTAAACTTGACGTTTAGCCCGATGCGCATAAGATCGCCACAGTACTGCACTTTCCTACACGAACCACACCCAAAGACATCCGAGCTTCCTTGGCTTGGCATTGTATTTGCGCCTCTTTTTAAGTGATTTCGCTAATATTGCGGCTCCTCTGCAAAAACTTCTGAGCTCAGGTGCATTCTTTTTCTAGTCGGATGACTGCGAAGCCGCTTTTCACACCCTCAAGCGATGGCTCACATCAAGGCCAGTGCTTCGCCATTTCGACCCTGCAGCACCTACTGTGCTGCACACTGACGCAAGTGGACTTGGCATCAGTGCTGTCTTTCTTCAGCGGAACCACGCTTCCGAAGAACAAGTCGTGGCCTACGCGAGCCGTACTCTGTCACCTGCTGAGCGAAACTACAGCATCACTGAGCATGAATGTCTCGCCATCGTGTGGTCAATACAAAAGTTTCGTCCTTACTTATACGGCCGGCATTTGACAATAGTGACTGGCCATCATGCTCTGTGTTGGTTATTGTCTCTCAAAAATTTGTCGGGACGCCTTGGTCGTTGGGTACTACGATTGCAAAAGTAAACTACAGCGTGACAAATAGGTCGGGTCGACAGCACCAAGATGCCGACGCTTTGTCACGTTACCCGCTCTCACAAAGCGCCGAAGTGTCACCTTCCATCTTTTCTTCACCGTGCACCAAAATGACCAAGTAGACAGCTGCTGGTTCGAAAGAGTTCGTTGCATCGGCGAAACTCATCGTTGGATTGTTATGGCCGTGGACCACCTTATTGGCTATGCGGAGACGGCAGCTCATGCACGTGGTGCTACTTCTGAAGTCGCTGATTTTTTCCTTTGCGCCATTATTTGACGGCAGACCACGTCCAGTACGGCAGTAACCAGGTTATATTTTTGATCCAGATGCACAAGCCAAAAAGGCTCTGCCCGGGCGCGAGGGCCTTACGATGATGATCACTACAACGATCTGGTTATACAGATGAAGATGAAGTACATAGAGCTCACTATATATATATATATATATATATATATATATATATATATATATATATATATATATATATATATATATATATATTGGTGCTCAAGCATGGGTGCACTTGGGGGGAATAGTGCGGGAAGTAGAGGAAGAGGAAGTGGAGAATAGAACAGCCAGCCTGCGGGAAGGGTGCTGCCTCTTTCTCATTTATTCCTTTACGATGGTGCAGCTCGACAATTCAAATTTGTGGCTCAAGCCATCTGTCCGTAGTCTCGTGGGTTGTCAGGAGCACAGGCTTCTCCATCCAAGGAAGCCGTTCATGATTTTTTGGCGGTAGAGTCATCAACCGGGCCGCCGCTTCAGCTGCCCAGCAGACCATCAGTGGACGGCAGCCATGCCTCCCCTGCATTACCAGGGCATCACCCAATGGACACTATGCTACCACTTCCCGGCTGTAATATGCACGGGTTGCCTGTCCTTTGGGAATGCTCTTCAAGCTTTCCACGGCCTGCATTCCGTTGCCGTTACTCTTCCAACATACCAGCCACCAAGAAACGCTGTTCATGCTTCCTTGGACATGTGTGTCGCTGGCGTGAGCGCTGCTAGAACTGTGTACTTAGTGGACGTCAACAAAAGCGGTTCAGAGGCCTCATGCGACAGTGACGTGGAGCTGCAGCGTACTATCGCGCGACTCAACGTCACAGTCAGCGCTGTTACAGCGACGACATCCGCGCTATTCCCTGCCAGCTTAGCAGTTTTAGGTGCAAGCAAAAGCATGTCGAATGCAGTCGCCTCAGAAGACCTTGAGGCGTGCTTATCTGAGCAACGCAGAGAGCTGAGGTGCACCCTTCTGCCACTCTTGGAGCAGATCGGTTGCTTCGGTTCAGTAATCTCTGCATTTTCACTTGCCGACCCACCATCACTCGCCATGAGCGAACCACCAGAATTGTACGGGTTCCAGGACAACGCCGTCGGCTGGGTGGTCACAGTCAACGCTCTCGAAGATTGCTAGAATGGGATGGACCAACATAAAAGATCTGTTGCCCTTGACTGCCTTCGAGATGGTGCCGCAGTGTGGCACAAATATGAAGGCATGTGACAGCAGTCCTGCGCAGACTGGAGCACCAAGCTCACGCATTGGCCACAAGCCAGGCTCTACCAAGGATGACAGTCATGCAATTCAACAACTCCGCATCCAAGCTTGAAAAAGACAATGTCCCGATGGTGCAGATTTACCGGACCGAGAGCAGCCCACTTTCGGAGAGCCACTTGGTGAGGAGAAGTACTTCCATTGTTCATCTGTTCCCCGGAGCACCTGTGCAGACAGAATCGTGGATGTGGAAGGAGATGTGCTTGACACCGAAACCGGCCACGAGCTGTACTCCATGCCACACCTTCCAGATTCTGCGACTCGTGCCCCACGAGACAAAAGTGCCACTCAGAAGCCCCAGGTGTTCGTGATGTGATCTTCATAATCACCAGTGCTTGAGGTTATGCAGACTCCAGTTATTGCATACAATGCTTGACACGCTTCAAGTCAAGGAACAGAACAAATTCACCAAAGCTACCAAAGTGTTCTCAGACCCACCGGGACAGCTACTGCTGACTCGAGAGCCGTAACCGGCCGGATGTGTGGATGGCTACCACGCTTTGGCAGAGAACGAGGAATCTCATTCGACCAACGCAACTGAACCCATGGAAAACATGTCCATACATTCTGCTGCCCTCTTTGCGACAAGACCACAACTATTGGACCCCTTACATGCCTCCTTACAAACGTATAACACACGCTGGTTACACGCCCTTGTTTCAGCAGTGCCATACATTATGACTTCCTCGCGTCGTGGTTCTGCATCGACACGAAGTAGATGCACTTTTTCAAAGATGCTGAGACGTGTCCGCCTACTGACGCGCCCTCCTGAGTCAACATCGGCAGTTCCACATGCCAGATTCCAGCGTAGCCGAGGTAAGCAGCCACAACGCCACAGTCAAGGTAGACCGCCATAGCGATCATCAAATATGCCAGCAAAGCCGAAACATGGCCAAGACCTGTGGCTGCAAAGACACTGCCAATGCCGCCCACCTGAGACATAGACACCCTGACATGACCTGTTGTGACGTGCCGAAGAGAGAGTCCTCAGGCACAGCCAGTACCACCCACTCGAGACATCGTTTCCACTTCATCAGACCAACTCGCTGCGTGGCCAGGACAGACCGGCGCGCAACAGTCGATGCCGCCGTCCAAAGCGATTTCACCGTGAGGACGTTTGTGATGTTGATGTAGTGGAGCTCGGGCATGAGAGCGTTTTGGAGGCATAGTGAGGGAAGTAGACGAAGAAAAAGCGGAGAATAGAACTGCTGGCCTGCAGCAAGGGTTCCGTTTCTGTCTCATTTATTCTTGTTTTACATTTAATATATATATATATATATATATATATATATATATATATATATATATATATATATATATATATATATATATATATATTTATTTATTTATATAAATATATATATATATAAATATTGCGTAAGAGAACAGTTTCGTTCCCCTTGTCGGCGGGACGCAACTGTTCCTTCTCGAACGCTGTCGAACGACAAATTGCACGTCCACAACTTCATTGCGCTGCATCTGGTGAAAAGCGTGCGAGAATTTCATATAATCCCTCTATAACCGAAGCGCTCGGCCGTACTCTGCGTTCCTATGGCATTCATGTGGCACATGTTCCGGACCAAAAGCTACGACAATCGCTTGTATATGTGAAAGACAGATTAGCCAAAGTAAAGTTCCCTGTTGTGGTTTACGCTGTCCCTTGCGCAAATTGAGACGTGTGTACACCGGTGAAAGTAGTGACTCCGAACGGCACCTCAAAGAGCACATTTACGTTGTTAAGAAAGGAAATGTTAAATTGAGTGCCTTGGCCCAGGATACGTCAGGTGGTCACATAATCGATTGGGGTAAGGCGCGTATTCTCGCTTAAGAAAAAGGATTGTCACGGTGAGTAACTTGCCATGAGTCACTCATCTTGAGTCACTCGTGATACAAACTACTACGCGCACTTTAAACAGGAGCGATGGTAATCTACCAGCAGTAAAGGCGCGCTGCCTGCGTGATTGTTGAAACATACATAAAGCGAACTGCTTTACACATGTTTTCATTTTACTGTGAACAAGGCTTCCATGTCAGAGCTAAAACGGCTTTCTTTCGGTGATTTTTTCCTTTTAAACTTTTACATTCGCGGACGCAGTGCCTCCAGAATTTTTTTTACTGGCAATGATATGTAACGTCAGTCACATGACGAACAAAGCGGTATGGTTCAGTGTAGCGTGACATCAATTTTTGAGAAACACCTAAACGCCGAGTGGGGGAAAAGAGAAGGACAAGAGACCCGGTGAAATGTTAGTTTCGATGATGGGAATCGTACAGCTGTCTTTGGTGC
Source organism: Rhipicephalus microplus (assembly GCF_013339725.1). Taxonomy (NCBI): domain Eukaryota; kingdom Metazoa; phylum Arthropoda; class Arachnida; order Ixodida; family Ixodidae; genus Rhipicephalus; species Rhipicephalus microplus. Next base: position 53,008,512 of record NC_051174.1, read on the forward strand.
ACTCCTAACTGCCAGGCGAGCAGACTCTATGCAAATCATACACGAAACTTTGCTACTCGAATCTGGCTGTAAGCAGGTTTCGCGCTGCTCCTGTGCTGGAATTTTATGTTGATTTCGTGTGAAACATCAAGGAGACCTTTCTTGACAGTCCGAATTGTCTGCAGCACGTGAATTGCAGACTACGGAAGCAGATTCATCAGGTACGTACTATTGCGATTGAAAGAAACTCGAACAGCGAGAAGCGTTGCTTTCGACTTATTCGAACTGTGGTGTCCTTTGGCTGTGAGACGGCAGAATTTGTGCTGTAAGCCTGCGTCAGCATATTGCTAGCATCTGGTTCCAACTTACGCGCATGCACCGCATGTGTATCTATTGCCAGTCTTGCCGGGCACTCAGGACACACACGCGGTGCAAAAGTTCCAGCCAGAACAAGATTTTAAAATGCTATGGTGACGCCGGCCGAAAACACGTGTTTATTTGCTTAGTGACAGCCAAGGCTAGTCACAGTTTAACCGAGTCGAAGTCATGCTTTCCGTGCCGTTCACGCATCGCGATAGTAGGCCGTTGCAGTTGTTTTTAATATTCGCGCTGCGTACATTCACGCGTGGGTCGTAAAACGTATATCCTTCTATTGACATACGGCTTGCGGAAGAGTACGGAAATGGTTTTGTGCCTCATGCTACAGGCATACTACACGCAATCGCTGCCGTGAAGTGAAACAGCTGCAGTCGCGCTTGAATAAACGCAATAGGTATACTTACTACTTTTCACTGGGCTCGTAGTTTTTTCTGCTGATTGCAATTATATATTAAGAAAGTGCAGCTCAGCTTTTTTCGTTGTGGACAAAATCTGTACAATCGCAAACTCCGCGCCTGCACGATTCCCGCGATGCGCTGTGATCTTCACAGTCAGCTACAGTGCTCAGTAATGTCTTCCTCTTGCACTGCGCGGTTGTTGTCACATAGGATGGCAGTGAAGTGGCACCAGGTGAACTGACAGCAGGTGCAGCGAGAAGAGGTGCTTTTTCGCATTTTAAAGTCCCAGAGCCACTGCATTGCATGCTAGCGAGGCGCGCCTTTGTCGTTGTAAACAAATTATGGCGCCTCTGGGAGCGAGGATATAACGCCAAAGGCGCCTGGGTACGAGAAAGGCGTGCTCTCGTCTATAGTATTGCAGTCGGTGACTGTGCAGTGCGGCAACTTCCCTCTGCCTTAAAGAGTCTCACAATGCCTCACAGATGGCAGCACATTATTTAGCATTTGGTGTTTGATTGGTCAACGCAACGCCTCCTGTACGTTTCTGGTATTGCATGATATGTTTTCCGCAAGATGGACATAGTTGCCCATTTTTAGAGCTGTTAGAAACTTCTTGTGTGTTTTTAGGGGCGATGGCTGTGATATCGCGGCCTTTTTTGTCGTAGTTTGATGGCCTTTCAAATGGCCAACAATTCACCTAATGGGCTTTTTTTCGTCGTCACACCTTTCGAGCGAAATGCGTTAACAAAATTCTTTCCACTACATGGCATTTATGAAGTTTTTTTAAAAAGTTTTATAAAGTGAGCTGTATATATATACCGATGCCTGGAAAGTGGGAAAGATCGTTCTCATCCATAAGTATGAGAGTAAAGAGTCAACGATCAATGATTGTCCTATCTCGAAACAAGTATACTATTTAAATCACAAAGCATTGCATTATTCTCACACATTGTGACCTTCCTTAACATGAATGATATTTATTGTATTTTTCACAGGATGGTTTTCGCAAAGGTCTCTTTTTTCAAGCTTGGTTCGCTACTTTCTTTCAATGTTTACACTTAAGCTTGGACAGTAACCAGCAAACTGATGCCATCTTTTTGAATGCCGTGAAAGCCTTCCATAAAGTGCCATCATGACCTTCTTTAAAAAAGACTAAGCTGAAACATTAACCCTAGTGTCGCTAATTAGCTAGCAGCTTTTGTAAGGAAGCGCTCCCAGTCAGTTTTTGTTAAAATGTATGTTTCTCATATCTCAAACAATATTCCCGTAACTTATGGTGTTTTCCAAGGTTCAGTTCTAGGCCACCTGGTATTTCTCATATATATAAGCAACTTGCCTTGACATGTCCTGTGTCACATTTGCATGATCGTTAACACTTGCGTCATATGTCGTACTCTTAATAATTTCTATGAGCAGGAAACACGTCAACATGATCTTAATTTTTTCAAGCATGTTGTGCCCAGTGGCTCATAAACAAAATTCAAATCATGACTTTTTGATGTCGTCAAAATCCTTTAAGTGTTACTTACACAGTCAGTAACAAAGACTTGGACAGAGTCGAAACATATCAGTACCTTGGTGGAATATTGTTTTATGATTTAACGTGGGGTCTAGATGCCAATACACTAAAGCGGGTGCTAGCAAAGCACCCAGATTTCTAAAACTTGATTTACGTTCCGATACACAAAACCTAAAGCTGCTAGCCAACAAATCAATATTGAGACCGGAGATTTAGTACACTATTGTCATTTGGGGCCACATAAGAATTGTCTAAGCAATTCACTTGAGCACCAAAAAACCGCATGGTATGATTTATTTGTTCATCATTCTTCCAAGTCAGTGTGTCATTACTGAAAAAAAATTGATCGCTATCAGCTCTTGCACATTGTTATGGTATTGTAATAGCTCTATTCCAGAAGTTCTATTGCAGCTCACATGGCGGTCAGGACTTTACCACCTGGTCAGCCTTCGCATCTCATTGCGACGCACATGCCTTGCAAGTCACCCGTCCCCACAGCCACGCCGAGACAATCTGCCTCTTTCTTTTCATGGTATGATTTTAATAGAACACCTTTTTCCACAATGCTGCTGCCATTAGCAGTCTCCCTTTATTTTCGCCCATTGTAACAGATTACGTCTCGCAAATAACATACGTGGTTGATATTTGTACAATATCTCTTCATGCACTCTCCATGCTCCTCTACATGTAATACCTCCTTAGAGGGGCCTTTCAGGTAATGATATGAAATAAAATATATCCTTTTTTCGAATGTTTTTTAGATCGTCAAGAGAGATACCACACTTGACTTATACTTTATGTTTTTATTTCATGCCCTTAATACTCATTTAAAGTTACACTTTATCACACTTACTACGTTTAGTGTGAAATTACCCTGTGGCAAAAGGAGAACCTTCTTACCTGGCACTGTGTAAAATGGGTGGTTATTGCAAACTGGAAACAAAAGAAGCACATGCACTACGTAAGACATTTCCTTGTAACAATGTTGATGAGTTTGAGAAAGCCCACGTGAAGAACATGAAGTATGGGCCAATAAAAATTGAGGCACCCTTCAGTTTCGCTTCCAACAGTTCAATGCGATAGCGACATCTTGTCCCTCCAGCGTAATTCAACCACTTAGTGCATACTTTTTTATTCAATCATGTTAATGGTGAAGTTATTGTTGTGGGTTACGACAACCTAATTTATGCACTTGAAAGTGACTCATATTAGTGAAGCTTTTTCATATATATATGGCTACTTTATGTGTAATGAATAGCATGCTTTAAATCACAAACATTATTGTGCATAAAATGTGTTTGGCCTTGCCACTAAGTGCTAGTAGTGGAATACGCACAGCAAAATGTGTGCCTTTTTGTATGAGTGGCTGGCTTTAAACCTCAAATTTGTCATGATGACCACATGTTTGGTCACCCGATGGTACCCAATATGCACTTGTAACACGTCATATATCTGTAATAATACATGAAGTATTGTGAAGTCTGTGTGCAGGACACGTTTGTTTGTAAACCTTGGATGGTATGTTTTCTTCCTTCCAAGCAGTTGAAGTTATTTTACCTGTATTTAAAAGCAGACGCTTGGCTCTACAGTGGAACACCTGCTTTCCACGCAGGTGACCTATGTGCGATCATCACTCGGCCCCGGAAAGCTTTCATTATTTGCCTCTTTCTCGTTTGTTTTCTGTGAAGAATAAGCTGATAACTTTTCGCTAATAACTAATGAAGCTGACACCGGCGCCAGAATTTCCTCGAAACAAGCTCTTTAACGCAATTGCTTCATAACAGAGCAAGAGGTGTAACAAGATAATTTACTCGAAGTGCAAAAGAAGGCCCGCAGTATTATGCACATCCCAGCAAAATCATAATGGCTGCTACATGTAGCCAGCATGATTATTCAATTATGTGCTGCCATCTGTAAAAATTGTCCGAACTACCATTTTATAAGTGACCAGTTATTCAGAGGACAAAAAACTTTTGGCCTCGCCATCACGACCATGACGTCATGAGTGCATGGCCTGTGGTGGAATCCAAAAGACTAACGTTAGAGAACCTCTATGTATAGCGAACTTATGTTAGTCCTGAGTTCACGACTGAATGTACCAGCGAGCCGCGGCTCCGCTGAGACAGTCAGGCCAAGCCCGATCACCGCAACGTGGGCCCTCTGAAAAGCACACCGTTGAGGCCCGACTGTGGGGCTGTTGATGGCGGATACATTCACATGTTCATTGTTGTAGTAAGTGATCTGTAACGAGGTGTAACAAGCATGTGGTCCAATATAACAAATTTGTCGTGGTACCTGCAGAAGCTATTTGTTTAAATGCCACTATGAATTTTAAGCAATAACGCCGGGCTATGATTCGAACCCGTCCACAATAATCTGAGCCTTCACTCGATCTGACATCTTTATAAAAAGAGGAATGTCTCGTCCACTGCGTGGAAGTTGCTGTATAGTTTTGTTATAAGTGGTTGTATGAGCTCCTTTGTCCACAACTGCGCGTCGGCAGGCGAGTTCTTCACGATCGCGGTAAAGGGAGGTCTCACGCCTTGTAGTGAGCCCGCTCAGTTTTGTGGTCTTCTCCTGATAGAACCCTTATGAACGGTGTCCACGTGAGAGTGTGGGTGGTTTTGTTTTTCCCCTCCAGTGTGTGATGGACTGCATTAAACTAGGTACCAACGCTGAAGACGCGGATGGCTGCCATGAAGACGCCAAATACATGTTCATAATTGTCATCTGAAGGGCCATGCCAATGGCCACTTGCTCGGCTGCACACCAGAACGACCATCCCTCCAAAAAGGGGTTAATGATGAAACTTTTGTGGTGATTGGAGTTCGTTCTAAAACTATAAAGGTTGCCATACTGGGACGCGTCAACACAGCAGCTTCGGACGAAAAGATCTCTCGCCTGACCTAGGGAAGCCGCCGCCCTGGCCTTCCCTTTTTCTAAATTGCGCTGGGAATATATATTGCGCTAGATAGAAGATAAGAATATATTGCCACGTTAATTTTCCAAGTTTTTGTTATCGTCCCAAATTACCACACGATTCTCAGCGCAAACCGCGCCTGCAGTTTTCGAGAAGGTTCCGGACTGTAGGAGATCATTTCGATAAGATTACGCCCACTGTGCGAACGGTACAGATTGTTCTGGAACCTACGCCACCGCCAGCGATAACGCTAGAACATTCGACGGCAAGAGTATAAATGCCGACACGCTTCGCCGCTTGTCAGTTGTTGAACGAAGGCCGACGCTCCGTTCGCCGCTATCAGTCCGAGCCTGCTATCTGTGCAAGACTGCTGCTGTAATTGGACTTTCCGTTTACTGGGCACAGGTTCGCCCAAATAAACAGGTAAATCCGAACACGAAGTCTCCTGTCTTCGGCCACGTCACGACCCCGTGTCATCTGGTGGAGGTGCTGGGTCATTTCAAGCGATTGCCAAACTTCTCGCACAATGTCGGTGATTGAATCCACTTGAGGCTGCGCCGAAGGCAACAGCTTGCGTGATTTCCCGCGCACCGCTGCCAGAGCCGGAAGCTATGAGCTACGCCGCTGCACTGCGCCACAACGCTCCTCCCCGTCCACGCCAAAACGCCGCCCCATCGCACTTCCGTCGACAAATGCCACCGCCGTCACTACCACCACCGACGTCATACCGTTCGCCAGCGGTCCAGCGCAGCGCACCGAGGAAGACTGACGTCTGGCGCACCCCTGACCATCGCCCGCTCTGCTACCACTGTGGCGAGGCCGGACACACATACCGCCGTTGCCAGTACCGACAGATGGGACTGCGTGGCTTCGCCGTCAATGCACCGCGTCCACAGCCAGGAGAACGACCTCGTGACATCGCCGACTACCTTACAGGAATTCGGTGGACACCACGAAGCCCTTCGCGCTCGCCGTCGCCCAGCCGCCGCACGTCACAGCACCACCGGCAGTACTCCGGCCCAACGCAGGGCCGGTCTCCTAGCCCGTATCCGGGAAACTAAGGGCAGCAATCGGTGGAGGTAAGGTTGCTGTGCGACGAACTACCGAAGATCCTCCGACGACGACGACGCCGTGACGGAGCTTTCCGAACACAACGCCAACCAGGCAAAGCCCTTACGGCGAAAGCTCACTTACCGAAGGTGGCCTGACGACGCAACATGGAAGCAGCGGAACAAGCCGACGCAGCCGTGACCCGACGCCACGCCCGAACTGTAATGCGAGACGGCGAACTAGCGACCTCGACGTTTTTATCGACAGCCACAGTGTGACCGCTCTCGTCGCTACTGGAGCCGACTACTCTGTCATCAGTGGGTCGTTCGCCGCGAAGTTAAAGAAAGTTAGGACAGCTTGGAAAGGCCCTGAAATCCGCACAGCCGGAGGCCATCTCGTAACGCCTGCAGGAATCTGCACAGCGAGAGTCACCATTAACGGCCGTATTTATCCTACAGACTTCGTAGTCCTACAGCGTTGCTCGAGAGATGTCATCCTTGGCATGGACTTCTTATGCCTCCATGGTGCTGTCATCAACCTAAAAACAAAGTCAATAACGTTATCCACAGAAGAAGCACTACCGCCGCGCACGCCGTCAGGACACCATGCCTTGAATGTGCTGGAAGAACAAGTCACCATTCCGCCTCGCTCAAGCGTCATTATTTCAGTCGGCGCTCCTAAATCACCTGACTTGGAAGGCGTCGTTGAAGGCAGTCGGCATCTGTTGGTCACCCGAAATATTTGCGTCGCAAGAGGAATTGCAGAGCTGCGGGGAGGCAAAGCAACGGTTATGCTCACGAATTTCAGCAATGAGTACAAACATGTGAACAAAGGAACAACGGTCGCATACATCGAAGAAATTGTCGAAGACACCAGTGCTTTCGCCCTCGCCGATTCTGCGGAACCTGCTCAGAGGAACCAAGCCCCTCCCATAGCTTTCGACGTCAATCCCAGACTTCCGAACGATAAGCAAGAACAGCTCAAGGCCCTGCTCCTGCAATACGAAGATTGCTTTTCGTCGTCATTGAAAATTCGGCAGACCCCAATCACGAAACAGTGTTTTTTGTATTATTGTTGTATCGTAAATAATTCATTGTACTTTCTTGCATGATTATTGTACCTTCATCTTTAGTTAAAGCATCGGGACGATGCCTTTTTTCAGAGGGGGGCAATGCCACGTTCCATTTCCCAAGTTTTTGTTATCGTCCCAAAACACCACACGATTCTCAGCGCAAACCGCACCTGCAGTTTTCGAGAAGGTTCCGGACTGTAGTAGATCATTTTGATAAGATCACGCCCACTGTGCGAACGGTACAGATTGTTCTGGAACCTACGCCACCGCCAGCGATAACGCTAGAACATTCGACGGCAAGAGTATAAATGCCGACATGCTTCGCCGCTTGTCAGTTGTTGAACGAAGGCCGACGCTCCATTCGCCGCTATCAGTCCGAGCCTGCTATCTGTGCAAGACTGCTGCTGTAATCGGACTTTCCGTTTACTGGGCACAGGTTCGCCCAAATAAACAGTTAAATCCGAACACGAAGTCTTCTGTCTTGGGCCACGTCACGACCCCGTGACAATAACTTTATATTAGAAAGCCCTGGTAGGTATTATTCGCCTCAAAACTGATATACACCAACTAGGTATTCGAAGATGATTGAAATCACTCATTCGATCTTTTGTTTTGTAGAAATTTTTTAAAGTCATAATGTTTGCCATAGTAGCAGAACTGACTTCATAGACTATTGCGGGCGACAACGAGTGCACATCGAAATATTCCACAACCAGAACATATGGATATCAAATATGAACGTTACATTGAAGAAGCTATTGCAGATATACCTCAATGTGGTTTTTAATATGCAATTCTTCTCACTCTTGAGCAATACTTTTGTAGATATAACATGTTCTTTATTTTATAACGCATCCGTGTATTGCTTGCATTATTCACTGTAAGCAAAGTTTTGCCAATAAGGTTACCGGGTTGCATTTTATGAGTGGACATTCAACTCTACATAGCTAGCTGTTTTTTTCTTATTTATACACGTGGAGCACAAAAGCATAACAAAAAAACAATGAAAAGAATTTTTGCACATTTTTCAAGAAACGTATTGCTTTGCTGCTCAATGAGCATCGATGCATGAGATGCAGAAAAGAAAACTTGCCTACTCTCTCTGCAAGAGCAATCGGTACAACACGAAAGTAAGACATGTCCTTACAGAAGTAGTTAATTTACTGTACATTGATATCATAGAGTTTGTTAATTCTTTATTAACGTGGATGCATTTGCGTATACGCTTAGTGCTATATTCTGCTTCTACGACTATCGTCCGTGATTAGTGATTGACGAAAGTTCTTGTTATATAGCCTTGTGGTAGCCGTAGTAAACGGTAAGACCGGAACTAGAGAAAACCATGTGACAGCAGGAGCACGTGATTGAGTGGACGCTGAAGTTAGGATATGGTTGCATACTCGCGGCGTGATAGTGATATCGAAGACCACTGCCCGACTAGAGAGAAACGCAGCAAGCGACGTGTCTTTCCTGGTGGCCGGCCATTAATAATGATTGCACTAGCCTATCTGGGGAACGCGTAATCACAAATAGGTGAAACAGGCGTCCGTTGCTGAGCTAGTCAGCTGCAGATGGGTGATTTGAGCAACGCCGACGCATGGGTTACGTAAGGTAGCCAACTGGTAGTTTGTTAAGATGTTACTTAAATTGCACTTCTATCGAAAGTGAATTGAATCTGGTGGGCGCGACTTAATGAATACATTGTATCATGGTCATGATGCATCGCCCTACTTTACCAAGAACACTTTGACGAGGCAATGTGAGACGTAATAAAGATGCTTTAGGAGCGAAGGTCCTTATAGCGGCACCCGTTCGTTCATCGTAGCCGTTGTGGTATGTAACAAGTGTAACAATTTTTCTTCCAAGAACGTGCCAGTTAGAGATTTCTTCTACGCATTGTTGAACAATAAAAATGGTGCTTAATATACATGCCAATGACTCCTAATAGAGAATGAGAGACAGGGGCATTCAGCTTTTAGTTAACGCGCACGCTGCGATCCCATTAGCAGTCATTGGCCTGTACATTGAGCACTATCTGACAAGAAAGGGTTGCTACGTTATACTCGCTGGGTGTAACCTCCTTAGTTTTAGAAAGGTTTGGCGAGCGTTGAGCCGCAGTGCCATGAATACAATGAACTGGTATATACCATGAATGAACCCGAGGTTGTTAAAGGTGGGAAGTAGATACGAAGCGCAAGCCGTAAGAAAGTAAAAGCTGAAATCTTCTGTCCCTAATTTCCCAATAGCAGCCATTGGCATGTACATTGAACACTATCTGACAGGAAAAGATTGCTACGTTAGACTCGCTGGACCTAACCTCCTTGGTTTTAGAAAGGTTTGGCGAGCATTGGGCCGCAGTGCCATGAATACAGTGAACTAGTATATACCATGAACTCGAGGTGGTTAAAAGTGGGAAGTAGACCCGAAGCGCAAGTCGTAAGAAAGTGTGCGTGTGCCACTTCTCATTTAGTTATTGGAATATCCGCTGTATGGCGGTGCTTGTATATGAGGCATATATGATGAAAAAATGCGAGATGGGGGTACTTGGAGTGTTGAATAGATGGACGAACGGACACACAGACAGATGCATGGATGGACGCATGACGGACGCAGGGGCGGATGCATGGACGAACGCAGGGATTGACGCACGAACAGACACACTCACGGACGGGTGGACGGGCGCACGGACGGTCATACAGACTGACGCAAGGATGGACAGAAGCCCGAACGAATGGACGAACGAATGCTTCGCCCCACTCTCCATTATTCACTCCGTGGATATCGTGCCAATTTTTTTGATACCTTACAAAGTGTGTGACCATGGTGCAATCAATAGCGTGCCCGGAATGTGTTGTCGCGGACCGATGTCCTGGGGGTGACTCGTGTTGACAGAATCTTTAAAAGTGTTTTTTGCCGGGGTCTACTAACACTTCAGTGACGTATTTTGTCACAGACATAATGTTGTAAAATAACGCCACCAAATGAAGAAAGAAAACATTCAAGAACCGCCCTCCAGCCAGGCGTCGAACTTCTTACTTTGAATGACAAAAAGCACCCGGTACTCGGCCGAATGAGCGATCCAGAAATCTTTTTTTAAACATGGTATTCATTACAATGCGTAATAAATTAGTAGCAGGTATCGCACATAGTTGCGCTATTGAATTCTTATAGCGACAATGAGCGTACGAGCACTGCTCAGAAAGAAACATGTTTAAGTCCTTCAGTCTAGGGAGAGTTCGTCATCATGCGCTGTACAACAAAATTGGCGAGGCTAAGTGTTTAGCAAGATGCGGTACTAGTCCAGTCGGAAGTCAAGTTCTTCATAATTATTCTTAAGGTGAATACTCATTATGATGAAATGTCTGCGCGAAGACGTGATCCGCTCTGTGTTGAGGTCCTCCATACGCGTCTTCCACAGACTATGTAGAGGGTAAAGAAAAAACATATCGTATGACTCTTCATCAAAAGAATTTGTCATATGATAACAAAAAGTGTATGAAATAATTACAACAATTTCCTTTAAAACTCGTTGGACGACTTTCCAGGATATAATGGCGTCTTTGCAACTCGCAAAACTATGTTGTATTGTTTGAAATACATCACAGATACGACAAATACCAGTCGAGATGAAAACACTTTTTTTTGTAAGCAAGTTTCATAGGGTAGTGTTTCGAAATGCAGTTTATGAAAGAATATTTTTTAATTGAGGGAGCTATGCATCTTGCACTTTCAACACATCATGGCATTGAAGATCTAAGTATAGTTGGTAGTACAGTGAAGCAGGTAAGCGCATAGCTAGTATATCTTTATATAGTGTCTTGCGTGAAGCTGCATACAGGTATCTCATTGAAAAGCGGCTTCTAAGAAACCGAACTGCAGAGTAAACTTTCTTCATATATCCCCACAAACACGAGCGCCGGAGAAGGTTGAAAAAACAAAAATGTCCGGTAAGAAATATAACAAGTGTAACTTCCAAGAACGAACGAATGATATGTTGGGAAATCTCAGGAAAAGGAAAAATCGCGAAACTGTTTGGTAAAAATGATTCAAACCCAACCCTCCATCGCTAACTGTCCTGAATATGTTGTCGAGACGCATGGGCTCAGAAGTCAAAGACCGCACAAAAGTTGCCAAAATACGATGAAAGCGTTGCACATAGAACCGGGCACAATGAATAAGCTACAAGACAGTAAGTCTTTGTGCTAAAATTTTGTTACAAGCTTTTGCTCGACCGTAAATTAGAAGATTGTGTAAACAAATGCCTGAGTCTGCCGCTCTAGCATAAGGCACGCTTCTTCTAAAAGCGCGCACTAAATTGATAAGCATCTATTGGGACACCAAGATACTTCGGTGGAATGCTAGTGCAATAAATTCCTGATAAATCGGTTCGGTATACTGCCGCATCAGTCAAACCATAATCCTAAACTTTTGGGAAGTGTGAACGAGTTCCTGAAACAACACCAAATTCCCCAATTGGTGTTATCGCATTTTCAATACTTGGTTGACTGGTACAAAATATAGCTGACCGTAAATTAGAAGATGGTGTAGAACAAATGCCTGAGTCTGCCGCTCTAGCATAAGGCACGCTTCTTCTAAAAGCGCGCCCTAAATCAATAAGCATCTATTGGGACACCAAGATACTTCGGTGGAATGCTAGTGCAATACATTCCTGATAAATCGGTTCGGTATACTGCCGAATCAGTCAAACCATAATCCTAAACTTTTGGGAATTGTGAACGAGCTCCTGAAACAACACCAAATTTCCCAATTGGTGTTATCACATTTTCAATACTTGGTTGACTGGTACAAAATATAGCTACGTCATCTGCATCAACGAATGCTTTAACTTCTTTGCCTAATATATTGAATTCCTTATTATGATTCGATTGCATATTAAACAGAGTGGTTTATAACACGTTTTGTATCATTCACACATTCTTTCTCAATCCGTGCTCTGTGGAAAGTGGCGCGGTCTGTGTGTGCTCAAGAGAATTCATGCGGCAGGACGCTATTATTGCATGATGTTTGAGATTGTACGCCGGCGCTCAGTCTTGGCTGCTATAGTTAAAGTTGATCGAGCGAGCATCGATCAGTCACGGACGCAGTTGTGTTCCTTGTCTTTCACTACGTGTTGGCGCGGGACAGCTCGTTGTTGATGTCATGCGACTTTCAAATGCAACAACGATGTTTCACCACCGACTACTTCGAATGAGATAGCACCAGCTTATCTAATGAAACAATTGGCAGATCCCAAGTACAGCGGGAATCGATGATATGCGAAGCACTAAACAGGAAGGTAGGCATGTCACATTAAAATTAGCACACTGCTACGAAGCGGAGGTAAATTATGTCGTACATGACATTCATGTCATGTTTGTCATGCTAGGACGTGTTGTTAACCTTCATAACCTATTCAGGCTACCTTATACTAAATTTGGTATACGTGGAGCTAGCGAAACGGCCGCAAGAGTGCTATGAGCGTAGCATGCAGTCTAGATTCACAGGATGATATGCATGCCACGTTATCATGTTTTGACGTGTCATTAACCTACAGCGTCAATTCGCGTCACGTGATACCAAATTTGGTAAATGTGGATCTAGCCAAATAGCCGCTAGCGCATCATGAGTGTAGCATGTTCTCATGTTGATACATGACACGCATCTCAGGATTATAATATTTGCACCAGTCAAATATTGTTGTTCATTTACGTCCGGCGACACCAAATTTGGTATATCTGAAGCTAGCGAAATGGCGGTGAGCGCATCAGGTTTAGGGACCACGTACTCGGGCGTAACGTTGACGCGAGCGCATGCTGGGCGCAGTGACGCTACGCTAGCAGAACGCGAGCAGTCTATAGTGTGATGTCAGGCGCAACCGGTGCGACCAGCGTTTTTAGGCGCGGCCCGGCGGCCACCTGCGCGAAATGCGACATGCAGCATGTCGCGCCGATGACGTTACCTACACAGCACTGCGTCTGCATCTCTTCGTGACGGACGGACGCCGAGCGCTCTCAAACGCGGACGCGTCAATGCAACGTATCGCGGCACGCTCCTGCGAGTATCTGCAAAGCAAGGTGGCTTTGGTATATTAGATAGATAGATAGATAGATAGGTAGATAGATAGATAGATAGATAGATAGATAGATAGATAGATAGATAGATAGGCAGATCAGCACCTGGCGTGACGTGACAAAACGAGCGCTGGCGCGGAGGCGTGCCACGTTACTTCGAAATGGACGCGCGCCGCGTCACTTCGAAACATGACACGCATCTCACGATTATCATGTTTGCAGCAGTCCCGCACCTTCGTCATCCATTCACGTCCCGTAATGCCAAATTTGGTATATGCGAAGCTAGCGAAATGGCCATAAGCGCATCATGAGTGTGGCACATAGTCATGTTGTTACACTACATGCATGTAATTATTTTCATATTATGGTCTATAGCTTGTGTTCGCCTTCAAGTCGATACCTTATCAGTTTTGCGACATGTCTTATGAACGAAACCACCGTGAGAACAACAAGATCATGAAATGTAAATCAAGACATTCATTACATACTTTTCATGATTTTCATGTTATGACTAGTCACTTATGCTCGTCACACAGTTATGTTGTGCCATACCAAGTTTGGTATCGATACCATTATTGAAACGGCCACGGCAGCCACAAGTCATAGGTGGCTTGATAGATAGATAGATAGATAGACAGATAGATAGATAGATAGATAGATAGATAGATAGATACGCTCATGGTCGCCGAATTTCGCTAGGAAATACTTCAAATTTAAAAAAACTGCAGCAGTTTTGGTAGCACTCCTCTCGTTCTTGTCCGTTTGTCGTCGTTCTGTTCTAGCGCTTTAACATTCGTCATGCAGTAAGTGTTTCGGCAAGGCAACGATATGAACGGACGAATTTTGTGTCTTTGGGGAGCGATACCTAGGCAAGTATACGACGTAAAACGCCGGCGCGCGTTCCCAGTTCAAGCAACGAACATTCGCGTGTCTTGCTGCTGCAGCGCTGCATACTGATCGCCGGCGTAGGTATCAGGACAATGCTAGCTAGAAGATTATCAGGTTTGCTCACAGCCGCCGTCACGTGACTCGTTTTTCCCCAACAAGCGCCAGTATGGGAGGCTGTGAATCCATTGCCAGAATCGTCTTTCGTTAAAAACCTTCAGGGCATTTTCATATGCTTGACAGATTTATTCTGTTCTTAAATGCGCAGTATTTCTCAGCGAACTTCGAGGACTTTGAACATATCTATCTATCTATCTATCTATCTATCTATCTATCTATCTATCTATCTATCTATCTATCTATCTATCTATCTATCTATCTATCTAGCCGCCTACGACTTTTAGTTCTCCTGGCCGTTTAGATAATGGTATCGATATCAAACTTGGTATGGCATAACATCACTCTATGACGAGCATATATGGCTAGTCATAACATGAAAATCATGGCATGTATGTGATGATTGTCATAATTTACATTTCAGAATCTTGCTGCTCTTGCGGTGGCCTCGTTCACATGACATGTTGCAGAACTGGAATGATATGACATGATTGCATGGCAAGCACGAGCAACAGATCCTAAGTGAGAATCATGACATGCATGTCATGTAAGTCATGAGTCACGACTACGCGCCACGCTCATGATGCGCTCATAGTCGTAACGCTACCTACACGTATACCAAATTTGACGTTACGTGATGCTAATGGATCACGAAGGTATGTGACTGGTGCAAACATGATAACCATGAAATGCTTGTCATGTGACATCAGGACTACAAGCCACACTTATGATGCCCTCGCAGTCGTTTCACTAGCTTCTCATACACCAAACTTGGTATTAAGGGACGTGAATGGACGACAAAGAGATGAGACTGGTGGAACCATGATAATTATGTGATGCATGTCATGTAATACCATGACTACATGCTACGCTCATGACGCGCTCGTGGCCATCTCGCTAGCTCACATATACCAAATTAAGCATTACGTGACGCAAACGGGTGACATGTAAATTTCATGTCCAAACATAATAATCATGGCATGTACGTCATGTAACAACATGACTACATGCCGCACTCATGATGCGCATGGGCCGTTTCTCCAGATTCATATAAGCCAAATTTTGTAATACGCCCCGTGGATAGATGACGAAAGTATATGACTGGTGCAAACATAATTATTATAAGATGCGTGTTATGTAAGAGCATGACTGCATGCCACAATCAAGGTGCCAATACACTTGGACGTGACCCGGTGCGCGTGTGCTCCAGCGTTTGTTTCGTCCCGTCATGCCGGCAATGCCACGCCAGGCGCTGATCTGTCTGGCATATGCTCGCAGGCAGGCGCCGCACTGCGTTTCTTTAGCGCATGCGCGTTTGAGCACGCCCGGCGTCTCCTCTTCACGAAGCTAGGCAGACGCTGTGCATTCTGCGTAACGTGGTCGGTGCGAAATGCAGCAGGTTGCATCTCACACCGGGTGCCGCCGGGCTGCGCCGACATACGCTGGTCGCGTCTGGGGTCACCCTATAGAGTGTTCGCGTTTTGCTAGCTAGCGTCGCGGCACCCAGCGTGCGCTCGTCAACGTTACTATCTATCTATCTATCTATCTATCTATCTATCTATCTATCTATCTATCTATCTATCTATCTATCTATCTATCTATCTATCTATCTATCTATCTATCTATCTGTCTGTCTGTCTGTCTGTCTGTCTGTCTGTCTGTCTGTCTGTCTGTCTGTCTGTCTGTCTGTCTGTCTGTCTGTCTGTCTGTCTGTCTGTCTGTCTGTCTGTCTGTCTGTCTAGCCGCCTACAACGTTTAGCTCGCCTCACCGTTTCGATATCGGTATCCATACCAAAATTGGGAGGGCATAACACGACTGTATGACGAGCATAAGTGACTGGTCAAAACATTAAAGTCTCTACATGTAAGTTATGACATGAATGTCATGATTTACATTCCGTGGTTTTTCTGCCGTTGACCTGATTTCGTTCACCAGATATGTTGCAAAACTGGTGTGGTATTGCATGCCTGCATGGCGAACACAAGCGACACACCCTATAGCATGAAAATCATGACATATGTGTCATGCAGCAATATGACTACATTCAACGCTGATGATGCGTTCGCGGCCACTTTACTAGCTTTATAAATACCAAATTTGCTGTCACGTGACGTGAATGTATGACGGAGGTATGGTACTGGTGCAAACATGGTAATCATAATATGCTTGTCATGTAACAAGACTGCATGTCACACTTATAATGCGCTCGCAGCCGTTTCACGAGCTTCACATATGCGGAATTTGGTATTGTCACATAAATAGATGACGAAGGTACGTGACGAGTGCAAACGTCATAATCATGAGATGCGTGTCATGAAAGAACAAGACTACATGCCACACTCAAGGCTACAATACACTTCGACGGTACTCGGTGCGCATGTGCGCCAGCGTTTGTTAGTTCTCGTCCCGCCGGGAATGCCACGCCAGGCGCCGATCTTCCTGCTCACAGGTGCACGCCATGCTGCGTTGCTCTGACGCGTGCGCGTTTGAGCGCACTTGTGGCCCTTCCGTCGCGGACAGAGAGACGCAGTGTTGTCTGGGTAACGTCGTCGGCGCAAAACGCAGCATGTCACATTTTGCGCCAATTCTCGCCGGGCCACGCTGACAGGTGCTGGTCGCACCGGTCGCGCCTGGCGTGAGACAGTATAGTGCTCGCGTTCTGCAAGCGTAGCGTCGCTGCGCTCAGCTTGCGCACACGTCGACGTTACGTCAGAGTGTATTGGTCCCATAACGCGATGTGCTCACCACCGTTTTGCAAGCTTCACATATACCAAATTTGGTATTATGGGACGTGAGTCGATGACAAGAGATTGTGATTGCTGCAAACATGATAATCATTAGATGTGTCATGGAGCAACATGACTACATGCCACGCTCTTGATGCGCTTGTGGCTGTTTCGCTGGCTCAACATATACCAAATTCAGTGTCACGAGACGTGAATAGATGACGAAGGTAAATCAAATGTCCAAACACGGTAATCACGACATAGAACGGGCTGATTTACCTCTGCGTCGTGATGTTGTGTTGATTTTAAAGTGACATGTCAACCTTCCTCATTCCTGCTTCGTGTATCATTGATTCGAACTGCATGTGGGACCTGCCAGTTTTTAAGGTCAAAAACGCACTGGTTAAAGCGCGCTTTTTGGTTAATGGTTAATGTGTGGCGCTTTAAAACTTTTCGAGACTCACCTAGCCATTTCTTTCACGAAAAAGTCAAATATTGACGCCACCGAGCGTGTGGTTGACTTACCCCCGAATGCAGAGATGTTACTTGGCTCGCGACTTCAACTTAACTTGAGCAAGTCGGCGCGAAGCAAGCAGCGGACTTCAAAACGCCCAAGTCAGCCTTCGCGTTACATAGATGCTCAGGCTGTCTTGCTTGGTCAACCAAGAACGAGCTTCAAAGCAGAAACACGCTGCTCGCCTGCTAACGAGGATAATCATGAATTTGGTCGCATAAGGCATGCGTTACACCAAAAAAAAAAAGACTCTAGGTTTTAAAATAACTATAAAAACGAAAGGCCAGAAGCATATTCTTGCCATTTTACGGCTAACGAGCGGCACGTGGTGCCTGTGACCACAGCGATGCGCAGTGTTGCTTCTGTAAAGCGTTCGTTGCCCGCTGGTTTTAGTGGCCACCAGAATGCGGTGCGTTTCTCCATAGTTGCTTGTTTGGAGGAGAAACAAGCATCGCGTTGGGTTCTTTCGTCGTTTTTTTTCTCAATCGAACGCCATGGCATGTATTTGTGCTGACCTGGCTCACGAGGTGACGCGACTTTCACGGTATTTGCCTTTCTGTTCGCCTCTGTGCATGCCTGTAATGGGCTAGGTCGCAGTTATTATGAAAAAAAAAACAAGTTCTGAAAACCAATGTGATTCGTATCCTTTTGTTGAGCTTGGTAAACAAGAGAAAAAGCTGGGGTCAGGACATTGCCCTCAGCAGAATTCTGTCTCGCAGGGTGCAGCAGTGTCTCGCTGCATGATGGTGAAGCGGATAAAAAAAAAGCCGTGATAGGGGCACCTCTTTTTTATGTGTGTGGAATTTTACGTAGCGTTGTGCTAGAAGCGATGCCTTTCTGAGCGAGAAACAGCGCCCTAGACGGGACGAAAGGATAGACGAGGCACACAGACACAGCGCCGAGTCAATTTTTTTTTACCGAAAGAGACGTAAAGTGTCGTCGTGTTATAGAAAAACAGAAATAGCCTTTGCGGTTACGGAACACTTCGGCGTTGTCGACAGCGGGGCTATTACACGCACGTGTGTATAGTCGACACAACCAGTAACGCAAGAAAACTCAGCCACTTCATAACAGTCCGCCGGCTGAAAAAAGCGCACCAGCATCGCGTACAGGTGCTTTGCGATGAGTAGCGTAACTTTTCCGACTGCACGGCACACTGTCGACTACGGAATGCGGGCGAAATTACCGGTGACTGGTTGGAATGTGCCAGCGCTGTAAAACCTGAGAGCCATCAGTAGCTGTCACACTGGATGCACGGGCTGTCTTCGGTTGTCCCCACTTTCATGGAGCGGCAACATAACGAGCAGCTGCCCCACAGCGTTCTTCATGAATCTGTACCTAGCGTGAAATTGTTGCTTGTCGTACAACTCCATCGGATTTTCTTGGTCACGTAAAGCGGCCATGTTGGAATAACGAGTGAAGTCGCTTTTAAGCAAGCCCCGCAGCTGACTTGAAACTTGTCCTGACTTCGACCGAGCCAAGTCGCCTTCAAGTCATCCGCAAGTTAGAGAACGATTTATGGCGACCGGCAAGACTGTCTTGAGTCAAGAACGAGTCAAGTACGAGTCAAGTAACATCTCTGCATTCGGGGGTTAGAGGAGCAAACTTTGTATGGGCCAACAAATTGACAAACGAAACACGGCAATCGTTATTCATTCATTCTTTATTTATTTATTCAGGACTATACACACATATTATCCAGAACATGCAGAGAAACTGTTCATAACTCATTTGCAAAGTTTCCTCAGTTTTATTTGCACTCTTTCCAACATCTGTCGTCATAGACGTGTAGGTGTGGAGGAAAGTGTTTTCTATTGCTACAAGTATGATACTCAGCACAAAAGTAGGGCGAAGACCATTGCGAGATAACAAAAATCTTTCGTTTCACAAAAATCTCTTCTGACCGACACAAGAAGCAGCATTTTCTGTTTTGCTCTGGCCCCTCTCGCAGTAGTGCGTAGCTGGTCATCTAACCCAGGGCTCAGGAAAACTGTTAGTAAACTGGGTCTTTTTTAAACTAAGTAGCTCCCGTGGGTGCTTCTACCGAACTGCGAGTTTTTGGATCAGTGTATTTTAAAGACGATAGTCTCTTTTGGGGACCTCTGACGCAAACATTAGGTCTGTCTGTCTGTCTGTCTGTCTGTCTGTCTGTCAGTCTGTCAGTCTGTCTGTCTGTGAATTCGTATGAACGGCACCGGGTACTTGAAACGGCTGACCCCATCCAAAGCGCCCACCAATGTTACTCAAGATCCAGCGTTCATACTTGTGCACGCGCCAATTAAAAATAATTTATTGCGCACGTCTGGTGCACCATAATCACACGTATATATTCCGCATCTGCATATTTCACTATAAAAAGCATACATAGGTAATTTTTAGAACCGTAGCGCTTTTAATGCTGCGCTAGCCGTGCAACGGTTGCACGAAAAAGCGACTAATTCCAACGCCTTGCTAAGACGTGACGGTAGTGGCACCTTCCCGTTGCCTTGCGTTTCACACCTTATCACCTCTGAGACGGGCGCGCACACCTGTCTGAGAGCCATGGGCTTCGTTTTCCAAGAAAACTGCCAGATGGCACTCATGTCTGACGTGTGACGTGACTTGATGCGCTCGTTCACCTCCGCTGCACGCTCGAGGCACTCACGCAACGCCTCCACAATACTATTCACCCATTTTCTTGCGCAGAACATCAAATAAATGTTTCGTTCCCTCTCAGCACAGGCAAGACTATCGTCTTTCAGCGACATTTGCACATTAACATGCTGATACGGGGCCAACCTTTGGTTAGTGGTTCTTAATTATTCCACCTTGAAACAGCGATTACACACCTGAAAAACAATTAGAAAAACGCTTTACCATAAGTGTCTACACGCATTTCAATTTCAAGGAAACATATTAGACTACGATGCTGACCACAGTAATACTGCAATAACACAATATGAACACCAGTTAGGGAATGAAAAAAAAAGCCGAAGCACAAAGTAATGCAACAGAATTCCATTTATTTTTATCATTCAGGTGAACAGAGTTAATGCAAGTCCGCGGCGCTAATGACCAGTTGCAAAATGATTACTGACCGTGACGAAAAATGCCTGTTCGAAAACTTTTCTCCTACGCGTATTTCCTATATTATTGCCAGGGCTTACGCCAACAAGTCAGGAGCATACATAACACATTTATTTTGCAGCGTGAACGGAACATGATGGCGATGGGGCCATTGGAATGACCTAAAAATATTTAGTATTGACACACGTACCTTCGGGTCACGAAGAAGACGGATGCAGACGTCAGCTTGAAGAACGACACGTTCCCATATTTTTCTTCGGTTTTCTTTGGAAAACAAGAGCACTCAGACAATCTGTACCTCTGTCTCTGCCGCGAAATTTCGCCACGCAGCATCCCCCAACCGTTCGGATTTTCAGCCGAACAGATTGCGAATATCCAGTGCACAAAACGCTTCACATATCCACGCTGCAGTTAATGGACACAGAAAAAGATGGCCTTCCTAAGTCGCCAACACAAACACTTAAACGACACAAGAACTTTCGTCGGGCTTAGCAAACCACGTCTCTCAAGCGATGAAAGCAAGTGTAGGAACGTCTGTGCAGCAATACACACTGGTTTAAACGGAGGGACGTCAGAGCCCGTGGCCGACAGAGTGAGCAGGCCTGAAGTAATCTAGGTGGCATTGATCAGAAGACTACACCGTGCTGTACCTCTCTTTAACAGACAATCTTTAAAGACACGCATAGCGAGTAGCAGTGCATAGCTTATGCTTTCTGACGTCATCTTTGTGCGCAATAAACATGATAATCGGTGCAGGGTATATGTTGAAAACATCAGTTACCACAACAGTTAAATCATAATGATGGGTGGTAGACGTCACGATAGACACGTGCCATGAGACATCTACGTGGCTCTGTAGATGTAAAATGATGCTAAAGTTGTAAAATGCATATAAAAGTCGTACAAGCTCTCAAATACCACTACACAATAAGCACTACATCCATGAAGATACATTTTACTTTCATGTTATTCTGATTACTATGCCAGAAAGATGAGCCATGTTCTTTTTTGTTTTTTTAATTATTCATTTTTGTACATCATTTCCTTGTTTCAAAAATAGGTCACTAAAGTCTTGGTGGACGTTTTGGATAAAAAATTTTAGTGTTGAAAAGACTACGCATAAATGTCTTGGTTTAAAACTTACCGACAAAAGAGAAGAATGTCGTGCACAAACATAGTCGGACCATAATGTAAGGCTGTGTGATATTCTGAAAGAGAAAAGTACTACTTTCACAGAATGTCAAGGCACTTGCTTATAACTTGTATAGCAGTGCGGAAACCTCAGAGGCATGCTCAGTGAGCACACGTAAGCGAGAATCACTTGTTAGCAATCTATCTGCTAAGCTTTGCAAAAAGGATGAGGATGATACCCCTTTTCTTTGTCTGGAAGTGTGAGCTTTATAAGGGAACAGTACTACACTTACAGGGTGTTATACAATAAAATAATGGCCGCTAAAAAGTGATGACGGCTCAAAATGAAGAACTGACAAAATATCGCAGAAGTAGAGAAGTATAGCAGAATGAAAAACGCCCAAATTAAAGGCATTCTATCCCTACATCACTGCACGGAAATTCTGAAGAAAGTCACCGAAGCTACTCAGTACTATCTTTCTTCTGGGGAAATCGCTATTGCACATCGTGTAGCAGGCACGAGAACTGCTAAAAACGCTATTGCTCGGTTCTGCTAACGTGCAAGAAATACTTAACAAATGACTAAAAATCGCAAAGCACGTATGCAGTTCTTATAAATAGGTGCTTTCTGGCAATCTAGATTTGCCCATTATTATCAACAAACTACTCGCAGTTGACAACGAACATTTGCTCAGCGAAAAAGGTCATGTAAATAAATAAGCAAAAAAATTGACAGTCTTTGTGAACTCTAAACTGCCAGATCACGGCTTGCGAATCAGTCAAATCCACGGAATTCAGCTTCACAGAATGACCTTTGCTTCTTTCTTAGACATGCATGCGCAAGTCTTGGAATACTTTGATATCTGAGGTCAATTCAATCATATACAAGTATCACTGCATAGGTCACACTAAGTAAAACATCATTTATTCATATCAACAAGTTGAGGTTGCGAAGGAATTGCGACAGAATGAAAGCTTTCATTGACTCGTTAAATGAGCATATTTTATTATTTTCTGTTTCCGAAACGTAGCTTGATAGTTGGAATGCTAAATTATACGGTTTTTATAAATACGAAGGTGCCTAGGGCTATTGAATTCTAGATCTCCGTGGTGGGTCTGCTGTATTTAATTCAGCAGACATTCCTTACAACAGTAGGTTGGAAAGTGTGCATCGTGTGCATGTGGGTCAAAAGTTGCCTGCTCAATTTTTTATGTATTCCTTAGCAGCGTGGCCAGGGAAACTTTAAGCACTCTATACGTAGGATGAATCGGTATAAATTGAAACAAGTGCAGCAGAATTCGTAGACTGATGCTTTTATCGTGAGCTGTGTCTACCGTTCCTCATTTTCATCGGTTCCTAATTTCATGAATAGGCTATCCAAACTTCATGACACATCCCTTGACCATAAGCAAGTTTTCATTCTTAGTGATAATAAAATTATGCTACAATTATCTACTAAACATCGATAATGACACGACAACTGCCTATACTGAATGTCCAGTTGCTTTTAACTTTGAATCAATAATTGCTTCTTCCACCAGGCACTCTACACATGGAAGCTATGCGATTTTTGTTCATGCTTTAACTAACAATGCACCTTCCCGACTAGCGCGCGTCATCAATACGAACATTACAGACCACGTACTTAATATTGTCGCAGTGCAGGCCAAATTTTTTCAGTCCAACTTAACCTACTTTTCGTTGAGCTTGGACAGGGAAATACTACACGGATAGGTAATAAAAAAAATTCTATGGAAAAGCAAGCACTAGGTATCAGAACTTCTCGTTCGACCATTTTAAATATGTCTGCTATATTACAACTACCATTCAAGCAAAAGTGATTTCAAGTTTACCAATAATACATCGGTAATAAAATGTGTGGTGTTCTAGTATGACAAAAACGAATGCTTATTCAGAAATACTAAAAAAGACCCTTCCACTTTTTGTTTGGCTACGCGATAGAAATAACATTGTCGTGTGTTGAATAACTTGCTCAGAATGTCAGGACAATAATATATATTGAAAAAGACATTGCAAGGCATAAAAAAATTGGTTCCAAATCTGCATGTTACACCACAAATGTCTTCGAAAGACGACATTTGCAGTCTTGCGTCTGGAGAGAGTGAAGACAACGTTTATTTGATGCTCTGCGCAAAAAAATGGTGAATGGCATTCTGGAGGCGCTGCGTTAGATTGCCTCGAGCATGTATCGAAGGCGAACGAGTCCATCGAGGCACGTTAGACACGAGCGCCATCTGGCAGTTATCTTCAAAAACGAAGGCTTGCAGCCTGCGGAGAAAGATGCGCGCCAGTCTCGGAGTTGATAAGTTGTAGAACGCAAAGCGACAGACATGAGCCACCACCGTGACGTCGTAGCAAATCTTTGTGAACTCCTTTTTGAGCATCGCGTTGCGCTGTCAGCGCAGCGCGACAAACCCTACATTCCTTAGAGTTACTTGTGTGTGCCTCTTCTAGATAAAGGCAGACATGCAAAACGTTGAAGCGTTATTGTGGCGCCTGAGGTATGCGCAAGAATTTCTTTTTAATTGAGTATCGCACAAATATGAACGCTAGGCCTTGAGTATTATTGGTGCGCATTGCGGATGGGGTTGGCCGTTTGTTACCGTTTCAGATATCGCTAGGGCGTACAAATAGACAAATATACAGACAGACAGACAGACAAACAGACCAAATTTTTTCCTATTGTAGAGAGGAAGAAGAATATGTGCCGCAGTGGGTCACGCCTTTAGCAGGAGGAGCCAAGCGCGAGCGTTTGCCCCGATTGCTGTGGTTCCTGAGTCCGTTGCTGCCACCCGCTTTCGGCGTCAATAGACCTACCGTGCAAGTGCTACTTGTGCCAATAAACCCCGTTCCAGAGTGGTGAAGGTGCTGGGTACTTCAACCTGGAACTCCGCAACAGGAAACTACCTGCCATCCCAGAAATAGCTGAAGAAACCAGCCAGCAAGGTACGACCCAGCCTCCGATGGTCATCGTGCCCACTTCGCTACGCGTGCGCGATCCACCTTTTTTTTGACGGTACCGATGAGCAAGACGTAGAAGATTGGCTGTCGACATTTGAAAAGGTAGGCGCAAGCAACAAGTGGGACGACCCTTCGAAGCTTCAATATGTACCCTTCTACCTGAAGGAGGTGGCGAGTCTCTGGTTTAACAACCACCACTCGGAATTCACCACTTGGTGTGCCTGTAAGCTACGCATTACCGATGTGTTTGGTCGCCCCGAGGTATGCAAGCTCCGTGCCGAACAGCGCCAACGGGGACGCGCACAGCTTCAGGGGGAAGGCTTCACAAGCTACATCGAGGATGTGCTCGACTTGTGCAAGCGCCTTGACCCTTCAATGATCGAGGCAGACAAAATCAAGCACATCTTGAAGGGGATAGACGACGACGCCTTCCAGATGCTGCTGGCCAAGGGCCCCCGTACCGTGTCTGAATTCGCCACTCTTTGCCAGAGCTTCGAGAAATTGCGCAAGCAGCGGGTCATGACACGGCGGCCAGCGACTACCGACGAAACTCTCGCGGCATTGACCCTAGGTGGAGACAACAACACAATCATTACGGAAATCAAACGATATGTGCGCGAGGAGGTGGCCCGACAACTTTCGTGTCTGTCATATCAACCGGCAACGGAACCCTCTTCTGAGCGTCTCGCGCCCGCCATCAGGCAGGTAATAAAGGCGCAGGTATCTACGGCACTGCCGCCCGTCTCTCAGACACCTGTCACCGCGCCATTGACTTACGCTGCTGTTGCTGCTACTCCACCACGACCTCCACTTCGGCCGACTCCCCAGACTCTACGAGTACCAACGACGTCAGTTCCAGCACCACAACAGCGCTATCACGGAAACCCTTGGCGCACAGTTGACAATCGTCCGATCTGTTATGCATGCGGATATCCAGGTCACGTGGCGCGCTTCTGTCGCCGGCGCTTCGCAACGGGCCCGGCTGCAACTCCAAGGTACTCAGACGACTCTTTCCCGGCCCCGTACAACGCGCAACGAGAAATTCCCCGTCAATACGACCGACAATCAGTGCAACGCGACCCGTCCCCATCCGAAATAGACCACCACCCTGCAGCCGACTACCGACCATTCGGTCCACGTCGCTCATCCTCACCACGCCACTACCGTTCTCCGTCCCCGCTGCGTCGCCGACCGAACCCCGCAGAGACGGAAAACTGACTGCCGCAGCTCCGGAGGCACGAGCTGCGAAATCGTCGCATTGTACAAGTCCTCGCCCGTCCCGCACAAACATTCTGGAACTGTTTGTTGAAGGTCTACGAACTCTTGTGCTTGTTGACACGGGTGCCGCCGTACCTGTGATGAGTCAAAAACTCTGCCATTCGATACGAAAAGTAACGACGCCGCCTTCCGACGTATTGCTGAATACCGCGAGCTCGCAACCTATTCGAGCAGTCGGAGCATGTACAGCGAGAGTAATCATTCAGGACGTCCTGTACCACATCGAGTTTCTCGTGTTGACCAGTTGTGCCCACGACGTGATACTACGATGGGATTTTTTGTCACGGCACCACGCCGTAATGGACTGCGCTCGCGCGCAGGTAGAATTATCTGTGTTTTCAGATGCGCCATCTACTGACAATGAGCGCACTCACCTGGGCAAGCTTCTTGTTGCTTCCGACGTTGATGTTCCTCCTTTTAGTGCCATCATTGACCCCGTCAATCGCACTGAATTGTCCGGCTCTACCGTTGTGTTCTCCCCATCTGACGTTTTCAGTCGCCGCCACGGTACGTCTCTGCCATACGCCGTTCTGCCACCTCATCAAGATACTTCCGGAATTGTCGTTTGCAATCCTAGCTCATGCCCTCTCACCTTAAGAGCTCTTGAAACACTGTGCTATGTTCATCCTGTTGACGACAACGTTATTGTGCCTATTGAGTCCCACGACCCTGGCCAGCAACTTCAGCTGAACGCCGTTACTCCTCTTTTTACGCGGGATGACTACTCCTCGGATATCTTCAATCGTTCCATCGACAGCAAGCTTCCTTCGGATCAACGGGACCAGCTAATAGCCCTTCTGCATGAATTCCGAGAATCATTTGACCTTCCTCAAAAGGCACTGAGTCAAACTAACACCGTCGCTCACACAATCTACACCGGAACGCACCCTCCTTCGCGGCAACGCCCCTACCGCGTATCACCCAAGGAACGAAGTGTACTTGCAGAGCAGGTGGATGATATGCTTCAGCGCGGTGTCATCAAACCATCTTCTAGCCCCTGGTCTTCACCTGTTGTGCTAGTGAAGAAAAAGACGGTTCGATTAGATTTTGTGTCGACTACCGCCGACTGAACAAAATTACACGGAAAGACGTATACCCTCTTCCCCGCATCGACGACGCTATCGATTGCCTACAAGGTGCCGAATTCTTTTCTTCGCTGGACTTACGTTCAGGTTACTGACAGGTTCCGATGGCAGAGTGTGACCATCCCAAAACAGCGTTCGTTACGCCGGATGGCCTATACGAATTCGTGGTTATGCCATTCGGTCTGTGCAATGCACCTGCAACGTTTGAGCGAATGATGGACAGCATTTTACGCGGCTTTAAATGGCAGATATGCTTATGTTACCTCGATGATGTTATCGTATTTTCGCCTGATTTCCCTACCCACGTCGACCGTCTGTGCACCATTCTTCAGTGTCTTACCAAGGCAAACCTCCAACTTAACCTAAAGAAGTGCCGCTTTGGGGCTCGCCAACTTACTATACTTGGTCACGTTGTGTCAAAGAATGGAATTTGCCCCGACCCCGACAAACTTCGAGCCGTAGCCGACTTTCCGAAGCTGACTTCACTCAAGGAACTTAGGAGCTTCATCGGCTTGTGCTCGTATTTTCGTCGTTTCGTCCACAACTTTGCAACAATAATAGCCCCACTTACACAACTACTGAACGGTCCAGCTAATCTTTCTAACTGGTCCCCGGCATGCGACGAAGCTTTCCTTACGCTGCGCCGCCTACTTACGTCCCCACCAATTCTACGCCATTAGGACCCAAGTGCCCCCACTGAAGTGCACACAGATGCCAGTGGCGTTGGTCTTGGAGCAGTACTCGCGCAACGACAGCCCGGTATTCCGGAGTACATCGTCGCATACGCAAGCCGCGCACTCACAAAAGCGGAGATGAACTACTCCGTAACTGAAAAAGAATGCCTCGCAATCGTTTGGGCGTTAAGCAAGTTTGATCCTTACTTGTACGGACAGAGTTTCGACGTTGTGACCGATCACCACGCGCTTTGTTGGTTGGCGTCGCTAAAAGATCCTTCAGGTCGCCTTGGACGTTGGGCTCTTCGCCTACAAGAATTCGACATTCGTGTCGTCTACCGCTCAGGATGAAAACACTCTGAATGGGACGCCCTCTCACGATCACCAGTGAGATCCACCGCAGACCTGCATTCGGACACCAAATTCTCCATCGCTCCCATTTCCGTCACAAGCATGTCGTCTGAACAGCGGAAAGACCCATGGATAACATCTCTCCTTAACATTCTTTCTGACTCTTCAACGTCTGCATACCCACGCGCTCTTCGCTGACAAGCCACACATTTCGCCATACGGGATGCGCAACTATACCGCAGAAAATACCACGCGGATGGTCGTAAATGGCTCTTAGTTATACCACACCACATGCGATCTGATGTCTTTGCGTATTTCCATGCCGACCCACAACATGCTCACGCTGGTGTGTTAAAAACATATCAGCGGATCCGCCAGCGTTACTACTAGCGTGGTATGTACACTTTTGTACGAAAATACATTCGGTCTTCTTCATTATGCCAACGACGAAAGACAGCTGCCCATTCACCCGGATTATTACAGCCTCTACCGTGTCCGGCGCGCCCTTTTGGCCGCATTGGTATCGATCTATATGGTCCCCTTCCTTACACTGCCACTGGAAATCGATGGATCATTGTCGCCGTCGACCATCTGACGAGGTATGCTGAAACAGCTCCACTACCTACGGCAGGTGCACGTGACGTAGCCAATTTTGTTTTGCGACGCTTCGTACTGCGTCATGGGGCACCACGTGAACTACTAAGTGATCGAGGGCGTGTCTTTTTATCCGAAGTTGTACAACTCCTTCGGGCATGCCGCACGGTGCACCGCACCTCTACAGCCTACCACCCGCAGACCAACGGTCTAACTGAGCGCTTCAACCGAACGCTAGGAGACATGCTCGCCATGTATGTCAATTCCGACCAATCAAACTGGGATGTCATTGTCCCATTTGTGACCTATGCGTACAACACCGCGACGCAGTCAACCACAGGCTTCTCGCCTTTCTTTCTTCTATATGGGCGTGAGCCATGCTCCACCCTTGACATCATTTTGCCGTATCGTCCCGACGTCTCAGAGTTCAGCCCTCTTTCTGAAATTTTGCACCACGCTGAAGAGTGTCGTCAGTTGGCCCGATCATTCACCTCGGACAAGCAAGCATTCGAAAAAGACCGCCACGACCGCGACCAGCAAATCGAGACTTTTGCCGTGGGCTCGCTTGTCTGGCTCCGACTTCCCTTCCACTCCCCAGGTCTGTCCGCTAAGTTTGCCCCCAAGTTTCACGGTCCTTATCGCGTCGTCGAACGTCGATCTCCTGTCCCATACGTGATCGAGCCGATCACGCCATCTACAGACAGGTGATGCCTTGGTCGTGAGACTGTCTACGTGAGTTGTCTCAAGCCCTATCACGACCCACTCCTAATCTCGTCACCTTGACTTGCCAGGATGGCTCGTCTTTGTCGCCGGGGTATTGTAGAGAAGAAGAAGAATATGTGCCGCAGTGGGTCACGCCTTTAGCAGGAGGAGCCAAGCGCGAGCGTTTGCCCCGATTGCTGTGGTTCCTCAGTCCGTTGCTGCCGCCCGCTTTCCGCGTCAATAGACCTACCGTGCAATTGCTACTTGTGCCAATAAACCCCGTTCCACTATGAATGTCCCCAAGAAAGGCTATCGTCTTTAAAAACCTGAAAAGCTCTATGAATTCCGAGAGGCAGATGTTGAGTAATAGTGGAAATTACAAGTGTAAATGTATAACTGATGCTTCTTCCATACAGAAATCTTTGCGTGACTATTGTTTAGAAATAAACAACAACTTTGAAACAGCTTCTGCGTATCCGATGTCACTATGAGATCACTTCCTTTCTTCCGTAGCTGCCGACCGAAGAAGTACGTTCTATTTGATTAGCTCTCAAAATTATCAGTGCTGGTTTACATAACATCTCTGTTTTTCGTCTGATAATTGTCGCACTTCTGGTTTTTGAGACACTTACCATATTTCGCATTGTCAAAAGCGGCATTTATCTTTGTCAACCAAAAAAAGTCTTCGAATACTGCGGTAATAAGGAAAAGCTCAAGTCTGAAATGACTTGCTATCGTAATCATTTTACTCCAACACCAGTTCAAAAAAATCTCGGAATATATTTTGTAAACAAGTAAGTGTATATCTGGAAAAATTTACTTTGTTAAACTCTTATCAATTTGGCTTTCGTTACGGCAGTTTTACGAACTACAGCTACTGCCCTCCCTTACTTTATCTTAAAATAGTGTTTCATCATTTTCTTGGTTTTTACTACGGGTTTTGATACTATTCATCATAAAAAGCTATTGCTATAATTGGAGCCATTTGTAATGCTGGTACCGGACTAAACCTAATAAAAAGTTACTTGCTTAACAGAGAGCAAAGAACTCCACCACGGTGGTCTAGTAGCTGAGGTGCTAGGCTGCTGACACACAGGTCGCTGCATCGAATGCCGGCTGTGGTGGCCCCATATTCACTGTAAAAAAATAGTGCAGGCCCGTGGGCCCAGATTTGGGTGCACGTTAAAGCATCCCAGGTGTTCAAAATTTCCGGAGACCACCACTACGGCATCTGCCATAACCATATGGCGGTTTTACGATGATACCCTCTACCTAATAATACAGAGAGCAATCAAGATGATCCTAGCATTTACTTTAAGTCTCTTACTTGTTTTATTTTGTATTAGTGACTTACCAGCACGTAGTAACATCGGTGCGTCTCCCGCCTGAATATGGTACAAGTTTGTACTCAGCTGAATTATTAACTAAACAGTGAACTTGTCGCGTGATGTGATTCAAAGCAAGTATTTACCAATCCAAACAAAACGACGGTAACGATCTTCAGAACAGTTCAGAGAGTACGAGCCCGCAGGCCCTTTGTAGTGTTAAATTGTCATGCACTCCCAAAATCTGACTGTGCATTTCCCTTGGGCAATAAACTAGATTCTAACCTTGAGTTTTCGGATCACATTACACATAAATATATATTGTGTATAGGAGCACTAATGAGATCAAAATCATCTTTCTCTGAAGGCGCATTATTAGCAATATATTTTGACATTATTCACTGTAACATCATCTGCGGCATAGTCTCGTGAGGTATTATGCATCCTTACTATTTATTATATATTCAAAACTTACAAAACCAAGCCATTTGCACCTTCACTAATAACAATTTTCTCCTCGATGCATATAGACGGTCATTTCTTAACCACAATTTACTGAATATAACATGGTTGCATGACTTGATCTCTTAAGCATGTTCTATGAACTGCCTACTAAACAGTTCTTAGGAACATTCATTAATTTCAGATATCATTCTAATCAAATTAAGGCCACGTTTGCACACAGCCGTGACTTTATCTAGTATAGTGTATTTGCGAATTACGGCAAAACAGTTTCGATATTCAACACCCTAAAACTGTTTCGATGATTTACCTCGAGCTCTAGTAACTTCAACTCACTTCAATTCAAATATGTTATCAAATGTTTTTATTCGCAAATTTAAGCTAACAAATTTCAGTATATTGGTACTTGTACAGCTTTTCTTTCTCATATTCACAAAGGGTCATTTGTGTTAACATTCATATTGTTCGTTATTTTTTCCCTGATTGAACCATGCCACTTTGTTTCAATGTTCGCATAACTTGAACTATTGGGTAATAGAAGCCTATAGCTTGAACGCATACTTCGTTACAATACCGTGTTACCAAATAGCGGATACAACCTGCGCATGCGCAGGTCTCTACGGAATGTAATTGTTTATGTTGCATACACTACATGCTGAATAAGATGTACGTTTTTGTCTATATTTTGCAAACCCACCTTCCTTCGTTGGAACTTGTGATCGCCGCAATGAGGAGGTTCTAGCCATCGAGTAAAAATAATACGAAGTGCGAGCGCTCATAGCCATTAAATTGTATCAGCTTGATTACCAAAGCTAAAGTGACCTAAAACATCGAAGGCGTAACCGTGTGAGCCCACAACAGGCTGGATAGGTGCGGCTACCTATTGTGGCCGAAAAAAATTAGGCAATCACAAAATTGTTATTGCAAAAATATGGTGCATTGTACGTCTGGTGTAAAATCTGCTTAGCGGCGTTGTTATGAATTAGTTACTTTTTATTAATTTTCACCTCAAAAACATTACACGTAAGCTAACGCCTCAATGACTGGTTGCAACAAGCGTCACAAGATGTCGAGACCACCGTTGCAGCAGCGTTGTATTCCTTCCTCCTTTTGCACTTACGAGTACACCATACACGATAAAAACGTCTCTTGAATTTATTATATATTAACTTACGTAGGTTCTGCGCAGCATGGGTGGAGAGATCGACTTGTAGCGGTCGTACCTAATTGACATGAGACGATCTTAAATGCGTCTTCAGTTACACATGCCACGGTTGCAGCCGCCGAAAAAACTGACATCGCGCTAACTATGAATGACCCCTCGGGGCCCTACATCTACACTGACTTCAGGTAACCCATTCTGGCCTACCTAGTCTCATCTCGAAAGAAGTGGTGATTATAATCAAGGAAACACCGCCTTATGCCTTTAACAACATTGTATGGTTATAAGTGCACATGGAAATCAATGCACATTTCCGCAAACCCAACGCAAATGAACTAGATCAAGTCCAAGTGCAAGGTAGCGATACGCTAAATAATCCTGGTTGGGAGGGTAAGTACGATTCATTACTTTCTTTTCATGTAATAGTCAAATACTATGAGCCTGGCGCTGAAAATTCCCGCTCCCACCCCCAAAGCTGATTATACCTCAATCTTCCGCCCTGAGAATGTTAAAAACGGGATCTTTGCCGTCTCGAGGAAGGTTCAGTCGCATTGTTCCAGACATCGTTTCATACTTCCCTGAGTGTCAATAGGAGTACTGCTCGTTAGCTGACATGCTCTGGAAATGTTTGGCTTTACAAAATGCCTCTTAAATAAGCATCAGGACTGAGAGAAAGCCCACAGAAGCGGTGACTGCGGCAGCTGCATTTCTGATGGAGGCAGAAATGTTGTGGGCCGGAGCGCTCAGATTTGGGTGCACGTTAAAGAACCCCAGGTGGTCCTAATTTCCGGAGCCCTCCATTATGGCATCTGTCATAACCATATGGTGATGATGGGATGTTAAACCCAACATATCAAACAATCAAGCTTTTTTCAGAATGTGTTGTGTTGTTATCGGTATTACGGCGCGTGAAAGGCATCGCCGATGAACAGTGTTAGTGACGTCACCATGTTATCCTACATGCGCGAGTGGCTGGTGGGCGTATATATTCTGGCTCTTGTTCTGTTGCTGTGTGAATTGTTGCTTTGTGCTGCAAGCATGCAGTGCCGTAAATAAAGGTGTTCTGTAAGGCCTTGGTCTTTTTCTTCCGGCGGATGCAACAAAGTGGCGACGAGGATGGGATAGGACAAGAACTGAAGACGGCAATGGCTCTCAGCAAGCTACCCGAATTCGCTCCCGGCAGTGGCAGCTTCGACGTGTTCGTCGAAAGATTCGAGCTCTACCCCACAGTCAATGAGATCGCCGAGGCCAAGAAACTACATCTGTTCTTGAGCGCCATCGGAGAAGAAGCCTACGTGACGCTCCGAAGTCTGCTGCTACCCAAGACGCCGAGCACGTCGTCATACCCGGAAGTCGTGTCGGCGCTGAAGAAGCAATATTCTCAGAGGCGGTCAGTGGTGAATGAAAGATACCATTTCAAACAAAGGAAGCAAGCCTCTCAAGAAACTGTCGCAGAATTTGTGGTGCAGCTGAAGAAATTGGCATCATTGTGTGACTTCGGCGCCTTTTTGGAACAAGCGCTTCGTGACCGCCTGATAGCAGGCCTGCATTCCGAAGCCATACGTTGCCGGTTGCTGGCTATGAGCGACAGCGAGCTCACCTGGGAACGCGTCTGCAACACCGCTACGGCCATGGAGGCCGCAGCGAAAGACGCCGTGGAAATGGTCGCGGAAAACACCGTCGAACAGTCAGCCCGCTGCAGTGACATACATTGGCAGAGCCAATCAGCAGCGTTGCGTCGGAGTTCACAAAGTGGGGCATGCACCGGCCACGGCTCCGGCAATACAAAGACTTCGGTGACACGGACTAAGACTATCTGTCAGCGATGCGGTGGACAACACGCACCTGTAAGTTGTCCTTTTCTGAACAGCAGGTGTTATAAATGTCAAAAGAAGGGCCATGTCGCGAAAATGTGTAAAAGCAGGGTTGTACATCAGCTAGAAGAGCAGCACTCGTTGGACACTGAACTGCTAACGCTTTGTCACACCGATAACCGTTCGGGCAACCGTGCCATATTGTAATAAATGTAAGACTAAATGGGAAAGAGGTACCCATAGAACTAGACACGGGAGCGGCAGTTTCTATTATGTCCGAAGCAGAGTGCGCGAAGTATTTTCCTGGGGCAAATTTCAGGCAAACAGATGTCAGACTTGTTACATATAACGGTACACCCGTTGATACCAAAGGCGTCATTGACGTTGAAGTGCAATACCACAAGCAGTGCTTTCATTTGCCGCTAGTAATTGCCAAAGAGACGAATTGTGCAAGAATGCCTACGTTGTTTGGCCGTAACTGGATGAATAAAATCAAAATCCGACGGCATGAAGTTATGGAAGTGAAGGCACTGACAAAAGAAACTCCCTTGACTGAAAAATACCGCGAAGTGTTTGAACTGGGTTACAGAGCGATAAGAGGGTTCAAGGCGAGCATTGTTGTAAAGAAAACGCGCCACCTGTATTCTGTAAGGCGCGATCAGTGCCGTATGCACTACGCGAACAAGTCGAGCAGGAATTGGCAAACTTAGAAAAAGCTGGATTCATTTACCGGGTGCGGCACAGTGCGTGGGCGACACCTCTGGTGATCGTGCCCAAGAAAAATGGCAAGGAGCTTCGGCAATGTGGGGACTATCGTGTCACAGTAAATTCTGTCATTGAGGTAGATCAGTACCCGCTCCCTCTGCCAAAGGATATTTTTGCAACTTTACATGGTGGAACTGTCTTTTCGGTTCTGGACTTGTCCAAGGCGTACTTACAGCTCGAATTGGACAAGCGGGCACAAGAACTGCTCACTGTCAATACCCACCTGGGGCTGTTCAGGTTCCGGCGCTTGCCATACGGCGTAGCCTGTGCACCGGCGGTGTTCCAGGCCGTGATGGATCAGATCCTACACGGGCTCTCAGAAACGGCCTGTTACTCAGATGATGTTGTCATCGAAGGCGTAGTTAGAAAGCAATGCCATGACTGGTTGGAGCAGGTGCTCATACGCCTAAGAGAACATGGCATACGGGTCAACACTGAGAAGTGTAAGCTGTTCCAAGAACGAATCAGATACCTGGGTCATGAAGTTGACCAGAATGGGTTGCATCCGAATGGTTTGATCAGAATGGGTTGCAGTATTGCAACGTTCTTCATTTTCGCTCCTGCTCTAATCGACTTGTGTCCATGTCACAAACGACTCCAATTTTCGGATCACCCGCGGGCCCCATCTTCCAAAGAAAGGCGCTTTTGTGTTGGGGGGACGACATCCGGCGATCATAACGAACCAGCGTGGCGCTGGCTCGTCTTCCCTGCACCTGTACCGATAGAGGCACGATTGGTCTAAGAAAGGAAATTACCTCCAGATGGGATGGGAGCACGCGTACGCCCCTGAATAGGTTTGGACTGCATCGGAATACGCAGTTGACCTACAGCTAGAAAAAAGTGCGGTCGTCGGTCTCGCGAGTCTCACGTAGGTGGCGAGCATGGAGTGACCCGTGCAACGTAATGAGACGGCTGCGATTCCGGGCACACTCGTCATCTACCAAACCGGCGAGATCTTCAGGAGCACCCGTCAACTCCCCTACGTGTACTAAGAGCTGGCCTGGTCCGTATGGAACTTTTTATTCTGATTTTTTACACTGTTATTTTTATTTTAACCAGCCTTTTTTTAATATTGGTAGCAGCGTGCGCTCTGTCGCACTTAGAAATTCGAAAGCGCGACTATGATCATTTGGTATTAATTTCCTTGTATCCTTCTTTTTTTATTTCCATCTTGTTGTTATTTTATTAATATTCCGCGTATTAGTCTTTTGTTTGTACCTCTTGTAGTGTTCTTTTTCAGCATAGTTTGTTTTAAGCCGTTTTTTTTTCATCGCGTATCAGTTTTCTTCTGTTATTTTTGTAATCTCGTGCCCTTGCCCCTATTTCAATTGAATGCTTGTTTGTGTGTAATCAACTCTCCGTGTCTGCTCTATGAGAGCGTCAGTCAGGCTCCCACATCACCACACGTGCAACCCCGCACGGGTCGACCAACCTGCAAATAAATTTGAAATGTACCACTTCGACGCCTTTCAGGCGTCGCAGGCCGAAGCGCCAAGTGGAAGCCTGCGAGTCTGCCGCACGTCGATGTTGGATCGGTGGGGCCTCACCAGAAGTTTGTGACATTATCTGGTGTCCACGACAGGACTGGCCGACCACGTGGTGCTGTCTCGGAGACTTACGTAACTCTGAGCGTTCAGTATGTAGCCGTTCTGTTATTGCTTTGTTGGTTGACAACTGTTTATAGCAATAGAC
This sequence comes from Rhipicephalus microplus, assembly GCF_013339725.1. Lineage (NCBI taxonomy): Eukaryota > Metazoa > Arthropoda > Arachnida > Ixodida > Ixodidae > Rhipicephalus > Rhipicephalus microplus. Next base: position 53,045,226 of record NC_051174.1, read on the forward strand.
AACACGGAGTTTGATAAGCTAATTGAACAGGGCAAAGCCTTTGGCTTTTTAGGCAAGGAGTAATATAACTTCGTCGAAAAAAAATGAAATAGAATGAGAAAAGAGCGCGATGCCAAACGCATTAGGTACAGGCAACATCTGAAATTTTCGATGTACAGGAGCGAGAAAATTCAAGGCTTAGATTTCAGAAGGAAAAAGAGTGCCTGGGCTGTGGGCGACGAAGTCGGGTCTCAGCTTAGCCGCTAGAACGCCCAGTAGCGTGACTGACCATGTCCCGAACAAGCAGTCTTACTAGGATGATGTGCAGCTACTGCGCCAGAAAATCGAAAGTAGACGACGCATGCTTGAGACCTGGGATGCAAGGCACGAAAGGGGCAAAGAGATCGTAGGTGCCAAACCGCTGAGAGCCCGGCAAAAATTTTGTACTGTTGAGGCGGACATCAGGTTTACGAGTGAACCTTCTGAGTTAACAGCTGAAAGCCCATTTGTGGCCCCAAAAGCCACTGAAATCCGCAGTGATGGGGATGAGGCGCTGTGCCTGGAAAGTCTTGTCGGTACAGAAATGCCATCTGTCATTGACGTGGCACAGCCACCCTCTATGCGCGTCGCCATGGCAGCTAACTGTGATGTTCACAGTACAACCGGCCCGGCAGACGAGGACCCCTGTACCGACAGTGAGACAGAGGTGTGTGCTGACGCACACTGTGATGTGGGCAATGCTTGGGCAAGTAGTTCTTCCAGGTGCGAGCAATGCAACCCTGAGGAAGACGCTTGCATTGCTCAGCATTCAGTCAAGTTCGCCGTAAGTCAGAGTGTCCACAAGTTAGAGAAAGATCCCGGCTGTATAGACTGCACAGCAGATGAGAAAGACGAGACAAGTTCTGCTTTGCAAGTGATGCAAGCGGACTTCTCGAAAGTGATCACGTGGCAATGGGCAAAGAGAAAAAGACGCCGCGAAAGCAGAAGGAAAACGAAGGCTGCAAAGCCACCCTAGAAAAATAAAATTGCCGAAGTTCAAACAAAGCGATGAAAGATGCTTTGCGTGTTGTGAAATTTGCGAGGCGAACACGTCCCCATGCCCCAAACCACCCGGAGGGTACGGGGGTGAGACAGGCAATTGTACCTGCTGCTCGGAGGAGCCAAACCCCACCACTTCATTCTTGTGTTCGAGGAGCGGAATGAACGGGGAAGGAGCGCATTATGGCTAGACGACGCGACGTGGTTGCGAGGCCCATTACCGTAGAACGCAGTGTCGACGATGGCTTGCTGCCACGGGGCAAACAAGCAGGAAACAGGCGTCCGGCTAGCGGTCGTCAACTGTTTTGTCTGCCCTGGTTGTTTCGAACGGCTCCTCTAAGAGCGCGGCCACCTCGAGCGTGGATGAAAGTGGCGTTCATCGACACGTCAACGTAACTTTGAAGGCAAATGACTTATTTTTTGAAACAATGTTCATTTTTGTCTTTCCATTTTAGAGCACTTGATAATTGTCGGGACCAATTGCTTGGCCATTTTATTGAATTTCTTGTGTCGTCTGTGTGTTAGTAGAGGATGTCTGTTGTTTCAATTCATTACCCGTTCAGTTGTAGAAGCCTTGTTTTATGGACATTGTTATTTTAATTAGTGGGTTTTTAAGAGACTGCTTGGTCACATAATCGAACTGTAACGCGGTACACTTGTGTGATAAACATAAAGCTTTGTCCTTGAAAGCTTTCTCTTTATTATTATTTCGAAATGAAGTGCTTTAGTGTGCAGCATGTTCAGGAACTGTGTACAGGCGATCATGCCGATTTCTTTCTCGTTAATCTTTTAAAAAGCCGCGTGTCAATAAGTGGCTTTTGTATACTGCTTACAGCGTGTATTCTTGCATATTTGGTTTCAAAGAATGCTTACGTGCTTTAGCTTCGAAGCATGCAGTATTTTTATTTTCCTTTCGTATGTGTGTGTACATGACATTGTGCGTGAGTTATGACTTTCATCCTATGGTGAACGTGAAGTGTAGTATGTTAGGTTTTGTCTGCGATGTCGTCCACGTCAGTGAAATAGTGCACGAGAAAGAAAATGCATTGGTAGACGACCGGAACGCTGAAGGCTCTCGAACATTGCGCGTTTGCAAATTTCTTGAATTTTACGCCGCAATATTCTTGAGACTGGGGCTGTGTCACAAACAACTCCAATTTTCGGATCATCCGCGGGCCCCATACTTCCAGGAAGGGCGCTTTTGTGTTGTGGGGACGACATCTGGTGACTATAACGACCCAGCATGGCGCCGGCTAGTCTTCCCTGCACCTGTACCGAAAGGGGCACGATCGGTCTAAAAAAAAGAAAATTACCTCCAGATGGTACGGAAGCACGCGGACGCCCCTGAAAAGGTTTGGACTGCATCGGAAGAGCAGTTGACCTACAGCCAGCAAAAAGTGCGGTCATCCGTGTCGCGAGTCTCGCGTACACGGCGAGCATGGAGTGACCCGCGCCACGTATTGAGACGGCTGTAATTCCGGGCACCCTCGTCGTCTACCAAGCTGGCGAGATCTTCAGCGGCCCCCGTCAACTCCCCTACGTGTACTAAGAGCTGGCCTTGCTCGTATAGAACTTTTTATTGTGATTTTTAAAACAGTTTTTTTTATTTTAACCAGCCTTTTTTAATTATTGGTAGCTGTGTGCGCTGCGTTGCACTTAGAAATTCAAAAGCGGGACCATGATTATTCTGTAATTATTTCTTTGTATCTCTCTTTTTGATTTCCATCTTGTTGTTATCTTATCAATATTCCGCTTATTTGTCTTTCGTTTGTACCTTTTGTAGTGTTATTTTAGAGCATAGTTTGTTTTCTAGCCGTTCTTTTTATCGCGTATCAGTTTTTTTTTGTTATTTTTGTAATCTCCTGCCTTTGCCCCTATTTCAATTAAATGCTCGTTTGTGTGTAATCAAATCTCCGTGTCTGCTTTATGAGTGCGTCAGTCAGACCCCCACATCGCCACACGTGCAACCCCGCACGGGTCAACCAACCTGCAAATAAATTTGAAATGTACCACTTCGACGCCTTTCAGGCCTCGCAGGCCGAAGCGTAAAGTGGAAGCCTGCGAGTCTGCCGCACGTCGATGTTGGATCGGCGGGGCCTCACCCTAAGTGTGTGACAGTCCACAAAGACTGTCAGCGATGGTCGGGGTGAACAACGACTAAGGGCTCTAGAAATTGCACGGTTGCAGTATACTGTGCAGTCAGGATTTACGCGCAGGAAGCCAACTATAAATATTCTTCTGGAACCCTCGCGGCCACTTGCCATACCTCTTGAATATTCGTTCGAGGCGTTTTCTCCTTTAAAAAGCCAATTGCACAAGTCGAAGTGAGAAAAATGCGTGTTTTCTGTATTGAAAATGTGGTAGAGCTTGCTTCAACAACTTCTCCCGTTTGAATATGTCCCCAAGATACCTCAAACGCATATCTTTGCTGAAATCTTCAAAGTACATGATCATTGATATACAAGAGTGAGCTTTGCATTGGGCTCTTGTTGCTTTGCAGCAAACTAACTGGTGCATTTTGATTACACTATTTTATTTGCCTTTCGATTAGCTACAAAAAGGCACTTTAACAGGTCTGTTTGAATGATATTGCGATGCTTTTCGACAAATTTAGCGTTACTCCTCTAATGAGTACACGAGGTGCATCTTCCTCGCAACTGGAAAACACACTCTTTCAAATTAATTTTCAGTTGCTATACCAGCGCTTGTCCTGTTTCCTTCTTTTGTGTGGTCTCTTTTTGGGAGCTGCCCACTATGAATAAGTTTCAACTCAACCCCCTTTCGGTTCTACCACCTTTTTCTGGACTGTCGGCTTTTTTTCGCTACATTGTAGCATTTGTGAAATGTCTTCACAAAGTACTTAGCTCTTCATGTTGTGGCCACGATTCACCAACGTGTTTTAGTAGAAGGCTCATGACGTCTTTCACCTCAAGCGAGCTGAAGTTCTTTTCATATTCACCCCACCTTTCTAAGGTGCCTGATAAATATATGAAACCCTTTAACAGTACTGATCCCCAAGGACATTCTTGATGCAGGCTTTAGTACCCGAGAAATGCAGGGCTTGTGGTCATTGCTGACACCCCTTGAAAAGTTTCTCGCGCCTCGTGGCACGCGTGTCTCGCGCAGAAACCGTATTCAGGGGTTGCAACCATTGAGCTGTAGATGGCGTTGTGCGGGAGCGTTTATCACCACTATCATCATCATGGTTAGAACACCTTGACGGTGATGCCTGGCGGAAATTGTTGGTGGCGGCGTGCAAGAAATAAGCTGCTCTCTTTTGGCGTGGGACGATAGCGTGGACGGTTGCCCCTAGCGGAGAGCATATAGGCGTTCTGTGCAGTGCATCTGCCATGGACGGCACCACAGGCCGTCTGCGATGTACCCCCGTCGTGAGTGAGGCGTTATCGACGCCACCTTGTTGGTCATATTGTCAAGTGTTGTTTATCATTGTGTAAGGATACCTTAGTGTGCTGATCATGATTGGTGTTATAATAATTCGGCTGACGATATCGTGGTTCCAAAAGGCAGTTGAATAAATGTGTTGTTTGGTTCTTTTCAACCTTGTCAACTGCGTCCGTTCACTCCAAGAGCGTGGTGCCCGCCAGTTTGAGATCCCACATCATGTACAATCCAGTGTTTCTCCCATAGTATGCCATGCCATGCTCGCCTAGTGTTTTTTGTAGGTACCTGACTTCAATAGTTCCTCTTGTTTTCTGATGTATCTTTCGATCTTGGCAAAAAATATGATTTGTAACTCGAAACGCAAGAGTATCTTTCGACACAGATACTGGTGCTTACTTCGGCAGCCACCAGAGGATCTTACAGTTAATGGAGTTTTTGTTTTGACCTGCAAAAACATTGGTCATCAAGAGGACTTCCTCAATTATTCATTACTTCGCACTTCGCAAGGTGTTGCGCACAGCAATCGCCACTTCGTTGTTTCTTTTCATACTGACATATCTACTCAATGTGTTGCAGTGAACTGGTTTACGGGCATTGAGCCATCTGGCTGGTTGCGCACTGTGCGAAAGTGGTACTCGTACAACTGTATAGTGTGATAAACTTGTTGGTGGAAAAGATTCGGCATTGCGTGGTTATGCTGACAATCAAATAAGGAAAACATACGAATTTTGACGTCCTTACCCCCAGGAGAGCGTAGAAGACCTTGTACTTTAGTAAGTGCTTGCACTGCTGAATCATGGCTTCTTCGTTTTTGAACCATCATCAACGTTTTGTAAATAATGTGCATTCCTCAGGCAAACCAAGCGACATGCGTCTTTGGAATTTTAAAAGAAAGCTTGAATTGAGTCCTTAATATGCGATGGAAAAAAGGTACGTTACACGAGTGTCCATCTTAATTTGACTGTTGTGCGATTGCCGAAGATTCCCGATGCTTCGCAGTTCTGATGCTGGGTACAGATTTTTTTGTTTTCATTTGACAGTAATTCGACTTTCTCATTCAAAGAAGCTTTATTATGGCTATACGCTTCTGTTCATGTGGCTTTGCTTTACAGTCCCTTTCTCATGTCTCAGAACTCGTGCCTTTCTTATTGTGCTTGTGCTTTAGAAATTGCATTAATACTCTGGGGCTTACCTTAAACACAGCACTAAACACAACCCCACATACCGGAACAGAATGGCACTCTTGTTTTCAAGGCATACCGTGTATGTCACCAACAATGCACGACAGACGAACGACTTCCTGTATGACATTTAACGCTAGACGGGTCATGGTGAAGAAAACATCATTATGAAGGTTGGACGCTGGGCATTTGAATGCGCTTGAAATTTATCTCTGAAGCACCTTGTTAAGCGTGTATACAGGCGAGCACAATGCTTTTTTTTTTCTTGCGCATGCACGTTCAAACATTTTTTTCACGTTCACTGAACTCGTGGTGCGTTTTTCGGAGTCGATTCTGTGTCTTCTAGGAACTGATTGGTCTTCGATCTCCTCACTTCCACAATATTCCATTTCAATTGTACCTTATCTGACGAAAATAACTATGACAAAGAGGCTATCACACGTGAAAGTATTTAGATTATGCCATTCAGGTTGTTTTGGTTACGCGGTGGTCACGCTGCACTAGTTTAATGCATCTGGCTCACTTGAATTGATGCATGTAAAGCACTTGGCTTGACTTTGATTAAAAACTGTTTTAGCTAACGTATCTATAACATATTGGCGAAATTTCAATTACAGGTATATTCAAATAAAAAGAAACGCAGGTTGGCTTTACGTGCCCACCAAATTCTTCTTAGCTTTGGTTTCTGCATATGCATTGTTTAAAAAAAAAGCCTCATTCGACCACACAGGTGTAAATGCCAACGCGCGTCAACAATTGTCAGTCGATAGACGGCTGATGTTCTGTTCGCTGCTATATCTATCAGTGTGTTGCTGTAATCCGGCTTTCAGTTTACCAGCCAGAAGTTTGGCGAAAAAAAAAACAGTTCCATCTTGGACAGACAGTCTGCTACTCTCGTGAGCGTCATAATCACGTGACAATATCGGCAACAATGAAAACGATGAATTAAGGGAACATTGTCGGTTGTACGTAACGCCATCACAGTATAAAGAATGCAGCTGTAATATTTCGTGACCGCTTTTTTCATTCACTGCACTTTTGTTCTTCCTTTTGTTAATCACCGGTTATTTCCAGCGTCTTCGTCGGATACGCCAATATTTTGTAGCTGTTTCCAATGAATCTGTTGTTTAGAATTGAGGTAGATTTTTTAGATAATGAGTGCATGTTGCCCACGCTTTCGCGTTAGGGCAAACACCAGGAGTAATTACCTACAAATGTGTTATGTGTTTAGTAAAGAGAAGGTCATTCTGGATGTGTATAGTTGAATTTGTTAAAAATATTGCATATTTTTTGAGAACTTTGAATTTCGGTCTTTGGTCTGCTTAGTGCTTGCTTGTAGATACCCGCTACATAGCATGGACTCTAAATATACCGAATAGAGCATAAAGCACCACTCACATGCACAGCACTACGATTCCTCCCACTTGAGGCTCATTCGGTTGGCAAGTACAACAAAGGTCAAGAAATAATAAAGAGAAAAAAAGGAACTACAGGTAAGTACCACCGGGAAGTACTACCGGGAAGTACCGGGAGGTCTTAGCTAGTTGATTTATTAACTGCGACTGAAGTTCATTAAACAGTGAGAGGTTGAAAATGCGACATATTTACAATTCTCCAAAGTTTGAAAGGTACAAAGCTAGAGTTGAATTGCCGAAAACAAGCGGCCAAGGGCAAACAAAAAATTTAACCTTGGCTTGTGAAAACAACCCGATAAAGGAGCAAAATAACACGCGCGTATGCTGAAAATTTCACCAAGGGGGAGGACCTAACTAACGAGCTTCAACACGCATTAGATACGTATTCACAAAATAATAAAGCGAAAGAAAATATGAAGCATACCTTGTACACAAAAGACATGGAAAGAAGCTTGCAGTGAACTAAACAGACAACTTACCAAATGCACTTCCAACAAAATTATTAAGCAGAAACATTGTGAGCTGTAAAAACAGTCTCGCTCATCTGCGAATGCCTTCTTCAAAAATAAAACAATGAGGTCGAGAAATGTACTAGACAGCTGCTGTCTCACTGTAGCATCACCGTAGAATATCGTCCTGCAGCAGTGCCGAATTTGTTTTCCCCTGATCATTCCCAGCTGAATGACGAAGGACGCATATCCACAGATGATGGCATCTTGAGCTAGTAACCGCCACCACATAAGGATTTGCATCAGCCAGAAGGGGCCGAAAAACGCACGCCTATTCGGAGGTTCCTCTTCATAGACCAGTGGTATTAAAAGCAAAAAATTACACTGTCGAACCATCGCAGGTGAAATACCCGCCAAGCGACAGGTGTTTTACGACCAGTCACGACCATGATAGCACACTGCCAGTAGGAGTAGACGTAAACTTAGGCAGCAAAGCATGGCGTCCAACTGCTTTTCCAGTCTGGTGCACGTTAAAGAACCCGGGGGGTTGAAATTTCCGGAGCCTTCTACTACGGCGTCTCTCATAATCACAGGGTGGTTATGGGACGTTAAACTCCACATATCAATTAATCAATGCTTCTCCGGTCTTTTGAACACCGAGAACAAGTATTTTCGGGAAACACATCTCTGCCGGCTCAATTACCTGACAGCTTTCTTTTTGCTGAGGAACAGCAAACGCGGTATCGAAGTGTGGCATATACCCCTCTTCTCATCCTTTATATTCACTTGTTTTCTATATTATTCTTACTTTCTCTGCCCACTTCCTACCCCCGTTCGGCGCTCGTGAGGTCGCCTCCATTGAAAGAGGCAGTTAGGGTTCCACACTTATTTCTTCATTTTATATTTCTTTGAAAAGCCACTCCTTGTGGATGTGTTTGACGTTGAGAGTGCAAATATAACTAATCGCTTATTTCAATAATCCGTCAGTTACAGAGTACAGATATAGGTCTGACGTAAGAGAATGATGATCCTGGAGTCCAAAATGTTTCAAATGTTCAGCGTTAAAAGTCACAACAAAAAATGGTTCAACTGTTCATCGCAAATAAACCAGTCAAAACAATATCAGCGCACGCACACTAAAGCCGCGCCACTCCGAATTACCCATTTGAAAGCAAACTTGAATGTTGTTCTCAATAACTTCATCAACGCTAAATAAAACATCAATCAATGCAAAAGCAATGATAAAGGTGTTTTTGCTCTTCTTACTCTTGTAGTGCATAAGCTGGCTATGTTGCACGAAATATTATTCGTTAATTTTTATCGCACAAACCAGATTACCAGTCAAAATGTTTGTTTCAGTTGGTTATTCTTTCGTTTTATGTTTGATTTCTCATAAATATCTATCCAGTAGCTCGAAACTCATTGGCCACTTGGCGCATATTTCATTTCTTATTTCTCTACTTCTGTAACACATATTTCGTTGGGCTACTTTGCGCCACATGGAATGTGAACTAAGAACGGACAAGCCAGCGTAGTTGAGAAGTGCCAGTTTTGTTAGTTGACTACAAGCATGGACAGTGTTTGCCATCGTTATTAATAACAAACGTTACTGCCTATACTGTAGATTCGCTGGCAACAGTATTTCTTTTATACCTTTTTAAAGGATGGCTGGGCCAATATTTCATGTTAGGTAAAATGATGGGCCATTGTTTCCATCGTTTAGGATGGTGGAGCAACTATTGCATGTTGGCTCTATATAGTGGTCGTTTGTTGCTGTGCTTTGTACGACGGCTGTACCTGTGTTGTATTTTGCCTGTCAATGATGGGTCTTTCTTTCGGCCCTGGTATGTAGGTGGTGCCAGCATTGTAGTTTGGCTCTCTACGACTGACCATTGCTGGTAGTCTAAGAGGCTGGATCTACCAACATTGGTATGGTAGTAGCATGAGAGTTTCTTCAGTGAACCATCATTTGCGAATGCGTAAGATATTTGACCAATGTGCTGTGCTACCTAGGATACAACGGCCACGCTGGTAGCATCAGCTGGCAAGTTTGTTGAATGAAAAGTCCGACTACTTGCTCTTGTATCTGGAACAACGAATCATGTCAATGTTTCACTAACAGCCGTATACTTGTGTGTGTGCGCGCCGGTTAGGTACAACGCTGCACCAGTATTATTACGTGATATCGTGGCCCGATTATATAGCCGAAATGGGTATTGATAGAGCGGGCAGTGACGATTCAGCTTTTGCTCACTGAGTGAATGTCTTCCGTCCAAATACCCGCTCCCTACTACAGGCTACACAACTCATTGGTATACTTTACAACATGAGTGTCTAGCCCCGCTGCAGTGGTCTAGCGGCTAAGGTACTCGGCTGCTGACCTGCAGGTCGCGGGCTCAAATCCCGGCAGCGGTGGCTGCATTAACGCTGGAGGTGGAAATGTTGTAGGCCCATGTGCTCAGATTTTGGTGCACGTTAAAGAACCCCAGGTGGTCTAAATTTCCTGAGCTCTCCAGTACAGCATCTCTCATAATCATATGGTGGCTTTGGGACGTTAATCCCCACATATCAATCAACATGAGCGTCTACAACGACGGTAACACAGCACGCCCCACTCTAGGCTAAGCACAAAAGCGTAGAAGTAGCAACACCTGCATATAAATACATATCCCCAGCTGCGTTTAAACATGCAATCCACCCAACCACATTCGGCTGTTTTTGCCCGTGTTGTGGAAAGCAGCAAACCTTTGCTTATATTACAATGGAATGCGTTAATGCCACCCGAAATGACACGTTTGAGATTCTGTCACAAAAATTCAAGATGAAAGAGTAGAAGACCTTACTCGCCAGTAAAGTAAAGGAGGCCTAAGAGGCGCTCATGGCCTGGGCAAGGCAGACACCTGAGGCCAGTGGAGCGCGAGACCCATGCTCCCTCCCCCCTTTCCCACCAGCTTCTCACTCTTCCTTATTTGTGTTACGTTAATAAACATTTTTTATTTCATTTTATTGAGAAAACCTGTTTATACAAAAGATGTTATGCATATGATTAGGACCTCACCGGGTGGCGCTTTGTGTCGCTTCATGAGACAACTCCTTCTGTGGCATTAAGGCTGAGCATTCTGATTTTTAGTGCTAATTGCGACTGGACGTTTTGCAGTGCTTTTCTGCAGCACACATGGCGTGCGTGAAAACGCATATTATGAGACGTATAATGTTATGTCACGCGACTCTCAATTCTGTTTTTTTGTGTGTCATTATCTCAACGGACTTACATAAAATCTATCATGCTGCTCTGTTCTCCGCAGATTTGTGTTGTGGCCATGCTTTCCTATCCGTGAATAGGAGTAACGAGTGCCTTAGAAAGCATCCAAATCTCCTGAATCTTATTTTAAAAAACACAGCTTTTCAAATGAGTTCAACCATACTATCCGGATTAGGCAATTGTTTTCATAAAGTTTAAAGTCCTTCTTTCTTCTATTTATTATATAAAATGTTTTTCGCGTGAGTTTTTGCCTTGTCACCGTATATCATTCCCCGGTCATCTAGACTTCCTTCTGAGAAAGTACGAGAAGGGAATAGGTGCATCACCAGTTGAAAAAAATTTTGAAGCGTGGGTAAATCTGTACTTAAAAAGCTATTTCTACAACATGAGTATTGTATATGCAAAGGTGGCAAAAATCTCTGCTGTACCACTTTTAATTGGTAAGTTTGATCACTATGACCTTTTTTCCATACGCAATACAAGCAAAAAGGTAAAAGGCTTCAGGACTCACTGGTAGTGAAAAGGCACAGCGCATGAAAGTGTTTTCTGTCTTTAGGCTATCTGTATTGCACAGGAGTGAAGTCCCAAATTAACGCTTAATAAATATAACCAGAGAAGTCTCGTGCAACCTTATGATCTCAAAAATTAACACTGCATATTTCTGTTGAAATGTGATAGGTCATCGCCTTAGGAGATAGGTGCAGATCTAAAATGATAGACAGCAGGATTGACGTGTTTTACGTTCAGTTATTGAACACTGAACTATAAAAAATGAATTTAAAGTAGCAATATTCATTAGACCACTGTTATTTGCCTTCGTCAATATGTCAAGCATAGCAGGAGCTTGAAGGCACGTCATGAGAGCCTTTAGAAGTCCACGTGCATCAAACTCTCGGTTTAGCACGAAGGAACTTTTTGAGGGCCGAATGAAGGTTATAGGATGAGTGTCGATATCATGAACGTGTTTTCTTGCTTTTTTGTTGGCTATTTGAGCACCAGGCTGGGGAGTCCTATCGAAAGAGCACGAATATTATCGCTGGATTGTGACCCAACTAATTGGGATCATGATCATTTGTGTTCGCTGCGCTGGCATTTGCTACGTACGTACTTTTAAGCGAAGACAGCTGCCAAGCAGAACTAACATGAACGTTGTCTATACTCAGAGCTGAGAGAGAGAAAGAAAGAGCAGAAATTTTTTTTTAATTTTAAAATAACAATTATCAAGAACAGCTTCTTCAAAGTAGCCCAAAATTTCCAATGATCACAGCCTGCGTTGTATTGAGCCCCATGTTATATCACGTACTTGAAAATGGAAAGCCTTCTTGTTTGAAGAAAAATTGCCCACATCTCCCTGTGAAGCTAACTCTGAGCAGTGTGCTAAGCAGCCGTAGCTCGACCTAAAGCTTATAAAGTGGTGTTTTTTATTCATCAACGTAGCCGTTTATGGTTACGCACAGAGTCGCTTCGGATACCCTCACCTCCACCAATTTCATGCTCATGCCTTCATTCATACTACGACACTGTGTATGTCAGACAGATAAGCATGACCGCTTCTATCAAAGAGCAGCGCAGTGCTGCTGGTGATAACCGCTCATACCAGCACACGCACCGGAATGAAACAAGCGCTCTACCGCAGAGCCATCTAGGAGGAGTAGGCTCTTTGACCACACAGAGCAGCGTGGAGCTGCTAGTAGTCTTTATTCATACCATGCGTTGAGGGGAGCGAGAAAGGGCTATATAGTGGGCACTCCAAATGCTGACGAGGCTACGACGGCGAAGGAACAAGCTGCGATTATAAGCTTCTTCACATATAAGAAAATTCTCGTACGCTTTCCAAGAAAACGTTGAACCCGAATAGCCTTTTCTGAGGTGTAGTGGAATGAAAAATCTCTTTCACAAGGTTGGCTGCTTGGCATGTTGGTGTTTGACATGCGCAGGCACACCGTCACAACTAGGGCGGCAATTTATTTGTTATGATAGTGAGTCGGTGGAACTTGTTCAAATGTAAAGATGTGAATCTGCCTTCAATAAAATCAGTTGTTAGTGAGCACCTGTGCCCGCCTGTTCCTCCTCGTATTCCCTGTTTAGTTGAGCTAATAGTGACAGTTTCTCTGTATCTTTCACAGAGCAGCGTTGTCTTGCACGAAGTATTCACTCATGACATGAATTTGGAAAAAGACAGCTCATGTACTGAACCTATGAAAAAAAATGTACAAGCAAAAGCACTGCCTCTGCCTTGTGGGAGTATGACCTCGATTCTTTTGTGAATGCACTGTAGTGCACAGCAGTATTTTCTCTAAAAGTGTTCAAGTAATTCATATAACAAATCTGTACCAGTATGAACGTGTCTACGAAGAAGAGAACTTTTATTTTAAATACTACAGCCCACTCAACGAATTTATATTTTGGTAACGTCATGTTAAAGAATATATCTGGTTTATATGTGGACTGTACATATGGCCTTGACTCAGAGCTGATGGCATATAATTTCAGGTGACCCTTACGTGACTGAAGACGTTATCGAACATGCGAAATTAACAAACACGTCAATATAGGTGCTGTTGGTGGTGTTGGAGGCTTAAGGTAATAAACCTTACCACTTTCAAGGTCCAGAGCTCCCACCATACTTGAGGTGCTTCCACTGTTCGCTTGGCGTTCTATGTTACACTGCAAGCAGGTGTGACCAGAGACGTTCAAAAAAGTTAGAAGTGATAAAGGCCTTGAAGCCTGAAACAGAAATACTTAAATACATTTGTGTTTGAAATCACGAGATATTTCTAAATACTTTAACAAAAAGACAATAAAAAATTGCCTAGCTTCCGCATACTACAATAGATACACAAGAATGCAAATAGTGCGAGTAATTATTTTATTTCAAGAATGCAGACGCTCCGCATAAATAATTATTTGGCACATCTACTATAGAAATTGGTTTTCACCGCACCGAAACATCGAAGTAAAATATATCACTAGAATGACTACAGAAAACCAGTGTAATATACAACAGTATATGTTTCCGGGTACATCATTACTCCCGAGATAGTTGTGGCAATAACTGCTATTAAAAAGTGCAGCTTGACAAAGAAAGTGTCATTTAGACAACAATCACAAGGCGTTAAAAAATTCGCCAAAAACGTTGCCACCCGAGAAATATTTGGGTGTCGCAACTACCTTCAGTGACCGCTACATTCATCGGAAAACCTTAGAAATTCTGCCTCGGCTATTCTGCTTTTACGGTGTTGGCGTTAGGCACTTTACCAAGCGGCCACATTGTGTGTTCGGGGTACTTTTGCCGCTTCATTGGTAAGGCAAGTGGTGGCGTACCTTTTTTTTTTACAACAAAGAAGTCGTGCTTGGCCTGTAGGAAAGAAGTAACTTGTTTCCACCAAAAAGTTAGATGTGCGCTTCATGCACAGTTCCGCGATTTAATCGGTATACCTTAAAGTATTGCATCACTAAGATACAGTTGTATATTTGAATGAATTTACACACATGAATACAGATACACAAAAATGTCGATAGATTACTATCATGAGACTCATGTATCGCGACAAAGCCCAGTCGTTTTGCAGCTTGGCGAATTCAACCAATCACCCGTCTTTTTAGACACATCTTTTTATTCTTACTGGACTCCACCTATCACAATCCGCTCTCATTTAATGTTTATGAGTAGGAATGGCATTCACAAAATTGTGTCCACGTCGGTTCGTAATGGCTGAAACACTCCTTTCGATGTCTTTTATTCCAGGTAGACACTACCCCACATTGTTTGCAACTGTAAGACGTAATGCTCAGGGACAATTCCTTGTACCTGCTCTACCACATATAAAAACAGACCAAAGACCGTCGAACATGTTTTTTTTCATATGAAGGACTTCATTTTATCAACGTGGCCACGAAAGCTAACGAAGGCAGTGGTTTTGTTTTGTTGCAATAGCAATCATATTAGCACTCTCAGCTCGTTTTAGCTGTCACCGTCACTTTCATGCCTCTTTCAAACCAACTAGAGAAACCGTAGAATCAATACGTGTTCAGTTTACTGACGATAAAACGCGAATAGAAATAAACCGGAGCTCTATCGTCCATCTATATTTAACATCTTCCTGGCTGCCAGGTTCAACCAGAAACTTTCGAGTGCATGCAACAGCAGAATTCTTCTCATGAACAGGTTTTCTTCAGATGACTGAAGCAAGCCGGTTCTCACAAGTCTATACTCACCTGCGAAAATCTTTTTCTTCTTGCGTGTTTTTTTTTCTACAAGCATACGTGTATCTCCTTGCTGTAGAATTGTGTGAGCTTCTGTCTTTCTTCTGGTCCACCTAAGCTCCCTCAGATACTGCTTTTTTCACATGGTCTACCATGTTATTGCTGTCTGTTTCATAATAAGTTGAAGCATTTTCACTAAGCAATAATGTATGCCATTGGTTCTTCGGCATTTAAAACTTTCTGTTTGCCTTAAAATTACCTCTTCCTTACATGACATCCCGAGTATGTGAAATGTGGTTGTGTTTACTACAACGCATGCACATTAAAGAGCGTATTCACGTGCTAAACAATACTTATCCTTTCGTATAGCCGAGCAGCATTTCCCTCTAAATGTAATTCATTTAGGGTAGCCACTCATCACATTAGCAGGGGCTACTTATAGCATCTTGCGAGATGGATTCACACGAGTATAATAAAAACAGTTTAAATTGCACCCTAATTATGTTTAAAAGTTTAGGCACGTATGTATCTCTACGAGGTCATCCTTGCTGAGAAACACAGGAAGAGATTGAAGTAAGCAGCGCTGCACGTCATTGCTACTTTGCTGTGTGGGTAGTATTTTGAGCGGTAAAATACATTGCAAGTTGTATGTAGGGCAACTAGCCCGACTCTAAATGAAGCATTATTAGTGATGAACAACTTGGTATTTCACCTACATCCTGGACCGGTTGGGCACGCTTAGGAGCGCAGCTTCCCATTGAGCTCGAGTCCACTACTTTATTCGTCGCCATTTTGCAAGCTGATACCATCTATCTGAACTTCCATAAGCAAGATAGATCAGATGTATCGAATGTTAAAGCAGAGATCTTTATTGGCGCTCCAAGAACGGCAAAACTAAAACATTCAGAAAAATTTCTCGCAATCATCAGCTCACAGGAGCTTCGACAGAGCAGTGGTGATCGAAATTTTCTTTGATGTAAGAAAATGATTTTCATGAAGCAGCTAATGCTTTCGCTGGTTCATAAAAAGTTTCTTCAATCATATCTATACCTGCATCGGCCAGTCAAAGCAGAATAAAAACATGACCAAGCGGCGTAATAATATAGAGTCCCCGTTCAGTGCGAGCCTGTTCTCCAGTGCAACAGCACAGGGTGGGAAGGGTTTCAAAGAGCCTTCAAAAGAAATAGGCACTGCCTTAGTGTTGGAAACTTATTCCTGTATTAAATTGTAACCTTCCCTCATAATGTTTTCGATTCATCGTAACAATATAATTGAGTGATTACAGTGGTGATGAAAAGTTGTTTTGCCTAGCTTGCAGCCGACATTGACTACTGTCGAAAGGGCAGCCCCACTATTCTTTCTCAGTGGAGGGGGGTCTCACGCCCTCCTTTTCACCTCGGTTAATACGCCTATGGTTGAGGAATACTGGTAACATATATTCACTCAACCATACAAATATCGACACTTCTTGTATACAAATATCGACACCTCTCATGCGAACAATTATTTTTACAAAACGGCGCTGTCGCGTTCCAAAATAAACTATTATAGGCGTTAAACCGGTCTGGGCCTTACCCTTTTCGCTCCTGTTGTAACTAGGAAGAAATATTACATCATTAGTTTTAACCTGGAAGCACTTCTATTTACTGGTGAAAAGAGTTTTCAAGGTGTTGTTAACCAAATATATTGGTTTTAAGTATTTCTAATATTCTATTCTTGAGAGCCTCCTCGTTAAGTTGGGATTTGGGGGAACGTTAAAGAACCCCCAGGTGGTCGAAATTTCCGGAGCCCTCCACTACGATGTGTCTCATAATCATACGGTGCTTTTGGGACGTTAAACCCCACAAATCAATCATCAATCAATCCTCGTTAGGCTGTTGTGAGCGGGATGTCTGTTCCGCAGTAGAAAATGTTTTTCCTTATTGAGGGTGGTTTTGGTCGCAAATCCTCAAACTAGTATCATAAAGGTTTATCAACAATCGTATAGATAAGTTTACACACAAATATTTATTTCACGCTCAATCGCCCAGTGTTGGTCTGAACCGTAAATAGAGATCATCATCATCATCACTAAAATACGTTCTAGGCTTTCAATACTTGCCGAAAGCAGATAAGAGTTGAAGTATACTGGACAGCTCACAGTACTCATTAGCTACCTCTTGAGAGGAAGGACAACTCATTCTTCAAGTATGGTAATTGTTATTACGCCCATAGGATGAAAGAAGGCACCAACAAAACCGCAAGGAATATATTGATTAGAGGAGAAGCTCTTCATTGTCAAGGCTCGTCCGCTGACGTTGGCGTCAGCGTTCTGCTCTGTAGCTGCGGTTAAAGATGTCGATAATGCCAATAATGATGAACAACAAGCGTGTTCTGACCCCAAATTTTTTCTATCATCATGGCCTAGCACATGCAAGGTACCCGCCATACGTCACGACGATGAAAGTGGTGACAATATTGATCACGGAAAACAATGGGCTTGTGCAGTGGATAACGCCTCGATATACTCTGCGATGCATTTCGCATGGCTGTATAGGGAACCAACAACCACAAAAGCAACGCGCCCAGACCTCGTCTTCACCAAATTTAGACTAGATCGGATATCACAAAAGAGGAATAATGAACGCAAGGTGAAATTTCCATATGAACACAACATGACAGTTATGACCATGATTTTTTTTTTAAAGTGTGCTCTTCTTGGTACTTATTTGCAGGCGTAAAAGGCCAATGTCACGGGCGCAGTACGGTAACAACGAACGGTCCAACTGTTTCGCCTACTCATCATCAATCACTTCGTAGATATGCCATCTTTTTTATTGCAAAGCATTGTTAAACCGTACATTCCAATTTTTTAGGACTTGTTTTACGAGTTCATTCAAGCCCACAGGCAAAGTTCAAATATGTATGAGCCCAAGGCAATGTTCACTCCTCAATACTGGCTGTTTTGTGCAATGTAGATTTTCTCCACAATATAAATTTGAAGCATTATGGAGACAGAAATATATTGCTGAAAAATAATCGAGCAAGTGCAGCTTTATTGCCAGAAACTAAACACTGCGCTTTAGGTAGTTTTTTTAGAGTGAATTTACGTTTTTAAAAACAAAACTCCATAAGGGTTGGAATCCAGTAGAAAAGTTTGAGCTCTGCGTGCATACTGCTTTTGCCAGATGGTCTATAAGCCCATGAACATCGGCTAGCAAGAAGGTACGTTCACAGGATTTGCACTGGGTTTGGAACAATGATTATTTTGTCATGTAGTTTTTTTGGCGAGCCAGAGAGAGTAGGGAGCCTGCGCGTTCTCGTAGTGCTTACGGAGTGCCTTGCAATTGCTGCTATACTACTGGTGAAGGCCAATGTCACCAGCCAGTTTAATGAGTGTGAAGTTTAAAGTTTATTTGGTCGTTTCTTCACCACATCTATTTACACATTTAAGGACCCAACGAATTTGTTAAAGGGTCTCTAACGGCATCATAACAAAAAAACACTAAAGTAACTTTCATTTTCTAGCTCTAAACTACTCAGTATATTTCAGTGTACTATAACTGAAAAAAGAAGCCAATGCTGTCGTCCATAATGTTCTAATTAGCACCTGATAGGATACCTGTTACATTTGAACAGGTTAACAAGATATTGCAATTTTGTGGCTGTACTTGACGTATTCTGCTTGTACTGAGTGCTACACTCAGAATACACTCTGTCCCTAAGAAAGCTTCTTTGTAGGATGCACTGCTTGTTGGCTTTGTGTTTTCTGTAATAGAGAGCTTTGAGGTGATTTTTTTCATTTTCACTGTCAATGGCGTAGGAAAAGTCGCTGTTTTTCCGCCAGTGCAAAGCCGTGAGTGCGATAGCAACAAATGGGAATGTAACGCTGAGAACTGCAAGCAGATCAAAACGTGCAGCTTGCTGCTCACGCCCAAATGTCACACGAAAACAATACACACAGAAGGAGAGCTAACTAACAACGTTTACAGCTCGACACCTAACAGGCTCTTTAAACAAAAACAACGCATGAAGCGCATTAACATATACATATGTGAGAGCGAACTAACAAATGGCCCAGTTGTTAAACGCTGTGTTTTGAAAGCACGCTCTTTTCGCAAACGGAGGATGCGCAGAAAGCGAAGTGATCGTCGTGCGCCTTGCAACTAAACAGAATTGTTCCTGTAAAAGCTGAAGCCACGCGATTCTCCGCCACCACAGGATAAGTGCGCGTGCGGTTAAGGCCCCTTGCTTCTGTGGAGCAAAGCAGCCGTGGGAGATGAGCGCACATCGGCGCATCGTGACGAGGTGGGCGCGGAGCTTTACGCCGAGCGCGCTCGTGGCATTATCTTGCTGGTAATGCTAAAGACATGTTATTTCCGACGAGATACGTGGTGCCAGCGCTGAGTGGTATATATAAATATTTGGCCGTTTCAGCGTTTATGGAAGCGCTCTTTCGGGGCTCAGTGGCTAAAGCCACGCGGTCACGAACGAAAGGTCAGGAACTCAATTCCGCGCGCTGGAGCCTCTTTCTAGATTAAGCTTCTTTCTTGCGTTTTAGTATATTTAGATACTCACACATATGCGGTGAATGATGGTGGACGCCGGTCTCTACGCTAGCAGGAAAATCTAGCCGAGAGTGTCCAAGTAATTGCTTTCGCAATAAAAGGGTAGCTCCCACCTAGGACAGAAGCTTCTAATAATAAAATGACAGAGATGCCATGCCACCTATTCAGATACTAGTTTGCAGTTGAAGAAGCGCCGTTCATATAACTTTTTGGGCAGAATCAGAGCTACCTTTTTTCAGTTGTGAATATCAACGAAGATGTCACTACTTTTGTATTACCTGAGCCTTTGTTTTCTCTTGGTTGTTTTTGAGAGGTGACCACGTGGGCTATGTTATAATGACAACCGAATATAAATCAGCCTTAAAATGCACATTAAGATTGTCAAAGAAGAAGCATGAATTATTCGTATTTCATCAAAAACTTTGTCTCCTGATGATAACGAAGTGCAATCGCATCGGGACAAATTTTGTGAGCTGCATCAGTGTAAAATACACTCTCAAAATTCTGCCGCACAATGATTGTGAAAAACTAACTTGCAAAAGTATTGCTCCTACGCGATATTCATTGTTTAGGCATTCAGGAGGGAGAATTTTGCTCTCATGTTGGAGTGGCCCCGGTTATATTGGCATAGAAACCTGTCACCAACGAATAGTGCAAAGTGTGCTTTGATATGGTCAAATATACATAGGTGTCAATAAAAAATGCATCAGCGAATCATTGAACAAAACTTTGACGTTGCATATCGCAACAAATGTCACGTAATCGATGTTCATTTAGCACGCCTTCATAGCTTACATGTTTATATAGCTTATATCTAAACAAGCCTCCTCTTCTCTGTGGCTGCATATTGTACCAGTGAATCTGAGCGGCAACACTTATTTCTTTGTCAGAGAACCCAGAAACCCACAGTATGATCCAGTTTCTTGCTTGGGCACTATTATTCATAACTATCGGTAAGTAATACTTGATAAATTTTAAACGTGCTCCCGGGACAGCCTAGTGTTCATCTCTTAACCAGTGCTTGAATACTGCTGGGCTGAGTACCTATTGAGCGACAAGGAAAATGTTATTTAATAATTGTACGATGAGGCGTTATTTCTCTGTTAATTAACGCTTTCTAAATACAAATATTCGAATGAAAAGGTGAAGGGTGACTGCAGAGATCAGAACAGTCACCCGAAAATAAAACTGTGTCTTCAAATAATGACAAAGCATTGCTCATTGCAAAGTAGGCAGGTATAACATCCATGCACCTTGTGAGAATATAAACAATGTGTAGATTAGCGTAATACAGAGAGGGGAGTACCTAAAATATTCAACTACCATGCTGTAAGAATATTCAAATACCTGAATTTGCTTGTATAAAGTGAGCACCGTAATTTATATCCAGCATTGTATCTGTATGCTCTCGTTATATGTATTGCACATTGATACAGATTGCTGAGAAATTAAAATCTAGATTAAGTTGTCAATTACAATAGGAAAATACTTGAAAAAACCCTGTAAAGTTTTTCTTGAATAAAGATCACGCTTGAAGTTTGTGGACTTCACTTCGCAGGTGCATAATAACGCACCATGCGTCCAACCGAAACAAACTAAAGAATAATGGGAGTTTAAAGCATCCTCTGTCATTCAACCTGATACCCTTCGACTCAGCAACATGTGAAATGCCACAATATGCATGTTTTATTATTAACAGGTATTGAGAATCACAATGTCGCATAGTGCAAACTAGGCAAAAGGTGGCAGATTAGACGTGCAGGCCCCACCACATTTAAGGTTAGCGCTTTATTAGTAAATGTGCTCATAACAATGAAACGCTTAGTTTACACAATGAGTAAAATGTGTGTTGTATATTGTGTAGTACCGTAGCAATACATAAATTTAAAAATTACGAATAAAAATTGCGGTTCTATGAGGCCAATCATGTTCTCACGGTTGACATGAATCATTTGTACGTATCTCCATGTGGAGGCTAGGCAGCTCATATCCATCAGGAGAAGTAACATCTACGACGGCTTTCAACCTCGTTATGAGCAGCTTGTATACTCTTTACGAACCAATATTGTGATTGCGTAGCTGTGTTCTTTCTTTCCATTCAATATTGTGCGCCAATATGCGAGAATCTTATATACCTTTGGAAACTAGAGTGAGACCACAAGACTCGGCGTTGGCGCAAGAGATGAATGTTGCCACGTAATAACAAACGATTTGATAACGGTATGGCAAAGTCTCATGTTTTCCTTATGGGTGACTTCTTCGTGAAGTCAATACGACGTCAAACAGCGAGGAGCCTCATCAAGACGCACTTAGGTAACACGACCACTTGCTTATACGTGGCTCGATCGTGGATGTCATGCAGAGTCACTTGATGTACAGAAATATTCAACGGGTGAAAAAAGAATCGTCACAAATGGCACAGAAGAGAAAGCCAAAGAAGATGGCATTCACATTATGCAGTCTCATTCTCTCAGTTTATTGTATATAACAATATTTGAATTTCAGACTGCACTGGCTGAAGTGCACCATGTGGACTTGTTATTCGAAGCTTGAGTATCGTAAGAGCTTGACTTGCCTGATGTGTAAATATAATATTGGAATTTTATCGAAATTTTAAAGATATTTCGTATGTCTTTGTTTGCAGTGGCGTCAATAATAACAATGAAAAAAAGAGAAATACGTCTCGGCAACAGCAAATTTTCTCGAGAAAAAGAATAGTTGTCTGTCAGCGTTCTAAAAGTCGCATGCCTCGAGCTGGCATGACATGATCAATGAAGTCACCTGCTGGAGTTGGAGTGTCGCTAAATGTCTAGGAAAGTTTGATAACTCAAGGCGCCATTAAGTCATTTCTTGACGTACACGTACCTTGAAAAGTTCAGAGAACATGGACTTAAATTCAATTTGAAATTCCTGCTCTAATACTTACAATAACCACTGCAGGTTGACACATGTCATTGGAGGTAATTTTCCTAGACAAAAGAGTATGAAAGGTTTTCATAAAGTCTGGCGCTGTGAAAACGTTTGTGGTTGCGTAGGCACTTTTGTTCCTCGATTTGTCAAAGTTGACACAGTCCCGGAAACGTTTCCGGTCAGGTGCGAAAATTCCGGGGAGATGTCTGTAATACTCTCGAAAAACTCAAGAAAAGAAGATGAGTTTCAGTTCTGTGTCGACTTGGGCAAACTGGTCACGAATCCAGTCACTATCCACTTCACAGGACCAGTACTGTTTCGATGTGATGTAAATAAAACTGTTGATGGCGCTTATGGCGCTTTTCTTCACTGTACATATACGATCACTGATGTGTCGGAGAGTTATTATCACTACATGATTACACGTTCCTCTTGTTCTTCATATCCGTTGTCCTTCTTACAACAACTTGTTTAGAAAAAGTGGTTAACAATTTAGAGTACTTATTACTCTACTATGGCAGAGCTTAAAGTCGTCCCGCTCAATTCGTGATGAAACTTACTTGCTTGCAAAATACAGGGTTTGGTAGTGGTTTCTGTTTTCTTACTTTCAGCCTGTCATGAAGGACACGGGAACCAAGTGGAAGTACCAAGTAAGGAGAGCGCTTTTCTGCTATTTTATTTGTCATGCTAACTGTGCACTCCATTTTTATGGAAACAGAATGGCGGGTATTTTATTGTGGACAAGTACTTCAGTTTTTTTGCTGAAGCATGAAGCGAAGCTTCTGTTTTTTTTTTTGCCTTCATGTTTTTCTCTTGTCGTCTTAGGTTTCATATTGTTTCATGCCAGTCTATATGCTTTGTCTTCTTCATCTTCGGTTCCAACAAGCTAAAAGCTGGCGCATATCCCATCAGTTCCAGTGCCTTCCGACCACCGCTGAGATGTTCTCGTGTATCGACAAATGTCATCCACCAGACAACTGTGACAGCTTGACGCGACTCCTCAGGCGGGGACTTGAAGCGTCTGTTCCAGCTATGATGGGACCAACGTCTCCTGACCCCTCTCCTCCAATTACGTTGCCCCTCATTCAAGCAGTCCTCTATCAAGAAATCGCCAGCTTCAGAATTTATTCTATTTTACCGCCTCCCCGCCCTGACTTGCAGCCCCAATACACGCCTGCACGTCTTTTCTCGACCGACTCGGAGGGGTAGTACAGGTGTATTTACAGCTGGTTAAGCGAGCAGTGCCAGTCACAAAGCTTAGCTCGTGCCAGTCAATATGCTTTGTCTTCTTCATCTACATGCAATGGTACGTAGCAATATAAAGTATATCCAGCTTTTAGGAACACTGAATATTGAGTGCTGACAGCTCTCACGTTTTCGATGAGGCATGGTCATTTCTGGGCGTAAAATTATTGTAGAGACGCAAAGCCCAAATGCTATCTAGTATCATGTTATATGAGCCGTATCGCCCTTCAAGAATGCACAATAATTATCATCAAGGCTTCAGACTCTGCTCACACGATGACTACTGCCTAAAAAATAGGAACCTCTTGGATCCTTTGAAATCACTTCTCGCTTATTGGGGTAAAAATCGGCCTTAAGAAAACTAGACCGAAACCTAGGTGAATAAAGTGTCACAAAGAGGAACTTTTGATATGTCATCATCATCGTCAACCTGACATGGGAGGGCCTTGGCCTCTTCTATGATATGCCAACCCTGTAGGTTCAGTGCTTTCCGTTGCCACGTTAAATCTCATCGGCCCACCTAACTCTCGGTCTACTCTTCGTGGGTTCGCCTTCTCTGAACAATCCAGAGAGAGATTGACTCTGAATGACGAGCGGTCATCCTGCCTACGTGCTACGTGCCCTGCCCATGTCTATTTCTGATTCATGATTCCAACTATGACATTCGTAACCCCTTTTTTTCTCTGAGCCGCTCTGCTCTTTTTTTTGTATCTTAAGATTACACCTATCAATTTCCATTCAATCGCTTGCTGCTTTGTCCTCAATTTAAGTCGAACCTTCTTGGTAAGCATCCCTGGTTCCGGTTTCATAAGTACTGGCAAGATGATTTTGTTATGTATGTTCCTCTTGTGAGTTAGTGGCAGATTGCCATTCATAATTTGAGAACGCTTGATAAATGTGATCCACCACATCCTTATTGTTTAGGTATTTCACTCTCATGGTCCGGCTCTGCGGTTACTACTTGTCCGAAGTAAACATATTGTTTTACAACTTCAAGCGTTTCTCCACCTGTTCCGTAGTGCTATTTTCTGCCAAGACTGTTGCACATTGCTTTAGTTTTGTGCATATTTATTTTCAGACCTAATTTTTGGCTTTCTGTGTCCAATTGTGTAATCATGATCAGTCACTCTCACTTCACGTTGAAAGTGGAGCCGTCCTCGACTTCTGAAACGAACTTGGCCCCCTTGAAGACAGCGCAATCTACGGTTAAGCAGAATAAAAATTAACCAAGCGTTCTCCGATCAGGTGGGTCATCGCAGTGATGCATTTTTGAAGACTGGTTCATTCAATGGTACGATGAGAAGTCGTTGCTCTAAACTAGCACTGTACCAGTCGTGAACTCTCTGTATTTTAGTGCTATTACTGTACTTTTACTTGCTCTCTTCACATGCATATACGCATGCGGAAGGGCTTTCTTATGACTTTGATATCTATGTATACAATCTGCTCAAACTACACCCTGATAGCCCGTCACGGAGGAAAGCTAATGTGTGCTCCCCCCCCCCCCCTGAAAAAAATTTCTGGCGTGTTGGTTCTTTCTTTGGTCTGGCCCTCTGCTGCAGCGGCAGCAGCAGCGCTTAGCTACCTCGTAGTCTCCTCGTAGCACCCTGACATCGTGCCAGTTCCTCGCCGGCTCCCTGGGCAAATCACCCAGCCGGACGGTCAGTACGTCGGTTGGTTTCATTCGTGCACCACAGGGAAGACTCAATCTACCGCGGTGAACAGCGGCGTGAACAGCGGACCTCACCTGCTCCCTAGGCTAGACACCCAGCTGGAGTCTCGGTTGGCTTCGTTCTTCGGTCGTCCAACCCCAGTAACAGCAGCCGGAAGAACCACGCAACGCATGGTTTCTGGGTCAGTCACCCAGCCGAACTCCTGCTCGACCACGAACGCTGGTTCACCTCGAACACGACCCTCGAGTTCCGGCGAGGGCTCCTTTGTTTGTTTGTTCGCATGTAGCCTGCAGTTCGTGGCACATACGCACTTTAGGAAATTGGCAAAGAAAACGATTTTCTGTGTGTTTTCAGCCTGGAATCCTCGGCGCATACTCACTCTGGGAGACTGGCCAAGACAATATAATTTTCTCTTTGTTTTTAGCCTGGAATCCGCAGTGCATACCCACTCATAGGTACCAGCCAAGCAAACATATAGTATCCTACTTGCGGTAACTGCACTATAGGTTACAAAATTGCGGTATAACAAGAAAGACATTATTAAAAAACAAAGACCAAGAGAATATAAAAACAAGAAAATACACTAGTATAACAACTTTAAATTGATTTTGGGAGCTGAACAGACTGCAGAGTTTGCCAAACCAGATTACTTGGAATGTTGATCTCACATCTATTCACAAATAAAAATTACTTGCCGACTTCATTTCCTTTATTGGAGTAATTGTTAAAGTGGGCATTAGGTTGAAAATACGTTTAGTGGCTTGAATGAAATTACACACGACATCAAATACATTTCTGTGGCAATTTCCCAAAACGAAGGCGCTAAAATTGAGAACATTTCTGTGGTTAAACTTAGAACATAGTTTCGAAAAAATCGCCACATTCTACGTACAGTAGAAATCGATTATATGCGAAGCACGAATGAGGAAGGTTGATATGGAACTTTCAAATCACCACAACGTTACTAGCTGGAGGTCAATTATGCCGTACGCAACTTCGTGCCACGATTATCATGTTTGGATGTGTCGTTTACATTTGTCACCTATTCACGTCACGTGATGCCAAATTTAGTATATGTGGAGCTAGCGAAGCGACCGCGAGCACGCTATGAGCGTGGTGTGTTGTCATGTTCTTACATGACACGCGTCTGCTGATTATCATGTTTGCACCAGTCATATACCTTCGTCAATAATTCGCGTAGGTAACACCAAATTTCGTATATAATAAGCTAGCGAAACGGCCTCGAAAGCATCATGAAGGGTTCAATATACTCCAACGTAAAGTTGACAGCGACGCTACGTTAGCAAAACGCGAGCTCTATAGTCTGACGCCAAGCGCGACCGGCGCTACCAGCGTTCGTCGGCACGGCCCGACGGCAGCTGGTGCGAAATGCGACATACTGCCTTTGGCACTAATGCGTTACCATGACAGCACTGCGTCTGCCTATTTTCTAGACGCAGGGACGCCGGACCCTCTCAAACGGGCATGCGTGAGAGCAACGCAGCGCACCTGCGAGTATATGGCAGGACTGGCGCCAGGCGCGGCAACACAGGCGTGACGCGATGAAACGAACGCCGGCGAGAACGTGCACCGCGTCACGGCAAAATGCATTGGCGCCTTGACTGTGGCGTGTAGTAATCTTCTTACATGACACACATCTCATGATTGTCACGTTTGTACCAGTCACGTACATTCGTCATCCATTGACGTCACGTAATTCTAAGTTTGGCATACGTGAAGCTAGTGAAACAGCCGCGAGCGCATCATGACTGTGGCATGTTGTTATGTTGTTTGATAACACGCATATCGTGATTATCATGTTTGGATGTGTCATTTACCTATGTCGTCCATTCCCGTCACGTAATACGGAATTTGTTATGTGTGAAGCTAGCAAAACGGCCGCAAGCGCTTCTTGAGCTTAACATGTAGTCATGCGGTTACATGACACGTATCTCATGTTTATGATAGTTGCACCAGCCGCATACCTTCGTCATCCATTCACGTAGCGTAATACCAAGTTTGGTATGAGTGACGCTTGCAAAACGCCCGTGAGCGCATCATGAGCGTGGCATGTAGTCATGTTGTTACATGACATTCATGTCATGATTTTCATAATAGGGTCCATCGCTTGGGCTCGCCATGAAATCGTGTCATACCATACCAATTTTGCAACATGTCATGTGAACGAAACCACCGCAAGAGCGTCAAGAACACGAAATGTAAATCATAAAATTCATCACATACATGCTAAGATTTTTAAATTATGACTCGTCGAATATACTCGGGATATAATCCTATTAAGCGATACCAAGTTTAGTATTGATACGATTATCTAAACGGCCAGGAGAGCTAAAAGTCGTAGGCGGCTAGATATATATATGTATATATAGAAAAGATCTATCTATCTATCTATCTATCTATCTATCTATCTATCTATCTATCTATCTATCTATCTATTTATCTACCCAGCCGCCTACGACTTTTAGCTCTCCTCTCCGTTTCAATAATAGTACCGAACTCAATAATACCGAACTTGGTATGGCATAACATCCCAGTGAGAAGAACATGTTTGACTAGTCATAACATGAAAATTATCACATAGATGTCATGAATGTCATGATTTACATTTCATGGTTCTGCAGGCCTTGAGGTGGTTTCGTTCACATGGCATGTTGCAAAACTTCTATAGTAATAAATGATTGCATGGCGAACACAAGCGACAGACCCCTAACATGAAAATAATGCAAGCGTGCCTTGTAACAACATGACTATATGCCACGCTCATGATGTGCTCGAGGCCGTTTCGCTAGCTCCACATGTACCAAAGTCGGTATTACGCGACGCTAACGGACGTCGTAGGTAAATGACACACCCAAACATCTTAATCACGACATGCGTGTCATGTAACATGCCTCTATGCCACAATCATGATGCACTCGCGGCCGTTTCGCTCGCTTCACAAATGAAAAATTAGGTATTACGTGAGGGCAATGGCTACGAAGGAATTGGGCTTGTACAAACTTCATAATCATGAGACGCGTGACATGTGAGAAGATGACTACGCGCCACAGTCAAGACGTCAATACATGTGACACGGTGCGCGTGCTTGCCGGCGTTCATTTCGTCGCGTCACGCCGGCATTTCCACGTCTGGCGTCAGTTCTGCCGTATAAACAAAGGCACGCGCTGCACTGCGTTGCTTTGACGCACGCGTGCCTCAGCACTTCCAGTATCCCTCCATCCCGAAAGGAGAAAGACGCATTGTTGTTAGGGTAACGCATCAACGTGAAATGCAGCAGGTCGCATTTCACGCCGGTTGCCGTCAGACCGCACGGATGAACGCAGGTCGCGCCTGGCGTCAGTCTATAAGTGCTCGCGTTTTGCTAACGTAGCGTCACGGCCCAGCGTGCGCGCGCGTCATTGCTACATAATATTGTATCGGGCCCGACATGATGCGCTTGCGGCCGTTTTGCAAGCTCCACATATACCAAATTTTCTGTCAAGCGACGTCAATAGATGATGAAATATATGACTGATGCAAACACGCTAATCCTGACACGCCTGTCATGCAAGAAATTGACAAGAAACCACGCCTATGGCGTGATCACGGCCGTTTTGATAGCTACACATAGATAGATTTTGTATCACGTAACGTGAATGAATGACGAAAGTAAACGAGACATTCAAACAAGATAATCATGACCCGGAAATCATGTACGGCGTCATTTACCTCCGCGTTGTAACGTTGTGCTGATTTTAAAGTGACATACTTACATTTCTCATTCGTGCTTCGCATATCATTCATTCCCACTGTACGAGGAATCAGTCAATTTTTTATAAACACTGCATAGTTATGACATGAGACCCGATACTCTGCAATAGTTCCCGATTCCTCGCAAAACGAACAAAAGGGGGAGAGTGTCAGACCAGCTCTGTGTAAATAAAAATTTAATGTGGGGAAACGGCACCCACCAGAATGTCTTGGTTATAAATTCACGTTTCTTTA
Organism: Rhipicephalus microplus; assembly: GCF_013339725.1. NCBI lineage: Eukaryota > Metazoa > Arthropoda > Arachnida > Ixodida > Ixodidae > Rhipicephalus > Rhipicephalus microplus. The sequence continues at coordinate 53,074,538 of NC_051174.1, forward strand.
TTATTTCACGAGTTTTACATAAAAATTTGAGGTGCCTTATAATATTTCCTTTTTGCGATATTTTTCAAACTATATCTCAAAATAGCAATTTTTATCTAATACCTACTATGCAGTTCCACTCTGGAAGTACCGGAATTATGGGTTCATCAAGGGGTGCTCACGCCAAAATATCTGCAGTTCATATAACTGTAACCCGCAGTGACCTGGTACCCTCACTAATTTCAGGAGTTTTAATTCCGACGTGCTAATATGTGGTACACCGAAATGATGCGAGATTGTTCCGAGGTTCAGAGGTGCACACACCGAAAGTGAATTTGTTAGAATGAATTCATTTTTTTGTGCCATTCTACCTACGTTGCCGCTATACACAAGTGGCCACGTGCTGAGCATGATCAACTCAATGCGCTTATTCGAAAGGTGGTCAAAAGAGCCCTTGGCCTTTCTTTCACCACTACAACGTACAAACTCCTCGAGCTTGGCGTACATTCCACGCTAGAAGAGACCGCCGAAGCTCAGGAACGCGTGCAAATGACCCGACTCACCACCACCAAGGCGGGCTACCATATTCTGCGCGAGCTCGGCTTCTTCTCCTCAAGGATCAAGGACCCCCTAGAGTTGACCCTTAATCCCCGTGAAATCCGCGACCTTATCACGATCGCCCCAACTCCACGAAACGTACACCCCGAATACTACAGAAGCAGGCACATTGCGCGGGTGACCGCCATTCTCAAGTGCATACACATAGAAGCGGACAACGTCTCGTTCGTGGATGCCGCTGCCTATCACAACAACCGAGCCTTCGCCGCGGTCGCGATATCGTCCGCGCAGCAGACTCTTAACTCTGCCACAATCCTCACCTGAAACCCCTAAGTAGCGGAGCAAACAGCTATAGCTTTAGCTATGCTCGACAGCAAACGGGCATTCATCTACAGCGACTCGAGGCCGGCCATCAAAGCCTTCGAACGCGGAGTCATCTCCGACCAGGCGCTACGTATCCTGCGCAAGACAGACCCGAGTGCCCTGAAGCACCACACTATCATCTGGTTCCCCGCACATCTCGGCCAGATGCCGGGTGTCCTATCCAACCTCAACGAGATCGCCCATGATGCAGCGCGCGCACTTACCGACCACACCGCCACAAGGCAATCCCATCTTGCTGGGTTAGATACCACTCGGAATGCACCAATTACGTACAATGAAATAACAAAGCACTTTTACCTCGAACGCCGCATTTTCCACCCCCACATCCGAAACCCCAGGCATTAGCTCTACGCCTATTACAGACCCACACGTACCCAAACCTTGCCACGCTTCACGTTCATTATCCTCATGCATACCCCAGCGACACATGCCCATTATGTGGACACACAGCGACACTCGCACACATGCTCTGGGAGTGTAGAGACAAGTCCTCCCGACTCAACCTCAAGCAAGTGGGAGAGGTCCCTCAGGAGCTCACTTCTCGCCGACCAGCAATGGGCCGTCCAGCAGGCCCACGAAACGGCCGCCAGGTACTCCCTGTCGGTCTCTACGTGGGAGATGACCGCTACACGCTAAGCGCGTCCTGAAGGACTGAAATAAAGTTTTTCCATTCCATTCCATTGTGTTTAATTCTGTAGAAGGAAGTTTTTGAAGCGCTAAAATAATGGCGACTAGCTCGGCTTCAAATATGGAATAGAAATCTAGAAGTTTTACTGAGAAAAATAAGTAGACTCCACGTAAAGTGGGAATTGATGATATGCGAGGCACGAATGAGAAATATCCATATGTTCTTTTAAAATCAGCACACCGTTACGAGGTGGAGGTAAATGATGCCGCAAATGACTTCCGTGTCATGAATCATGTTTAGATGCGTCGTTTACCTTCGTCCTCTATTCACGTCACGTGATACCGATTTTAGTATATGTGGAGCTTGCGAAACGGCCGCGAACACGTTATGAGCGTGGCATGTTGTCATGTTCTTACATGCGACATGTGTCAGGATTATTATGTTTTCGCCAGTTATGTGTTTTGTCATTCATTGATGTAACGTAACAACAAATTTGTTATAATGAAGCTAACGAAACAACCGCGAGCGCATCATGAAGAGCCCAATATGGTCCAATGTAGCGTTGACGCGCGTGCACGCTTGGCACAGCGGCTCCACGTTAGCAAAACGCGAGCACTCTATAATCTGACGCCACACATGACCAGCATCCATCGGCGCGGCCCGATGGCAACCGTCGCGAAATGCAACGTGCTATATTTCACGCCAATGCGTTACCCAGCCAACACTGCGTCTTCCTCTTTTCGTGAGGGAGGGACGCCGGACGCACTGAAACGCGCATGCGTCAAAGCAGCGTGGTGCGCGCCTGCGAGTTTGTGCCAGGACTGGCGCCTGGTGTGACAACGCCGGCTGACGCGACGAAATGACTGCCGGTGAGCAGCGCACCGCGAAGCGCCGAAATGTATTAATGCGTTGACTGTAACATGCTGTCATGTTCTCAAATAACACGCATATTATGATTATCATGTTTGCATCAATGTGATACCTCCGTCATCCAATGGCGTAACGCAGTACCAAATTTGATATATGTGAAGCTAGCGAAATGGCCGCGAGCGCATCATGAGTGTGGCATGAAGTCATGTTACATGACACGCATGTCGTGATTATGATGTTTGCATATGTCATTTACTATGACCTCCGTTCGCGCCGCGAATACCGTGTTGGATACATGTGGAGCTAGCGAAACGGCGACGAGCGAATCATGAGCGTAGCATGTAGTCTTGTTGCTACATCACAAGCATCTCATGCTTATCATGTTTGCACTGGTCACATACCTTCGTCATCCATTCACGTACCGTAATCCCAAATTTGGTATATGTGACGCGAGCGAAACGGCCGCGAGCGCATCATGAGCGTGGCATGTAGTGATGTTGTTACAAAATTAGCATGTCATGATTTTCATGTTGCATTCTGTCGCTTGTGTTCGTCAAGCAATCATTCCATACCATACCAGTTTGGCAACATGCCATGTGAACGAAACCACCGCAAAAGCTGCAGAACCATGAAATGTAAATCATGACATTAACGACATTCATGTCATGATTTTCATGTTATGACTAGTCAAACATGTTCGTCATGCAGTCATGTTATGTCATACGAATTTTGGTACCGATACCATTATCGAAACGGCCAGGAGAGCTGAAAGTCGTAAGATAGATAGATAGATAGATAGATAGATAGATAGATAGATAGATAGATAGATAGATAGATAGATAGATAGATCGCTACGTTCAAAGTCGCCGAAGTTTGCAAAGAAATGCTCCGCATTTAAAAACCAGTCGAGAAAATCAAAGGCAATTCCAACGCCTAGCCTTTCAGTATTGGTTTTCACTATTGGTTCCAGCGCCTGCTTTTTCACTATTCATCATTGGTTTCTGCGTGGACCAGGTAATCTTTCAATGTATTCTTCTTCTTCTTCTTCTTCTTCTTCTTCTTCTTCTTCTTCTTCTTCTTCTTCTTCTTCTCTTCTTCTTCTTCTTCTTCTTCTTCTTCTTCTTCTTCTTCCCCTTCTCTTCTTCTTCTTCTTCTTCTTCTTCTTCTTCTTCTTCTTCTTCTTCTTCTTCTCTCTTCTTCTTCTTCTTCTCTTGTTTTCCTCTTTTTCTTCTTTTTCTTCTTCTCGCCCCGCCACAGTGGTCTAGGGGCTAAGGTAGTCGGCTGCTGACCCACAGGTCACAAGATCAAATCCTGGATGAGGCGGCTCCATTTCAGATGGAGGCGGATATGTTATAGGACCATGTGTTTAAACTTGGGCGCACGTTAAAGAACCCCCGGTGGTCGAAATTTTCGGAGCCCTCCACTTTGGTGTCTCTCAAAATCATATGGTGTTTTTTTGTGTTAAAACCTACATATCAATCGATATCCTTCTTGTCCTCTTTTCATAGCTCATACTCGATGCAGGAGATTGGCAAAATATTAGTTCTTTTATCTCAATATTTCTTCGCCAAACTTCTCTTATAAGCTAGGAATAGTTAATACAGCAAGCTGAGGGAGCCCTCGGGAGTTTCGTCTAAGGGTCAGGCGGATCTAACTAATAGAGGTTGTTAAACCAATTACAGTTTGTTTTACTAGCGGAGCTGATGTGAACGAACTTTCCAGGAGGCGGCCAGGGGGGCCTCCGCTTTGGTCGGCCTCCCTTCTCATTGATCAAACGCCACTTGAGGCGTTGTTTCGCGGTGGTGTAAACAGTATACTTGTAGCTCTAGTGCCCCTGCATGAAGGGTTCATTCGGTTTACCAACTTGAAAGCGGTACAAACTGAGCTCCGTTCGGCCACGCGCCACTACCTTCACACTACTGATGTCCGGCACGTTGGCAAATTTGGGATAGTTAGCAGATTACCTGACCAAGCTTGAGTGCAAGGTTTTCTGAAAATCTCGACATTCGTATTAATGAAAGTGAATGCTTTCATCCCGCCACACTTTGCATGCACCAAGGCAATTGTTTGGGGTGTAGATAATAGCTTAAGCCCAGAAGAGACACTGGAGAAGCTTTCCGCCGCTGCTGCGATAGCTATATACTGATGCAACAGAATAGTCAATAAACAACTAAGTCGGCGATAGCCACAATTGCCTGTGTGTTATGCCCTTTGGAAAACAAAGCATGGCCTTTGATTTTTTGAGTAGACCCGGTTGCCTCACGTCCATTACAATCTCGCAACTCATGGCGCTACGGCCATAGAATGGGAGGTTGCAAATCTGCTTCGCGTTGTTCTTGGGATGAAGGTCACTCCTCTGATGACTAATCTACTCAAGTCCTCAAATGGTGCCTGTGTGGAGGCATACACAAGGCTGATAACCCTACATGCCCAGCTAGAAACCAAGACATACAAGTCTTAGACATAATGGACAAAAGGCTATGCTCACGCTGGGAGGCTATTTCAGCAATAAAAAGAAAGAGAACATCGTTATGCTAGCGTACCTGCACGTCACCAGGCAACGATTGAGGCAAATATTTCACAAGTGATTGCAGAATCAGTGAAGAAAGCTGTTGCAAAACTGGTAAAACGTGTCGTAGAGACTGTGTCCTAATGCCTTAGCGGGTTATTAGCGACACAAATGGGGCTATTGCCACAAGTGGGTAGCTTTCCGACAGTGGGTCACAGCCAAGGAAGGGTTTTCTCACAACTGGACAATGTTCAGACGATGCCCTCGAATGAGGGTCCGAGTTCCAGCTTTTCTGCAAAAAGTGATAGCTCTTCAGAGTCACAAATCTACCATGCAGATTTACAGGAATGTGTAAGCATGAATGTTAACCCGCGTGCACAGAAACAAAGAGGGCCTCCGCTAAATATTTCCGATACCTGTACTAACTACAAATCAAAGAAAAATCTACCTCATGTCAAGAGTACAGCTAACATTTTGGAGGAGGCTGTAGCCTCTACGGTGCTTTTGTCACCGGAAGATAGATGAGATTGCTGCAGTGAAACTGTCGATCCGTATTTGCTGCTTCTACTGATCTCAACGTTTTCATTTCTCAGATTCATCCAGATGTCATTATAGTACAAGAAACCTGGTTATCTGCAGATAAATTCTTTAGTCTGTGCAATTGCTGACCATTTTTGTTAGATCGACTATCCATTTGAGGTTGTTTACTCACTCTTCTGTCTAATAAATTCTGCCATAAGCAAGGCTATGCTTTAAACTAATGTCTACAGAAAGTGAAATATTAGCGGTAGAATTAACTCTTTTTTTAAATTTTTTCTGGTTAATGCATATTTTCATTTGGGCGTGCTAAATACTCTGTCACTAGGTTCAGTTCTTCTAAACTCTGGAAGAAAGGTTGTGCTAGCTGGAGATTTGAACTCTCATTATATATCATGGGTATTTAGAACGGATCAGAATGAAAAACATCTAAGGGACTGGGTGGCATTGAAAAATTTCACTTGTGACAACACTGGATCATTAACAATTTGACGGGACCAGTTCCGATCAGTGCCTGATCTTACGTTTTCAGGTCCAGGTCTTTCCGTGTTGTTCTGAGAGACGGTAGACACTGGTTCGATTACCGACCACATTCCCGTGATATTTGAGATGCAAGGGTCACAGTATAATGCAAGTGTGTCGTTCGTTGGTAATTGAACACAATAGGTTTAAAATGAATTTGGGGGCAGTTCTTACAGATTTAGCTGGTAGTCCAAGCAGCACAGGAAATGTTTGGAATATTCTTGACTCTGTTCGCAAGAGGTCGGAGTTCAAGATTCAAGGAACGAACGACCCTACAGCTAATATTTAGTAGAATGACAACTTTTCGGAGGACTACAGACGCCGAAAAGCAGCGTGGAAGCAACTCATGCATAATCAGTCTCCTAGCAACTGGAACATCTACAAGTTCACTGCAGCGAGTTTCAAGCGTACTGTCGCGAAAGCAAAAGATGAATATAACGTTCGCCATTTTATGTTTCTTTCAAAATCAAACAATGAAGGCGCATTGTTACGGTATCTCAGATCTGTTAAATTAATCCTACGTCCCTTAATTGCTGAATAAATAGTGCGTACTACTCAAGAAATAGAAGATTCACTAGATGCGATCGCCAGGGGTTTGAAGGCTACATTCTCTACTTTCATTCATTCACCTCTTGTCAGGCAAGACACTCTCGAAAATACTGAAGATATATCCTTGTCGGTCCTCTTATCAGTTGTAGCACGTTTACCAGCGGCAGCACCAGGTCCTGGTGGTATCACTACGAGGATGTTGAAAATCTTCTTGGATGTTGCTCCAAATGTGTTATTGGATACCGTAAAATATTCTATAAAGCACTCTTTGATTTCTCTTGTGTGAAAGGTAGCAAAATTAATACCACTGCTTAAAGATAAAAACAAGAGACTTACTCTAGACATCATTCGACCGATTTCGTTAACATCCAATTTTGTTAAAATGATGGAACGACTATTAGATGTTAAAATTAGTAACTTTGTTATTGTTAATCAATTATTAGGCCCCTGTCAAATTGGTTACAGAACAGGAATGTCTATTGGGTGTGCTCACGTTGATATGAAGAGCAAAATCCAGCTAGCACGGCGACAGAAACAGTATGCAGCATCGGTTAAACTCTGAAGCCTACGATAGTGTAAAATGCCCAATTTTACTAAGAAAGATGAGAGAGATTTTTCGCCTGCCTTTTTCATTGCCTGGACGACTAAGTTCTTGCTGGACAGGGAGTTTTATTGTGTACAGGCTAGGATATCAACAGAGAAATTTAGACAGACACGAGGTGTTCCCCAAGGAGCGATTTTGTCCCCGCTACTATTTATTATCTTGCTTTGCGGCATTCCTTGTCATAAAAGAGTGACCGCTGAAGTTTACCTGGCTGACATAGCATTCTTTGCATCTGCGGACGACATACAATCACTTTATAACCGTTCACAAAGATACTTATCTACCTTGGAGGCTTGGCTAGACAGCATTTGTGAACTCCTAATGTACAGAAATGTGCAGTTCAAGTGTTCTCCCCGCAAGACAATATAAATACATCAATCTCACTGCACCAAACAGATAGTCCCCAAGTGCAAACACTCAAGTACCCCGGAATCATCTATGATGGCAAGCTCCACTGTAGGATGCATATTGAACATACAGTGGCCAAAGCGTCACAAGCGTTAGGCCTACATAGAAGGATTAGTAACAGTCGATGGGGCATGCAGATAGACGCCTTAATAATGATTTACCGAATGTACATACGCCCTGTACTGGAGTTTGAGTATGCCTTATTCTCTGGCATACCAGAATGAATGATACGTCCCTTAGTTCTAATCAGGCGCCAAGTACTTTGCTGGTGCCTTGAGTTACCGAAATTCGTAGCAAACTCTGTTATATATAAGGAATCACGAATTCCTTTTTCACCTGTTAGATTCAAATTATTAGCAATTCAAACATTCTTAAGAGTCTATGACTCACGAATAAGACGAGAAAAATATTTTTTATCAGTTTTCCAGCTATGTTTTTTCAATATAACATGGCTTCGCTTTCATACCCCTCAGGTAATCGTTACCCAGAAGCTGCTGCAGATAAGACCTAATGAAAATTGCATGTAAGACCTAATGAAATAGTGCCTATGATTGGCAGGTTTAGTGAATTAGCCATATCGTATGGCGAAATATTTCATAAAAATGCGAAATTACTACCTAGTAATCTTCTGAACAGCATTTTTCAAGAGCACCGAAATCAAATTGATTCTACGTTGTGATAGCAACTGATGCTTCGCAGTGTGAGGAAAAGGCTTGAGTGGGAATTTCACTACAAAAGTAAAGTGGTAATTTTCAGTTAGGCTTCCTGATTACACGCAAATATTTTTGGTTGAGTTCTTAGCTGTTATATTAGCCCTACGTAAAACTTCTTCATTCATTACTTCTGTGGCCATTACAGATTCATTGTCGTTGTGGACTGCTTCAACAGATACAGACAATATAACATCAGTCCAATGACTTGTTCCTCATCATTTGGGAAACTTGCGAATAATTTGGGTGCCGGGACACAAAGGAATTGTACTCAATTATGTTGTGGGCTCCTTGGTGAAAGCTTCTCTGGCAGGTCCGGTTCTCTCTCTCCTTCCTGTTACGGCGTTTCTTGCTGTGGCAAGGTTCAGAAAGTATGCATTGTCTGTGTTTACTCCAAGTCTCGATGCATCACCGGACTTTCTGCACCTACTTTCTGCACCCTTGGAGCAGGAAATGGTGTGCAGCAAGACGAGCTCAAGTTGCGATAACCAGAATGCATTGTAGAATTCCAAATCTAAATTTTTACATGCACAGAGCGAGTTTGGCAGTCTCCCCTTATTGCTCCTATTGCAACGAACTCGAAACAATCGAACACTTCTTGTTGAGCTGCTGACGTTTTTCCTTACACAGAAAACGTCCGAAATTATATTGCGGCAATGTGGTCTACAGGTTACATCGGCCGTTCTTCTATAATTTGTGGCTTTTGCGCTGCGGCACTCGGACAGCAATATTTTCAAAACTGCCGAAAAGTTTATATGCGACTCGACTAGAATTGGTATGGGTGTAAACTACTAATGATTATTTATTTATTTTTTTTATTTATTTAATACATACTGCAGACCATGGTTAGGTCCAAGCAGGGGGGCACAAGAAGATAAAATTCAAAAATACAAAGAATACAAGCAAACGAGGCACTTATACAGGGGGTAATTCATTCCACTCTTGTATCGTACGCGGAAAAAAAAGAGTACTTGAAGGTGTCAGTAGCAGCAAAATATGGGGCGAAAGCATTCGGGTTGTGGTACCTAGTAGGTCTTGTTTGTAACGGTGACAAGAATGGAGATGGGTCAATGGACAGTGCACCTTTACTTAGTGAAGAAAGGAAATCAAGACGGAAGCACTTTCTCCTGGATTCAAGGCTGGGGATTTTGTTAGCAAGCATTATTTGTGAGGGAGAATCAGTACGTGAGTATTTAGAGTAAATAAACCTTACAGCTTTTCTCTGAATTCTTTCTATTTTACGGATGTTGTGATTAGTGTAGGGGTCCCAGACTATACAGGCATATTCGAGCTTAGGTCTAATAAAAGTAAAGTAGCTGAGGAACTTGACGTTAGAAGGGGAATTTCTGAGTTTGTGTTTTAAGAAGCATAGCTTACGAAAGGCAGATGAGCAAATATTGTCAATGTGTAAGTTCCACGATAGATTGCTGGTTAGTGTGACACCGAGGTATTTATGACTGGTGACTTGTTTCAATGGCGATGTTCCTAGTGTGTATTGATAGTCGTACGGAACTCTCTTTCGTGTTATGCAAAGATACAGTGTTTTTTCGGCGTTCAGCACCATTCCCCAGTTCTTGCACCATTCAAGTATATTAATAAGATTGGTATTAAGTTCACACTGATCAGCACAGCACGAAACATCCCGAAACAAGACTGCATCATCCGCGAACAACCGAAGTTGCACACCAGTTGTAATTTCATTAACAATATCATTTATATACAGTATGAAAAGCAATAGACCCAGCACACTTCCCTGAAGAACTCCCGAAGTCACATCAAGATAGCCGGACCCTATTCCATCTATTATGACCAGTTGTTTGTGGTTTGTCAAGTAATTTGCAACCCATGTAACCAGAATTTCGGGGAGGCCAATATTTCGCATCTTAAGAAATAATTTGTCATGTGGTACCTTATTGAATGCTTTACTGAAGTCTAGAAATATTGCATCGATTTGACCGGTGTTGTCTAAGGTGTGTGCAAACGAATGAAATACTGTAACTAACTGTGTGACGGTGGAGTACCCTTTCCTGAACCCGTGATGGAAACCTGTTAGAATATTATGGTCGTTTAAGTATTCAAGAATGCGAGTGGCGACAATGTGTTCCATTAGTTTGCAACAAGAAGATGTTAGTGATATTGGACGGTAATTTTGAAAACATAGGCGGTCGCCCTTTTTAAAGATAGGTACAACCAGAACTATCTTCCAGTCTTCGGGGAGCTCGCCATACATTAAAGAAGTACGAAATAAAACAACAAGAAACTTAGCCAGTGACTCAGCATAGCGACGAAGAAATATGTTTGGAATGCTGTCGGGACCACACGAATTTTTTGTATTAAGGTTCAAAAGCATAGATAACACACAAGAGTAAGAAATAAAGCCAACATCACTAGGACGATACACTGCGGTATGCGCCAACATACATGCGCAAGAATCAGAGAATACACTTTGAAAGTACTGGTTAAAATGCTGAGCGATTGCCTACGGGTCTGAAATAACAGAACCGCCCACTAAAATTTCCTTCACCGGCTTCTTTTTTTCAGAAATTTAATTCCAAAATTTACTGGGGTCATTTTTAATAAAATTAGGCAACAATGTTTTAAAATAATAGTCTTTGGAGCCACGAACCTCACGTGCCAAAGTATTCTTTATCTCTTCTACAATGGGTGATTGTACATGTCTTTTTTTTAAGCGTTTAATTCTTCGCTTAAGGTGAATTATCTTCCGGGTTACCCGAGGCGTCTGTTTATAGACTCGTTTGCGCTTGTTTGGCACAAAATTTTGTACGCAGTGTTGGCACATTTCTTTAAATTTATTCTAAAGGGCACATACGTCGTCCCCGTCAAAATCATCAAGGGAAGATTCCAAATGCTCAATTATACATTCATCGTTAGCTTGTGAAAACTCCTTGAAAGAGCGTGATGAACATTTATCAGTACTGACAGACCGACCCAATGGCAGAGAGGTACAAACAAGATGATGATCTGACAAGCCCTTTTCTACTGTTACTGTACTCTCTTTAAAGTCGCGGTGAACGAATACAAGATCTAGTACAGAACTGGATGTAGCGTTGACACGAGTGGGTTCTTTAACTAATTGGATCAAGTCGTGAGTAAGCATTATATCAAACAAAATATGTATTTGTTTGTTGGATTCATAGTCTGTCTGTAACCGCTCCCAGTTGACTCCTGGGAAGTTGAAGTCACCAATCAGTATTATTTTGCTATTTTGTAACTGGAGCATGTGATCCCGTAATTTAGCAACATAATCAATTCCGGCATCCGGCGGTCTATAAAGAGCATGAAGAATGAAACTGAAGCCCCAACAAGACAATCTAAGACATGCGCACTCAAGCCCAAAAGGATTATTAAGAAAGACGGCTTCTATTGATCTCTTGATCAAAACGGCAACCCCGCCCCCCATAGATTCCCTATCTTTCCGGTATATATTGTAACCAGGGGGAAAGCGTGGTCGTCACTTACATCACTGCGCAACCAGGTTTCAGTGACTACCGCAATGTGAGGGTCATGTTGAAGTAACAGAATTTCGAACTGTTCTGTTTTGTTATTGACACTTTGTGCATTTAAATTGATGATTCGCAGCTGTCGTTCCTTGCAAATGTTTATGTTATTTTGTGCGCCGTGTTTGTTAAAGGGTATGGAATGGTTCGTTTGGTGTTTACTCTTGCCTAGTGTGGTGACCCTATTGCCAATGCATGGAGCCGTGTCATTGGGCGGCTCCTGTTCATGGCGTCGTTTTTTTTGTAGTGGTACTCGTTCATTTTTATCGCTGTCCCAGACATAGACGTTGTCGTTTATGTACAATTTGGTAAATGCTAATGCAACTTTCTCCTTTTTATCGCGATTCGGTTTGGCATTTTCCCATAGTTTCTTGCGTACATTTCGTACTTTTTTTGAAAAATCCTCCCCAATTGAAAAATTAGTATTTTTCAGTTTATGACCTTTCTTTAGTATACTGCTCTTATATCTCATGTCAAGCAGTTTGAAGATTACAGGTCGTGTCTTGTTTGGATCCGGCCTTCCTAAACGATGAATCCGTTCAATTGCAACCGGATTCAGTTCCAGAGTGCCCTCAATAATTTCACTGTTCACTACGTGTTCTAGCCTTTCGTTGGTCTCTCTTTCAACCTCAGGTATGCCGTAAACAATCAAATTTGATCTCCTGCTGTAGTTTTCTAATTCATCAATTCTATTCTCTAGAACCAGGATTTGAGCACTCATAGAGACCACTTGTTCCTGGTACGCCTCGACCTTTTGTTCCAGTCGCGTGAGGGTATCATTTTGCTTTCTATGTTGACCAATCGGGTCTCTTTTATTTCCTTAATATTGCTAGCAATTGCGTCTAGCTGCTTACAGATTTGCGTCGATTCCGGGCCAGGATTTGTTTCAATATCTCCACCGAGTAGTAACAACAATTTCTTTATCATGACACACAATTGTGGGCACGGCAGCACAAGCAAAAAAGGGTCGCTAGTACGGATACACTTCTCGTTTGGTAATCTCACCAGCGTAAAGAAGATCAGCGGAATGTAAGACCACCGCATACTGCCAGTGCCGCCGTGCCCACTGAGCTTGAGGAACAAAGGTAGCTTATATGTAGTCCAGATGCACGATGGCACCGCCTGCAGGCTGACATCCTCCGCTGTAAGCAACGACGTAGACGATCCGTGAGATAGTCCATCCAACGACGTTGGTAGCGGCAGGCAAGACACGTGCTGTCTTGAATGGTGGTCATGCGCAGATAGGCCCCCGACAAACGATCCCGGGTGACTGGCATTCGCACGCCCGAACAAGCCGAGAAGCTGCGTAAAGAAGATCAGCGGATTGTAAGACCACCGCATACTGCCAGTGCCGCCGTGCCCACTGAGCTTGAGGAACGGAGGTAGCTTATATGTAGTCCAGATGCACGATGGCGCCGCCTGCAGGCTGACATCCTCCGCTGTAAGCAACGACGTAGACGATCCGTGAGATAGTTCAGCCAACGACGTTGGTAGCGGCAGGCAAGACACGTGCTGTCTTGAATGGTGGTCATGCGCAGATAGGCCTCCGACAAACGATCCCGGGTGACTGGCATTCGCACGCCCGAACAAGCCGAGAAGCTGCGTAAAGAAGATCAGCGGATTGTAAGACCACCGCATACTGCCAGTGCCGCCGTGCCCACTGAGCTTGAGGAACGGAGGTAGCTTATATGTAGTCCAGATGCACGATGGCGCCGCCTGCAGGCTGACATCCTCCGCTGTAAGCAACGACGTAGACGATCCGTGAGATAGTCCATCCAATGACGTTGGTAGCGGCAGGCAAGACACGTGCTGGGTTGAATGGTGGTCATGCGCAGATAGGCCTCCGACAAACGATCCCGGGTGACTGGCATTCGCACGCCCGAACAAGCCGAGAAGCTGCGTAAAGAAGATCAGCGGATTGTAAGACCACCGCATACTGCCAATGCCGCCGTGCCCACAGAGCTTGAGGAACGGAGGTAGCTTATATGTAGTCCAGATGCACGATGGCGCCGCCTGCAGGCTGACATCCTCCGCTGTAAGCAACGACGTAGACGATCCGTGAGATAGTCCATCCAATGACGTTGGTAGCGGCAGGCAAGACACGTGCTGTCTTGAATGGTGGTCATGCGCAGATAGGCCTCCGACAAACGATCCCGGGTGACTGGCATTCGCACGCCCGAACAAGCCGAGAAGCTGCGTAAAGAAGATCAGCGGATTGTAAGACCACCGCATACTGCCAGTGCCGCCGTTTTTGACTAGGAAGGCTGAATAAGCCTTCCTAGTCAAAAGACCTTCAGTCTCTGGAATACTACACAAAATAGCGCGACTTAAAATTACAAATATTCATAATTAACGTTACATCATCTCAAAAATATTTTAGCTCCTAATAAATAATAATCATAATTTCAGTATCTATGATCAGTCCGAATCCAGGCCGATCCCCCAGAGTGGGTAGGTGCAATGATCCAAAGAGGATGATCATCATCAACATATCCTTATGCCAGCTCTTTGCACTCTTTGCGATGCATACGTTGCGATAACCATATTTGTTAGCAGAATATTTAGATTCTCTTGTAATAGTTCATTTAAATTTCCCTGAGCTAATATTTTACATGGTTCAAAAAATATCGTAGTAGACAATGACTAATAATTTAGGTTGCATCATCAACGGACGCAAATCACCATTTTTACATTAAGGAAATTGAGTAATGTTTACACAAGTATAATTTGTGGCTTGTGAAATATAGGCCGGTGCTCGGAAAAAAATCTGGATTTCAGATAAAAAATATTTGGGTATGATTAGAAAGTGATTCGTACAACCGCAAGAAAGTTTGCAGTTTTTGAATCGGTTTAACAATGGTGGTGTTCACACTTCCAGGTATATTACAGCATTTGGCACATATTTTAAAAGGCGTAAGCAAAGCGGTAAAATCTTTCGCACTGCAATACTAGTTCGCGATGCTGGCATGCTGGCCCAACGCCAGAAAAAAAAACACAGTTGAATCGTAATACCTGTCGTACGTACATTTTGTAGAACATTGAGAGTGCTTTTCTGCTCATACAAGATCTGCGGCTGCACAAGCATGTGCAATACACCCACTGCTCATGCTCGTTTTGTAGTGGTATATTCAATAGCAGCTTGTAATTTCGGATGTTTATAATATATAACTCCAAGGTACTCTAATGAATTCTCTTGCTGGATATCCTGGAGCTTGAAAGTAAGACATTCTCACCAGTTCGTTACAAGGGAAACAGGAATAGCATGCTTATTAGTATTGAAACTTAACTGTAGACCACCTAGGCAATTATCTAGTTCACTCAAGAACGACTGCGAAGTATTGTAAAGGCAATGTGTCGGAAACGCTATTTCAAAAAAAGTAATGTCGTCCACACAAACATAGGTCTACCCCCATGATCAAATAGGAATTTGTACACCAAGTCGTCATGTAATACTGGTGAAAGACTGATCCCTGAGGTACGCCTCGCGTCTGCTTGGGCCTGCGGAATGAAGGTCATCTTTAACGCAGTAGAATTCCGTTTCTTATAAGAATTCCGTGGCCCGTGCTACTACGTTGTAGGGGAATCCGTGACACCGTAAACGATTATTTAGCACAGAGTGTTAGACAAAATCGTATGCTTTACATATGTATAAGGTAAATAAGCTGAGTACTGTAAAGTAACTAACACGTGGCCCCAGCTCGGGAGACTGCGCTTCATGAGCTGTTGGTTTTTGCTTCCTCACTACCACATGGCACGTAAGCGAACTCGCAAACCCACCGTGCTATCGCATGACACATTGGAGTTTTGTTTCGGTTCTCTCCACCACATCTTGTAACACTATTAGAGCATATCATATGCTGGGAACACTCAGCAAGCAAAACAGAAATAGTTTCTCGATTGTAATGCACATGAGCTTTTATAACTGCAAGTTTTGAATGTTTTCTCGTCTAAAACTTCATTCAGTTGTCTATTGTGCATTTCTTTATTGACCAGCGTGAGATGAACTGCGTCAGGTTTCGTGTATACGTTCAGAATGATTGATAGACTGACTGACTGATTGATTGATATATATGGGATGTTTACCGTTCCAAAGACACCATATGATTATGAGAAACTCCGTAATGAAGGGCTCCGCAAATTTCAACTATCTGGGGTTCTGTAACGTTCACCCAAATCTGAGCACACGAACCTGCAGCATTTCCTGATCCATCGGAAATACATGAAGCCGCCACAGCCGGGATTCGATCTCGCGTCCTGAGGGTCAGCAGCCGAGAACCTTAGCCGCTAGATCACCACGGTGAAGCTATACGTTCAGAATGAGGTTTCAGCAGTTTAACATTTTTGGGTTTTTTTGTTGGAATTGATTATGCTCTCTCTTGTAGCGTTAAAACTAGAACTTCAATGAGACCGTAACTGCTGTCTTGCGAACACGAGAGCAGTAATTGAAGTGTAATAAAATTTAATAATATTATTATAATAATTTATTTATATTATAAAATACAAGCTACATTTTGCCATGCGGAAGCAATATATCGCTAAAATACGCCATAGTAATGTGTTCAGAAACATTGGATTACGCGCAGTTTTTTATTGAGCGTCCATCTACCCACAACGGCTCATTGGCTTTGGCCACCTTCTGATAGGTATACCATAGCATTCGGGTCAGATACTTATTAGGAATAGCTATGTCAGTTCTTTTATCGGAACTTAGTGTTAAGTCCCCATTGTTTAAAGGCTACCCAGTTGCTACATAAACATTTTGTAGAAAGGCAGATAATGAAGTGAGAAATATTTAGTTCTAAGCGCAAAATACTCTCCCAAAAGTGAAAGGATGTTTCATAAGTTATTACGAACAAGTAAATTCTTGCCACAGTCATCTGCCATTATACGTTCCTCTCATAAAGTTGTCCAGGTCTTCTCCCGCTAGCTTGCGCAGGGAGCCAATTTTGTGATCTTTGTACCACAAAATATGTCACGTGACCCTGACAAAGCCAGCCGTCGGTGAATTTGAGACACAACTGTGTGTTCGGGCAAAACTCTGCCCGGAAAAAAAAGTCACACAATAAGCGATACACGCTTTGCACTGTCAAGCAGCACGCAGGAATTGCACTAATTGTTAACACGAGGTTGGCAAACATTCACTAAAAAGTTGGTCCTACATTGCCTATTGGCGTTTCGCTACTTTACATCTAAATTTGTCTAATGTTGGAAGCCATTGAATGTTGAATATTTGCGAAGAGCGGTGCTGCCAATACTGTTTGTACAACATAATGGCAAAGAATCACGAGGATAGCCTAAGGCAAACTTCTCGTCTTAGGTATCGCCAACGTGAAGCAAATATTGGCAGATTCAATATTTCTTACCAGCCTTTCTCACGCCTGCGCCAATACCATTCGACGTTTTCCGCTGAAGGTCTAGTTTACACTGATGTACATTTTTGCGTGCACAAATTAATTCAGGTTGCCCGCGCTTTTGTACTAAAGTGAACAGCAGAAATGTTCACCTCAGTATTCTGAGAGTAAACGGAAGTTTATTCTCAATCTATACATTCTAAACACGGTAAAGAACCACGTTTTTTTAAGACTTTCACGATTCGGGCTTCATTCTGCTGACCGCTTGTTTGCGAATAAGAGCTGCATTGAACTGATAGTAATTAATTGAATATTAATCTTTTATTGCAAATCGGGTTATGAGACCACTCACAAACACACGCAGATAAAATTGCTCCAAATACACGCTCATTTGTGTTGCCAGTAAAGAAAAGGTTAAAAATCATTGAAAGCGGTAGTGTGGTAGTGAATAAAATACCTGAACGTGTATATTTGTGAACAGGCATTCGATACAGTTGTAATTGATATGCACTTTGAACGACGAGAAATCGCCTAACCAATTTATTTATTCAATGGTGACCCTGGCTTGATCTTGAAAGAACGCAATGTGTTCAGCGCTATAGAAAATTTAAGCCTAAAAAGCCAGCATTTCATTGCGAGAAATTAGCGGCGAAGGCCAATAAAAATGGCAGCATATCCACGGAGTGAATGATGGAGAGTGGGGCGAAGCATTTGTCCGTCTATGCGTCCGTCTCTGTGACTGTCCAGGCGTCTGGTCGTGCGCCCGTCCCTGCGTTCGTTCATGCATCCACCCCTGCGTCCGTTCATGCGTCCATCCATGCATCTGTCTCTGTGTCCGTTCGTCCATCTATTCAACACTCCAAGTCCCACCATCTCGCATCTTTTTATCATATATTCCCCATATAAAAGCACCGCCATTTTGTGGACATTCCAAGGACTAAACGAGAGGTGGCACACGCACACTTTCTTACGGCTTGCGCTTCGGGTCTACTTCCCACCTTCAACCACCTTGAGTTCATGGTATATACTAGTTCACTGTCTTCATGGCACTGCGGCCCAATGCTTGCTAAACCTTTCTAAAACCAAGGAGGTTACGCCCAGCGAGTATAACGTAGCAACCTTTTCCTGTCAGATAGTGCTCAATGTACATTCCAGTGGCTGCTAAGGTGAAATAAGAGACAGGAGAATTCAGCTTTTAATTTCTTACGGCTTGCGCTTCGTATCTGTTTCCCCCATTTAACCACCTCGAATTCATTCATGGTATATACTAGTTCATTGTATTTATGGCCCTGCGGCTCAACGCTCGCTAAACCTTTCTAAAACTAAAAAGGTCACACCCAGCGAGTATCATGTAGCAACGCTTTCTTCTCCGATCGTGCTCAATGTACATGCCAATGGCTGCTAATGGGGATCGCAGAGTGCGCGTTGACCAAAAGCCGAATGCTCCTGTCTCTCGTTCCCCATTAGCAGCCATTGGTATGTACATTGAGCCTTATTTGTTTTGTTAAACAACGCACAGAAGAAATCTCTCACCAGCACCGCCTTGGCGGTCAAATGCTATACCTACTTAGGGTATGTGCCACTGGTGGTTACGTACTATGAGGGACGCACAGGCCACGCCATAAGGAGCTTCGAGGGCCACCCAAGCTACGCCCTTGAGAGGAAGACGAAGAGGAAGTGATCCTGTTGACGTCCCTGCGTGATCCACGTCAGGGACGTCCTCCTCATCTAGACATGGCGCCATCGACGTCGTGGACGCCTTCGAAGGCGCAGGCCTTCGACGTTGTCATCCCTGCGGGGACTAGTCCGGAGACCGTCGTCGACGCGACGGCCTCAATAGTTGGCCTCTCAGAGGTACACTGCGTTCAGCACATGGGAGGCATGAACTTCCAAGTAACTGTCAAGAGCATGTCTTCCATGACTGTCATCGTCGATGCTGGGTACCTGACCATCAGTGGCGAGTGTATCCCTGTCGTTCCCGTCGGCCCGCAGGTAACTAAAGTCGCCTGCCTGTTTTTACCAGCCTTCGTCTCCAACGAGGTACTCGTCCAGGCCTTGTTGCCATACGGCAAGGTATTGACTGTGACCGCTGGCGTCATGAGCGCGAGACGTGGAGTTCTCACAGGCACACGCTACGTCCGGATGGAAACGAGTCCCACAAATCGCGTCCCCAACTATCGGTCATCAAGTCACCTTCGACTACCGCGGTCTGCAACGTGTTTGTCGTCGGTGTGGCTCTAGTGGTCATTATCGAGCACAATGCACAGCACCATTCTGTGGTCGTTGTGGTGTGCACGGACACGAAAGCGAAGGTTGCGACCACCCCTGCCGACGTTGTGGAGATAACCACCCTACCACCGTCTGTCCTGTGCGTCGTTCATATTCTGATGCTACTGCGGGGACCTTTCCTGCCCTACCGTCCGTGTCACCAACGGCAACAGATGAACGAGAATCAGGAGCTGTACTAGAAGAACGCCAGAATCTGATTCTGAGAGCTCCAATAAACAATGAAGAAGTGTGCAGCTTGGCCAACCCGAGCGTGCAACGTCTGCTAATCTCAGTGATACAAACAGCCACCGCGATTGACCTCGCGTCTGTCCCAGGCAAACATGTCATGCCATGTTCGACGTCGGCGCGAGCCGAGGAAGAAACGCCTGTAGGCACCGAGGCACCGGACTCATCGTTAAACCTAGCAGCTGAGTGCCCAGAAGACGCCGACGTTGCGAGATCTACGGGCACTGGTGTCTCGCCAGAAGCAGAATTCAAACCGAATGAGCAAAGCACATTGGATCATTCCGAAAGCCATGCTCGTGACTTCCTTGAACAAGTAGCAAGACGCCATGGGAGTTCTTTACTGACGTGTCTCGACAAACAATATTTGATCAAGGTCGTTGGAGGCGGCGACAACGTTAACGCTGCAGCCCCACCACCATCTGATTCATCAGACAGCCGCTTCAGCCTCGTAGCCGACAGTAGCATCGGAGTCCCTTCTAGCCCAGACGGATGTGAAGTGGAAATGCAAGCCCCGCGAGAGGGCAAGCGTGCTCAAAAGTCTGGCACCAGCTCGGACGGCACCCAAGATAGCCGCTCCGAGTTCCAGCAACCGAAGAAACCTCGACCATCTTCTAGAGGGTCGAATTGTGCTGTGTAGTGTGCGTACTCCAGTTCCCTCGGACAGATCCCCGGGGTATACCGAATCAAAAAACGCGACCAGGTAAGCAACCCACCTTTTTTCAATATGGCTGACACCCTGAAAATACTTTCTTTAAATGTTCAAGGGTTCCGCAACCCTGTAAAGCAAGCCGAGGTTATCAGCATAGCCCGCGCAGAACATTGTGATATTCTGTGTTTACAAGAAACGAATTTTTTCACCATTGGCCACGTTCTTGCATTCAAACGCGCATTTAATTTAGAATGTTATTTTTCCTTCGCGACATCTCGCTTGTCTAGAGTTGGAATTATTATTTTTAACCGTGCTCTTTTTTAAATGCGTCCTATCAACCTTCAAGCTGCGTGTTTTGTGTATTTATGGGCCAGCTCAAGCAGCGATGTCTAACGATTTTTTCCGTGACCTGGACGTGTATTTTCTAGATGGTCGTCATGTCATACTCACTGGAGACTTTAATTGGGCATTAGACACGCGAGCTGACGTGCAAGGTCCAGGATGGGGTTGCTCTGATTTAAATGCGCGAGAGCTGCGTCGCCTAGTGCAACATTTCTCTTTGATAGATACGTACAGACTAGTGCATGGACCACAGTATGCCTGGAGTTGGCGGCGTAGCACGTCGTCTAGTCGATTGGATAGTTTTTATGTGCCGAGCGCGCTAGCTTCTTATGTATCGCACTCTGATGTAGTACCATTACCATCATCGCCTGTTTATATATCAGACCACCGAACAGTGATGCTCGAGGCTCACTTTCCCTTTTCATCATCAGTGAAACTTTGGCGCCTTGACATCCGCATTCTGCACGACGCGCGTACACGCTCCAGTTTACCTAGAATCTTGCGCGCCTCATTTTGGGATGTGGTCCGTAGGTGTGAGACGCGCTCAAGACACAGTGGCGTTTACACTGCTCAGTAGCAGGGCGGGCCCTTAGACGCCATACGTCCGAAGAACTAGCGGACACTGCCACAAAGCTGCGTATTGCTCTTCGGGTTGATGGACTAACTCCCTTGATGCGCGCATGGCAGCGAGAGTTAAGGGGTTGTTTTCCACGCCTCATTGCAGCTTCGTCATTGTCGGCGGCTGTCTGGCGTTGCAGACGTAATCCTTGTGCTCACGCTGAGGTTCTACTCTTTGCGAAAAGCTCGCTTCTCAACCAGTCGAGTCGACTAGGAACTCCGGCTGCCAGATTCTTACAGACTGCGTTGCCACCGATCAGTTTTCCTAGCTCACTTTGCCAAAATGGCTCGTACGACAATGTCATCACATGGGGGTACCACCGAGACAGCCACAATGTTAAGTAGGCTCCCTCAAATTTGATCTGAAGTAGCTGAACAACTGTGCACAAGTCCGTCAGCTGACGAAGTGAAAGAGGCACTGTCTTCCATGAAGCGTGGCTCGGCCCCCGGGCCGGATGGGTTGCCTGTTGAGTTTTATTTAATGTTTTGGGACGACGTTGGTGCTCTTTTCACCTCTGTTATTTGCCGCTGTTTCGAGAACTCTGATTTTCCTGATAGCTTTCGCGATGGTCGAATTGTTGTAATACCTAAACGTAACCGTTCGTCAGTTCGCCCAGAAGAGTGGCGACCAATAACTCTCCTCAACGTTGATTATAAAACTTTCGCGGCAGTTATCACTCGGCGTTTGAGAAGCCTGATGCCCTCCTTAATAGGTCATCATCAGACGTGCTCTATTCCTGGAAGAGAAATCCGCAGTCTCTTTTTTGTTACGCGCGATATAGTTGCGTACACGTTAACAAGAACAGCTCGGAGACTCTTGGTTTCACTTGAACAGGAAAAGGCATTCGATCGCCTCGAACATCGCTTTAAATTTAGCGTAATAGCAGCATTTGGCTTCTCACAAAACTTTGTTGAGCTTCTCAGAAACGCATACCGAAATATACGCAGCACGTTGTTTCTTGATGGTTTAGAGAGTGCGCCATTTCCGGTTACCCGTGGTGTTCGCCAGGGGTGTCCTTTATCCCCTGCACTTTTTGTACTCAGCCTCGAACCATTCCTTCAATCGCTAATCGCTGATCCTTACGTTAGAGGCCTTCCTCTTCCAGGTAGTGGTACCGTGACAGTGACAGCATTTGCAGATGACCCCGCACGGGGCACCTTGAGTAATCTAGGTGACGGTGAGTGGCGACACCGCGGACCCCGAGCTCCCAACATAAGCTGTGCCCAACCGTGGCGAGGTGTTTATAGGTGAAGGGTAGAAGCCGTAAACGGTGGCCGTTGGAGCCTTGGTCAAGCTCCGGCCGATGGGCTCCCTGCCTGTCTACCAGGCAGGGAGCTCCGGGACCTCTCTCGGCATCAGGGTAAACCGAGCGACGAAAGTACCCCCGTTCCCTGCTTTTCAATCTGTCACATGGCATTTTCCAACCCCCCCCCCCAAACGTGATCGGCCCCCGAAAAGGGGCCGCACCGAAGTTTCTTTCCCACCACTACCTAACTTGAGTCCTCCCAAACCGAACAACTTTCCTCGCTTCATGGTGATGGAATCGGTCGACCAATCCAAACCTCTTTCTTCACTGTCGGTATTTTCTGTGTCAAAGTTTCTTGAGAGTGTTGTTGGAGAGTCGTACAAGGCCAAAAAACAACGAACTGGCGAAGTCCTTGTCGAGCTCAGTAGACAGGACCAGGCCGACAAGCTCCTTGCTCAAACCCGCATCGCCGATCTGGCCATTCGAGTCACGCCCCACCGCAGCCTCAACAGCTCCCAGGGCGTGATTTCGGAGCCAGATCTGGCAAACGAGACAGAGGCCGACCTCCTTGAAGGCCTGCGAAACCAAGGTGTGACGTCAGTTCGGCGCATTACCATCAGAAGAGATGACAAGGAAATACCCACTAGGCACATAATCCTCACCTTTGATCGGTCCAATCTTCCAGATTATATTAATGCAGGCTTTATTCGGTGCTCCGTCCGAGCGTACATCCCGAACCCGCGGCGCTGTTTCAAGTGCCGCTGTTTTCTAGATGGTCCTAACTCGTGGTACTAACTCGTGTCGGGGACAAATAACCTGTGCCAAGTGCGCCCAACATGACCATCCCACTGATAATTGTAGCTCTCAACAACTTCTCTGCATCAACTGTCAGGGCCCACACGCGGCGTACTCCAGAAAATGCGAGAAGTTTCAATTGGAAAAGAAAATAATAAACATAAAGGTCACAGAGAACATCACCTTCCCGGAGGCGCGAAAGAGGTTCGCCTCTTTTCCTCTGGGGAGGTACGCCGACGCAGCTCGCCGGGGGGCGGAGTGGCGTCTTGTTTCGGCGGGGACCCAGTACCGCGAGTCGGACTTAATCCCGCCCCCGCCCCCCCCCCCCCTGGGTTGCCTCTTGCAGCCCAATCTGTCGCCACACCGCTTGCTGAGGCAGCAGCGGATGTGGTGCAAACCAGTTCTGTCAGGACCGGTGCCGCTCCCTCCTCGGCCTCCCCGTCCTCCAGTTCATTGGAGGGTGCCGAGATGATGGACACCGCGGGCCCCGCACCGGATCCCACCGCCACCGCACCACCCGTGCCACCTGTGGCACCCCCGGGGGTGGCGGCTCAAACGAAGGGCTCCCGAAAGGGGGCCAAGTCCGGGGGGCCCGGCTCGACGGGCACCCCTCGGACATCTGATGATGACATGGATGTCTGGCCGTTCCTGCCTGCCACGCAGCGCAAGGAGCGGCCTGTGACGGCTAAGCCTTCAGAAGGGCCTAAAAGCCCAAGCCAAGAGTAACAGCCCCGAAAGACGACACATGAACACACACAAACACACACACTCCAGTCTTCTTAAATTCAAATAATGGGAACAGAAAACATAATCCAATGGAACTGCAGAGGCCTCCTTAAAAACCTGGACGATGTGTATGAGATTCTGCATGACAGACAGCCAAGTATCATGTGTCTCCAGGAAACCCACCTTAATTCTAAAAACACAAATTTCTTAAATAGGTATATGGTATTCAGAAAGGACAGGGTTGGCTGCACCCACTCCTCAGGAGGTGTTGCTATTATCGCACTGAAGTCATTAGCATGCCACCCTATCTCTTTAAACACTGTCCTCGAGGCTGTAGCGATCCGTACAATAATATTTAATAAGTTGATAACGGTATGCTCCGTTTACATCTCTCCAGATTTTTCACTTGTGAGCTCTGACTTCGAGGCGCTGGTCGACCAGCTGCCCGAACCGTACATCCTCATAGGCGACCTTAATGCACACAACCCTCTTTGGGGCTCCTCCAGAACGGATGCCCGAGTCGCCTAATAGAGAAGTTTCTTACATCCTCCGGATCATGCCTTTTCAACAAAAAACAGCCTACATACCATAACTTAGGACACAATACATACTCGCATCTTGACTTGGCTATTGGTTCTGCAGCTCTCTTTCCATGTCTTGAGTGGGGTGTGGGCACGGACCCATATGGTAGTGACCATTTCCCCACCTCATTAACGTATCTAGGTACAGGCCCGAGCAGTTCATCTTCCCATAAAAGGTTTAATGAATCAAAAGCAAACTGGAGCACATTCACACAAACATCTCAACTACACCACACATCAATAGAACACCTACACGTGGAGGAAGCCGCACAACTCATCACGGCGCACATCCTTGACGCCGCCGAAAAGTCCATTCCACTGGCCTCCAGTGCGTCCTGCAACCCAAGGCGGCCCTGGTGGAACGAGGACTGCAGGCGGGCGCGACAGGCCCAGAACAAAGCGTGGGGTGTCCTTCGCCGGTACCCCACGTCGGACAACCTCATTTCGTTTAAACGGGCAAAGGCTTTTGGGAAGCGAGTGCGTCGTGAGGCGAAAAGGGACAGCTGGCGCACCTTCCTCACTTCCATCAACTCATACACTGACACACACAAAGTCTGGACACGAATACGCAAACTAAAAGGACAACAGACACACAGCCTGCCCCTGGTTAGTACAACAGGGGACACACTGGAAGACCAGGCTAACACACTCGCACAACACTTCCAACACGTGTCCAGCTCAGCACACTACACAAACACTTTCATGAAACACAAAACATCTGTTGGAAAAAAGCCCTTACACGACAAAGAGAAATCGAACAGTTCTTACAACTCTGAATTCACTCTCTATGAGTTGAGGGCTGCCTTGAGCACGTGCAAACCTTCAGCTCCAGGTGCAGATAAGGTTACATACACCATGATACAGCACCTACACCCAGACACTCTTGAAACACTCTTACACCTATACAATAAATTATGGCTTTTGGGGCACATTCCTCGCTCTTGGAGGGAGGCCATAGTAGTAGCTTTCCTAAAGGAAGGGAAGGACCCTTCCTCTCCTGCCAGTTATCGTCCCATTGCCCTGACTAGCTGCCTGTGTAAGCTCTTCGAGAAGATAATAAACAGGAGACTTGTGTACTTTCTCGAGTACAACGGTCTTCTCGAGGGCTGCCAGGCAGGCTTCAGGGCGGGGCGATCTACCAATGATCAACTCGTTGCATTAGAGGCATATGTAAAAGATGCTTTCCTCCACAAGCAGTACTGCATGACAGTATTTTTTGATTTAGAAAAGGCGTATGATACTGCTTGGAGGTATGGTATCCTCATTGATCTCAAGTCTTTTGGCATTTCGGGTAACATGTTCAACACGCTTGCCAGTTACATGTCCGAAAGAACGTTTCGCGTGCGTGTTGGAACTGCACTATCTAGAGTTCATGTTCAGGAAAATGGAGTGCCACAAGGTGGAGTTTTAAGTTGCACCCTTTTCATTGTGAAAATGAACTCACTGAGGATGGCATTGCCACCGTCGATTTCCTGCTTAATTTATGTAGACGACGTACAATTATCTTTTAAGTGTTGTAACCTATCTGTCTGCGAGCGCCAAGTACAGCTTGGTGTTAGCAAGCTAGCTGGCTGGGCAGATAGGAACGGGTTTAAATTTAATCCAGGGAAGTGCACTTGTGTTCTTTTTTCTAAGAGGCGTGGCATCCGGCCGGATCCTGACATTCATCTTAATGGTGTGTCAATTCCCGTCAAAAAGGAACACAAGTTTTTAGGAATAATCTTTGACGAAAAGCTGACATTCATCCCACACATAAAACAACTAAAACATAGATGCTTAAAAACACTGACTATCATGAAGGTTCTCTCGCACATTTCTTTTGGTGCTGACAAACAACTTTTATTACGTGTTTTTACCAGCCTAATAGGTTCGCGATTGGACTATGGTAGCGTTGTTTATGGGTCTGCAAGTAAAACATCCCTCAAAATGCTGGACCCGGTACTCCATCTGGGGCTCCGCCTGGCGTGTGGTGCATTCCGGACTAGTCCGGTCGAAAGCCTCTATGTGGAGTGTAACAAATGAAACCTGCAACGTCAGCGAGCATACACAGATCTCCTTTATGCTTTTAAACTTTCATCCATGCCTCACCATCCTTTTAAATCAGTTTGTTATGATACGTCCATGACTGAACTCCTTTTAAACCGACCATCGTTCTCTGCGTCTTTCTCCTACAGAGCTAGAGAGGAAGCGTCAGAGCTTTCTGTCTCTTTTCTAGACACCATCCAAAGTTCTCCAACAGATTTTATAGCACCATGGCATCTCCGCGCTGTCTTATGTGACACATCTTTTACACATATAGATAAAAACCGAGCTCCCACACGTGCTATTCTGCAGCATTTCTTGCATCTGCAGCATAAGTATCAATGTGCTGAATTTTATACGGACGCCTCTAGAACTGCCACCTCTGTGTCCTGCGCTGCGCATGGACCCGGCCTTAGTGTCACTAAAACGCTGAATAGTCATACTAGTATCTTTACCGCAGAGGCGTATGGTGTTTTTCTTGTTGTTAATCATATACTTCAAAGCGACATCTCACAATCCATTATCTATACAGACTCCCTCAGTGTTGTGCGGGCACTGTCGTCAACAATGCCTTCGAAAAACCATGTTGTCAATCTAATTGTCAAAGCTGTTATGTCTGTGTATGTACGCAACCTTGAACTTGTTCTTTGTTGGGTCCCTGGCCACTGTGGTATAGCCGGGAACGAAGCAGCGGATCGAATGGCTGCTGCTGCTACACTCCTAAATACAGGTGACATAACCACATTACCCTACACCGACGTGAAACCACACATCAGACAACAACTTCGTAAAACATGGCAAACACACTGGAGTGAACAAACAGACAACAAGTTACACGTAATAAAACCACATTTGGGACCATACACCACCGACGCACGTAATAGATACACTGAAGTCGCCTTGGCCAGATTACGGATAGGGCACACTCATGCAACGCACTCGCACCTTCTCACTGGGTCTCCAAGACCTCTGTGCAGCAGGTGCGGAGAGGCCCTATCCGTGATCCACATCCTGACACAATGTAAGGCACTTGACACAACACGACGCAAATACTTCCCACAACTACACACGCGACATATTCCACCACACCCGTCACACTTCATAGGAGACGAAGCACTGTTTTCAATCAAACGCGTTTTAGAATTTCTTACCGACGTGAAATTTTTACATATCATTTCTTATCATGCTTGACAACCTGTCCTTTTAGACCAGTCATCTTCCATTACGTTGTGTTTTACTTTGTTTATTTTTACTGAGATGTTCTTTTACTTCCTTGTCACTTTATTGTAATCACTTCTGTTTGGCGCTCTTTGCCCTTAGTCGGCCTTGCGCCATTAAACTCTAAACATCATCATCATCATCATTTGCAGATGACATCACGTTGTATTTGAAGAATGAGGACAGTTTATCCCGTAGCCTACGACTTTTTACTACGTATGGCACGATATCAGGTGCTGCGTCAAATTTTTCCAAATGTCGACATTTATTCATTGGTTCCCCAGACGCATATTCAAGTTACTTTTTCGGTCTTCAAAAAAATGACTCTATTCGCATTCTGGCGCTTGATTATACTTGCTACGGCGTATCAGCCTCCTTGTGGACCTCAGTAGTCGAAGATGTAAAACGACACGTCCGCGAAGCACAAGAGTATGGTTTATCGATGCTCGTATGAAGGTATTTAGCAAAGACGGTGATTTGCGGCCGTGCATCGTATATATCTCATGTCTTACAGCCCCCATTACGAATCACCAGGTCGTTGCAATCCCTCACTGGCTCTTTTTTCTGGTCGGGTGGAACAAAGCTCGTTTGCCGAGCAGCTCTTGGGCAACCGAGAAGCTGCGATGGACTCGCATTCCCATCCGTCTCTGTTCGCTGCCGGCTACTAGACCTACGATTCTAACTTCAGTTGTTGCATGGTAGTAAAATCAGGTTCTCTTCTCGATGTAGAAGAAACCACTTCTCCCCACTCGGCGCCCGAAGCGCACCACCCGTGGTGGTGTAGCAAAGTGGGAGAAGAACCGTACGCCGCTATCCCAATAGCGGCTATTGGCCTGCTGGACGCTTGACGAGGAAGCAGAAGCAACGCTGAAGAAGTTTTAGATGGCTGAGAAAAACTTGTATTTACAGATTTTACAAAACAATGAACATCAATGTTACAAAAAAAAGGAAAGAAAAACAACTTGGAAATGAACCGACTTCTGTAGGGCGACCCTACGGGGTTCGGTGGAGCCGATGGTGCCTAACACCGCAAGCTCGGTTCAGACCCCCCGGCAGAGCCACGGGGCCTCTTCTTATCTCTTCCTGGCGCTCCGCCCTTACCACCATCTCGGCACATAATCACTTGCTTGTCCTCTGATTGGACAGTACATTGGGTACATTAAAAAAAACGCCACGAGGATCCCGCCTTCGTGCACGTGGGACTTATGCACTCTCCCCAAACCACACAACAACCAAAACGTAAATAAAACAAAACTAGAAAAAGCATAGAGGCCAGGGCTAGCTTCGCGGCGCACAATTATTTAGACAGAGCTAGCCGTACTCGGTAGTGCGGCCATAGGGCGATTTCTCTCTACCACGTCAATTTCTTGACAACGGGGCTATAATCCTTTTGCCTCTGTGCGCCGTACGAGGAACCGCTCGCTGACCGCGCATATTTCTGCTTACGAGTTCCTTTGCCCAGATAAACGGGGACGTAGTCGAAGACATGCCCGCTTCAACAATAGGAAACCCAGGCGTCGAACGGGCGGCCGTCACCATTTCCCGTGTCGCGAGCCCGCTTCTGAGAGTCACTGGACCAAAACCAGCCCGGCAGAAAAGGTCGTCGGTGACTTCAGAGTTTTCGCCACGCGCGCTGCCGATTTTGCATGCGCGCAAACAGTACGTGGCCGGGCCATACGCCGAACCGATGCGAGGAGTCACCGCGGTGCGCGGGGTCTCGGAAGAGGCCCGTTGATGCGCCGACTGCCAGTTCCGAGAGGCAATTAGGGGGCCGTCGCAACGACGTTTACAATCTCAACCCTTTCGTTGCCCGGGTTGGTTTCCCTTTCTTTGAGTTAGTAGTAACTGGAAACCCTCGACCGTCGACAAAGCAGGGTAATATGCTGGCGCCGCGTGTCTGCGCTCATGGCAAAACCGGTCGGTCGCGCTTCAACCGCTTGTCACTCAAGCAACGCTGGCAGCCCGCGGCTGACATGCCTTCTTAAGCTTACGCCGCAAAGCAAATAAAAGCAAACAAAAAATTGCCGCGCTACGAATTCTTACCGCGGTCCTACACCCCCCATCCAAGACTTCGCAACAACTTGCGTACAGTGTTGCCGAAGTAAACCCCCACACAAAAAAAACGGACCGCGCTCAACCAGTGGGTGTACGGTGGGTTAACAGCTACTGCCAACGGCCGGGGTGTCCCACCCACTACGCAGTGGTCACGCTGCACCTGGCCGGCAGCAGCATGCGCAAATTCTCTCCTGCAAAGAAAGCGCGCGAAGAGCCCCACTTTGTCTCGGTGCTCAAAAAAAAAAAAAACACACACACACACAATGAGACAAACCAATCTCCAGCGCCAGCTGACATGACAAAGCTACTTGGTGAGCTGCCCTGCTCTCTTAATATAGCGAGCCTCTTCCAAACATAATGCGGCTGAAACGCGGTATCTAGTAGCCCCGACCACACATGCCAGAGCTGCTCGCTCCACGCGCCTTTCGACCAAACGCTTATGATGCATGCACCATCTCACATTCCCTGCCGTGGGTAATTTTTTGCACACTCTGCAAGAGTTTTCATTAACATGACACACACTGCAACACATGCCCCAGCACATTTGGGCGCTGTTGCCCCACCCAACATAATAAAAAAAAACGCAACAAAAAATATTGGCACTTAAAAGCAAACAGACACCACACGCAGTTTACACCACTACACTTGGTAATTGTCACACACTGTTGTATGATGTTCAAAAGTTCCATCATCATTCTGAAGTGTTATTGCCATGTTTGCACCATAAATCCATCACTTAGTCCCGTGGCACATAACACTCGTTCCCCCTCCTTCACTGATCGCGGCTGCGGGGCTTTCAGGCTACTGCACCTCCTCCTAGTATTGGTTTGTCAGCCGGGAAAGCGCGTCTGCATTAGCATGTGCTGTACCCTTTCTGTGTTGCACTACCACGTCGTAGCGCTGCAAAGCCAATGCCCAACGTATCAATTTGGCCCCTTGGGGCGAAGCTTGAGTGAGGTACGCGAGTGGATTGTGGTCGGAGACGACAAAGATTTTGGCCCCGAATACCCAAGTGTCGAACTTTTTGAGTCCCCAAATGACGCCAAACGCCTCGCGTTCTATCGTAGACCATTTCATCTGAGCAGGCGTGAAGCGATGACTGGCAAAAGCAATAGGGCACTCGGTACCGTCATCGGCCATTTGGGCCAAACAAGCTCCCACAGCGATAGCGGAAGCGTCCGTAAAAAGCCAAAACGGCTTGTGAATGTCTGGAGTGGTTAATTCAACAGCGCTGCACAGGGCACCCTTGAGTTTTGCAAATGCCTCGTCGGCCTCGGGCGTCCAAGGGATGTGGTTAGGAACATGTTTAGCCGTCAATTGGGTAAGGGGCTTGGCAATGCCAGCAAAATTGGGTATGTAACCCCGGTAATACCCGCACAGACCTAGAACACTCCTTAACTCTTTTTTATTCTGGGGTACTTGCAGCCCCTCAATAGCCGCGAGCTTGCTGGGGTCCGGACCGTGCTTTCCCGATCCCACAATATGTCCGAGGTAGCGGATAGACGCGCACGCCACCTGACATTTTTCCATGTTAGCTACTAGACCTACGGACGTTAGGGCGGAGAACACAGCGTGGAGGTGCCGGACGTGCTCCTGTAGGGACCTGCTGAAAACCGCAATGTCATCCAAGTAGGCACAAGCATACGCCTCATGGGGTGCTAACAGCTGGTTCATACTTCGCTGAAAGCTGGCTGCCGCATTCCTGAGCCCAAACGGCATTACCCTCCAAGCAAACTGGCCTAGGTGCGACACGAACGCAGTCAAGCGCTGTGACCCCTCCGCTAAGGGAACTTGCCAGTAGCCTCGTCGGAGATCAATGAGAGTTATATAACTAGCCTGACCTACATTCATAATCAGTTCTTGCGGGAATCCCATCGGGAATGCGTTTGGTTCGGTTATGGCATTTAAGCTTCGGTAATCGACACACAGGCGCACCGTGCCATCTTTCTTTGGGACGCACACAAGGGGGTGAGCAAATGGACTTTCGCACCGGTATATTAAACCAAGCTCGAGCAGTTCCGCTATCTGTTTTGAAACCTCGTCCTTCAAGGCCACTGGGATGCGGTAAAGGCGGCTACGTTTCGGCGTAGCCCCTTGCATAAACCTTATCTTATGTTCGCCGACTTGCGCGATCCCCACTTCTCTGCTAAATAAGGCCGCATGGCGTTCAAACACCTCCCGTACTAACACTCTCTCATGGGGCTGCAAATGAGCCAAGCTACCCGCCGATAGGATAGATGCTCTGTCGTGCGAGGAGACAGGACGCGGCACGTATTCCACCTCCCCGAACTCGTGGTCGTCATGGAATATGACACCAATGCCAGCGACCCGGCACGTGTACGGGCGCAGGTGGTTGGCATGCACTAGCATACGCTTACCCGCCGGCGTCTCTAAGTAATAGGAGTGTTGGCGGTACTTTCCTGTGATCCTGCACGGACCAACCCATTTCGGTTGCATCTTACCGGAACGGTTGCTATCAAAAACAAGCACCTGCTCCCCAAGTTGAAACTCCTTTTCTTTCGCACGAAGGTTGTATTGCGTCGCGTACGCCCTGTGTTGTTTAGTTGCGGTCACGTTAGCAGCTTCCGCGGCTATCTCCAACTGTTGCTTCAGTTTTCGCATATACTCCGCCGGCTTGTCTGCCACTGTCGCGGGCATTTCCTGTTCTCCCGTCCAAGCCCTCTGTAGGATCGCGAGCGGACCGACGGGTTTTCTGCCGTACATCATCTGGAACGGGGACACGCCCGTAGTGTCGTGAGGAACTTCTCTATATGCCCACAGTAGAAGTGGCACGAACTTGTCCCATTGTCGCCCCTGTTCAGATATCACATGGAATAGCATGTTTTTGAACACTCTGTTCCACCGTTCGACCGCCCCGTTGCTTTCCGGGTGCTCCGGTGTCGAAAACCGAGGGGAACAGCCGAGGCGCGTCAGGAATTCGCGGGTCAGCGCGGCGGTGAAATTGGTCCCGCAATCTGAACATACTACCTCTGGTATACCGCTGCGGCTGAAAATTTCCAACATTGCGTCGCAGGTAGCTTTAGCTGTCAATGATTTGAGACATATGACCTCGGGCCAGCGGGTGCAGAGATCTATCATGCACAACGCGTAGCGGTGGCCGCGAGTTGTCGGCGGCTCAATTGGTCCTATGACGTCGATATTGACTTTCTGAAAGGGGTATCGGGGCCTTACGAGGGGCGCTATGGGAACTCTGTCTGTCTGCCTCCTGTCAGCCCTGATCTGGCACGAGTGACAACAATTGCAGTAGTCTCGGACGTCCTTTTCTATACCTGGCCAAAAAAAAAACTAAGTTTAATTCTCGCTTTCGTCTTACGAAACCCCAGGTGTCCGCCCCAATACGACTCATGCGCCAGGCTGAGCACATCAGCCCGCCGGGTGATCGGCAAAACTAACTGCTTGATCGGTTGACCCAATACCTGTTCTCGGTGATACAGCAACCCATCAATCACAAGCATTCCACCTCGCCCTTCCGCGGCGTCTCTCCATGCCCGGCCCAACGTTTCGTCACTCTGTTGCTCCTCACGCAACGCCTCGAAATCGCCCCTCTCGCCACTAGCGCCACTTTGCGACACGCAACTTGCCTCGTTCTCGGCGGTGTGTGGTGTTTTCTCTCTAGCGTTACGCTCTCCTTCCGGCCCTGATTCTCCCTCCTCTACCGCCACGGCTGTAACCACTTCTTCCTCCCGTGTGCGTTCGACCTCGCTGGGCTGTAGTACGCTTCCCTCCGCTGACCGCGGATAATCCGGAGTCGGTCTACTCTGCTCTACTACTCTCCCATCTAGTTTTGCGGCCGCCTCTCGCTCGTCGGAGAAGTTTTGGGGGGATAGTGTCATGTCCTGTTTGTCGTAATCACACTGGCTCTGCTGCAACGCGGTCCAATCGCTCGCCGAGAGCAGGCATTCACTCACGTTTAGTTTATCTGTGACCGCACACAAGACCGGTGTGGCCTGTGAAACTTCGGCGAACACCGGTTGCCCCTGTTTCAGCGTTAGCGGGAGCTCTACTAGTTTGGCCTCGACTCGTTCACCAAATGCTGCCCGGAGGCTTACGCGGCCATGGGCCTGGATAAATTCTTCAGGGACCACGCTTTCCTGCACTACCGTAATCTCGGCGCCCGTGTCTACTATTGCATTCAAAGTTTTATCTTTGCAATTCAGAGTTACCTTCCACAAGCGGTCGGCCGGCGTTACCTTATCTAGGCAGACTCGAGCAGTGAGTTTATCATTTCCCTCCGAAGCGCTAGGATTCGGCGCCACCCTTTCAAGATAGTGCGGGCAGTTGAGTCTAATATGTGTGTTCGATCCACACTCAAAACATCCCGTTTTCCTTGGTTGCCTAGCTGAATTATAGGAACCCTTCGGTCTCGTGTTCGAACCCTGACTCGGGCCCGATGGGCTGCTACTCTGTTGGTCGGTCGTCTTTTCTACCCCTTTGCTGCTGGCGTTACGCGGCTGTCCTTTCTGCGCTTCCGCACTGCCGTTCGCGTCTTCAAAGGTGTGCAAGAGCCTTGCAATTTCTGTGCTTTTGTGCCACGCTGCCCCCTCACGTAACCTCAAGTATTTTAATGCCTCTTCAGACAACACGGTCTTGAATTGGTCCACTACCAGTAGTTCCAAAAGCTCCGTGAAGGTGGACACGTCTCTTGACGCCACATAAAAATTTAAGTAGCTGCCCAATCTTGTTGTAAAACTTTTCCACGTCTCTGTTTTTCGTTTACGTGCCCCTGTGAATTTCTTTTGGTATTCTAAGGGAGACAGCTTCAGTTCATCAAGCACTACTTCCTTCACGGTCTCATAGTCCCGATGTTGGGCGGGTGTGAGCCGAGTTGACAAATACTCTATGCGCTCAGCCACGAGTGGAAAGACTATTTGTCCCCAATAACTTCGAGGTACCTCATATGCCTCCAGAGTGTGCTCCACTGACTCGAACCAAATTGGGACCTCCGCGTCTGCGGGAAATTTCGGGAAGGCACCCACTAACAATTTGGCGTATTTGCGCCACTCAGTGTTGGAGCAGCGCTCAAATGTTCTGCCAGCATCACTCACGCTACCCGATGGGCTTGCCGGACGTAATTTAGCGAGCTCTAACACCAACTCCATTTGCCGGCTTCGTTCGCGAGCCATCTTAAAATCATGATCTGCTTGGTCTCGTGCCGTCCAAGGGACGTCACCACTCCCATCCTCACTCGCCCCATCGCCACCCTCCATCCTGCTGAAAGTGGTGCTAGCCTGTTTGCCCCGCAACAACAATACAGCAATGAGAAAGGGAACTCACGTTAGCTCGGTCCCGTTGTCGTGGCGTCGCTCTGGCTTGTTGCTGCAGGCTTCTGGTCGATGCTCCACCTCGTCGTGGACGCGCCTTTTGGGTGTTGAGAACTCGTTCAAGGACCGCTTTGACCCAGTCACTCCCTCGATGTCTTCCGGGAACACCAGGCTATCTGCAGCTTCCAGCTGCCGCAGCTACTTGCTGCAGTGTCTGTCCGTTGGTCTGGTGCCACTTGGCGTCTTCATCTGTACTTCGTCTTTCCTCTCAGCCAGCTTCTTCCTTTTTCCACTCCGTCCACAGCAAGCCAATCCTGCTCGACTGCGCCAGTAAAATCAGGTTCTCTTCTCGATGTAGAAGAAACCACTTCTCCCCACTCGGCGCCCGAAGCGCACCACCCGTGGTGGTGTAGCAAAGTGGGAGAAGAACCGTACGCCGCTATCCCAATAGCGGCTATTGGCCTGCTGGACGCTTGACGAGGAAGCAGAAGCAACGCTGAAGAAGTTTTAGATGGCTGAGAAAAACTTGTATTTACAGATTTTACAAAACAATGAACATCAATGTTACAAAAAAAAGGAAAGAAAAACAACTTGGAAATGAACCGACTTCTGTAGGGCGACCCTACGGGGTTCGGCGGAGCCGATGGTGCCTAACACCGCAAGCTCGGTTCAGACCCCCCGGCAGAGCCACGGGGCCTCTTCTTATCTCTTCCTGGCGCTCCGCCCTTACCACCATCTCGGCACATAATCACTTGCTTGTCCTCTGATTGGACAGTACATTGGGTACATTAAAAAAAACGCCACGAGGATCCCGCCTTCGTGCACGTGGGACTTATGCACTCTCCCCAAACCACACAACAACCAAAACGTAAATAAAACAAAACTAGAAAAAGCATAGAGGCCAGGGCTAGCTTCGCGGCGCACAATTATTTAGACAGAGCTAGCCGTACTCGGTAGTGCGGCCATAGGGCGATTTCTCTCTACCACGTCAATTTCTTGACAACGGGGCTATAATCCTTTTGCCTCTGTGCGCCGTACGAGGAACCGCTCGCTGACCGCGCATATTTCTGCTTACGAGTTCCTTTGCCCAGATAAACGGGGACGTAGTCGAAGACATGCCCGCTTCAACAATAGGAAACCCAGGCGTCGAACGGGCGGCCGTCACCATTTCCCGTGTCGCGAGCCCGCTTCTGAGAGTCACTGGACCAAAACCAGCCCGGCAGAAAAGGTCGTCGGTGACTTCAGAGTTTTCGCCACGCGCGCTGCCGATTTTGCATGCGCGCAAACAGTACGTGGCCGGGCCATACGCCGAACCGATGCGAGGAGTCACCGCGGTGCGCGGGGTCTCGGAAGAGGCCCGTTGATGCGCCGACTGCCAGTTCCGAGAGGCAATTAGGGGGCCGTCGCAACGACGTTTACAATCTCAACCCTTTCGTTGCCCGGGTTGGTTTCCCTTTCTTTGAGTTAGTAGTAACTGGAAACCCTCGACCGTCGACAAAGCAGGGTAATATGCTGGCGCCGCGTGTCTGCGCTCATGGCAAAACCGGTCGGTCGCGCTTCAACCGCTTGTCACTCAAGCAACGCTGGCAGCCCGCGGCTGACATGCCTTCTTAAGCTTACGCCGTAAAGCAAATAAAAGCAAACAAAAAATTGCCGCGCTACGAATTCTTACCGCGGTCCTACAATGGTGATCAGTGCCCCGCGCTTGATCTTGCCTGCTATTTCTTAGGCAACAAGTTACGCAATTTACTACCAGATGCAAGGCTTAATTCTGCACCGCAAACACTTCACGTGCCTGCATTTTACTCAGTGGCAGTAGCATTTTATCGACGCGCGCAGCAGGTTTGTCCCGATGTGGACAATTTTGAAAGACGCATTGTAGATACAACGGCGGCTCTTCTGCTTCCTCTGGTTCCTCCAGCCCGTCTAGCACAATCGAGACATGTCTCGTGGAGCGCGATAACGGCATAGTTTTTGCCTGGTCACCTCCGTGACTTTTTGTGGCGTCTTGGATGGAGAGTACTCCCAACAAGGGACAGACTGGAGAGGTGGGGCATGGTCCAATCTTCCACTTGTCCTAACTGCTCGTTACAGGAGTCTAACCAGCATATGCTGCAGCAATGTGTCATTGCAAAGGTGTTTTGGATGTCAATTAACATTACTTTTCGTGGCCTAGGTGTTATTCGCTTTGTAACATCTGGTCGCTGCTCGCGTAGTCGCTTTGCATGCCTTCTAATAGCTGCGGGAGCTTTTTGTTTGTGGCGGAATAGGTGCGAAGCTGTTGCGGCAGGTCATCGTCGTCGTGCTCTTTTTGTGATTCTGGAACTCCTCTACTCTGAACTCTTATCGTTTCTGTCGGAGGAATGGTTCTTCTTTGGGGAGGAAGAATTTCTGCGACAATGGTCGTGCCGCTTTCTCTCCGTAGTTGACAGACGCGTTGGATTAGTCTTCCACCTGGCCTGGTTCCTATAGCCAGGTCACCTGTCAATGGCTGATTGGTGCATGTAATCAGTATGTGTTTACTATTTTTATGTGTTTGTGTATGTCCTATATGGCTGTGAGCTCTCCTATATATGCACTTCATTCTAACGCTGTAAGTTATGTAACCTTTATGAATATTGATACCTGTTGTACATAATTTCTAACATCTTTACCAAGCCTTGTAAATTCTGTACATATATCATCACGTACAATGTCCATATTGTGATCAGTGCACTTATGTAGTGTATGTACAGTTATTAGTACAATCGACTATGGACATCCTACGGACTTGGACACTTTTGTTTAAATGTGTAATGTATGTTGTGCTTTGTCTTTTGTTTGTTATTGTGCCTGTTATACAGACGCTTGTCCCTTAGGTTTGTTGCGTTCCATGAGGGAATAAACTTTTTCTAAACAAGGAGCTTCTCCTCTAAAATTTACTGCTTAGATCGCGCATAAAAAAGATTAAGGAACACAAATACACACGCGAATGCTCAAAATTTCGCAAAGAAAGAGGACATAACTCACCAACTTGACGCAAAGAAACATGGGTATTTGCAAGTAACAGACCTTTCTAAACTACAATGCCCACCTTTCACAGTAAAAAAAAAACGAGGAACGTAGCACGAAGTTTTTTAGCAAGCGTTGTACAAAATTATCTATTATAAGTTACAGTTTGGCCAATCCCTCTTGTGGGTATGAGCAGAGATCTTCGAGGCGACAAGACAAGAGAAGACAAAACAAAGAAACGACTTACTGAACTATATCTCAAGAAAAATTCTTCAACCTCCCGATAAAGGAAGCTGAAAAAGGGGGCACTAATGCTCACACTGGCGGCGCTGTTAGCGCTACTGCTATTTGTGGAGTTGCGCAGGAGAACTACCACGGAAGGCGCAAGGCATGCAGTGGTCGACCGTTGTTTTCTACTGGAAAACGCCAGTCTCTGCTCGTGGGCAATGGGAAGACTCTGATTGGACACAGATACAGGGACCCGCACGGCATTCCGCTTTTAGTTAATGCTTAGCTGCGAATATTTACTGTTTATCTATGCATAGGAGGAAGGTTAAGATTCAATATATATATATATATATATATATATATATATATATATATATATATATATATATATATATATATATATATATATATAGATATGGGAAGACGAGTGAATGGTTGTGCAGCGCGAGCAACCGGATTTTAAATGCAAAGCATTGCTTAGCGAGCTTCAGCGACTTTGAGAGTAACTATCTATCTATCTATCTATCTATCTATCTATCTATCTATCTATCTATCTATCTATCTATCTATCTAGCCGCCTACGAGTTTTAGTTCTCCAGGCCGTTTAGATAATGATATTGATATCAAACTTGGTATGACCTAACATGAACCTATGACGAGCATATATGGATAACATGAAAATCATGGCATGTATGTCATGATTGTCATGATTTATATTTCAGGGTCTTGCTTCTCTTGGAGTGGTCTCGTTTACATGACATGTTGCAGAACTGGTGTGATATGACATGATTGCATGGCGAGCACAAGCAACAGATCCTAACGTGAGAAACGTGACATGCATGTCATGTAAGTCATGAGTCACGACTACGCGCCACGCTCATGATGCGCTCACAGTCGTATCGCTAGCTTTACGTATACCGAATTCGACGTTACGTGATGCTAATGAATGGTGAAGGTATGAGACAGGTGCAAACGCGATAACCATGAGATGCGTGTCATGAAACATCTTGACTACAAGTCACACTTATGATGCCCTCGCAGTCGTTTCGCTATCCTCACATACACCAAATTTGGTATTAAGGGACGTCAATGGACGACAAAGAGATGAGACTGGTGCAAGTATGATAATTATGTGATGCATGTCATGTAACAACATGACTATATGCTACGCTCATGACGCGCTCGCGGCCGTCTCGCTAGCTTCACATGTACAAAATTCAGTATTACGTGACGCAAACGGGCGACATATGTATACGTCATGTCCAAACATAATAATCATGACATGCACGTCATGTTACAACATGACTACATGCCGCACTCATGATGCGCTCAGGGCCATTTCTCCAGATTCATATAAGCCAAATTTGGTAATACGCCATGTGGACAGATGACGAAAGTAGGTGACTGGTGCAAACATAATAAATATAAGATGCGTGTTATGTAAGAGCATGACTACATGCTACAATCAAAGCGCCAATACACTTAGACGTGACCCGGTGCGCGTCTGCTTAAGCGTTTGTTTCGTCCTGTCATGCCGGCGATGCCACGCCAGGCGCTGATCTGTCTGGCATATGCTCACAGGCAGGCGCCGCACTGCATTGCTTTAGCGCATGCGCGTTTGAGCACGCCCAGAGTCTCCTCTTCACGAAGCTAGGCAGACGCTGTGCATTCTGCGTAACGTGGTCGGTGCGAAATGCAGCAGGTTGTATCTCGCACGAAGCTCCTTATAGCGGCACCCGGTCGTCCCCCGTAGTATGTAACAAGTATAACATTTTGACCTCCAAGGTGGGGCCGGTGAGAGACTTCTTCTGTGCGTTGTTAAAAAATAGTGCTCAATGTACATGTCAAAGGCTGCTAATGGGGAATGAGAGACAGGAGCATTCGGCTTTTAGTTAACGCCATTAACGCGCAGGCTGCGATCACCATCAGCAGCCATTGGCATGTACACTGAGCACTATCGGACAAGAAAGGGTTGCTACGTTATACTCGCTGGGTGTAACCTCCTTAGCTTTAGAAAGGTTTAGCGAGCGTTAAGCTGCAGTGCCGTGAATACAATAAACTTGTATTTACCATGAATGAATTCGAGGTGGTTAAAAATGGGAAGTAGATACGAAGCGCAAACCGTAAAAAAGTAAAAGCCGAATTCTCCGCCTCTCATTTCCCATTAGCAGCCATTGGCATGTACATTGAGCACTATCTGACTGAAAGAGTTTGCTACGTCATACTCGCTGGGCATAACCTCCTTGCTTTTCGAAAGGTTTAGCGAGCGTTCGGCCGCAGTGCCATGAATACGGGTGAACTAGTATATACCATGAACTCGAGGTGGTTAAAGGTGGGAAGTGGACCCGAAGCGCAAGCTGTAAGAAAGTTTGCGTGTGCCACTTATTGTTTCGTCCTTGGAATGTCCGCTGGATGGCGGTGCTTCTATACGGGGAATATATGACGAAAAGATGCGAGATGGTGGGACTTGGAGTGCTGAATAGATGGACGAACGGACACACACAGACAGATGAATGGATGGACGCATGAACGGACGCAGGGGTGGATGCATGAACGAACGCAGGGATGGATGCAAGAACAGATGCACGCACGGACGGGCTGATGGATGCATGGACGGTCACACTGACGGACGCATGGACGGACGGAAGCAAAAACGAATGGACGGACGAATTCTTCGCCCCCCTCCATCATTCACTCCGTGGATACGCTGCCATTTTTTTTCAAACAAAGAACTCGCTAACAGACGCTGCCTGCGTTGATGTTGCTAGGCGAGATAGGAACGACGTAGGAGAAGAACTAGGGGGGGAAGGAGATGTGCATGAACAATGGGGGTGTAAACGCCACGCAGAGAAAGGGATGTTTAGAGGAGAGAGAGGGGAGCAGGCGTAGGCTAGCAAACGCTGCCTGCATCGTGCTGAGAGGTGAGGGGTAGCTTAGGAGAAAAGACACAGGGGAGATGTGCACGCGCGCTGCAGCGTGGACGCCGCTAGATCAAGCGAGCTAATAATATGCTTCACATCTAAAATATCCTGCTTGAATTTGACGAGCAGTCGAAACTTATTGTGGCTCATTTGCGCATGGCTGATCAAAAATATAGTTGGTTAAACAGCGTGAACATTAGAA
Organism: Rhipicephalus microplus; assembly: GCF_013339725.1. Lineage (NCBI taxonomy): Eukaryota > Metazoa > Arthropoda > Arachnida > Ixodida > Ixodidae > Rhipicephalus > Rhipicephalus microplus. Next base: position 53,116,056 of record NC_051174.1, read on the forward strand.
CTGCCTCGGACAGGACAGGCTGGCCGACGTTGCGACAGGAGGACCTTTATTTCTAAAAGTCACCATTTTATCCTTAGCGTGTTAGCTTAGAGAGGTTAGTAGTGACGTTATCTTCTTTTGATGGCACGTGTCCCTGTTTGTAATCGTGATTTGAAAAAAACAATGTAGAGGAGTGCAGTCATCGCTTCATTTCAAGTTAGGCGGTGGTTATTCAAAATGTTCACGATGATTGGGGAAAAAAGGGAAAGGGAAAAAGAAAAAAACTGGCAGATCCCTGATATAGTGTGTATTGATGATGTGCAAAGCACGAATAAGGGAGGTTGATATGCAACTCTAAAATCAGTACAACGTCACAAGGCGAACTTAAACTATTCCGTACATGACCTTCATGCGACGATTATTATCATTGCATCAGTCATGTAACTTCTTCATCTATTGGCGTCACGTAACAACAAATTTGGTATAAGTGAAGCGAGCGAAACAACTACGAGCGCACAATGAGCGTATCATGTAGTCATGTTCTACGGGACACGCATGTAAAAAATAAAATGTTCGGTCGTGTCATTTACCATCGCCGTCTATTCATGTCACGTGATACAAAACTAGGTATATGTAGAGCTAGTGAAACGACTGTGAGCCCGCTATAAGCATGGCATGTAGTAATGATTCATATGACAAGAATGTCATGGTTATCTTGTTGGCATTAGTCATACACCTTCGTCATTCATTTACGTTTCTTGACAACAAATTAGCTATATGTGAAGCTAGTGAAACAACCACCAGGACTATGAGCGTGTCATGTAGCCGTGTTTTTACATGACAGGATACACAAGGTTACTATGTTGGCATCAGTAATATACCTTTGTGATTATTTCAGGTCCCGTGATACCAAATTTGGTATATATGAAGCTAGCGAAACGACGCCAGAGCAGTATGAGAGTGACATGTAGTAATGTTCTTACCTGAAAGGCATCTCATGGTTATCATGTTTGCACCAGCCATATACCTTGGTCATCGGTTCACGTCCCACAGTACCAAGTTTTGTATAGGGGAGTCAAGTGAAACGACCTTGAGCGCATCTCTAATGAGGCATTTAGTCATTACACACATGACATACATGTCATGATTTCCATGTTGGGGTCTTCCACATATGTTGGTCATGTACTAATGTAATACTGTACCAGTTTTTGCAATACGTCATGTGAACGAAACCACCGCAACCGCAGGAATACCATCAAATGTAACGCGTGAGTTTTATGATATACATCATGATTTTAATGTTAAGGCTAGCCAGTTATGCTCGCTATAAGGGTACCGATACAATGATCGAAACGGCCAGGAGAGCTAAAAGTTGTACGTGGTTAGACAGACAGAGAGACGGACGAACGGACGGGCAGACAGACAGACAGACAGACAGATAGATAGACAGATAGATAGATAGATAGATAGAGAGATAGATAGATAGATAGATAGATAGATATATGCGAAGTCTGCTTGCAGTACGCAAATAAACACTTCAAATTTAAAAAAGTCGTAGATCACACGTACCTGGGAATCGACGTTACGCGATGCATGTGGAAGGAAGGTGACCGTATGACAATTTTTTTAGCGACACGTAATGAGCTGACGCTAAATGTACAAAAATTGCACGCAGACATGTGTTGAAGAGTTGCACATGTTTATACAATCAGTTGTTTGCACTTGCGCAACGATGCCAAATAGAACATTGCAACCCAGAAATTTCTCTGCGTTTTTTTTCCTTTTTTGGAATTTTTTGTACCTTTTTCTTTCGGTTCACCTTAACGTTCGACCTACCCACGCCCCGTCTTCCCCCTCCTTCCTTTTTCTTTCTTTTATTTCAGGATTTTTCTCGTCGTTGCCCTTTTTTTCGCATTCTCGATTTCTCTTTTGTCAGCAAACATGTCGCCAAACCCTTAAATCAATTCTGCTGAGCGGGACGCCTACACGGATACTCAAAACATAAGTTTGTCAATGGCCATCCCCATTAAACACGTATTCTTCAGACTCTTTCTTATGTAGTTATTAAAGGGGAAAAAAGTGAGCCCCGTAACCGTCTGCATCAGGTGCGACACCCCAGCAGTAGCTCCTAAGGGATGGAATGAGGGATTAAAAGGATAAGAATAAATAATATATATATATATATATATATATATATATATATATATATATATGAGATCTAACAGACAGTAATGCCAAGGAATGTACAGGGAAGTTATTAGAACCAATGGAATGTAACTAAGAAGAAAGAAGAAAGAAAAGTGGATGAAAAAATAACCAGCCATGAGCAGGAATCGAACCTACGACCTTCGAATAACGCGTTCGATGCTCTATCCACTGAGCTATAGATGGCTTATAGATGGCGCTGACTGTCACTCGTACTTCTAACTTCACATATAAACCCAAAAAAAAGTGGATGGAGGGAGGGCCGCTTTGATAGCTCAGTGGATAGAGCATCGAACGCGTTATTTGAAGGTCGTAGGTTCGATTCCTGCTCATGGCTGGTTATTTTTCCATCCACTTTTCTTTCTTCATTCTTCTTATTTACATTCCATTGGTTCTAATAACTTTCCCTGTACATTCCTTGGCATTACTGTCTGTTAGATCTCATTAATATTGTGTTAAAACACGGAAAAACGAGCCCTTAGGTATACACTTCTCTCCCTTATTTCATTGAACGAGGGTCTCGTACTGGCAGACTTGGTGTGTTTAGGTTGTATAAGAGGGACAATTAATCAGCTGCCCGCTCATAATAAGTTCACGTGCCACGTGACGTCAAACATGCGAATAAGAGTGTTTTCACACTCGTTTTTTGGCTTATAGATGGCGCTGACTGTCACTCGTACTTCTAAATTCACATATAAACCCAAAAAAAAAGTGGATGGAGGGAGGGCCGCTGTGATAGCTCAGTGGATAGAGCATCGAACGCGTTATTCGAAGGTCGTAGGTTCGATTGCCTGCTCATGGCTGGTTATTTTTTCATCCACTTTCTTTCTTCTTTCTTCTTATTTACATTCCATTGGTTCTAATAACTTCCCCTGTACATTCCTTGGCATTACTGTCTGTTAGATCTCATTATTATTGTGTTAAAACACGGAAAAACGAGCCCTTAGGTATACAATTCTCTCCCTTATTTCATTGAACGAGGGTCTCGTACTGGCAGACTTGGTGTGTTTAGGTTGTATAAGAGGGACAATTAATCAGCTGCCCGCTCATAATAAGTTCACGTGCCACGTGACGCCAAACATGCGAATAAGAGTGTTTTCTCACTCGTTCTTTGGCTTATAGATGGCGCTGACTGTCACTCGTACTTCTAAATTCACATATAAACCCAAAAAAAAAAGTGGATGGAGGGAGGGCCGCTGTGATAGCTCAGTGGATAGAGATTCGAACGCGTTATTCGAAGGTCGTAGGTTCGATTCGTGCTCATGGCTGGTTATTTTTTCATCCACTTTTCTTTCTTCTTTCTTCTTATTTACATTCCATTGGTTCTAATAACTTTCCCTGTACATTCCTTGGCATTACTGTCTGTTAGATCTCATTAATATTGTGTTAAAACACGGAAAAAACGAGCCCTTAGGTATACACTTCTCTCCCTTATATATATATATATATATATATATATATATATATATATATATATATATATATATATATATATATATATATATATATATATATATATATATATATATTTATAGAGGAAGGAGAGTGTGAGGTGCAGGGACAGCAAGCGACGGAACTAAAGAGGAGATATGAAAGATGGAAACGGTCATAGGAGTTCGAGGACGGGGCACCACTTGGCTAGAGCATCGGCTTCAGGAAATGAAGTTGGGTTAGTCCTGTCGGCCAGAGCAGCGCTGTCGTCAGGGACGGGCGTCAGTAATAGGCGTAGGGAGAGCCTAGCCCGCATGAGCTGCGCGGACGTCGAAGATCAAGAGGGCAAAATTTGGCGGCATGAAATCCAGCGAGCGAGTCCTTCAGAACCCATCCGGTGTCACTTACGTTCGGCATCTTGGTATATAGAAGTACGCCGCCTGCTTTTACCCTTGTTTGTAGCTCATTTATTGTTGTGAATCTTATTCATAGGTGTTCGCGAACAGACGAACGCCGCTATCGTCGGTAGCCCTGTGCAGGGGCTGGATGCAGCGACTGTGTGCCGGCTTCGAAGTTTTTAACTCTATCGCTTGTTCGTGTCTAAAGCGGCCACCACTTTGCAACACACCGCTTCTACTTTGCGTGTTGTCTCTTTCATTTTCCCATTCCCTTTTCTCCCCACCCTCCGAGAATATTTTGAATCACTACCAGTAAGTCGTAATGAAGCAAGGACTGCACTCCTCTGCTTTATAGATTTTTTCTCTTTTCAGATTGCAATTATCAACTGGGATACGCGCCAGCACCAGGAGGTGACCTCACTATTAACCCCTTGAAACTAGCTTGCCAAGGATGACATGGTGCTTTTGCGAGAGATAGGTCCGCCTATCGAAACGTCGACCAGTCTGTCTGAGGCACTTCCACTGTTTACCCTGATTATCCCACAACGTTTTTTTTTCATCTGTCGGCTCCCATTTTGATTTTGAGTCATCAAAAATGCTCGATTGCAGTAGTCAGTCGCTGCCCACATCTCTTCATTTTAGGGGCGAAGCTTGTCAGGCTGTGGGTCACTCTCTTCTGTAGAAGCATCAGAAGATGTAGCATGTACCTACCTCAAGTTTATAACTTCGTCAATAGATGTCTTAGTGTGTATATGTCCTTGGAAATAATATTACTAGATAACCGCTATCACTAGAAAATCTTCGCAAGAAGATTTTCATATAGTTAACAATTCTTATAGTTGACGGACGGACAGATAGATGGACGCACAGATGGATGTACGCACGCGTGAATAGGCGAACGGACGGATGGACTTGAGAACAGAAAGAAGGACGGATGGACAGGCGGACAGATGAGCAGAAGCACGGATTGGTGGATGGACAGACAGACAGACAGACAGACAGACAGACAGACAGACAGAGAAACAAACAGACAGACAGAAGCACGGACGGATGAATGGACTACAGGCAGACAGACGGAGGGACGCACGAACGGCCAGACATACAGGCAGAAACACGAACTGATGTATGTAAAGACAGACAGACATACAGACTGCAGCACAAACAGAGGGGAGCTCGAACGGATACACGCGCGGACGAATTGACACACACAAGCATGGACAGATAGATGGACGAACAGACAGACAAAAGAATAGACGAGCAGACGTATGAAATTACAGACGGACGGATAGACAGACAGACAGAGAGACAGAATCACGGAGGGATGGACAAACAGACAGAACCACAGGCGGACAAAGGGAGTGACGGAGGAGAGGCACGGATGTATGGACAGACATACATACATACAGACAGACAGAGTGACGAACCAATGGACGGACAGAGAAGCAAAGACGGATTGACAGGCAGACGAAAACACGGACGGGCGTACAGACATAAACGCAGACGGACGGAGAGACAAAAACACAGATGGATGAATGGATGGACAGAAAGAAGCACAGACGAATGGGTGCACGCATGGATGAACAGACATACAGACAGAGACACGGATGAACAGATGGACAGATAGACGGATGGATGGATGGATGAACGAAGCACGAACGGATGCACAGAGAGAGAGAAGCAATTACAGACGGAAGGATTGCACGCATGAACGGATGGACAGACGGAAGCATCGCCAGACGAATAGAGGCAGAAGATGGATGGACGAATGGACAGACTAACAGAAGCATGGACGGACTAAAGCATGGACGGATGGGCGCACGCACGCACAAACTGACAAACAAAAACACGGTTGGGTGGACAGAAGCAGGGACGGAGAGAAACTTTGCCCTACTCATCATCATTTACTGCGAAGATATCCTGTAATTTTTTATAAGTGGTGGCTCTTTATGCAATTCAAACTTCTGAATACGAACAAGTTTTGTACGTAAATGTGTTTGTTGTGGAATTGTGTTTGACGCTAAAATCGAGTGATCTGTAGAAACCAAATGCAAGGTTTGATATGATATGAACAGATTTGGGACAGATAAATTTGGCGCATCTAGTTGATTTGATTGATATGTGGGGTTTAACGTCCCAAAACCACTATATGATTATGAGAGACGCCGTAGTGGAGGGCTCCGGAAATTTAGACCACCTGGGGTTCTTTAACGTGCACCCAAATCTGAGCACACGGGCCTACAACATTTCCGCCTCCATCGGAAATTTGCGCATCTAGTGCCGAGAAGTACAGACATTCGGACGATGTGTTGTGAACTCTCTGGGGGACACATATGTGGTGAAATGTGATACAGTGCAAAACGCACCGTTAAAAGCAGTTTTTATTTTCGGAAAAAAAAACCTAAATGAAAAAGGGGCTTGTGTAAGAAGTGCAGTGGGCGTTTAATGTGCGCGCCTTGGAAAAGAGCGCAGCAAAAAAATAATCAAGAACGCGTGCGAACGGTGGCCGAGGCAGAAAACGAAGATGGTGAAGATGTAAGGTGCAAGAGGGCGGTGATGCCCGGCGAGACGTCAATAAATTAGAAGATATCCAGTAGCACCGAAGAATTTTGGTGGCTGAGCATCCTAAACTTTGTTCGGTACGAAGAACACTTTATATTGTTCATCAGGCCAAATCATCTGGAGAAAAGTGTGAACAAAGTTTTGAAGGTGTTTAACCAATTTGGATGTGGACTTCACTTCGGAGTAGAACTTCCGAAGGATGACGAAATCCAGTTTCTAGATTTAAAGTTGCACCGTGAACCTAGCCACATATGTTGGGCAAATATTCAACCACGGAGGAAGGATAGGTAGGAGAGGACATGCCCAGCCGGCGTGCTACGTGAACAGCGTGGCGGAAATGACATCATGGCGGCCATAATCGTTGGGAACAATGGTGGCGTTGTTATGGTTACGTGTTGCGCAGTGGAGCTCGTCTAGCAGTTAGCGGCCGCGGCTGGCGGCGGCATGTGTGCCAACCCAGGTCTTGTGTTGAGCCGTGGTGGACAATATCCGTGCTCTGCGCCGCGTTATTGGTTACGCAGTGTTTTCCTGACAGTTACTGTACTCTTAGCAACGTTTTCAAATCCCATTGTCCATCACGGGGTTTTAACAGTGCATGCCTATTCATGTCTCGTGCGGAGGATGACGCGGATGAAGCTGTTAATGTTCAGCGAAATTGCGTTGGGTACCATGACGCAGCTGAACGACGGCGAATGCCTTGCAGGTCAGTGACGGTTCAGCAGTGCTCTTGCTTGCGACAACGGACGACGCTGTTGAGCGCAGCAAGACGCCATGAGGACCATGTGTACATACGTAGTTTCGTGTTTTGTGTACAGTAACAACTTGGGTTGCCCGATACTTGGAAATAATCTTTAATGCCTCCTTGCAACAAAAACGGGTCCCAGACGACTGGCTTGTAACAAAAGTGGTCCCGGTACACTAAACCAGAGACAAGCAGAATATCAAAAATTACCGGCCGATCTCCTTAACCTGCGTCTGCTGCAAACTCCTCGAACATGTTATATCCAAAGTATATATCAGTACCTAGAAAATACAAAACTGCTACATCCTAACCAACACGGCTTCCGACAAAAGCTATGAACCGTAACGCAGCTTCTTGAGACCATCCAAGACTTTTCAAAAGCAATAGATAACGAAAGACAGGTTGATGCAATATGCCTTGATTTCGCAAAAGCCTTCGATAGGGTTCCTCTTAACGAATTTATTAAGAAATTGAAGCAGATTGGCATAAATAACAATGTAGTAGAATGGGTCAGGTCATATCTGACATGTAGGACGCAGTATGTGGACATAAATGGCTACAAGTCTGATCGTTTCTGGAGTCCCTCAAGGGTCTGGAGTCCCTCAAGGGTCCGTACTCGGACCGGTGTTATTTCTCGTTTACATTAATGATATTTGTTCAGACAATAATCAAAATATGACTGTCAGACTGTTCGCCGATGATTGTTTACTTTATTGAGAAATATGCAACCATAATGATCAAAAAATACTCAGCGATGCCTTGGCATCTGTCGAGAAATGGTGCGAAACATGGAAAATGCAAATAAATGAAGAAAAAGCAGTTGTTTTGCGAGTTACAAACAAAGTAAAGCACGTCGAAAATTTCGAGTATCAACTAAGTTCCACTGCGTTAGCTACCGTTAACAGATGTAAATACTTAGGAGTAACAATATCCGAAGACCTAAACTGGACCCAACATATCAGTAATATTTGCTCTACTGCTGAAAAGAAGTTATGCTTATTACGCCGCAAAGTAAAACTGGCTCCAGCCCCCGTAAAGTTAACAGCGTACTTAACAATAGTAAGGCCTACACTGAAATACGCAAGCATCATATGGGACCCTTATCAAAAATGATTAAATAAAAACATCGAGCTGGTACAAAGAAGGGCGGCTAGATTTATTCTTTCAAAATATTCTCGTAAAGATTCTGTAACACAGATGCTGCAAGAATTAAATTTACAGCCCCTCGTGGACCGCCGTCGCATAGCCAGACTTAAATTCTTGTTCCCGCTTTTCCAAAATACATTTAACTTTGATGCAGAGCAATACCTAATTCCCCGTCAAGTGCGGAGCCTACGAAGTGACCACCTCAGAAAATATCTAGTTCCTCAATGTCGTGTGAACACATATGCATACTCTTTTTTCCCTAGAACAATAGAAGACTGGAATGTATTACCCGATGCTATGCGTGATTCTCAAACTGCAGAACATTTTGAAAACAATGTTACGAAATATTTTCTAGGTGAATCTTTGTAAACGGTGATTGCTGTTTTTGGTGTGTGTGCCTGTCATCTTTTGACTATGAATCTATTTGCTGTAACTTGTCTCATGTACGTTGTAGGATGTAATATTGGGAAGTGTATTTTGTGATGTATGTGATGTAGCATGTAAGTCGTAGAACGTAGTATAGTGATGTATTCCTTTTGTATCGGTTATGCATTTCTTTTTTACGCATGACATGACGGTTGTTATGTCAGTTTTCTACTCCACCCCTATAACGGCCCAATCGGCCAACAGTACCTGGATATAACTAAATAAAAATAAACTTGCATGTGCGTATTAAAACACCTTTTCTGTTCCGCTTGGTACACTCTCCACCAGCATTGCATGTAATCTCAACGTAACAGCAACCGCGTTCAAGTGTCACTTGTACCGTGCTTAAAGTCACCATGGTCGCAGAATGCTGACGCCGGTGAGTTTCACGTGGAACATGGACACAGTGGCCGGACGCTGCGTCGACCACGTGGCGGTATGCAACCGTAGAAGGCGCACGACCAATCTTGTTGTATCTACAGTTGCTAAATTATTGACGTGAAAACACTCGCCATTGTCAGTGCATCTAGCGCGCGTTCTCTTGTAGTTGCTTCGTTGCCGGCGGGGCGTTACTCCCTGTTATTACTCGGACGAAATAATTTCGCTGAAGAAGTCCTGCTGGTTCAGAGTTATGAGCCCCATTCTATTAGTTTAGGATCGTCACGACACACGCGCTGAGCAGCCCACCTGCTTTCCAAGCCGGAGGGAGAGTCGCACCTTCTGCTTTTTATTTGGATGTAAACAACAGAGGAGAATTCGCCCAGTCAATACGGCCGACTTCCAACTTCATCGCGGCTTCAGAACGAGTGACGTCAGGGCCTCTCCTACCTTACCTTCCTCTGTGTATTCAACGCTCCAAAAAAGCCCTCACAAACTTTTAACTCAGGGCATTCTAAAATTGTTAGAATGGGAATAGCTATGTTTACTTTGAGTTCCGCCAAAAAAAATTGTGCTCCGAAAAAACGACAGAAATTTTCTCAAATCAGCTTGAAAGATTGAGTACCACTGGCTTTCGTCAGCCCGTCCTGCGCAAGGTTGCACAGAAGTTACTGAAAAAAGTAAAACACTAGACCAAGAAAATGACAGAATAAAGTAACCTGTGAAAAAGCCCTCTGTCATCCCCTACATGCACAAGCTGTCGCATGGTGTTTTTTTTTAAAAACGTAGCAAATAGATATGACGTTGAGGCAGTTGTATTGGTCCCAAACAAGCTAATCAAGCTTTGTAGCAGAATATAGAGAAAATTAGGGCAAAACGCTATGGGTCAAAAACAGAGAGGATGCGATGTCAACCATAGGCAGCCATATGTAAATTGTAAAACAGGTGTTGTAAATTTGGTACTTTTGTCCTGTGATCTAATCTGCAGAGGCCAGACGGCATGGTGTGTAAACAGCAGGTTGCGAGAACATAGAAGATCGTTGGACAACAAAAATAGTTCAAACATGCCCAAATATCACAGCATCGTGCGCTTGCAACCCCTTTTTTTGTGATGCTAATGTTTAATTGAAACACACAGATCGGACCAAGAGAGAGCTGATAGAGGCATTTCACCTTAGGAAAAGCCAGCATAAATGAGTAAGCGCACTGTCTATCACGTTGGAAGAAAAAGAATTTTCATATTTTATGAGCCCTCTGACACTCTGATGTGAGGCACGTGTTTTATAGCTCCATTTTTTGAAGCGTTAGCTACACTAGCCTCGCTCAGCGAATTTTGCGTGGCACTGGTCTGTGCATGCGCCATTATACTCCGCCGCCACCGCGCGCAAATCGCCACCGGTGTGCGCGCAATTCGATGCACTGCGTAGACGATCAGTGCGTAGTGGAGCCGGCACCTCCGTCGCACTCGGCCGCGGCCGTGCGCGACTCGCCGCCGCCGGTGTGCACGTTCCAGAGGAGTGTCGTCATAGCCTTGGTAGACATATGGACGCCGACGCGCACGCCTTCCCTGTGCAGTCGCCATCTGACACTGCACTGCAGCCGCTTGATAGCGCCTCTGACTGGCGTTTGCCACTGTGGTATAGCCTTGGAGAAGGAGATTGCAAATGCTGCTCAACGGTGCTGTAGAGCGAAGAAGCTTAACTCATCGGATCCCCAAGTAGTTGCCCGGCAAAATAAATATGCATGTGTCACAAAATACGTATACCGTGTGTGTGTCATTGGAACAGATGTAAGCATGATAACTGGAAAGCTAAGGATAATTAGCTGAACATTTGCTAACGCTACGTATATCCTGGCATAGCTGAGCTAAGCCACTGCCATTTTTTGTTTTTTTTGCTGTTTCACTTGCCAGGTCATGTGGCAGAAGTGGTATATATGTAGCTACCCTTCTGCCGGATAAACTTTGCTGGCGAGTAGGTGCTCTTGGTCTGTCCAATTTGCCATTCTAGTGACCTTGTTTATGTGCGCGCCCTTAATCAGTTAAAAGACAGAAGATATCCATTGAGAAAAAATCATGCCAACTTCAAGCGCTAGTGAGTGGTTGGCGCACCAACCGTGCAATCTCAATGGGAAGCCGATGAGTGGATTTAAGTGAAGCAGGAAGCTTATGTAGCAGAAGAGTAGGGGAGTTTGAAGACAGTGTGGCGAACGGAAGGTTGTCGCTGGACCGGACGCTGAGGATGAGCCGTCTGGTGTAGGACCCGAGTATTAGACACTTCCACCCGCCAGCGCCTTCTGCCATCGCGTTCCCGCCCGAGAGGACCATGGCCGTTCGGTCCTAAACTCCAACTCAGGGCCAGCTTACTTCGGTGCTGACAGGCAAGCAGCAGCAGTTGGGCTACGCACCAGAGCTGTGTGCGCAGCTGCCTGGCCAGGTGAGTCCTAGTTTCTCAACACATAGTCAGCAGCCAGCGTTCCCTCATCGTTGACGTGCCCGCGTCCTAAAGCTGGGGCGACCGGGATCCAGCTTTTTCATTCGCTAAGGCTCAATTTGTTGGTGAGACCGGAGAAGTATCTTACCTACTCTACCAATCACCCATGTCAGGACTGTCTCCCGTAGATTGATGCGTGGAACTGTAGTATTGTGGGCTGTCAGAAGTGTTTCACCACCGTGAGTGAAGTTTTTATTAAGTACTTCGTGTTGTGGTGTTGTGGGGATCCTCGTTTGCGTACTTGTTAATGAAATATTTTGTGGGAATTTCGTTCAAAGAAATGGCTTTGAATATTTTAAGACTTTCACGGGTCCATACCTAGATATTTCTCATCAAATAATATTAAAAACCCGCATTACACTCTCCCCACTTCCGCTTCATCATTTCCTGACCCAGCTCTTGCGGAACTAAATTAAGTCAACGTGGCCCGCTAAGTCAGTTGAATTTGAGGACCCTGTTTTACTAGAACATACTAAAGCATATTTCGGAGGCAAGACTATCAGTACGCGTCATGAACTTGATTAAAGACCACGTGTATCTTCTCTACAAGAAACTAAATTGGCAAAAATAGATCAGGGATATGTGTATTACCATACTTACAAAGCAATCAACCTGAAGTCACCTACTTCTAACTACAATTACAGGAAAGAGTGTTCCACCTTTGTTCTTAAATAAAGACGAGCATCAAACTTAAACTTTGTCAAAAACCAAATATTACTGCGAGCCTAACCAATCGTTCTTCATTTTTCCAATCAGGTGGCCATAGTACATGCCGATATTTACATTTGCATACGCCTGCCGGAAATGTAAGTGTAGTTATTTCTCTCGTAGCGAAATATTGTTCAAGCCTGACTAATACGTGCGTAGACAATTTGATCTCACTAGTGACTTTCATTCCTTGATTTTTTTATACAGAGAATGAGTAGAAACATGCGAATATATGAAGCAGTTGAAATATGGTGGACATATTTGCCTGATTTTATACCTTACCCCAACTTTAGAATTGGTCCTAGAAGTGGGACAGACCACACCTAAGAGTTAATGAGTTAAGGTAGATTTAGTACTTCAAGTGAAGAACGCATGCAAAGCATTTTTACAGGGTATGGATGTGATATTTCATGTTCGAGCAACTGGAGAAAGCAGCATAAGGTGCAAATACTGTGCTGACATAATTATGTGGCTGTCTTTCGCAACATGGAAAGTGCACCACAAGGAAAATGTCATGTGTGAAAGTTTAAAATGGTGGTGAGCGAGCCGAAAATCACCGTGTGACATGAGCAAACTGCATCTTGCCAGAACCATAATAACCTTGAGCACAATGAGCAATCTGAATTTAAAACTGAACAACACTCAAGTAGGATACACTATATTAAAGCCCTTGAAGCTGGAGGATGAAGCCCGCTTTCGTTAGGCGATTGCTTTGCTATCATTGATTTGTCAATTCATCTACAATGACTTAAAACTGTTTGGACCGAAGCTTTCGATACGTTGCCATTACAAGAACACAGCGCTAATTTAAACATGCGCACGGAAATGTTGATAAAAAAAGTTCCTCCACATTCCCAAAAGGAATTGTGGGGAAATGTGGATACATTTCTTGCGCCCAGAGAGGGTACCGTTGCCTTAGACATCTCCCATCACCTTGAGAGGCACCCAGCTAGCAAACGGTAGAGAGTGAAGCACACGCTTTACTGCTTTCAACGGGAGAGTGGGGCGTAGGGAATACAAAGAGAACGAACGGCGAGGGAAAGATGGCAAAGCATTGCACCTGTCATGGTACCTGACGGCCATATTGTCAGCGTCTTATCTACACAAACGCTACAAACGCGTTTAAAACGCACTGCATTGAGGTAGTGGCAAGTCAAGAAGGGGGAGGGGGGGGGGGCTCCGGTTGCTAGAGGCGAGGATAACCGCGTGCACTCGAACCTGTTGCGGACAACTGCCTTAGAAGGGGACATGACAGGGGCTTCGGTTGCTAGGGACCCACGTGTCCCCAGCTGTTCTTTTGGGAGAGGGCAGTGGAGAGATCCCGACGGACGCCTGACATTGCCTGACTAAAAATTCATTCCTATTTAAAAATGCCTCACCTGCTCCAAGTAAAAGGGAATCTTGAGGCAATGAGAATAAACTGTGTAGCACACATAATGGTGGTTTGCACGTGGGAACTCAGCGTTAAAATAATGTTTTTTTAGGAGCGAAGCTGCTTAGGCTGTGGGTCGTGCGTTCACAATGTATGTAGCACAAGTAGTAGTAGTAGTAGTAGTAGTAGGTAGCCTGCTCTCGTTTAGTCCTTTGAATGTCCACTGAATGGCAGTACATGTACATGATGAATAAGGTCGATAGATGAAACAAGTTTCCAAGGTAGCGTCCCTCATTGTTCTTAAGCCGTTCTCTTCAATCTCTCGCTTACCCCTCCTTTTCTGTGATATCCGCGTCTGTGATTGATGCATTTCTTGCACGTGATCTTGCTAATGGCTTGTGGTGTGATTTATTATTATGCAAAAGGTTTAAAACGAGTATGCATGGGCGTATGGCTCCAGCCGGGTTTTTGCCGTGGTCAAAGACGAAATTGTAGCCCTGATATTAGCTGAAAACTGGGAGTGTTTCAGTGTGGGCAAAGTCAACCAGTTGACCACGACTGTTTCACAGTGCTCTTTCAATGCCAAATCCGCTATTAGTGCTCGTTCAATGCCAAATCCGCTAAGAACGCTGCGTTGCCGTAACACAACAGAGAAAGGTTTCGCTCTCTTACCTCGTGCTATCCGAGGTGAAGCACACCGTGAGGTGTAGCTATGAAAAATTCCACGCGAATGCTTTCGTAGAAGTCAGCGTCGTACGTCGACACGCATCTACGAAGCGAGCTTCTTTGTAGGTTTTTATTGAACGCCAGGCACGCCTCAAATGCACGTTTCGTAGATGCCAGTTGGTAAAATAATTGCGCGTATGCACGTATAAAGACCAGCTGGAGGGTGCAATCAACGCACCTTCAGAAGCATTTCACGCTTAACCAGATGACTAGAATGCGGCATAAAGGAGCCGGAACGTGCTGCTTTGGAACACCACACCAGTAGAACTCTCACTTTTCAGGAAGTTCCGCACACCACACCAGAATCACCTGGCTTCACAAGTGCCCAAATGGGCACATTTAAAAGAAACCGCCAACGCGGTGCTGCTAGTCAACCGTTCATACCAGTATGGCCGTGGTTTTTCTTTACGTGTGCACAAGCTGGCTGTGATTACTCGTCACACCATCACGCCCTGTGCTCACCGACAGGATTCAGCAAGAAGCAGGTTCACTGTGACACAACACGAACAAAACACGGTCGGTGAAATTCTAGTTATAACTGGACAAACCGAAATGCGCAATAGAGTGAATAACTCTGGAAGTACAGCGCCAGTCTCAATGGCTAGTGGTGTAAAATATAGAAATGCACAACGTTGCCAGTTGAGTAACGCGCATCGTGCTTGCTCGTGTGTTGTTTTGATTATGTTCATACAGGTAACCGTTCAGTCTACGAGTCATTTCGTTCCATTTTGTTTCATTTACATCTATTCACCGTAGAAATCGAACCCAAACATTCGATTTTTGGAGAGTGTTTTTAAACTTCTAGGAGGCGCCCCAAGAACATAGGCGAGGAGGAAAAAGAATGGTCTGGCTATATTGGAAACTTGTTTCATCTAAAGACCTTATAGATGAATACATGATAAAAAATGAGAGATAGCGCTAGTTGGAATGTTCACTAGATGGACAGATGGACGGATGGACAGACATACACCCAGACGGACTGACGCATGGAAAGACGAATGAACGCATGGAGAAACAGACGTGTAAACGGGAAGACGCACGGACGGACGCACGCATGGATGGGTAGAAAGACAGACGCACGCAAAGAGGAATCCACGAACAGACGCACGCATGGTCAGACGAACGCATGGACGGGTGCACGTACGAACAGACGCAAAAACGAACAGATTGACTGACAAACGCTTCGCCCTGCTCATCATCATTCACTTCATGGATATTTTGTGACTTTCTAAGGGTGAAGCTTCTTAAGCTATCGATCGTGCCTCCACGATGTATGTAGTAGTGGTAGTAGTAGCAGTAATAGTAGAAGTATTAGTAGATATTGACCTCTCATTTAGTTCTTGGAGTATCCGCTACATGACGGTACTTATATATGGTGATTATAAAATGAAAAGATGCGAGATGGCGGTACTTGGAGCAATCACTAGATACATGAATGGACGGGCGCACGAACGGACGAACAGACAAACGGATGGACGGATAAACAGACGCACGGATGGGCACATGGACGAAGACAGACAGACAGAGAGATCGACGAACAGACGGACGCACTGATTGTCTGACATACGCACGGATGGACAGACGCAAAAAAATGAACGAGCGGAAGCACCCACGGACTGACAGACGCTTCGCCTCACTCGTCATCATGCGCTCTGTGGATAATGCTGTGATTTTTTACACAATGCAGCCAATAGTGCCATTTGTCGCACGTGACATTTTTCTGTCACAAGAAACGCGATACGCGTTGCCAGCTTTATTAGTTAGCGTGCACAGTTCCAAAATAGCATTAGGATAACAAAAAACAGCGTTCTCGGTTCGGCGTTGCTGTTCTACAGCGGCGTCCCCAGCACGTATTCCCGGATTTTCTCGGGAGGCGGGCACCCAGCCAGCGAACAGTCGAGAATGAGGCGTGAGTGAACGGTAATGTGGGGCGCAGGGAGGAGAAAGGAAACGGTGATAAAAGGAGCAGCGAGAAAGAGAAAATAAACATTTAATAATAACAAATGCACACTGAGCCTTCTTTAAGTGGGGCCTTCAGTTCAGGGCTCCATTGCCTTGCGCGACCTTGCGAGCCCGCTGGACCAGCTGCTGCTGTTCCTGCCGGCGTCAGCTGAGCAGTGCAGACTCCCAAGAGGAAGGGGTGAGTTGGGAATGGAAGGAACGCCCTGTGGGGCAGAGCATTCCCACGTAGAGTGGTACACCGTCAGTACGGATTCACAGAAGGGGCAGTAAGAGGGGTAGACAGTCGGATGAAAGCGATTTAGCATATAAAGGCAAGGAAATGAATTGGTCTGTAGTTGCCGCCAAGCGACAGCATCGACTCTGTTAAGTGAAGGATGAGGGAGAGGATACGTGTAACGGCTCTGTCGGTAGTACTCCAGCGTAGCGTTGTAGAGTAGTGGTTCTGTCAATGCGTCGTCTAGATTGGACAGCTCTCCCAATGGAGCGCGGCCGGTCAGCTCTCGGGCAACGGAAAGGAGCAGCGAAGCACTACACCTACCTTCTCCGGACGTGTATAGCCACAACAATAGAAAAAGCGTCTGAGATGCGCACAACGCAATACAACCACCGCGCCTAATTCAACCGCGACGATGCATTCAGTACCGACTATCTGCTTGAGACGATTCGAGCCATCGTATGGGAGGAGCTGCGGAAGCTGTTACCTTCAACGCTGCTTCAAGCCAATTCTGTTGCCGACATTGTACGCGAAGAAGTTCGGCAATCGCTTGGAATCGCAGAAGCACAGCAGACTGAACTGGAAGCAATGAGCTACGCCACTGAAGTGCGTCACAACACTCATTCACGGTCTCGTCAGGACACTGCCCAGCCACAGTTCTTGCTCCAGGCACCACCACCACCACCACCGATGCCATACCACTCGCCGGCCGGCCAGCGCTACGCTTCCAGGAAGACTGACATCTAGCGAACCTCTGACTACCACCCACTCTGCTTCTACTGCGGTGAATTCGGGCACAGGTACCGCCGCTGCCAGTTCCCGACAGATAGGACTGCGTGGATTCGCCGTCAATGCACCACTTCCCCATCCTGGGGAATGACCACGGGACATCTCCGACTACATAGCAGGAACGCTATGGACACCACGAAGCCCTTCCCGTTCACCGTCTTCCAGCCACCACATGTCATCGCAGCACCGGCAGTACTCTGGCCCAATGTGGGGCCGGTCTGCTAGCCCATATCAGGGAAACTGAGGGCAGCAACCTATGCAGGTGCGGTTGCTGTGTGACGAACTACCGAAGATCCAACGACGACGACGACGACGTGACGGAGCTTTCCGAGCACGACGCCAACCAGGCAAAGTCCTGACGACGAAACATCACTTACCGAATGTGACCTGACGACGCAACATGGAAGCAGTAGAACTAGCCGACGCAGCCGTAACCCGACGCTACGGCCTAACTACAATGCGAGACGGCGAACTAGCGACCTCGACGTTCTTATCGATGGTGACATTGTGACTGCTTTCGTCGATACTGGAGCGGACTATTCCGTCATCAGTTGGTCATTCGCCACGAAGTTGAAGAAAGTTAGGACAGCTTTGGAAGGCCCCAATTTTCGCACAGCCGCAGGTCAACTAGTAACACTGAAGCAAAACTGCGATTCGGCCTAGTTGGAATCTATCCATCCTGAAAATGTATGCGCAGGCGAACAAGGACAAAGAAAGGCCCAAGGACAAAGGACAAAGGACAAAGTTGCGCCAGTTTGTATTCCTTTCTTTGTCCTTGTTCGCCTGCGCATACATTTTCAGGATGGATAGTAACACTGGCAGGATCCTGCACACTGACAGTTAACATTAGCGGCTGTATTTATCCTGCTTGGAAGAACGCTAACATCGTCTTAATACATAAGAAAGGAGATGACAAGGACTTGAAGAATTACAGGCCGATCAGCTTGCTCTCTGTAGTATATAAGCTATTTACAAAGGTAATTGCTAACAGAGTAAAGAAAACATTAGAATTCAATCAACCAAAGGAACAAGCAGGATTTCGAACAGGCTACTCAACAATTGACCACATTCATACTATCAATCAGATAATAGAGAAATGCTCAGAGTACAACCAACCCCTATACATAGCCTTCATAGATTACGAGAAGGCGTTTGATTCAGTAGAAATATCAGCCGTCATGCAAACACTGCGGAATCAGAGCGTAGATGAAGTATATATAAACATTCTGGAAGAAATCTACAGGGGATCAACTGCTACCATAGTGCTTCATAAAGAAAGCAACAGAATACCAATCAAGAAGGGTGTAAGGCAGGGGGACACAATTTCCCCAATGCTATTTACCGCGTGCTTACAGGAGGTTTTCAGAAGCCTAGAATGGGAACAGTTAGGGATAAGAGTCAATGGAGAATACCTTAGTAACCTGCGCTTCGCCGATGACATTGCATTGCTGAGTAACTCGGGGGACGAATTGCAACTCATGATTACGGAGCTAGACAAGGAGAGCAGAAAGGTGGGTCTTAAAATTAATCTGCAGAAAACGAAAGTAATGTACAACAACCTCGGCAAGGAGCAGCGCTTCGAGATAGGTAATAGTGCACTTGAAGTTGTGAAAGACTATGTCTACTTAGGGCAGGTAATAACCGCAGAGCCGAACCACGAGATTGAAGTAACTAGAAGAATAAGAATGGGGTGGAGCACATTCGGCAAGCACTCTCAAATTATGACAGGTAGTTTGCCACTATCCCTCAAGAGGAAGGTATATAACAGCTGTATCTTGCCGGTACTTAGCTACGGAGCAGAAACCTGGAGACTTACAAAGAGGGTTCAGCTTAAATTGAGGACGACGCAGCGAGCAATGGAAAGAAAAATGGTAGGTGTAACCTTAAGAGACAAGAAGAGAGCAGATTGGATTAGAGAACAAACGGGGGTTAAGGATATCATAGCTGAAATCAAGAAGAAGAAATGGACATGGGCAGGGCATGTAGCGCGTAGACAGGATAACCGCTGGTCATTAAGGGTAACTGACTGGGTTCCCAGAGAAGGGAAGCGGGTTAGGGGGAGACAGAAGGTTAGGTGGGCAGATGAGATTAAGAAGTTTGCGGGTATAAATTGGCAGCAGCAAGCACAGGACCGGGTTAACTGGCGGAACATGGGAGAGGCCTTTGTCCTGCAGTGGACGTAGTCAGGCTGATGATGATGATGATGATCCTGCATACTTCATAGTCCTACAGCGTTGCTCTAGAGATGTCATCCTTGGCATGGACTTCTTTTCCTTCCATGGTGCAGCCATCAACCTATGAACAAAGTCGATAACGTTATCTACAGAGGAACCACTACCACCACACACGCCGTCAGAAAACCCCGCCTTGAATGCACTAGAAGAACAAGTCACCATTCCACATCGCTCCAGCGTCATTATTTCAGTCGGCGCTCCGAAAATCACGTGACTTAGAAGGTGTCGTTGAAGGTATTCAGCCGCAGTTGGTCACCCGCAATATTTGAGTCACAAGAGGAATTGCAGAGCTGCGGGGAGGCAAAGCGAAAGTTACGCTCACGAATTTCAGCAATGAGTACAAACACGTGAACAAAGGAATGACGGTCGCATACATAGAACAAAATTGCGCAATCCACCAGTGCTTTCACCCCCGCCGATTCTGCGGAACCTGCGCAAAAGAACCAAGCCCCTTACTCAACTTTTGACGTCATTCCCAGACTTCCGAACCATAAGAAATGCAGCTCAAGACACTACTCCTGGTACGAAGATTGCTTTTCATCGTCATCGAAAATTCGGCAGACGCCAATCGCGAAACATGGCGTCATTACCGAGGAAAATTACAGACCACTTTGTCAGGGTCCGTACAGGGTTTTGACGCGAGAACGCGATGACGTAAAGAGACAAGTGGGTGAAATGCTACGAGATGACATCATCCAGTCCATTGGCGTCTCCCGTGGTGTTAGTGAAGGAGGACAGAACCCTACGTTTTTGCATCGAATATCGCCGCCTCAACGATATCACAAAAAAAAGAACGTGTATCCTCTTCCACAAAGACACGAGGAACTCGATCGGCTCCGTAACACGAAGTACTGCCAGCTTCTTTGTCCAAGTCACGACTCTTTGACAAATTTAAAATTGCTTATAAAGTAAGCATAAGTGTTCATGAAAGTTTGGGACATCAGAACTGGTATGGGTACACCAAGCACTGAAGAAGCATTGATACTTACCTCTGGCATGCAAAAACAGAGAAAAAAGGGAAGTAGCACCAATGCAATTGCCAATAAATGTAAAGGCGTACAGCAGCGGAAAAGAAAGTGGACACAAATACCTTTAGGGTAACACTTATTGATCCAGGACACTTAAGGCCTTAAATGAGAAAACAGCTCAGGACATATTTTTTAGGTGCATGTTAACTGACAGCTGGCTCACATATTCCTTTCCAATACTACTCAATTTTTCAGACCCCTACCACCTCACCTTGTTACACTTTTACACTCTCAAAAACTGCATTCAATAAATGTGTACAAACCACAAAAAAATCATTCATGGAACTTGACATTCATTGAATGCGTAAAAGCACAGAGAAGCACACCACATGGTTTTCGAAATGCGGCACCGGTGCTCAAGAATTTCCGCTATGCTGCGGCAAGATGCATGTCAGTCAGACGGGAATATGCATGAACGAAAGCGTGCAGGAACAAAGGCTTTCAATAAAGAATATACAACATGTCCGTATGTGTGACCCACTGTAATTCACAGTGTGAGCTGTGGCTAAATAAGGTACACATTTTCAGTAAAAGTAGGGACATGACATTTCAATTAATCTATTAGGTATTTCTTGAAAAAGCATGGGGTCTCTTATGTATAAACGTAGGGTGCCTCGATGGCAGCGTTGCTTTGAAGAAAACTGTCATTGATGTGCGGTAATGTTTTCGGGAAAACATTTCATGTCCGTTGATGACACTGAACCAAAGGAGTCGCAGAGGACAGTGTCGCGCGGCCAGTATTTGGCGACTATTTGCCTGGCAGCGCTAATAGTACTCAGCGAAAAACTTGTGCTAACGTCCGTAACTGCAAAACACAGCACGAAACGCGATGCAGGGCAGTAAAAGCCGATGACAAGAAGAAAACTGCACCACTAAATTATCATACATTTTTAAACACCACCATGTCTAAGGAAAAAAACGCAGAGACAGGACGATCGAAGAGCGCCACCCTCTCAGTTTCAGTTTCGGTATCGAGTTGTCATCTGAAAAATGGTATTTATGTTGCTAGAAACACCTTAAACACGCGTAATAACGCCGTCATACGCAAATGCACCGTCTTATATTGTTGTCTTATATATATGTCAGTAAAATTGACAACACATTGTTAATAATTAGGCAGACTATCTGGAACAATTGGTCAAGTTGTTCAGGTGACATTTGCTTCTGACTTGAGAATACAGGCGTGCCTATAGTTCCCCTTGCATAATGAGGAGCGCGGGTAAGGGGACGGTTAAGGTCACGGAGGAAGGAAAAGGTAAGGAGAGGCCCTGACGTCACTCGTTGTGAAGCCGCGATGAAGTCGGAAGTCGGCCATATTGAGTAGGCAAATTCTCCTCTCTTGTTTACATATGAATGCGAAGCAGAAGGCGCGACTCCCTCTCCGGCTCGGAAAGCACGTGGGCTGCGCAGCGCGTGTGTCGTGACGATATGAAACTAATGGAACTGGGCTCATCACTCAGAGCCAGCGGGACACCTTCAGCGAAATTGCTTCGTCCGAGTAATAACAAAGAGTAACAGCTCGCTGACAACGAAGCAACTACGAAAGAACGCGCGCTAGATGCACTGACAGCGGCGAGTGCTTTCACATCATTAATTCAGCAATTGTACAGACAACACGATCTGTCGTGCACCTTCTACGGTTGCATTCCGCCACGTGACTGACGCAGCGTCCTGCCACTGTGTCCGTGTTCCGCGTGAAACTCACCTGCGTCAGCATTTTCAACCGTGGTGACTTTGAGCACGGTGCTAGTGACAGTTGAACGTGGTTGCTGTTACGTTGAGATTACATGCAATGCTGGTGGAGAGTGTACCAAGCGGAACAGAAAAGGTGTTTTAATACGCACATGCAAGTTGTTACTGTACACACACAACACAAAACTACGTATGTGCACATGGTCCTCACGGCGTCTTGCTGGGCTCAACAGCGTCGTCCGTTGTCACAAGCAGGAGCACTGCTCAACCGTCACTGACCTGCAAGACGTTCGTCGTCATTCAGCTTCGTCATGGTGCCCAACGCTATTTCGCTGAACACTAACTGCTTCATACGCGTCATCCGCCGCACGACACATGGATATGCACTTGTTCTACGCACTGTTGAAACCCCTTGATGGACAAAGAGATTTGTAAACGTTGCTAAGAGTAATGTAACAGCCAGACGAACACTGCGTAACCAATAACGCGGCGCAGAGCACAGATATTGTCCGCCACGGCTCAGCACGAGACCGGGGGAGGCACACATTCCGCCGCCAGCCGCGGCCGCTCACTGCTAGACCAGCTTCACTGCGCAACACGTAACCATAACAACGCCGCCATTGTGCCTACTGAGTATGGCCGCCATGATGTCATTTCCGCCACATTTTTTACGCCCTGCGCCGGCTGGGCATGCCCTCTCCTTACCTTTTTCCTTCCTCCGTGGTTAAGGTAGATTTATTACAGTGTCCCCCTTATTAGTAAGTCAATAAAAAGTATAGACTTTGTGCCACCGTCGCCTTTCTCCCTCCCACGCATGGTGATGCTTGCGATATGATAGTGCACATCATGCACTCACAAATGTTTTTTTTTTTTTGCTTCCCTTCAGCCTTTACTTCATTTTATGATAGGTCTCCCTTGTTGTTTGTAGTAAACGCCAGTGCTTCTGATGTTAAGCTGCAAAGAAAATCTTATTAAACAAAATTAAGCGAGTATGCCTTAAAGCATGTGGCATTGTACTTTACGCTTGTTGCCACTCGATACGTTGAGCTTTATTGCATGATGTTTACATTGCATTTCTATCCCGTGAAAACGCACGATACAAAATTTAAATTACCATAGTGGGTTTTCCATGTGTTGTATATGGTGTTCAAATGACACAAAAACGCGTTCATTTCAGTGTAAACATCATACACGAAGCACATGTACTGTGCAAAAACACAGAAGTATTTCAGGCTCGTTTCTAAATTCATACAATATCAACGTTCGTGCAACGTTATTAGGAAGTCATGACATAGCTACCCGCTGTAGTAACTTAGAAAAAGTGTGTCCGCAGTGAAGTACGGGCTAGTAGCACAAGTCTGCCGCTTCACCATTTTAATAATGATGCTGACACGCTTATGACGCGCCCCTCTGCGTAATAACCTTTACATAATTTTAGAAAGTCAATATAATTCTTTCATGACGTTGGAACGATCTGAGATTGAACTATTCGAATACTAAAGGTAACCGCACAATTAACGTAGATACGCTGCGTGAACATTCAGACTGTTTTTGCTGGTAATTTGCAGTCGTAAGTTCGGTTACACGTAAAGCGTGGGCCTGTATTTACAAACATCGTTTTTCTTGTGCGTGAAGGCAGCCTTTAATAAAAGAAATACCAGATGGAAATAAATAAAAGAGGCCTTTCAAAAGTCCCCCTGAGGGCGTTTTAAGAGCACCTAACGAAGGGCGTCCTTGTGCGTTTAAGCACAGTATGACCAAGGGCGTGGTGTAACACTCATGGGGTTGAAGCTGCGTAGGTTTTTATGCTTGATTCATTCACTATTGTGCGCATAACTTATTCCCACAACAAAAGGTTAGAGAAACTGTGCATTAATAGAGAAAAGGACAATGTGTGCGAGCCGAATTGAATGCGCGTGAACGATGTGTTGCGAATAATACCTCCTTATAAATCTGATCTAATTAGGTTTTAGCCTATTAAATTGGGGAGGTTCACGCCTTTTGCGTACACGTGTTTACTTCGGCTGGTGTTAGCACTTTTGCCGTTTAATCTCCTCACGTACCCACCTACAACTGCGGAGATTCTTGAATTATTTCAAAGAAATGAGAAAGCTGATCAAACGGATGAACTGTTTACGACAGGCTAGCGCCGATTTAGCGTATTCGTACTTTCGGACATCGAAGACAGCAGCAAATCGTCGAGTATTACCAAAGCTTTAAAATTGTTCGTATTGTGTCTCAATTGTGCCAGTTTAGTGGCCTTGTTACGCGTGATATGTGCCCTCGATAGAAAAAAAACAAATGTGCTCGCTGACATACTGCTTCGGAGCTTAATTTTTATTATAACTGTTAGTATGCGGTCGATTTCTTTCTTTTTGCGCGAATACGCACATTGTCATGCAAGGTTATCCCTAGGTACCTCTTAGGCTACCTCGCAGGTACCCGTTTTCGTAAATTTGTCTAAAGGCAGCTGTTGCAGATAAATTCTTCAAACGTACGCCTAAAAGAGCCTAGGATGTATGTATTATAGCGAGCACATCTTCAGATTGCACCAGTGCATCGTAGTACAAGGGGCTAATTCGAGCAATTAACGTGTTCACGTTTGATTAAGTCACTTGTAACGGTGGAGCTCAGTAATCTAGATCAACGGACGTCATCCTTTGGCACTATTGGGCCAAGCATGTAGGCGACGCAAAATTTCATTTTAGAAGTGTTGCACTTTGTCGCTCATATTTTATCCGATTATATAGGTCGGGTTTTGGTGTAGCACGATCGCTCTTTGGTTCAGAAGTGAACTTTTTCCACTTCAGTTTTCATCGAAGAGAAATACCCGTAGGAGCACGCTGAGAACTGCTTTGCAAAGTGCTACTTTAAAGTTGTATCTCAAAACATTCAAGAATTTTTCGAATAAGTACTGCACATCACAAATACAGTTGATTACCAAGCAATTATAATAGGTAAAACACGTGCCAATCGAAGCTAACTCGTTATCATGTGTTGTTCTCGCATATATTGCACCAAGCACCCACCCAACACATCTCCACGTATGCTACCATATCCATGATTTCGCCTACCGCATCTCCAACCAAACACGTGTGTGGTGAGAGACACGGTGGGCATCCGCGCAACACGCTCAATACATCTCCCGGCATCCGCCATGAGTGCGTGTCCATCTACCCATTATGCCCACCGTGTGTCCACCAATTTACCTAATTTCCCAGCATCAACCCGGCACTTCCACAATGCCCACTATATTTACCACCATGCGCACCACATTTCCTGTGATACCCACCAAAATTATTATCATTTCCACCTTAATTTTATGGTGGAAAATGTAACATACCGGACTATCTGCTATCAGCATTCGCCCTAGGCAATCTTGTCTCCTCCTCCTCTCCACCGTTTCGTGCGCTTTACTTTCCTTTCTTTGCTTTCTTCCCCCTTCCCTTCCCCGCTGTGAGCGCGGCTACATAAGCCCACCAAATAAACGGCCAGGGGTCTTTTTTCGTCATGGCGAGGCCCAGCCAAGTGTTCATCGTCGTCTTGTCTCTGAGTTAAACGTTACATGGTGTCAGAAGTGGTCCTGATGTTCGAAATGGACCTCGTCAAGCCCCCGGAACCGCTGCAACTGTCCGGCAACATCAGGAAAAACTGGCTGGTATTCAAGCAGAAGCTGCAGCGGTTCATCGCCGCTACGGAACCGGAGAAGCCCCGCCCATCGGCCGTAAAAGCAGCGATTCTTCTGAGCACCGCGGGGGACGAGGCGCTCGAGGTCTACAACAACTTCTCGTTCGTGGCAGGTGAGAGCAAAGAAAATTAGGACACGTTAGTGCGGAAATTTAGAGAATATTGTGTCGACTAGGGTAATGAAGTCTACGAAAGGCACATTTTTCCACTGCGAAAGCAGGAAGAGGCCGAGCCTTTTGAGCGGTTCCTACGGGACTTAAAAAAGCAAGCAAAGCTGTGCAACTTCGGTACGCTTGAAGAGTCCATGATCAGGGATCAAGTGGTGTTTGGGACAAATAATGCGAAACTTCGAGAAACGTTGCTGAGTGACAAAGACTTAAACTTGCAGAAAGCAGAAGAAATTTGCAAAGCCGCTGAGCTTGCTGCCGTTCGGAGCGCAGCATGGCCAAATGAAAGCCTGCACGTTGACTTTACACGCCGCACACACCGCATGAAGTTTGCGAATGGAACTTGGTGTCGAAATTGTAACAAGGTAAATGCCCCCGAGTGGTGCCCGGCGTATGGAAAAACTTGTTATGCATGCCAGAAAGGAAATCACTTTGCCGCATGCTGCAACAATGCGCGCAAGATAAGCGAGGTTCACAAAGCCGAAGAAAGCGATGAAAATGTTGACATCTTGGGCATCAGCATTTGCGGCGTCACCAGAGACATAGGAGCGAATTGCTTGGTTCGTGGAAAAATAGCCAGTCAGGAAATACAATTCAAGGTAGATACCGGGTCTCAGGCGAATTTGCTGCCCCTAACCCTGTTCAACCGAATCGCCCACGCAAGCACTCCGCAAAAGAGCGCCGCTGTCCTCACGGCATACAACGGCAGTGCAATCAAACACGTTGGCGTGGCGACCGAAGATCTCGAGATAAGCGAAGCACAGCATTCAGTCTCGTTATTTATCGTGAAAAAGGGGCGCCGAGCCATCCTTGGCTTAAAGACATGCCAGCAGATTGGTCTGGTACCGGTGACGATGGATGCCGTGAATGTAGGCGATGAGCAAACGAAATTCCAGCTTGCATTTCCTGACCTCTTCAGCGGCACCGGCGGCGTCAAGCGACCCTACAAAATGGTGCTACGAGAGGATGCCGGTCCAGTCGTGCAGCCTGCCCGCAGAGTACCCATAGCGTTGAAAGGACACCTGCGACAAGAACTGCAACGAATGAAAAAGGCCTCAATCATCGTCAAGGTGGATGAACCAACTGACTGGGTGAGCCCCCTGGTAGTTGTGCACAAGAAGGATGGTACCCTTCGCATTTGCATGGACCCTAGAGCAGTGAACAGGAGCATTAGGCGGAAGCACTATCCTATGCCTTCACGAGAGGACATAGAGAGCGAGCTGGCAGGAGCGTGATACTTCTCCGGGCTTGACGCTAATGCCGGCTTTCATCAGATTCCTTTCGATGAAGCCACTTCACGAATAGGCACTTTTGGGACACCATTTGGGCGGTACCTTTTTTGCATCTGCCTTTCGCAACTTCCTCAGCCAGCGAGGTGTTTCAGAAGACTCTAACAAAGATGTTCGAAGGGCTGCCGGGAGTGCGCGTCTACGTAGACGACGTTTTAATATGGGGCGACTCAAAGGAAGAACACAACGAACGTGTCATTGCAGTGCTAAGGCGGGCGCAAGAGGAAGGGCTGACATTTACTCTAGCTAAATGCATGTTCTGCACCACGCAGGTTGCATTCCTTGGTGATGTTATCAAAAGAGACGGAATTCGCCCTAGTCTCGATTTAATCGAAGCGTCCGTGTCATGCCAGCCCCAAAAGATAAACAAGGTGTGCGCAGATTACTCGGGGTTGTGAAGTAATTTTGGAAGTACCTGACAGCTTTGAGCGACAAAACGGCGTTGCTGCGTAGCCTGGTGAAAGAAGCATCGGTGTTTGACTGGACAACAGCCCATGAGCGCGAATGAGACCAGATCTGCGCAGCGCTCGTTAAGCCTCCGTTGCTGGCTCTTTTTGATGAAAAAAGAAACACTAAGATAACTGCGGACGCCTCAGAAACAGGTATCGGCACTGCCTTATTGCAAAGACACCGGGATGACTGGCGCCCAGTGACCTACGCTTCAAGAGCGCTGACGCCGAGTGAAGAGCGATACGCCCAGATAGAAAAAGAAACACTGGCAATTGTTTTCGCTTGTGAAAAATTTTATCAGTTCGTGTATGGACGAGGCATTACGATAGAAACTGATCACAGGCCATTACTTGCGATTGCCGAAAAGAACATTGCAGACATGTCACCCAGGCTACAGCGGTTTTTGATCCGTCTTACGAAATATGATTTTTTGTTGCAGTTTGTACCTGGTAGAGACCTGTTACTCGCAGACCAGCTGTTTCGTGCCGCACTACCAACTGGCGGAGGCGACCAAGTCGAGGACGTGGACGTCCACACAACGCAAGTAGTCACCAGCATCATAAGCAAAGCGACTATGTTGCAGCTGCAGAAGGAAACCCTCGAAGATCCGCTTCTCAGCCGCACCACGAAACAAATGGAAGATGGCATGGCAATAGACGTCGTACTGAAACCGTATGCGGAAGAGCTATCCGTGGTCAATGGAGTGGTGCTAAAGGGTTGCAAAGTTGTCGTGCCTAAATCAATGCGTGTGGAAATTCTTGAGCCAATGCACGAAGGCCACTTGGGTATGAACAAGTGCAAAGCTAGAGTCCGTAGACTGGTTTTCTGGCCGGGAATGAGCAGTGACATTGAGAAACGAGCACGAACGTGCAGCGTATGTCGAAAGTACGCATACAGTCAACCGAGTGAACCCCCCCTGCTACAGCCAACGCCCGACCGACCGTGGCATCGCGTAGGCATAGACCTATTTACATTCGCTGGAGAACACTACGTAGTTGTGTTTGATGTCCATTCTAACTTTCCTGACGTCGAGAAACTCAGAGGTACCACTGCGGCGGAAATTATCGACAAGATATCTGCTATCTTCTCGCGATACGGCGTTCCCAACCAAGTTTGCACCGACAACGGGCCTCAATTTGCATCGCGACAGTTTGCGTCCTTCGTGCGCCGATATGACTTCGAGCATATCACCTCAAGTCCAGAGTTCCCATGGTCAAATGGCTTAGCTGAAAAGGGGGTACAGATCGTGAAGCGTATTCTAAAGAAAACCCACGAGTCCCGGGGTGATGTATGGCTTGGTCTGTTGGCGTATCGATCTTCTCCCATTGACAGCGGTCACTAACCCGGAGAACTACTGCAAGGTCGCCGCCTGCACGCCACTCTTCCAGAATACAACGTCGACGAAGGCATACCCGTATGGAAACAGCGACAGTCTTCCCGAGGCAGGCCACTACCACCCTTGGAAGCCGGAAATGTGGTCCGGATCAAACATGGAAGCTGGTCGCGCCGAGCGAAAGTGGTACAACAGACTGCACCACGATCATACGTGGTAAGAACGGAAGACCATGGGCTCCTGAGACGGAACCGACAGCACTTGCTGCGAACGGACGAAAACTTCGACAACGAGGTCAGCCCCGAGGGTAATCCGAACCCCGAAGCGAGGCCCCCGACGAAGTTCAGTGATGGATACAGAGGCAACATCACGCCGGACAACCCACTGGGAAGTCACCAGGCGCAACCAGCTTAGCCAGAGGAAGATTAAAACGCCACCATTTCTCCAGACACTCCAGGAAGCTCACTGGCTGGCCTGCGCAGGTCAGGACGCCAGCGCAGTGAACCGAAGCGCCTTCACTACGGCCATCCTTCCATCAAGTAAACGAGCGCAAAAGAAATCAGCGTTTCGAAAATGTGTGAAGAGAAGATGTAACAGACCGGACTATCTGCTATCAGCATTCGCACTAGGCGATATTGTCTCCACCTCCTCTCCACCGTTTCGTGCGCTTTACTTTCCTTCCTTTGCGCTCTTTCCCCCTTCCCCGCTGTGAGCGCTGCTACTTAAGCTCAGCAAATAAACGGCCAGGGATCTTTTTTTGTCATGACGAGGCCCAGCCAAGTGTTCATCGTCGTCTTGTCTCTGAGTTAAACGTTACAGAAATCACTGGCATTTTTAATGGGGTTGCATGCGTGTTGCCTGCCAAGCTGTGGAACTCTTTACGAGGAATCGCAGAAACAGACAAAAACCAGAATTTTTTTTTTCTGGAGCGACTCGGGGATAGCCATGTAGTGGATTGCAGTTGCTGCTAAACGATGGGTGACTTGCGTGTGAAACCATGTTCTCAAAATACAATGGCTCACTTCTGAGTGTTTTTCAAGGCACTGTGCAAGCAACGACAGTCCAGCGAATTTGCTGAAGCGTGAAGTCGCAGCCAAGGCATTGGCGCACAAGCCACTGTGAGATCCACCGGTCCACCAATGGCATGAGCATGCCCCACCGCCATGGTGATGCCCTCTACACACCCCGTGTGCGCCTATGTATGAATTTTGAACTATGAAAGTCTTTCTCAATAAGTCTCGGTTACTGCTTCGATCACAAGATTTCGCCGGAACGCCTCATTGAAAAAACCATCTTGAACAGGGCCGTTGATGCCTTCACAGTTGGCAAGGCAGAGATGTATTGGTTGAAGTTGGTGCAACACACCGCGTATGCGAGCGAAATTATAGCCTTCGGAAAGAGATTACGAGTTTCGATGTCATTCAGTGTAGTACCGACTTTACAACTATTTTTCGCCCCACCAAGGTTGTCTAGTGGCTGAGGTACTCGTCTGCTGACCCGCAGGTCGCGGGATGAAATCCCGCTTGCGGCGGCTGCATTTTGGATGGAGGCGAAAATTCTGTAAGCCCGTGTGCTGAGCGGGTTTCGGAGCACGTAAAGAACCCCAGGTGGTCGGAATTTCCGGAGCCCTCGACCATGGCGTCTTACAAAAATATCGTGGTTTCGCGATGTTAAACCACACATATAATCATTACAACCATTTCTTGACCAGCACCAACAACTACGTTTGAGAGGCCGGCTTCAGCAGCTGGACGACAGAAAGAACCCGAAGCGTCCAATTTGTCTTCCCGTATGACCACCGATTTTCCTTTCTCTTGGTTGATGCAGAGCACAAAAAAACTGCTGCACTGTGGAATGCAGATCACCCTCGTAGACTTCCGCGAGTGTTTTTGGATAATAAAAAAAGGTGTCGTACGATGAACAGCGTTTTAGAAGCGCGCTTGCTTTGCCGGCGGCGCTGCGTTCTTCCCGAATTTGTGCCGGTGCCATTCCTGCAAAAAAGAATTAATGGGCAGCCCGTTTTGGGGTGGTTGGATTTGATTTCTGTAGGCCACTGTATAGTCGCGATGAATAACCCGCATCAGGAAAGGTGTACATCGTTGTTTTTTCTTGTGCGTGACCAGGGCAGTACAGCTGGAAATGACAACCGATTTGACAACGTAAGCATTGATACTCTCTTTCAAGTGCTTCGGAGCAGGACATGGAATACTTCCAAATATAAACTCGGACAATGCGAAAGCCCTTCATTGCAGTGCCATGCATCAGTGCTCACTCTTCGAAGAAGACGTTCAGGGCTGTGCCAGTGCTCACAGAGTTCAGCGGTGTTTTCAAGTCGAATGTGCGCCGTGGTGTGGTGGTATTCAGAACGCGTCATCTGCACTAATATTAAAGCACTTAAACATCACCTCGGACACAGCGGCTTGCGTTACAACGAGATGCTCACCGTGGTAGTAGAAGTTGAATCGGCAGTTAGAGTCCTGTGGTCCCGCACTTAGAAGATGACGTCACGTCCACACAAACTCTGACACCACCCAACTTCTTTGTCGGCAAGTGTCTCGCACTGAGCCTACTGAACGAAAAATTATTGCCTTTAATTTCGCCGCATCCGACTTTCGTCGAAGAGCACGGAACCAAAAAAAGCTACCTCTAAACCTGTGGTGGAAGTGGTGAAAAAAAAGGGCAGCATGTCTTCGGAGTGAATGATGGAGAGTGGGGGCGCACCATCCGTCCGTCCACTCGTTCTTGCTTTCGTCTGTCCATGCGTGCGTCAGTGTGGCCACCCGTGCGTCCATCCGCCCGTACATGTGTGCGTCTGCTTGTGCGTCCGCACGTACATCTGTGCATCCATCCCTGCGTTCATCTATGCATCCGCTCCTGCGTCCGTCCATGCTTCCATCCGTCCGTGCAGCCATCCGTGCGTCCGTCCATGTCTCTGTCTGTGCGTCCGTTCTTCCACCTATTCAACACTCCAAGTACCACCATCTCGCATATTTTCATCATATATTCCTCATATAGAAGCTCCGCCATCCAGCAGGCATTCCAAGGATTGAACAAGAGGAGGCACACGCACACTTTCTTACGGTTTGCATTTCGTGTCTACTTCCCACCTTTGGCTTCGAGCTCTGTGAGTTTTCTAGTTCTTTTGCCCAGACTTTTCAATTATCGACACACCTCGGAGGGGCGTCCCCCTTAGAAGGGGGGATCAAAACCCCTCCAGCAACCGGGACCGGGCCGACCACCTGATAGTGCTTCTTACACAAGTTCTCCTCCCGGCCCAAGCATGGTCCACGTTGAGAACTCTGATGACTCCTCCGTTGAAGATATGGCTTCGGACAGCGACTACGTGGTCGTACCAAGCCGACGCCTGAAAAGAAAAATCAGCCGGACATCGCCGACTGGCCGGCAAGCACAGACAAAGGCGAGTAGCATGCGGTCGTACACCATTTCGTATGTGCCGACATCGAAGACAGACAACTTGAACTCTCTAAATAGGCAGAGCCTGCCAGAGTACTTTGAACTCGTCGCTCCAGGGAAAGTCGTAGAGATACGCATAAGTCCTCGAAAGAACATACTGTCCGTAGAGGTCACTACGAAGGATTTATTGGACACGCTGAAAGCGATTGTTCGATTAGGAAACATTCCGGTGCGCGCATTCTCCGCGTATGACGAAGACACGACAACAGGAGTTATATACGATGTGGATGAAGAGATAACAGACTCGAGTCTCGAGAAACTGCTGTCATCGTCGGCTCCCGCGCTTGGTTTCCACCGCTTTGGACGCACGCGATGTGTTAAAGTAGTGTTTCAGTCGAAGATGTTACCCACACGTGTAAAAGTTGGGTACGTGAAGCACTCGGTACGTCCTTACGTACCAAAACCTCTGCAATGTCATAAATGCATGAAATTTGGGCACGTTAGTGCAGTTTGCAAGGGTGCAGTAACCTGCAAGCATTGCGGCGGCCTTCATGATGGTGATAACTGTAATTCAGTGGCCAAATGCCCAAACTGCTTAGGCGCCCATGACGCAACTTCAAAGGAATGTCCCGAAATGAGGAATGAAATTAGTATCCTGAAGAAGATGGTTCGAGACCACCCCACACACAGAGAAGCTGCAAGGGCTCTACGGCGCCGTAAACATCGTTCACAACACCGACGCAAACGAAGCAGCAGTGCTCATAGCTTATCGAATTCTACACACAAAACCGTGCCCTCACCACCTACTAGCCTACTTTTGTGGGCCAGAAAGGAGGATACGGATGCTCAACTGCCAATACAGTCCACGCAAGTACAATGTAACCAGTCATTGGCTCTCCCCCCGCCCGAGACTCAGTGGCCTTCACTACCGTCAAGAGCTACGATAGCAGCATCATCACATAGTGCTCCTACCCCCAATGAAGAAAACAAGAAGATGGACAACGCACATGTCAAGGCTATGCTTAAAAATTTGATGGGTTCAATGCGTAAGATTCTCAGCAGCCTAAACACTCCCGCTGCTAAGGCGGCTGTGTAGCTACTTGAGGTTTCGGAGCCTCTTCTACTGGTTCTTCAGTAAGTGAACATGGCACTGATATTCGAAGAACGCTTGCGCCAGTCGCTTTTTATGCAATGGAATGCTCGTGGCTTATGCAGCCGTCTGTCAGATTTCAGGCAATGGGTTTTTAAATATCAATTTCCTGTTATCGTTATATGTGAACCGAATATGGTTTCATCTTTTCGTATATCTGGATATATCCAGATTTGGTCCCGCAGTGATCAACGTACGAGCAAAGTTCTCGTTTGTATACGCCGTGATTTGACGTTCTTGAGACATGAAGTCGTGTCGCATACCAGCAATGATAACGTGAGCCTGACTATAACACATAAAAGCGGACATTCTCACTAATAGGAGGATACATACACCCAAGCGCACAGATGGACTGCTTCCACCTGGGAACCATTCTCCAAGCAGCACAAAGGCCACACATTGTGATCGGCGATTTTAATGCACATCAACCTCTCTGGGGTAGCACTACAACAAATTATCGGGGAAGGGATTTGGCCAGTTTTATATGCAACTGTGGACTAAGCGTACTCAACGACGGATCACCTACATTTGTTCGTGGCATGTCCTACAGCAGCTGCCTCGACCTCTGTTTCATTTCCAGAAGCCTCCTGTCTTCCGCATGTTGGTGCACAGATTTGGACACTCACGGCAGTGACCACCTTCCAACCTATGTTCAGTTCAGGTGGTTTCGCCGCACGCACACACGCTACATCCGTCAAACCGACTGGACACTGTTCAAGGCATCTGTCAAGTCTGGCTGTGAGCACACGACTGATCCATCCGAAGTACAGAACATCATTGCTTCTTCACTGCGTGACACAACCAAACAAGTTAACCTATCGATGCAGAGATCAGCAGTTGACACCCAATACGAGGCCCTTCGTGCAATCCGTCGCCGTGCCGAACGCCGATACAGACGAACGAAGTCGCCTTCAGACCTTTCCGCCTGTCGTCGAGCTCAATGACATGTTCTTCGGCATCTTGACAAGATTGACAGGCAACGTTGGAGAAAGTTCTGTGGATCTCTGGACCCTAGACAACCTCTATCTAGGATCTGGCGGGTGGTACGAAGTTTGCAGACAACTCCCCAACAACGTCAATCATTTAAAGCTGTTGCTCTACATCAGGGACGGACAGAAGTTGAGATAGCCAGTGAATACTGTAGCCTCATCGTGGACACCACTGATGGTCTTGCCACTAATGAGTCTTTTACTACCGTTGCACCTTCATCGTCTGACGAGCGCCTTGATGTACGTTTTGCAATGCATGAGCTTGACACTGCGATTTCTGCCTCCCGCCGATCATCGGCACCAGGACCTGACGGAATCACGTATGCTGCACTCAATCATCTTGATACAGAAGCACGACGTATCCTGTTATCTCATTATAACACCTCACGGGAGTCAGGAGAAGTCCCAACTCATTGGAAACGCAGTCGCATTATTGCATTGCTTAAGCCGGGGAAGTGTCCTTATGCACTTTCCTCCTACAGACCAATCGCCTTAGCCAGCTGCGTCGGATAAGTGATGAAAAGAATGGTACTGTCAAGATTAGAGTGGCTTCTAGAGAGGAACAACTTCTTTCCTGAATTTATGAACGGCTTCAGAAGAGGCCGATATGCCATTGATGGTGTGGTCGACTTGATCACCAGCGTTGAAGAGGAAAGAAGCTGACGCAGACTAGTGGCGGCAGTCTTCATAGACATTAAGGGTGCCTACGATAATGTGCTGCTTTACGCGATCCTTGACGCACTGGAAGATTTCGACATCGGTGGACGACTGTACGCTTGGATTTTTAGCTACCTTAGGAACCGCACCATTTACATGACGACCAATAATGGAGACACCGATCGATATAAGGTTCATCGTGGTGTTCCCCAAGGAGGAGTTCTCAGCCCGATCCTATTCAATGTCACAATGATCGGCCTAGCAGCAGAACTTCCCAGCACGGTGAAGATCACTGCATACGCTGATGACGTATGCATATGGGCATCCGGAACTACTGGTCCGCAATTACGAGCTCGACTACAGCGTGCAGTGACGATCACATACAAATATCTACGACGTCAGGGGCTCACTCTTTCAACCGACAAATGCGCAGTGCTTGCGTTCACGCGCAAGAATATGTCGAAATACCCGATATTCAATAATGGGACAGCGATACCTGCTGTAACGCACCACAAGTTCCTTGGGGCTGTTGTACACAGAGATGTATAGTGGACGAGGCATGTCGCAGTACTTAAATCTAAATTGAAGAGCTTTGCTCTCGTTCTTCGCCACGTAGCAGGAGCAAGATGGGGCCCGTCAGAATCATCGCTACTTCGATTGTACATTGCTCTATTTGTGAGATACATTCGATACAGCATGCCGGTGCTCTCCAATATGAGAACTAGTTGTGCGAAGACGTTAGAGAGTGTTCAAGCTCAATGCTTACGAAGATGCTTGGGTCTACCACGCTGTACTTCAACAAATGGGACAATTGCAGAGGCTCGGGCTTGTCCCATAAGTGTATACATGCTCTGCGAGCCACTTAGAGTTCACCTCCGATTGCTGAGCAGACACAGACAGCACCCATTGTCAGTACTACCCACCACTCACCCAGAATGCAGTTTCTCAAGAGTGATATCCCGGCATGAAAACATTACATCATCAAGATTTTCTCCGCCAAATTCCCCTGCAGTGCCTCCATGGGTCCTGCCTAAACCATCTGTTTCATTTACGATACCTAGAATCACGAAGAAGTCGCTCATTTTTTCTGTTGGCCTGAGACAGCTGACCCTATATCACTATTACACAACGTACAGTGATTCTCTGCACGTGTACACCGACGGATCCACCACGCTAAACACCTCCACCGCGCCCTTTGTCATCCCAGACATGGATATCGCTCGACGATTCAAAGTGGACCATAAAACCACATCAACTGCCGCAGAGCTTGTCGCTATCCGTGAGGCAATAAGATTTATTTCCGGAGAGCAACCTCGAGCCTGGACGATTTTATGTGATGCCAAACCCGCTTTGCAAACCATTAATTGCATCATGAAGCAAGGTCCGTATTACAGCTTGGCAATAGAAATCACAGAACTTATTCGGGTTGCTTCAACAAATGGTCATTTTATAACTTTCCAGTGGATTCCCGCTCATTGCGGCGTGATGGGAAATGAAGAGGCAGACGCTGAAGCTAAAAATGTCTTAAGCAGTGCCCCTGAAGTACGCATTGCGTTTTCACGAGCTGACACCAACGCCCTGCTTCGCTGCGTGATGCGCTGCTACACACTTCAGTACTGGACCGAACCGGAACGGCGACACTAGCGACTTGACAAATGGGACCCGGAGATGAGGTTCCGCATGCCCCCTAAATTGAAACGGCAACTCACAAGTATGATCCACCGCATTCGTCTTGGTGTTGCGTACACCAGACGTTACGCACATATCATCGGTCGCAGTGACACCGGTCCTAATTGTGAACAATGTGATGTGCCAGAAACACTTGACCACATATTTTTTGTCTGCCCAGCATACGCACGTGAACGACAAACACTGATTTCTTCTACTGAAATATATCGCAATAGGTCATTAACTGATGAGACCATGTTGGGCCCTTGGCCAGAAGACACCAACAGTGCAACTGCGGTCACAAGAGCAGTTATAACCTTTTTGGAAACAACTGGACTATGTGCGTGGCTATGAAATGTGTCTCAGCTAGAAAGAGCACTACATACTCACCTCTCTATCTCACCATCGTCATTCATTAATCTTTCTTTTCTCCTTTCTCTTCCCGAAGTGTAGAGTAGCAGGCTAGAGCAAGCTATCGCTCAGGCCGACCTCTCTGCTTTTCTGTAAATAAACTTACCTCCTTCTCCTCCGTTTCACCTTTAACTACCTCGAGTTCATGGTATATACTATTTCACTGTATATTTTATTGTGTATTTTCCTTGTGTATTTCACTGTATTTCATGGCACTGCGGCCCAATGTTCGCTAACATTTTTTGAAACCAAGGAGGTTACACCCCGCGAGTATAACGTAGCAACCCTTTATCGTCAGATAGTGCTCAATGTACCCACCAATAGCTGATAATGGAGAATGAGAGACAGGAGCATTCGGCTTTTAGTTAACGCGCACGCCGCGCACTTTGTATTGTTCAACGAAGCAAAGGAGAAATCTCCCACCGGCGCCTTCTTGGAGGTCAAAATGTAACACTTGTTACACACTAATACTATGACTACAAAGGATTGATTGATTGATTTGTGGGGTTTAACGTCCCGATCCATCATTTGATTATGAGAGACGCCGTAGTGGAGGACTCCAGAAGTTTCGACAACCTGGGGTTCTTAACGTGCACCCAAATCTGAGCACACGGGCCTAAAACATTTCCGCCTCCATCGAAAATGCAGCCGCCACAGCCGGGATTCGAACCCGCGACCTGCGGGTCAGCAGCCGAGTACCTTAGCCACTAGACCACCGCGGCGGGGCACTACAAAGGACGAACAGGTGCCGCTATAAGGAGCTTCACGTCGGCTGCTGACACTGGTTTGCAAACGCTAAGGACGTCCCTGATCGTTCTACTTCAGGGGCGTCCGTCAGTACGAGTCATGGTGCCCGTCACGTCTTGGACGCCTTCGAAGGCATTTGTCTTCGACGTTGTTGTCCTTAAGGGGACTAGTGCCGAGACCATCGTTGATGCGATGGCCTCTATAGTGGGCCTCTCAGAGGTATACTGCATGCAGCATCAGGGAGCTCGAAACATCCAAGTCACCGCGAAGAGCATGGCCTCCATGTGTCTAATCGTCAATGCTCGCTGCCTGGTGATTGGCGGCGAGCGTGTTCAAGTCGTTCCCGTTGGCCCACAATTGACCAACTTCGCCTGCCTGTTCCTGCCATCGTTCGTCTCAAACGAAGCTCTCGTCCAAGCGTTATCCCCATATGGCAAAGTGCTCACCGTCACCAGTGGTTTGATGAGCGGGCGACGCGGCGTACTCACTGGAACGCGGTATGTTCGAATGGACATGAACGCCGCTAATCCTGTGCCGAACTACCTGAGCATCTCCGGTCACCGTGCTATGTTTGGCTACAGTGGTCTCCAGCGTGTATGTCGAAGATGGGGCTCAGGGGACCATCTAGAACTATGCGTCCAGGTTTGTCTTTACTTTTTATTATGGCTGCTACACTGCTTATTATTTCATTGAACGTTCAGGGTTTTTGCAGTCTGGAAAAGCAGGCTGAAGTGATTGGTGTCGCCCACGCTGCAAATTGTGATGTTTTGTGCCTCCAGGAAACAAATTTCTTCTCGCTATCCGACGTGCTTGCTTTTAAACGAAAGTTCAACCTAGATTGTTATTTCTCTTTCGCTACATCTCGTTTTACGGGAGCAGGTATTATTATTTTTAATCAAGCTCTATTACAGGATCATCATGCTTTTTAGGATGGCGTGGGCAGGGTTTTGGCTTTAGACTGTAGCTACTTTTCTTTCCGATTTAGGATACTGTGTGTGTATGGGCCAGCGCAAGGTTGACAGTTTAGTGACTTTTTTAGAAACCTCGATGTGTTTTTTTGACGGTCGTGATGTCATTCTGATTGGCGACTTCAAAAGCGTTCTAAAAAAGCGAACCGATGTACAAGGTCCTGGCTGGGGCCGGTCTGCTTGAAATTTACGCGAGCTGCGTCGCCTTGTCCACCACTTTTCATTACTAGACGCGCACAATGTAGTGCACGGAAATACCTTTAATTGGACATGGCGACGAGGACGATCCTCCAGCAGGCTCGACCGGGCTGATATCCCATGAGCGTTATAGGCGTTTGTGTCCGATTTATGCGTTCCGTCCTTCCCACATTCTCCTGTGCACGTATCTTATCATCCGCATATTGTCTTGAAGCTCGACGTTCCATTTTCTTTTTCGGAAAAGCCATGGCGTCTTGATGTTCGCGTCCTGCAGGAAGCACGCTCAAGATCAGATTTGTCACGCGCAATACGTATGTATACCTGTGTCGCTCACGGCGTCTGGTCCTGAGATATGGGATCCGCCTAAAACACAGTGGTGCCTGCACTGCTGCGCAGTAGAGGGGCGTTCGCTTCGTAGACGCGTTTCTGATGAGCTTGCTGATACCGCGATGAAGTTACGCATTGCTTTGCGCGCCGAGATGCCTTCTCTGATGCGAGCTCGGCAGCGTGAACTGCGTGAACGCTTCCAACGCTTGACTGCTGCTTCGTCCCTGGCGGCGGCAGCATGGCGTTGTAGATACAACCCATGTGCACATCCCGAGGTGCTGTGCTACCCGAGACATTCGTTTTTAGGGGCGAAGCTCCGTATAGCGGCACCCGTTCGTCCAGCCTCCCGTCGTAGTATGTAACCAGTCTTACGCTTTGACCTGCAAGGTGGTGCTGGTGGGAAATTTTTGACCTCCAAGGTGGTTCCGGTGAGATATTTCTTCTGTGCGTTGTTGAACAATAAAAGATAGTGCTCAATGCACATGTTAATGGCTGCTTAGGGGGAATGAGAGACAGGAGCATTTGGCTTTTAGGTAACGCGCACGCTGCGATCCGCATTAGAAACTATTGGTATGTACATTGAGCAAGATCTGACAAGAAAGGGTTGCTACGTTATACTCGCTGGGTGTAACCTCCTTGGTTTTATAAAGGTTTAGCGAGCGTTGGGCCGCATAGCCATGAATACAGTGAACTAGTATATACCATGAACTCGATGTGGTTTAAGGTGGGATGTTAACCCGAAGCGCAAGCCGTAAGAAAGTGTGCATGTGCCACCTCCCGTTTAGTCCTTGAAATGTCCGCTGGATGGCGGTGCTTCTATATGGAGAATATATGATGAAAAGATGCGAAATGGTGGTACTTGGAGTGCTAAATAGATGGACGAACGGACACACAGACAGATGCATGGATGGACGCATGAACGGACGCAATGCATGGACGAACGCAGGGACGGACGCACGAACAGACGCACGCACGGACGGGTGGATGGACGCATGGACGGTCACACAGACGTACGCATGAACGAACGGAAGCAAGAACGAATGGACGAACGAATGCTTCGCCCCACTCCCCATCATTCACTTCGTGGATATGCTGCCATTTTTTTGGGGCAATCAGAGCCATCTGTCTCTATGACAGCACAAACACCACCTGTGCAGCGGCTTCCTACGGGTGATCGATCCGTTTTTGGCGCATTTTGAAGCAATGTCGTGTTCGGCCATGCGGCTAACTGTGATGAAGCACCGCCAATGCTTAGAAATTTGCCCCGTATTCCTCAAGAAGCTGCGGATTGCCTGCACATTCCTCCGTCGGCTGAAGAGGTAAAGGCGGCACTGAAGTCTATGAAATGTGGAACGGCCCCAGGGCCAGAAGGTTTTCCTGTTGAGTTTTACTTGACATTTCGGGATGAGATTGGTGCTACCTTTACCACGGTATTCCAGCTATGCTAGAAAGACGGTGTCTTTCCATCAAGGTTTCAAGATGGACGCATTGTGCTTATTCCAAAGGGTGATGCTTCCTCCGTTAATCCTGAAGATTGGAGACCTAACATGCTTCTCAACGTTGACTAGAAGATATTCGCGGCGGTGGCCGTTCAACGTTTAGGGGGTCTGTTGAACACCCTGGTAGGTGATCACCAGACTTCATCAGCGCATGGACGAGAAATTTACCACACTGGATATCATAGCCTATACTTTGTCGCGATCCACGCGTGGTATCCTTGTGTATTTGGACCAGGAAAAAGCG
The DNA here is from genome assembly GCF_013339725.1 of Rhipicephalus microplus. Lineage (NCBI taxonomy): Eukaryota > Metazoa > Arthropoda > Arachnida > Ixodida > Ixodidae > Rhipicephalus > Rhipicephalus microplus. The sequence goes on from NC_051174.1 coordinate 53,157,735, forward strand.
TTTGACCGACCAGAGCACGTGTATATCCCAAAGGTGCTCACAGCCTTGGGCTTTTCTCAATCTTTTTTGGAAAATATTTAAAATACATACACTGATCTGAAAAGCACACTAGTTCTGGATGGCTGGGAAAGTGCCGCCTTTTCCATAACGCGTGGGGTCCTTCAGGGATGTCCATTGTCTCCTGTGCTATTTGTCCTCAGCCTTGAGCCATACTTGCGTGCTCTTGACGATGATTCACATGTCTGGTGTCTTGCGCTTACTGGTAGCGGTGTCGTGAAAGTCAGTGCTTTCGCTGATGATGTAACCTTGTACCTTTCAGATGAAGATAACCTTTCACGCACCCTGTGTGTATTTTCCCAGTATGGCGACATTTCTGCTGCAGCGTTTAACATCTCAAAATCTCGGTATTTTTTCCTCGGCTATCAAAACTCCAGGCTTAGTTCCGGTTTTCCCATTCAGCCGGCCGCGTGACTTCGTACTTGAGGTATTTTATACAACCACTACGGCATCTGCGAATCCGTTTGGTTAAACGCTCTCGAAGAAGTAATACTGAAAATTCGGGATGCACGGGATTTTGACTTCCCGCTTCTTGAGCGGAGTTACCTTGCGCAGACTGTATTTGCTGTCGCATTTATTACCTTTCTTACATCGTGCAGCCATCTTTACGTATAGTGCGATCACTGCAGTCTACATTGCGTTCCTTTTTTTGGTCAGGTGGCACTGAGTTGGTCCCTCGCACGGCACTGGGACAGCAGCGTTTTCAGGGAGCCAAGAGTGGCGATGTGGGCTTGTTGGTGAAACATTTGAAAGAAATTTATATAGCGCGAGGCGAAAAAACGAACACAGGAAAGAATAGACTGAGAGGACAGAGCGCTACTAGCAACAACATGTTTATTTTCGACCAAGTGGTCTTAGAGACAGACTGTAAACAGCGTCGTGGATTGCCTGATGACCTTCTCTCTCTTTTTTTTACAACGTCTCTTTTCTCTCATCTTTTATCCCCCTTCCCCCCTTCCCCAGTAGAGGGTAGCCAGCTGGTCTGAGAACTGGCTAACCTCCCTGTCCTTCCTAATTTATTCCTCCTCCTCCTCGACCTCCAAGCCGCTTTTAAGACATAATCGTCAGGCGAGCAAGCAGATAAGCACGTGTATTCAGATAAATGCACAACAATGTCATCTGCTTACAAGAAAAAACGATAAATAGAACAACAAAAGAACTTCACAGATAAAATCACGTATCACTGCGTACACAGGAACGCCAGTTCCTTGGGTGACACGGCAATTGAAGGCTAGCTAACACAAACATCTCCAAGAGCATCAATAAGTTCAGCTTCTATGATCAACCGAGTCACCTCATTCTTATGCCAACCAACTATGATTGTACTCCTGAACAAAGGCCGGCACCCACACGCAGGAATGTGAAGAGCGAAAAAACCTTCTGGCGGCAGTTTATCCGCCTTGTAATTGTGTTCTCTCAATCGCTCATTCACACACCTGCAGGTTTGGCCGACATATTTTTTCCCACATGTGAACAGAATAAGATAAATGACGAACGAAATGCACTCCACAAATTTTTTTCCCTCGCCCTACATAAATTTCTTTCAAATATTTGTTTCAAATTTCTCAGAGAGGCTTTGCTTTCCCTTCAGTGTCCATACGCTGTCAGCTTCTGGCACTGCGCTTCCTTTTGCACCTAGTACAAGGGGAGGGATCTCCCGCACGAACGCTTGCCCATTACTTTCTGGGTACTCACCTTCGGCATTTGATGCCTAACGTGCAACTTAACAGGGAGCCGCAGTCAATAACAATTCCTGCGTTTTATGCAACAGCTGTTGCATTTTTTCGCCGTGTCAAGTCGAGCTGTCCTGGCATAGATGTTTTGAACAACCACATAGTCGAGACAACTGCTGCTTTGTTACTTCCGTTGGTCCCGCCAGCCCGCCGTGCTCGTTCTAGACGGTCTATACGGGTGTCTCGGAGCACCTTAATGGCTTCTTTTCTGCCTGGTCACCTCCGGGACTTCATGTGGCACCTGGGATGGGGTGTGCTTCCCACTCACGACCGCCTCGAAAAGTTGAGAATAGTCCAGTCAGCAGCATGTTTTAACTGCTCCCTTCGGAAACAAATCATCATTTTCTGAGGCATTGTGTCAATGCTCGCGTTCTTTGGAGAGCCGTACATGCCGGATTTCGCTGCCTCAGAGTAAATCACTTCGTTTCTTCTGGGCGTCGTTCACGAGGCCACTTCGCTTGTCTTCTCATTGTTGCCGGCTCTTTCTGCCTCTGGCGCAACCGCTGCGAGGCGGTTGCAGCGGGCCGCCGCCGCCGCGCACTCTACCCGATCCTAGAACGATTGTACTCGGAGCTGCTGTCTGTTTTGTCGGAGCAGCTCTTCTTCCTGGGTGAAGAGGAATTTCTTCGGCACTGGTCTGGCCCTTTTGTGTCGGTTTATGACGGACTAGTGAAACTTGTCTTTCGGCCGGCCTGGTATTGGTTGGCTGATCTGTAGATGGGCTGGCAGAAATGGCATGCCAACATGTAAATATGCAAAATGTACATATTTATGTTTTGTTTGTGTCTCTTGTTTACCTTGAAGTATTTTTTGTGGTTTTGTTTGTGTGAATCATCGAATGTACATGTTTTTTCAACGTCATCTCATATCCATGTTCTTGTAATGGACGTCTCATTTGTCATCATCGTTAGAGTATGTCTAAGAAGGAAATGTTCTGTTAAGTGTTATTGACGTTTGTGGCAATATTTGTTTTCTAAACAAAAGAATGTCATTTGTTCTTTCACGCTGCTCATCACAGCAAGCTGTGGTCATCATATAGAGCAAAGCCAAACAATCTCGTTCTGTTAAAACGGGTCGTGTCGTCCAGGAATTCCTTGGTGAAACCGTACTGCGTCATCCTTCGTGATACGACTGGCGGTTAGTGAGCAATTCTAACGTCCTGTACAGCGCCTCTGGTTCTTGATGAAATGATAGCTCGCCGTGGAAAGTCTTGCAAGCAATGGCTCACAACTGAACTCATCTACTCTTTCCACTCTTTTACCAACTCATATCGATAAAATGTTTCAATGCCGTCACACGCTCACTTTCGGCATCCTGTCAACCCGACGATATTTCAGATCAGTCGTGCACCCGCGTAGGCATCCTGTTTTCCATAAGCTAATTAACATGTTTTTTCAGCCACCATTCGATGCCATGCATGAACAAAAAATATATTTTCAATGTTTCCCATTGCCCACGTGCGTGGTTGCTTGCCGCCTCTGCGCAGCGCATCGCCACCTCTGGTGACGTGCAAACGTGTGTCAGCGCCATCTGGCGGTTTCCTTCCAAGGTGTTACGCGCTAGCCGGTGCGTTCATCACACTTCCCTATTCTAGCCACTGTACTTTGAAGCTACCTAACAGGGGGGGGGTGCTGAAACGATTGATTGATATGTGGCGTTTAACGTCTGAAAACCACCATATGATTGCGGCAGACGCCGTAGTGGAGGGCTCCGGAAATTTATACCACCTGAGGTTCTTTAACGTACGCCTAAATTTAAGCACACGGGTCTACAACATTTCCAACTCCATCGGAAATGGAGCCGCCGCAGCCGGGATTCAATCCATGACATGTGGGTCATCAGTTGAGTACCTTAGCCACTAGACAATCAAGGCGGGGCGCGAGTTGCGGTAACAAAAAGGGCGTATTCAAAAGAGTGCGTGAAATTGGAGTAAAAATCGTTCTGCACACATTTTGGAAGCTTGGATACAAGTATAGGTACAAGTGAAACCCTATTTTATGGAAAAAATATCAAGGCAATCTTTAGATAGGAAGTAACGAGCGCAGGGGAGGGGTTCTGACATCCGACCTGGAGCCATACAATAGTTCCTCGTGGGCCGCAGCTTGCTAACTCCTTACTTAAAAACAAAGCCATTTTCAGGCTTCCTATGTGGCTAATCGGTTACTTGCCCCAATTGTTTTGGCAGAAAGAAAGATGAAAGAATATTTATTGCTCCGTCGTAAACACGCACCAGCTGAATTTCAGGTACAGAATTGTAACGAGGTACTCCTGTCGTGCATATTATTGCGATACAACTGATACATAGAAACAGTATTCCCTACTTATATGAAATTACATTTGTCTGGTGTATCTCGCTACAGAAATACAGTGCTCAAAAGTAACTCTGAAATATGCTCACGATACTGCTTTATATATTACACTGCCGAGATCTGCTTCACACCCACACTCTTGTACCCCCCCCCCTCAATGCAGTTTTCGCAGTTCATTTGTATAACATCTTCCAATAAAGAAAACGAGCGAAGCAGCGCTGCTATTCTTTGTGTTTCCTTTCGTTTTTTTTCATATGTTTCCTTGTACGTGTCATCTGCATGTGGAATTTTGTATATTGCCACCATTGATGAACAAGCCGCAGTAGCTCATGCTCGTTTTGGGCTGCAAAGGTGAAGAGAACATTTTCGTTGCTTTGGTTCAGGTGAACTGCTGGCTGCATGTCGTGCTTCGCTCGTTACATTACTGGTGGATTTGCTGGGTACGTGCACTTCGGCTGTGTAGGCCATCTTGGAGACAGCTAATCTCCCAGAGCAAAAAGCAACCGCCGCCTGCATGTCTTACTACCTGAATTTGGTCCCTTGGCATCGACACCCTGAAAGATAGCAACCCCGATGACAAGACATGCGGTCCAAACCAGCGATGCCCATGGTTCTCTGCTCGCTCATGTTTTCCATGCGCCACAGACACCAAAGCCGTTCCATGAAAATATCTTCGAGGATGTTGATGACTGGCTCGACTACTTTGATCGGGTTTCCATTGTCAACGGATGGGACGATGTTCGCAAGCTACGCCGAGTTTACTTCAACTTGGAGGATTTTGCGAAGACGTGGTACGAGAACCATGAGGGCTCCTCTGCAACCTGGCAAGAGTTTAGCCGACGGCTCCATGACGCCTATCACAACACCGAGAGGAAGGAGAGAGCTGAACAAGCCATATCCTGCAGAAAACAGCAGCTGAACGAACGAGTATTCATGTTTGTCGAGGACATGCTTCGGCTCTTCAAGCGCGCGGACCCTGCCATGCCGGAGGAAAAGAAGGTGTGGCATTCGATGCGTGGAGTCAAAGAACAGCTTTTCACTGGGGTTGTGCGCAAACCACCGACGACAGTCGCCGAGTTCATCAGTGAGGCAACCACGATAGAAGGTACTCTGCAGCCGCGGTCGTCACAATACAAACACCAGATCCCGGCCACCGCATGCTCTATTGGCTCTGACAGTGAGAGACAGGCACTCGCAGACTTCATTCGTAGTATCGTTCGGGACGAATTACGACAGCGTCTGTAGTGGGATCCCAACCACCTGTGTCAGCCCTCGCAGATGTCATCAGACAAGGAGTCCGGCAGGCCGTCACACCCCTGGCCGCAAACTCACCACTGATTCCCGAGGCCACAGTCCTGACATACGCAGCGGCATAGCGATCCCCTGCGCCACCGGCTACAGATCCTGCTATGCGAACAAGGTACCAGGCTATGCAGCTATTCCACGACACTGCTTTGAAACCACCTCTCGGCTCAAGGTTTCCGAGCACGCCCACCTATCTGCCGTCTGTCTCAAGACAAATTGGTAGCAAGGCAAGCACGTGTCGCACTTCAGATAACCGTCCGCTCTGCCATCACTGCGGTGAAGCAGGTCACGTATACCGGAACTGTCAATACCGGCAACTAGGTCTCTGCGGCTTCCACCCTGATGCTCGACGCCCGCACTACGGTGAGCGCCTCCGCGAAATCGTAGCCTATCTCACGGGTCAGCGAACTCAAACTATTCAGCACCACCAGTTGAGATCACCATCACCTCGCCGGTCTACGTTCCCCAGCTTGCCCTCATCGTCTTCCGCTCCTTTCAGGAGACGGTCGCCGACTCCCATAGGGGAAACTAGGAACGGCGACTTCTGGGGGTGAAGTCGTGGCCCGACTAACTGTAAAAGACCCTCCTTCTACGCAAGGACCTGTCGGAGAACACTACAAAGCCGGAATAGTCCCCGACAGCAGAAAGATTGTTTCTGCCGAAATCGCCGCCTCCGTCGATAATCATGCTGTCAACAACCTCGTCGACACTGGTGCCGACTATTCCGTAATGAGCGCCACCCCGGCATCTGAAGTGAAGAAGTTTATCACACCATGGCAAGGACCCCAGTTGCGCAAGGCAGGTGGCCATCTGGTGATGCCTACTGGTATGTGCACGGCACGCATGTGAATACGTACGTCGACATTTACGAGCTCTTTCATCGTATTGCGCTTGTGCTCTCGGCCAGTAAATCTAGGAATGGACTTACTTCATAAATACTGCACCGTCATTGACCTCCGTGAATTACTTGTGTTGTTCGACGATCCTTTTCGCGCTGCAACTGACAGTACACAATTACGGAAAATAGCGTGCCGTGTTACCGACGATATTCTGACTCTTTCACCTCGAAGCAGCCTCTTTTTCAAAGTAGAAATGGGACAGGGTGTTTCTGACGTGGTAATTGCAGAGAACAATTTGTCTCTCCTTATTTCACGACATACTTGTGTTGCCCGAGGAATCATTCAGCCTAGCAACAGGCATGTTCACCTGCTGGTCACGAAGTTCAGCGACGAATATCGCCACCTAACGAGACACACTGGCATTGCATACTGTGAAGAACTTGCCAATGCCGTTGGTTCGCCCACGTTAGCTTCATTTTCATCAAATGACCACCCCGATGTGGCTTTCGCGAACACTTTCGACGTAAACGGGAGACTACCTTCGCCTCAACGAGAAAGCTTTTTGCGTATAGTCGGCACATTTCAAGACAGCCTTACCACTACGTCAAAGGTTAAAAATACCCCACTTGCTCAGCATCGTATCATAACGGAACCCATAGAGAGACCCATCCAACAACATGCCTATAGTGTGTTGCAAAAAGAGCAAGACCCTATAAGTGACCAAGTCCAGCAGATGTTTCAGGATGACGTCATCTACCCATCCACCAGTCCCTGGGCTTTGTCAGTTGTGCTAGTAAAGAATAAGGACGGTACGTTGCCGTTTTGCGTTGATTACCGTAAACTGAACTAGGTCACCAAAAAGGACGTTTATCCTCTACTCAGGATAGGTGACTCGTTAGACCGTATACGCAACGCTAAATATTTTTCCTCCATGGATTTGCGTAGCGGCTACTGGCAAATTACAGTGGATGAGCGCGACCGCGTAAAGACGGCGTTTGTTACTTCGGACGGCCTGTACGAGTTTAAAGTCTTGTCTTTCGGTCTATGCTCAGTGCCAGCTACTTTCTAAAGAATGATGAATACCCTTCTCACGGGGCTCAAATGGCAATCATGTCTTGCTTATCTTGATGACGTCGTGGTCTTTGCAGACACGTTTGGACAACATGTCCAAAGCCTTCAGGCAGTTCTTCAGGCAAACAGAAAAGCGGGGCTTTCTCTCAAACCCGAGAATTGTCATTCTGGATATGAAGAACTGAAGTTCCTTGGTCACGTTGTGAGCCATGCCGGCAATCGCCCAGATCCGGAGAAAACCCGTGCCGTTGCCGCCTTTACTCTGCCCACAAATAAACGCGACCTATGCCAATTCCTTGGGCTCCGTGCGTATTACATGTGCTTTGTCAAATCTTTTCGAGAATTACTGAACCCCTCAAGAAGCTTACAAAACACGGTGTCTTGTTTGCTTGGGGTCCTGATCAGTGCCATGCGTTCGACACCCTCCAAAACCTCCACCAGGCACCGCCTGTGCTGGGTTATTTTGACGAAAGCGCCGACACAGAATTGCACCCTGACGCCAGCAACGTTGGACTGGGAGCGTTATTAGTTCAGTGGCATAATGGCGTAGAACGCGTGATCGCTTATGCGAGAAGAACGTTATCCCCTGCGGAGAAAAACTATTCTGCAACTGAAAAAGAATGCCTCCATGTTGCCTGGGCTATGACAAAGTTTTGCCCGTACTTGTATGGCCGCCCATTCAGGGTTGTTAGTTACTGCCATTTCTTTTTTTGGCTCGCAAATCTCAAAGATCCCTTAGGTCATCTAGCACAAAGGAGCCTTCGGCTACGAGATTTCGATGTCAACATCGTCCACAAATCTGGGCGGAAATACACCGACGCTGACTGTCTCTCGCGTGCCATGGTCGAAAATGCCAACACTGACCTTGAAGGCGACAACTTTTTTCTTTCTGCCGTGTCAGGAACCCGCTTGGCTTAGCAACAACTTCATAACTCGGAGCTCATCCCACCCACTGACTACCGCGAAGGACGCAAATCCCACCCTCCTCTAAGCTTTTCACGCTCACTATCCTCCTTTTGTTGCCGCGATGGAGTGCTTTAGAAAAAAAACTTTCATCCTACAAAAGACATGTATTGGCTTGTTAAGCCAAATACACTTCGTGGTGACTTTTTACGTGCATGTCATGATGAGCCATTGTCCGGACAACTCGGCTATACGCGCACGCTGCAACGTATTCAACGCTCCTACTACTAGCCTTGTCTCTAAAGGACTGTGATGACCGCTTTCGCATACGTCGTGACTGCCAGTGACGTAAGATTCCTCCTTTACGACCGGCGGGACTACTAAAACCAATAGGCCCACCAAAGGCGCCAGCTAATTTCCTTCTACTCGACTAGCTTCTACACTAGCCAAGGGAGGAAGATGTTTGAGGTTCGAGAAGGGTCACCTCGATGACTCGAGTGCACGGTGGCAGCGCGAAAGAAGAGCCGTTGTCCGGTGAAGAGACGCTTCATTGCAGCATCAGGTTACTGCCCGAGCCCAAGCCCGAATATCCGCTCTCTATTTCAGTTTCAGACTTCATCTTTTCAACCCTCGGTAGAACAAAGGGACTTCACACAAGCCAATCACACGTGTGGCCTCGCATTTCCTCAACCAATTGCAGAAACACTTTCATAATAGACACTACATTGGTAAAAACGCCATTACCAAATAGAACACGCAAAGGGATGGATTCTCCGCATGTGACACTCTCTCCCACGCCAGGCCATGCTGCCTCCGTCGGTGGCCGTTTTCACGCTCGAGCGTTATCAGCTCTCTCATTAAATGTTGCTTTGTAGAAGCGTCCTTGAGAGAGGTGAGTACATTGTTGTGCTCTGTGCGCTTACCAGGTGTGCATGTGACAGCGAGGTGCCCCGACATTTTAACAACACTCTGTAATACGTACCGCGGGGGAGGTTAAGCTTGTCTCCCTGCCGCCACTATGTCTCGGTCAGCCAAGTGGTCACGTCCCACGTCATTCTCAAGGGCACGCGTCCATGCCCACAATGCTTAAACTCCGACAGTTGCGCCTAACCTGCTTCCTGCCAGATGCTCTTCCAAGTAAGCCTTCTACTTCTAGTCCCGAACGGGGGCGACCTTGGCTACTCCGCTCGTGAACCGTGCAAATGAAGTCTCTTTATGGTGCTCGGGTCTTCCGCGTTCGCCTTCGCGAAAACGATCACCTTTGCTAGTTGACTGGTCGGGAACTGGCTACGCGCTCTGCATTAGCCACATTAATAGCGCTACACACAACACGCTGGTAATTAGTGCCTCATACTAACTGCGCCCTTTCATATGGACTTGCTCCCCGCAGGGGCGCCTGCGCAAGTAGGCGTTTGGTGTGTAGCGACACCACGGACCCGAGGTAATGGGGGTGTTTCTACTCCCTCCTGCGCCTAGCCGTGCGTGGCTTTGCCGTGTCCGGGGAAAAGGGGATCCGGGGGGTTGAGCCGACGCTGGGTGATTGGACCTTTAAGGCCCCCTGGCAGAGGCAACACACCCCTTTGGCCCCGGCTTCACGTAGACGGCACCCCTGGGCTGACCCACCCAGGGGAAATCGGCAGTCGCCTTTTCCTATTTCTCTCTGTCTACATCTTCGTCTTTATCTCTCACTATCTATCTGTCCTGTCTTCTACTCTCTTCTGTTTACTTCCAATTTTCCTGGCGGCAAGGGTTAACCCTGTGCAAATAGCCTACCTTGGTCTAGGCGCATTTGGTTATGGCAGTGTTGTACGGCTGACGTCTTCAAGCTTTCAGCACCTGTAAACTTGCAGCGTCCCCTTGTTGGGCTCCGTGGTGGGTGGCTGCCAACGCTGCTGAACAAAAATAAAACCGGCCTGCATGGCGCATTCCCTCTACTATCTGATCGTACCGGCCTAATGCGGGTACGCACCGACGACATAAATCTCTTCAACCAGCCAACAGAAACTTTTCCCCATTTCCACGTCATTCACTGTGAAAAAACTGAAAAGCAAGCCAGGACCGTCTCTCCTTTCCTAGTTTCTAGATGTCTTACTGAAACGCTTGGCACAGGATACAAGGTAACCAAAATGGCTAGTGGAGACCTTCTGCTCGAAATCCGTGACAAAGAACAATTTAAAAAACTAGACCGTCTCTCAGATTTCGGTAGCATACCAATAACCGTAACACCACATAGATCAATGAACACAATTCGCGGAGTGGTATCTGACATGGACTTACTTGACTTGACTGAGACTTAACTTTTGGAGGGGTGGAAGAGCCAAAATGTCACTAATGTACAGAGAATCATCATCAGAAGGGATAATGAGGAAACACCGACAAAACACTTAATACTTACATTTGCATCCAGTAAACTACCGGAATCAATTCAAACAGGGTACACAAAGACATCTATCAGACCGTACATACCAAACCCTCGTCGTTGCTTCCAATGCCAGAGGTATGGCCATGGCTCTGAAACCTGTCGTGGTCGCCAGACTTGTGCACAATGTGGAGTCCTAGGCCACGCGTCTGAGAACTGCAAACAACCGCCACACTGTGTAAACTGCGAAGGAAACCATGCCGCATACTCACGCTCCCGCACATACTGGGAAAAAGAAAAAGAAATAATTACGTTGAAGGTGAAGGAGAACATTACATTTAAGGAAGCACGACGAAGAGTCGCTCCATTCTATGGACCTACATACGCTGATGCGGCGCGTCAGGGGGCACCGCCGCACCAGCCCTCGCTACCCCTCCGGCCCGCGCATACCGAGCCGGCGGTTGTGGCACCTGCCCCCAAGGCGGCTGTAGCCCAGGCTACACTGCCTACTCCCAAACAGAGACCAGAGACTCCAGAGTCTTCGCGTCTCAAGGCCTCCCCTCGCCAGGCGAGGCCCAAAATCCGAACTAACAGCCCGCATGTGCGGGCATCCAGTGCCTCCGAGGAGGCAATGGATACGTCGGCACCCTTGGTGCCGAAAGAGCGGCGTGGCTCCTTGGAGCGGGCCAAGAAAACAAAAAAGCAAATAACAGGGCCTGGTGTTGGCCTTGTTAAGTGAACTCAAACTCCCCGTCTAAACAGCCGCTCGCTTTTCGTACACACAGCACTATTTCACACTCACCATGAACACTCAAATTATACATTGGAACGTCAGGGGCCTTCTCAGAAACCTTGACGACATCCAAGAACTCTTTCAAGAACACTCGCCAAAAGTGCTGTGTGTACAAGAAACACACCTTAATTTAAAACACACAAATTTTCTTCGTAAATACGTTATTTTCCGAAAAGACCGTGTTGATGCTATGACATCATCCGGAGGTGTTGCCATCATAGTGAATCAAGGAATAGCATGCACACACTTACAACTCCAAACACCCCTTGAGGCAGTGGCTGTTCGAGCGGTTCTTTTTGATAAACTGATCACAATCTGCACTATTTACATTCATCCTAGCTATCAGCTGCAAAAACGCGATTTACACTCTCTAATTGATGAACTTCCGGAGCCTTATGTTCTTCTTGGAGACTTTAATGCGCATAGCAGGCTATGGGGTGACTCTCGGTATGACGCGCGAGGTCGACGGATCGAACAGTTCCTTATCTCATCGAGCGCGTGTCTCCTAAATCGAAAAGAACCAACCTATTATAACCTCGCTAATAACACCTACTCCTCCATAGACCTGAGCATAGTATCTCCATCTCTTGTGCCTCTACTCCAATGGAAAGTTGTCAGTAATCTGTACGGAAGTGACCACTTCTCCGTAGTTTTGAGCACAACGACAGTAACTGAGTGTCCACCACGTGTTCCCAAGTGGCTCATAAACAGAGCCGACTGGGAACAGTTTCATACTATCGCTTGTCTAGGTTGGAATGACATCTGTACTTTGAACATTGATGTTGCTGTGAACTACTTCACAGCGTTTTTGATTGATGCTGCAACAAAATGCATCCCACAAACAAATGGACACCCTGGAAAACAATGTGTGCCATGGTGGAACTCTGAATGCCTAAACGCGCGCAAACAGCAAAACAGAGCTTGGAGGCTGCTTCGGAACTCACCGACAGCCGAAAATCTTGAAACCTTCAAGAAAATTAAGTCTCAAGGCAGGAGAATGCGTCCGCAAGCCAGAAGAGAAAGCTGGCAGAAGTTTTTATCAGGGGTTAATTCATACACGCAGGAGGCTAAAGTCTGGAACATGGTCGGTAGGATAGCAGGAAAACAAGTACACACACTTCCACTCGTAAACACTCAGGGTGATACCTTGGAAGATCAGGCAAACTTCCTCGGTGCACACTTCGAACAGGTATCCAGCTCGTCCCACTATACTGACACTTTCCAAAAATACAGAACAAGAATAGAAAAGCAGAAACTCGAACATAAATCCACTAGATACGAGGCATATAGCCAAGCTTTCAATCTAGCTGAGCTCCAAGCATCTCTAAACTCCTGCAGTACTTCTGCCCCAGGTTCTCACCGTGTGATGTATGAAATGTTAAAAAACCTACCAAACGAAACCCGAAAAACCTTACTTTGTTTGTACAATGCTATTTGGTCTTCTGGCACTATTCCTACCTCCTGGAAAGAGGCTATTGTTATTCCCATTTTGAAAGAGGGCAAGGACCCTTCTTTACCCTCGAGTTATAGGCCTATAGCACTTACAAGCTGCTTGTGCAAAGTCTTCGAAAAAATGATAAACGGCCGACTTGTACATTTTCTTGAAACAAATAATTTGCTCGACCCATTTCAGTGCGGGTTTCGAGAAAGTAGATCCACCACAGACCACCTTGTTCGTATCGAGGCACAGATCAGAGACGCGTTCGTCCATAAACAATATTTTCTCTCTGTGTTCCTCGATATCGCAAAGGGCTTATTATACAACATGGCGTTTCGGAATTCTAAGAGACCTGTCCCACCTTGGTGTGTGCGGAAGAATGTTTCATATAATCGAAAGTTACCTGTCAAACCGGACATTCCGTGTCCGTCCGGGCAGTGTGCTCTTTCAAACATTTGTCCAGGAAACAGGCGTGCCACAGGGTGGTGTGCTTAGTTGCACACTTTTTATTATTAAAATGAATTCTTTGCAGTTGTCCATTCCCCGCAATATGTTATTTGTACATATGTCGACGACGTTCAGCTTGACTTCAAATCATGCAACTTGGCAATGTGTGAGCGGCAGGTTCAGCTGGGCTTAAATAAGGTCTCCAAATGGGCAGATGAAAACGGATTTCGACTTAACCCACAAAAAAGCACGTGTGTCTTGTTCTCTCGAAAGAGAGGCATGCACTCTGAACCTGACATTCGACTGAACGGGCAACGTCTGTCCGTCAAAGCCGAACATAAATTCTTAGGCTTAATCTTGGACGACAAGCTGACCTTCGTTCCGCACATCAAGAATTTAAAAATAAAATGTTTAAAAGCCATGAATGTTATAAAAGTGTTGTCACGTACTTCGTGGGGTAGTGACAGGAAATGCCTCATGAACCTGTATAGAAGCCTTATTCGCACCCGCTTAGATTATGGGGCCATTGTTTATCAGTCTGCGACGCAAAGTGCTTTGAAGATGCTGGATCCCGTGCACCATTCGGGCATCCGCAATTCTACGGGTGCTTTTTGCACCAGCCCCGTAGAAAGCCTTTACGTTGAGTCAAATGAGTGGTCACTTTATCTGCAAAGAACCTACATGTCCTTTGTATATTTCCTTAAGGTGAAAGCAGACAAGAGGCACCCCTCATACTCTACTATTAATGACTTGTCAAGCTCCATTCTTTTTCAAAACAGGCCTTCAATGAGGCAGCCCTTCTCAGTTCGCCTGAAGGGTCTAGCTGAGGACACTGGAGTGTCACTCGAACACAGCCTAATGGCTCCTGTAGCATACCCACCACCGTGGCAGTGGCAGACTATAGATTGCGATGTGTCTTTCCTAGAAGTTACTAAACATGTGCCTATTGCCCATATTCGAACATACTTCTTGGAACTTCAACACAAATACACATGTCCTGAGTTTTTTACAGATGCCTCTAAGTCTAACTCCTCTGTGTCCTACGCTGCTGTTGGCCCTTCCTTTTCGGATGCTGGCCCTCTACATCCAGACACAAGTATCTTCACAGCGGAAGCTTACGCGATACTTGTGGCAGCTAAACACATAAAAGAATCACAAATACAAAAAGCAGTAATTTATACAGACTCCCTCAGTGTGGTAACGGCTCTGCACAGTCTTAAAAAACAAAAAAACCCTGTCCTCGTTTCACTTTACTCCATTTTATGCACACTCTACACACTCAACCGACATGTTGTTGTGTGCTGGGTGCCAGGGCACCGTGAGATTCCAGGCAACATGATGGCGGATAAGCTTGCTGCATCCGCCCACGTTGCACCGCCATTACACCCACATCAATCCCGGCCCTTGATCTTAAGCCGTCTCTCAAACGAAAACTCAGGGACTACTGGCAGAGCAAGTGGGATACATACACACAAAACAAACTACACGTTATTAAGCCACACCTTGGCCATTGGCCACCAGTATCAAAATCACGTCTAACAGAGGTAACACTAACAAGACTCAAGATAGGACACACATACATGACACACACACATCTTTTGTCCGGTGGTGATCCACCATTGTGTGATAAATGTGGTGAGGCATTAACAGTTCTTCACGTTTTAATTCAATGTAAACATTTGGACACTCTATGAAGACAACACTTTCCACTATCCTACCGACAACATATACCTTTACATCTTGCAATGTTCGTCGGTAGGGAACCGCTTTTTAGTCACAAACCATTATTAGCGTTTTTAAAGGAAATTCATAATTTTCATATCATATACCCGGGCATACCGTAGCACGACCTCTCTAGAGAGGTTTTTGCTGCGGTGGCTACACAGGAAAGCACTTGCCTCACGGCGCTTGGACGCAAGGGTATGAACGAGTGAGGTACTTATGCTAATGCCATACATGTACACCATCGTTTTTCATTATCACTAACTTTTGTCACCTATTCACATCACACACACCTTTCAAGGCATGGTCATGTTTTTAATACTTGTAGGTTTTTACCCACCTTATTGCGAGGAATTTTATGGCCCTTATACAGCCGCTAATCACAATCAATGTCCACATTCTTTGTCCCATGAACTGGCGCTCTTTGGCCGTCAAATGGCCCTTGCGCCAATAAACACCATATATCATCATCATCATCGAATGGACTTGCTGGGGTCATTCCCCACGTCCTCGTCTGGAAACCAGTGGATTGTCGTCGCTACTGACTACTTAGCACGCTATTGTGAAACCAAGGCACTTCCAAAAGCCACCGCAGCAGATGTCGCCCAATTGTTTGTTAACAGCATCGTGTTACGTCACGGTGCTCCAGCTGTTGTCATAACTGATCGTGGAACAGCTTTCACCGCAGAGATGCTGCAGGAAGTCTTGAGAATAAGTGGCACGGAACACCGTAAAACAACGGCTTGCCACCTGCAAGCAAATGGGCTGACTGAACGACTCAATAAGACAATTGCAGACATGCTGTCAATGTATGTGGACATCAATCACAAGAACTGGGACACCATACTTCCCTACGTAACTTTTGCGTATAACACTGCTGGTCAAGAAAGTACCAGTCTCACACATTTTTGCTTAGTCCATGGTCGCGAGGTCACGACGATGCTCGACGCCATGCTCCTGCCTGACAACTTAGAAATATACCACACGGATGCACTTAATTTGCGCAGTGCGCAGAAGAGGCCCATAAACTGGCTCGACACTGTATTCACATCAACGAACCGCTGACGCGCGCCGCTACAATCTTCGTCACCATGAATTTATTTCCAAGCCTGGTGATGAAGTTTGGGTGTAGACCCCTATCCGACAGCGTGGCCGTTCAGAAAAGCTTCTTCGCCGCTACGTTGGCCCTTACGAGGTTGTACTACGTCTCAGCGACGTCTCTTGGGAGGTTCTCCCAGAAGCCACTTCGAGACGTTCCCGTTTCACCCCGCAAACTGAAGTCATTCACAATTTATGGTTCAAACCATACTTTTAGCGCTGTGAGTCACCAGCGAGTGACTGACTTTATTGATAACTTCGGGTCTTTCTTTTTCTTTCGTCTTTTCCTTACATTCTTTCTTATTTTTCCTATTTATCATTTAGCTCTTGACTCCACAACTACGTTATTCCGCCTTACGCCAATCATTTTGCTTGCATGGTAATTTTCGTCTCATTTTCTTTTTTTGCCTCCATGTACAGCATCGAGACGATGCTTCTAGGAGAGGGGGTATGGCCACTATTGATGAACGGGCCACAGTGGCTCATACTCGTTTTGGGCTGCGAAGAAGAAGAGAACATTTTTGTTGCTCTGGATCAGGTGATTGGCTTCATTTTCAGTTTAGTTTCATTTAAGTATCCTGCCGCCCGGTTCTTGGCCCATCATTTTGTGGGTAAGCGCCATCCATCAGAGGTCATCAGCATCAGCATCAGCATCAGGTGAACTCCTGGCTGCAGGTCTTGTTTTGCTCGTGACAATATTTTGTGTACTGCTTATGGCACCCTCTTTCCCACTAGTGTGTATTTCCGTGCGTGTGCAGCAAAGTGAACACCCACTGCTGCTACAAGATTGCAGTGCAGCAAGCGTGCGCGGCATTATATATGAGCGCACAGCTGTGGTGGAGAGATAAACGAGAAAGAGAAAGGAAGCGGAGGCAGCGCTGTGCCACCAACTCCACCTTCTCCCCACCTGCTCACGCTCAGAAGAGGTAGAGCGAGAGTTGGCGCATGCGTAGTGGGGTCGTGGACTGTCGTCGAGGGGCAGATACAGCCGCGAGCAAAAACTACTTCACATCTGAACAAATATTTTCAAGAGGGCGATATCATAACAATAAGAAGTAGAGAGCATGAGATAATAAACAGCGCTATCAAGAGCAAATCATTCGACGAATTGCTTATAGACGGATAGCAAATTTTCCACCCCGACGCGGTGGTCTAGTGGCTAAGGTACTCGGCTGCTGACCCGCAGGTCGCGGGTTTGAATCTCGGCTGCGGCGGCTGCATTTCCGATGGACGCGGAAATATTGTAGGCCCGTGTGGTCAGATTTGGGTGCACGTTAAAAAACACCAGGTGGTCGAAATCTCTGGAGCCCTCCACTACGGCGTCTCTCATAATCATATGGTGGTTTTGGGACGTTAATTCCCACATATAAAATCAAATCAAACTTTGCACGAATAATCAACTCTATCAAAGCAGCATTTATTGTGTGGATACAGACAGATTGCCTCTGGCAGCAATGTGCTTATTTGCCCAATAATTGTATTCGTACTCAATAATTTTTCAATTGATTCTTCAATATTTTGCAATATGCATGTATTAACCCAGTTTTAAGATCTTCATTTACACCTGATACAGAAACACGAACCGTGTTCTTTTTTTTTCACAGAAACCAGTTGGCTGCACATGGCACTGCACAAATAAAGGTGTAGGTGGTTCAACTGTAAAGTCTGAAAGTAACTCTCGCGAATGCCTTGTAAGTACTGGGTGCCTACTAAAGGGCCACTCACCATCCGGCGATCAAAAGCGAGGGGTTCTATTTATCTTCTTTGCTACCGTTCGCACACGTGTTGCATCCTTCTAGCCCTTTAGTCCTTTAAAGCACGTGAACAATGTCAGAACTAAGCGATAGGGCTTATCAGGGTTTCGCCCTTCTCGTCTACACGCTCTTATCAGTCGTAAACACGCAAAATAAAGTGTGGTTGGTTGATTATCCACAATACTCAAGCGAGACAAGCAAGAACGAATGAGATGCTGCATGACGAAGCAGCTCAGGAGACAAATCATTAATTGATATGTGGAGTTTAACGTCTGAAAACCACCTTATGAATATGAGAGACGCCGTTGTGGAAGGCTCCGGAAAGTTCTACCACTTGGGTTTCTTTAAAGTGCACCCAAATCTGAGCACAGGGGCCTACAACACTTTTGCCTCCATCGAAATTGCAGCGGCCGCAGCTGGGATTCGATCCCGCGACCTGTGGGTCAGCAGCCGAGTACCTTAGACACTAGATTACCGCGGCGAGGCAGGAGGCAAATCACACTTGATATTTCGCGTGTGGGAGACCAGTGCTGGTTAGGTGGCGCGCCGAAAAAGAGCGCCTGGAGGAGAGTCGCGACACAACTCAGCCGCTTGCAGCCAGACTGGACGCAACGTGCCGTGTAGGGAGCCCGCGTGTGTACCACTGCTGTGCTTTAATGTGGAACGAATAGCTCGGAAAGTGATTGCGCGATTAATAGTGCCCTGCGTTTTAGTAAAACAACTTCGTCCGAAGGCTACTCTCCCATAAAAAGCACTAAAAAATGGAGAGGCCCTGCAAAGCGGTATGCGTCTATGCACATGGCACCGAAGGTACCGTGCTGTGCCGAGATAGTGACTCCCTCATCCTTATTTTGCGGTTGCGTGCTAGGTGATGTGTTAAGTTAGTGCAGGCTGACGAACTCCCGTCGATACGTCTCTATTTCGACGATAGCACGCACACAACATTTGTAGGAAAACAAACCAAACAAGAGTAAGCGGTAGCTGCGTCAATTTTATTTCTCGCATTGTATGTACGCCCTGTCCGTGGTATGTATTCATGAGACGTTAATTGAGCAAACCACCACGGCAGGATAGCACGTGTGGTGCCGCACTACTATGTTTGAAGAAGTGCGTTGGATTCCCGGCCAGGGAGGCTGCACAACGATTGGGATGAAATATAAAGAACGTCCGCGAACCAAGATATATACGTTGGCGTTAGAGAACCTCAAGAGATCACAATTAACCCTGATACTCACACTACAATGTGCCACAAACTTAGTTTTTGGCGCACAAAAGCCTAGCAAATATTGATGTATAGCAGACCTTCTTATTTTAGGCCGACACATGCAATCGTAAAAACTGAATCTGCGCGTTAGGCGGACTATACGACGAGAAAAGATTGAAGACATTCGATACTTCTCTAGCAAGGCGTTAATTCCGATGTTACTTAACCACGGCAGCCACAGAAAAAGAAAGTTACCGCATCAGCTGGCTACGTTAAGCTCACCTTCAAGTAATCGACTGCTTTTTTCGTAACTAAAACCCTGTCTTAAGCACAAAGTAAGTTAAACAGAGACACAGCAGCATGGATTATTCACCACAAAAGTATATTTTTTATAACAGTTCAGAGGCGTAGGCTTACGTGTCCCACAAAAATTTTGTGGATAAGACAGCTTTCTTTTATACGTAGCTCTTTACAAATAGTGAACACTACCTGCTATATCATTTACTTCAAGTGGTGTTATTATATATATTTTGGTAGTTGTGATTAGATGGTTGTATGCAGGAAAAACTTTGTTAGTCTAGAGGTGCACAAATCATTGCTCTGCGGGCTCGATAAAGAAATACGTACTCCATTTGGTACAATATTACGCTTGTTTTATTTCTTGCAAAACGACGTTTACTTTGACTGTTTGGCCCGGGTTTCTACTGATGGCCGTGTTCACTATCGAATAAATATAGCAGACATGCGCCCTTCGCTTTAGAAACTAGCCCGACACAACTATACAGGAAAGAGAGAGCAGAACTGACATCGCTCACCTGACCACTTGGATGCAATGCCTCCTTCATTTTTATTTATATAAGTAAGAAGGAAAAACGTACAGGCATACGCCTCCCCCCCCCCCCTGTGTACACGTATTCTTTCGCTTGAATTCTCAGCAGTACAACAAGCACTTTTGGTTTTGTTATGGCGATGCTTTCCCGCACCGCCTCCGCCAACCGCCTCTCTCGCCTGCGGGAGCGGCTGAGAAGTGCGCGTTTTGGCCGCCAAGGAGGCCGTGGAAATTCCAGCGCTGCTTCGATAAATGAACCAATCGAGAACACGTATGCTACAGAAGTCATGGGAACTACTGTCTGCTTCACAAACGTGTTGAAGGAGGACAAGAAAGATTAGTGGAGAATATTGCGCTTGTATTTGTATTTTGATAGCCTGGTGAGTGGCTGTTTTAGTAATAGGAAACCTAGTAAACGAGCATATATGTACTGTTTTAACCAGTCGCATAGTGCTAATATCATATTCGCAGAAGAGAAAATAAATGTCGTTATTATGAAATTTTCATATTGCTAGATTCGTAAAAATGAATCAATTTACAAAAAACGCATTTTTGCATCCATTTAGCTTTGAATTATGTGAGAAATCTGTCCCAATATTGCGAAATGTGAATTTTTTTGTTTTGTCACAGGGGTACTAAGCAAATTAAATTGACAGTATTCCCTCTGCCCACTTCGCTAAACCGTCGATGATGATAGTGATTAAAGTTGCATATAGAGCTCGCCGGCACGGGAAAAATTTCATAACTGTAATTCAAGAAGTTGACGTGCGGCATGTGCCCTTTTACATGGGACCTTTATTGATTTTCTGCTTGTTTGACCACCTTAGATGTGTGTAGGCTGCAGCGACTCCACCAGGTTGTTTTTTTCTTTTATACGAAGTGGGAACGAATCCCTCGTGCGAGGTTTATTCATGCACTCGGCTAGGCAGTTCTGGTACCTATAGTACGTCATGGAAGTCAGCCACAAGTGTCTGAAGTCTTCATGAGCGATTTCAAGTTCATTATATTCAGTTTTTTGTTATTTTTTTTAAATTTTGGCGCAGAACAGCTGCCACAACTTGAATGCATAAAGAGGAGGAAGTAGATATCGCTTCTGACTATTGCTGTAGTGGTGCCAGCTTGTACAGTATGCGCTGTGCATTGGAAATGGATAAATGAACGACGAGCCTATTATTGGTCATCGTTGATGACTTCAGTACCTCTAAAAAGACGCGGAGCGTTCGCATCTACAGCTACCTCGCGTGAACTTTGCCTGCTGGTATTTCATCACCGCTGACTCCTTCAGCCGAAGCCACGACTTAGGTCAAGCTTCCGGAACTTCGGCGTCACTATCTCCGATGACTGCCAACAAAGTTGACGCATAACTGAACCAGTAGGAGCGCGTCAGTGCTACTTACTGATAGGATTGCACGGTCACGCACCGTAACGTTCGTTGAGATGCAAAATAGCTCAGCGTGGAGCTGTGTCCGGTCTTCGTCATGATCACCCTTACTGCGCATGTGCGTCCGCTTCCCCTTCTCTCCTCTCTAACGCCCCCCTTCTCTAGCTTCGCACTGCGGACGCAGGCAGCATCTGCTACCAAGTTTCTTGATTGAAAAACTGACTGTTCGCGCTGCGCAAGCGCTTACTGGCTATCCCGTATACACGGTGTCACATGTACTTTAGCCAAAGTTTAAAAATGTGCCGGAACATGTAATTACGACGTTACCAAAATCATGTTGCTCACTTTTGCCTGGAGTTAGTCAGACTGTTTTCTGTGTTCTGAAATATTGTTTATTGGATCTGTTTAATTACCTAAATTTTCAAGAAACGCTCATAGATAAAAAAAATTTCTGTGAGAAAGTTGTAGATCGGTTCGTAAAATACCGAAATAGATCATTTTCAGCTTTATATTTGTGAGGAGTTACTCTTTTTCTGCTAATTGCATATTCCCGCGAAATACAAGTACCACGTGACGAACCCGCTCGTGCGTCAGTGCACACAATGATTCTAGGGCTCCCTAACCTTCCGCGTACAAACGAAACGTTTACCTAGCACCGGTTTATGACAGCGATGAGCAGTCACAGCGGTTATCGTTCTTGTGGCCGATAGCAAAACGTGGTCAACGTAAAGCTACCACGAATGTTGCGACCCTGCCGATATAGCACAACGGTGCAAACGCTGTGGTCGTTTGAACACCAATCTTTAGGGAGCACTAGAATCATTGTGCGCACTGCTGCACGAGCGGGTTCGTCAGCATTGAGTGATGATCGGTCACTAATGTGACCGATCATCGTCAGATAGTGAGTAATAATAGGTCACTAATGTGAACTTGCGGCCATGTATGTTCGGTCGGAATTTCTGAATGGCGAAAACGACTGCTAAGCACTCTAGCTCGGTGACGGTGAAGTTCTCTGCTCTCCTCAGTGTCCGACTGGGGTATGCTACGACGTTATGAAGGCTGTTGCAGAGTTAGACCAGCACAAAACCAACACCTAGCCCACTAGCATCAGTATGCAGTTCAGTCAAAGCATCAGGATTAAAATGCTTTTGATTGGTCCTGAAGTCAATAAATACTTTTTCTGTTGAAATGCAGCCTCACATTTATCATTCCACAAGTACGGTGTGTTTTTATGAAAAAAGGACGCCAGTGCGAAGGCAAGTTGTGCGAAGTTCTTAATAATTCGGGGGAAATATGAGCACAAAGCCAGAAAACTTCGCAGGTCCTTCACTGTTCGTGGTTTTTCAAAGTTGCGAAGCACTGCGGTCTACTGTGGGTCTGGTCGTACGTCTTCTTTATCCAGAAGAAAGCCTATTACAATACTTGACGTTCTCCAATTCAGCATTTTTTGAGTTTACAACAAGGACAGCTTCGGTGGTGATGCTCTTGAAAAGTCTTTCCGTAGATAATCACGTCATGTATATAGCACATGCAAAGTTCCCATTTTTGTCCACGGAGTACTGTATCCTTAAATCTCTCGAATTTCGCTGGAGCATTGCACAAACCGAAGGGTATAACGGTAAACTCGAAAAATCAATCTGGTGTTACGAAGGCCGTCTTCTCTTTATCTGATGGATGCACATGAATTTGCCAATATTCAGAACGCAAATCAACAGAAGGAAAATAGGAAGCAGAACGCAGGCTGTTCATGGTGTCATCTATACGTGTCAAAGGGTAGACGTCTTGTTTTCTGATAGTATTTAGGCGGCAATAGTCTACGCAGAATCTCCTTGAATAATCCTTCTTCCTGACTAGAATGACAGGAGCTGCCCACGGACTATACAATTTTTGTATCACTTTCTTCTTTAGTATGTCTTGAACTTGCTCAGCGATGCCTTTACTTTCGGAAGGTGATACGCGATAGCGCTTCTGGCGTATTGATGGTGCTCAGCCTGCATAGATGCGGTGTTGCCTACGTGAAGACGGTGGCATAACCATTGGCGGAACGAAGATATAATAAGCAATATTTGGGAACACAAAAAATAGTCTGACTAACTATATAGAAAGGCACCAGTGAGCAACATGCATTTGGTCGCATCGTATATACGCTTTCCGGCTTACTTTTAAACTCTGGCTAAAGTTACGTGGGAAACCCTGTATATTGACGCTGGATATGGACCTCCAAGATTGTGCCTGTGGTAGATTTCCCCTGTGCATTGTTCAAAACAGATATTCACCGCTTTTGCGTCTACTAAAAAGCGGACTGCGGCAGGCTCTCTTTAATTTCCCGTTGCCAACTAGCAGTGATTGACATGTTCCAGTAGGAAAGACCGGTCCAACACGTACTGAGTGCTTTTCGCCTTCCCAGGTTTCTCTCCTGCGCGACGCCGGGATGAGCGCCAGCGTTAACGTCGCTGCCAGTGAAGGCACTGGCGCCCACTGCTTTGTATTTACATAGGGTTCTCTTTAGCGGGAGATTGTGTCATTTTTTTGCTACGAAGTAAATCTTCGATCATGGTATGAAAGTCTCAAAGGCGAAATTGTGAGCTGGGATCTCAAAAAAAGAAAGAAAATTAGTGACCTTTTTGGCTAACCTGGTAGTTAGGTCGGTACAAAGAAGGCTCTCGCCGCACGGGTCTAGACATCTACCGATTCTAAGGTTTCTTACACTTCTGACACCTTGACCCTTGGTATCAAGGCCGACCAGCGCGTGAAGCAATTAAAGAACGTTAACCACGTCTGGCATATGTTTCTCGGGCGTTGATATCAAACGAACAGTGTCATTGAACTTCACATCTGCTTAAGTTGATGCCGTTTGCCAGGTTTCTGAGTGCTATCGCAGCAAGTTTTTTGTTGTACTTTAGTAGTACCTACTTTAGCCAAACTACCGTCGTCACTCACTGCATTATTACTGGAGTCCTCAACACAGACACTCAAACCATATTTCCGCGTTGGAGCCTGTCAGTCATTTGAGATGATGCTTGCGAACTAATTATCGAACTCCTAGGCTTCTCCAGTCGCCATTCTCAAAAGGAGTAAGAAACATAGCACTTTTGTTCAGATTACCATCACCTCAACAAGATTACAAAAACGATGTATGCCCTTTGCCGCGCATGACGCCCTATCAATCTTATAGGGTGCTATTCATATTTCAACAATAGATGTTCGGACCAGTTACTGACAGATAGGTGCCGTTCGTCCTTGCTGGTCGTCTCTGTCAGTTTAAGGTGATGCCCTTTGGTGTCTACAATGCACCAGCCCCACTCCGAAGAATGTCATGCTCATTGGGTTCACGTATTTCTTCAGCTTGTGTTACGTCGACGACGTTGTTTTATCTCCACTTTTGGTTTACATGTAGGTATTTTATCGGTATATATTTAAGTTTTCCGTTGAGCAGAAATACAATTGAATTTCTTTAAGTGCCACTTCGCTTGTCATGAAATCACTGCGCTTGGCCACATGAAGGAAGATAGGACGGGGAATACTTTGTATGTACTAAAATCTAGCGAGCCATCAAAATCATTTTTCATCAGTGCAATATCGTGCAGCCACACCCATCATTTATTTATAATTGCAGCCTCTTTCCGCACTTCAGCTGGCTTCACTGGCTTTCAGCACTTCCTCTAGCTGATAAATGTACTCTTAAAAGTTCTCACACAAAAAAAGAAAGTTCAGTTCTAGTGGCTAAAGGCTCTCTTAGCCAGCGTTAGTGAACACAACAGTGTTTTGTGCGAGCTATTTGTGCAATATTTGTGCTGCCTAACATGGGATGCGTTCTTGGGCATGTTAAATTCACATAAAACTTGTCACTGGATGGTCAGGAACACAATCAGGTTGTGTAGCTGCCCCAACTAGAACGGCGTAGAACTCAGGGAGGTGCATAAAAAGTTGGGACCGTTCTGCAACATCCTGGACAGTCGGTAACCCTACCGTCAACCTGGAAAAAGAACAATGCTATTGTGCAATCAACGCATGCACGATGATGTTGCAGCCTACGTAAACCGACTGTGATGGTTAGGACGGCTCAGCACTGCTAATATTGGGTATTGGTGCAGAAAAGAGACAGCGAGGCGTTCTAAACATTTATATAAGAAAACAACTGAATATATGATGGTGGTGGGGCCATCGTCGGAACGTCCACCACAAAACGCGAACGAGTGGTAGTCCCGTGATGCAAGGCTTACGGCTTCCGATCAGCAGTAGTGGTGTCTAGGTGATAATTGAACCCTCGCAACCTCAACTCTGGGTGGAAGTCCCGTGGTTTGAAGCTCACAGTTTGGAGCAGTGGTAGCGACGCCACGGAGACCTCTGAACCAGCCTGATCTTGAGAAAGTTTCGAGCTCTTACCAGCATTTGTGATTTACCATGTGAGTTCCGTTCAGTACGGCCGTGTCGGCGCCATGCTGGGATGCTACTCGCCACAGCTTTAGTGCGGCAGCTCAACATCATCGTCTGAACGTTCACCACAAAACGCGAACGGGTGGTAGTCGCGTGATGCGAGGCTTACGGCTTCCGATCAGCAGTAGTGGTGTCTAGGTGATACTTGGACCCTCGCGACCTCGAGACTGGGTGGAAGTCTTGTGGTTTGAAGCTCACAGTTTGGAGCAGTAGTAGCGACGCCTCGGAGACCTCTGAACCAGCCTGATCTTGAGAAAGTTTTGAGCACTTGCCAGCAGTGTTGATTTACCATGTGGGTTCCGTCCAGTACGGCCGTGTCTGCGCCGTGCTTGGATGCTACTCGCCACAGCTTTAGTGCGGCAGCTCAACAGACGTTTCTCACCTCAGCAAGGACACTGTGAGGCACAGCTCAGGTACAGGAGCCGATGAGATAAAATCCCACGTCCCAGCTTGGCCCAATGCTCAGAATTGTTTGGCACCGCTTGGCGACTCTTGAATCAGCAAGTAGCCTGAATGCCACCGCCTGGTTCTTCGGTGCATCGGTGTCACACAGGTCCCGTCAATTAGGGAGGCGATCGCCGGGCTAATTCCAAGGGTCGAATTATCGGCCCCCCGAACCGCACCACGAAAGCGTGGACAATTCAGAAGTGTTCCTTTTTGGCGCGCCAGCGGACGCCGGCTGTGGCCCAAAGAACAAGTCAGAGCCGAGAGTTGATAAACAAACAAAACTATATTCTCAATACTGGCAGACCGAAAACAATACACATGAATGCACACGCCACAATAGTTGCATACAATATGTCGCCAAACAAAACAACGTACTACACAGTACAATACGCCACACTTGAAACAACGGACACAGACAACAATACGCACTACAATGTAGTCGCATGCATTGAACAACCAAGACACTTAAAGACTAAAGAGATAGAAAACCTATTCAGTCCAAAGTTCTTGGAACAAATGTCTGGATGATGCTCTTCCGAGAATCACTCACTCAAAGTCCAGCGTTGTTGTCGTTCCACTGCCCCTGAAGTTTTGTCTTCCAGGAAACCTCGCCGAAGTTTCTCTTCCAGGAAACCTCGCGTCTTCAAATGGCCACTCTCCAAGCTTCAAACTTCTTCGACGGAACCACGTCAGCTTCACACGCGCAGCTGTTGCCACGCGTCTTCGCTCGATAGCGGTAAACACACGCTCTTGCCTGTAGCTCGAGTCGTCACCCCTCAGGTGCAAATCATCTTCTTCTCCCGCTTTGTCTCTACGGACAAAACCTTCGCCGACTACACGGTGGTATACCCTACGCGCTCTGGCGCTAACTTCCGTCTTCTCCTGCTTTCCCGTCTCCGCTGCTCAATTAAATACCTTCCGCGCAAGATTCCAGAAGGTTCTCGTCATTTCGTCGGCGCGATACGCAGCGAAGGCTGGGCAGAGGACGAGACGGTTGGAATGCCCTCCACGTGGGATGGCTCAACTCGGTATGACCACGCCGCTTTCTTTCTAGAAAAATCCAGTGCTTGCTCGGCCGCCGTTGTGGGGTGAGGAGGTTCGTCGGCGAAGCCACGCTTCCGAAGGGAAAGCGCGCGCCCGGGGAGCCTTGGATGTTTGTTTTCTTTTTTTCTTTTGACCTCCCAGCGTCTCTCTCGCGCGTTATCGTTGAATTTGGCAGCGCGCCCATTTTTAGCGCTCGTTCTGTGACACTGCCCCCCACTTTAAGAATATTATCTCATAATTGTCAAAACAACACAAACGAGCGCGAACAGTCACCACACACTCTGAAAGACTGTAACACAAACCGTCGCTCCTGACACTTCACAATCGCAATAGATCGCTCAATACAATCGTACATTGTAGTTCAATTCCACAATACATGAAATATGGCCACAGGTACATGACTACAACACTTCATCACACATTCCAAACAATACAAACGTACAAATTTCTCTCATTACAACAAATATACAACACTATACATCACATCACAGCGCAGACACTTCGACACTTGTGACACGGGATAACACAACATCAACACAACATATGGCACTCAACACTGCCAAACACTTTCGGATTCGACTTCAGCACTTATCCTGTGTACTTTGAGCGGCGCTTGCGCCCTTTCTTGCGCTGCTGGCTCAATCTCTTCTTGTGTTTCCACGTTGTTTTTCGGCGAGCCCTTTCCAACGACGGTATCTGAGGCGGCGTCTTAGCCATCGTTGTTACTTCCAACACCGTTAACGGGTCATAACGTTCAACGGGTCCTATCTGTTTATTTACCAGCTCGTTCATGTGATGGCATTGGGCTTGGCTGGCCAACTCCATCACCATTACACTGTCGGTCGGTTGGGGTCGGGCCGACGTACGTCCAGCTGCCCAGCACGTGAACTTATTCGACACGTTTGTCTTCTCCTTCGCTGTCTCTTGCGCCGCGGCTTCACCTTGGGCTCTAGTGAGATCCGTCACGGGATGCTCCTCCACTGTATCTCGCGGTCGTTGGGTTGGAGCGGCCTCTATCTTAGGGTCTTCTCCCAAACATTCCGGATCATTCGGTCCTCGCGCCCCGTCAATGTTTCCGATGACAAGGTCGTAAAGGGGAGTCATCTCGCATAAAGCGGTAACCTTCCCGCTGAAGTACGGGGTTTCAACCTCAATTTCTGCTTCGGGAAGCATCCGAACCGTACGGTCAATTAGGCAAACTGGTTTTGTTTTGCCTGTTAACCCACTTTCCCGTACCAAATTTCTCCGCACGATAACCGTGGAGCTGCCGGTATCTCCTAACACCGTAATCTTTTTGTCCCCAACCTTTCCAGGCAGCGTTGGCATTCCCTTCGAAACACCGGTTGGCTGTTTTGTCATTACAGCACCCACAGTAGAGATTTTCTCCACAATTTCAACTCTACGAATCCATCTGTGACGGCATTATTACCGGATTTCGGTTCCGCTTGCACACAGGATTCCTGCTGAGTTTGACTCGCTCCGTTTTGACATGCGTCTGCTTTGAGCCCAGTCTGACCACACTTAAAATAATTTACTGCCATAAGGCTCGTAAACATCGTTCGACAGTTTTTCGCGCGATGACCCACTCGGTTGCACAGAAAACATCTCGGAATGCTCTCTGGTGCACGCTTCTTTTCTTCGGGAGCCAATTTCTTCGAATCATCGGGACAATCCTTCTTGACCTTGGCCAAATTAGTTCCACCTTGCGCTTTCAAGAATTGATCAGCCAATTCAAGCATTCCTTCAAGTGACTCAGCCTTCCTCTCTTTCAAGTACAGCGACAGGCTTGGGTGGCAACGAGTAAGAAATTGTTCTCTAATTAGGAGCTCTCTAAGTTCATCGTACTCCTGCGCTGTCCCTGAATGTTCAATCCATCTGTCGAAATGATGGCAAAGTCGGGCGGCATACTGTGTAGCCGTCTCACCATCAGCTGGCTTTTCTGTCCAAAATCTGTCCCGGAAACCTTCTACAGTAAATCTAAATCGCTTCAGCAAAGCAACTTTCACCTTTGCGTAGTCGGCTGCATCGGTCGGCGTCAGCCTACAGTACACACTGAGCGCTTCACCACTCAAGCAAGTACTGAAAGCAGTTGCCCATTGGTGTTCCGGCCAATTCTGGCTCCTCGCAATCGTCTCAAATCGGTGAAGGTACGCGTCAAGGTCGTCCTTCCTTTCATCAAACGCTACGAGCAGCTTGCTTGGGTTCAAGCGGAAGCCGTGGTCCTCCCGTTCGCTGCTTTCAACTCTAACTTTGACGGGAGTTTCACTTTGCTGTTGCAAACGAAGCCGCTCGAGTTCCATCTCGTGCTGTCGCTGCCCTTCCCTTTCCCCTCTTTCTTCTTTCGCCCTCTCAGCTGCCAGTC
The DNA here is from genome assembly GCF_013339725.1 of Rhipicephalus microplus. Taxonomy (NCBI): domain Eukaryota; kingdom Metazoa; phylum Arthropoda; class Arachnida; order Ixodida; family Ixodidae; genus Rhipicephalus; species Rhipicephalus microplus. Next base: position 53,187,267 of record NC_051174.1, read on the forward strand.
TTTCTTTCTCCAGCTCCAACTTCCGATGCAGCTCTCTTTCTTCTTTCAGCTGTCGCTGCCTTGCCTCTCTTTCTTCTTTTAGCTGTCGCTCCTTTGCCTCTCTTTCTTCTTTCAGCTGTCGCTCTTTTGCCTCTCTTTCTTCTCTCGCCCTTTCAGCTGCCAACTTTTCTCTCTCCAATTCTAACTTCAATTGTTGCTCTCTTTCTTCCTTCAGCTGTCGCTCCTTTGCCTCTCTTTCTTCCTTCTCTCTCACAGCGGTCAACCTCTCTCTCTCCAACTCAGCTGCTTTTTCTTCCTTGGCCCTCTCAGCTGCCAACTTCTCTCGTTCCAACTCGGCTGCTTTTTCTTCTTTGGCCCTTTCAGCTGCCAACCTCTCTCGCTCTGCCGCCTCTTTCTCCTTCTGGCTTACCCATTTCCGTAGTTCGGCGCCAGAAAGACCCATCTTCTCACCAAGAGCTACTAACTTTTCGAGATCCATGGTGTCTCGCAAATAAAGTCTTGCCGCGTGTAAAAAGTATCTGCTTAAATCAGTCTATCGGAACACTCCACTGCACTCGTTAACGAGAACACTGCACAACACACAAAATCGTTCCGATAGCACTATCAACAATTGAGGCTCTTTCTCACTACTTTGGACACACTGTGCACCAAAAGGTCCTGTCGCGGACGCCAGATTAATTGTCACACAGGTCCCGTTAATTAGGGAGGCGATCGCCGGGCTAATTCAAAGGGTCGAAGTATCGGCCCCCCGAACCGCATCACGAAAGCGTGGACAATTTAGAAGTGGTCCTTTTTGGCGCGCCAGCGGACGCCAGCTGTGGCCCAAAGAACAAGTGAGAGCCGAGAGTTGATAAACAAACAAAACTATATTCTCAATACTGGCAGACCGAAAACAATACACATGAATGCACACGCCACAATAGTTGCATACAATATGTCGCCAAACAAAACAATGTACTACACAGTACAATAAGCCACACTTGAAACAACGGACACAGACAACAATACGCACTACAATGAAATCGCATGCATTGAACAACCAAGACGCTTAAAGACTAAAGAGATAGAAAACCTGTTCAGTCCAAAGTTCTTGGAACAAAGGTCTGGATGATACTCTTCCAAAAATCACTCACTCAAAGTCCAGCGTTGTTGTCGTTCCGCTGCCCCTGAAGTTTTGTCTTCCAGGAAACCTCGCCGAAGTTTCTCTTCCAGGAAACCTCGCGCTTCAAATGGCCACTCTCCAAGCTTCAAACTTCTTCACCGGAACCACGTCGGCTTCACACACGCAGCTGTTGCACGCGTCTTCGCTCGATAGCGGTAAACACACGCTCTTGCCTGTAGCTCGAGTCGTCACCCCTCAGGTGCAAATCATCTTCTTCTCCCGCTAGGTCTCTACAGAAAAAACCTTCGCCGACTACACGGCGGTTTACCCTACGCGCTCTGGCGCTAACTTCCGTCTTCTCCTGCTTTCCCTCCTCTACTGCTCAATTAAATACCTTCCGCGTAAGATTCCAGAAGGTTCTCGTCATTTCGTCGGCGCGATGCGCAGCGAAGGCTGGGGAGAGGGCGAGACGGTTGGAATACCCTCCACGTCGGATGACTCAACTCGGTATGACCACGCCGCTTTCCTTCTAGAAAAATCCAGTGCTTGCTCGGCCGTCGTTGTGGGGTGAGGAGGTTCGTCGGCGAAGTCACGCTTCTGAGGGGAAAGCGCGCGCCCGGGGAGCCTTGGATGTTTGTTCTCTTTTTTTTTATTTTGACCTTCCGGCGTCTCTCCCGCGCGTTATCGCAAGAATTCAATGGCGCGCCCATTTTTAGCGCTCGTTCTGTGACAATCGGCCACCCTGGACCTCGCCTGGCTCCGTGGTTCTTCGTACTCGCAGTCGCCTCCCCCGGCAGAGAATGTCGCCCGTCTTGGAGCAGTCTGGAACTGCACTGTGCCTGGCCCGAACCCTCAAAGTGTCCTTCGTGCCACTGTCCTACCGAATTCTGCTTTTTCGTTTCTCCGAGCTCAGTTTTCTGCGTTGTCGTTTTTGTGGTATTTAAACGTGACATTTACATCCCCCTTTAGAAAGTTGTTTCACTTCAGCAACTTTTCTAAGCAGGAGGATCACAAAGTTCATAGCCCCTAAAAGGAAAGTTGTTCGCATGTTAACAGTTTTTTTTTCACAGGCATTCACAGATTGTTGCAAACTTGGTGCACGGAGAGTGTTCACAAATATTTAAAGTACTTCGAACACATACCATTGCGAGTCTACACTCTACTCGCATAGTCTTCACCGACGTTATCACTTCCTTTGATGCATTCCAAAGTGAGGTCATATTCAATCAGTGTTTGGGTCCAACACAGAATTTTGCTGTTCGTGTTTTCTCGAGTTGCCATAAGCCAGTGGCTGGTAATCGCTCTAAAGTACAAACGGCATACACATACACACGTAATTTTTAAACAGCCCATACGAGCGCAAGCCCTTCTCGATTTATGATGGAGTACCGTTGTCCCGCGGAAAAAATTTTCTGCTTGCGCATGCGGCAGGATGGAGAATCTTGTCTTAACTCTGCATGAGTACGGCTCCCACACTGGTAGACGATGCGTCTGTGCAAAGAACATACAGCTTCTTCAATTTAGGTGATCTCAAGATTAAAATGGTGGACAACAATCGTCAAAGCTCATCGAATGTCTCCTGGTGACGTTGTTCCCATGTCACCTTGCTCGGTGCAGGCTTCCGTGTTAGCTGCCTTAAAAGGCCACTCACCAGGCCCTTAGCAAATTTTAGTTAGACAATTGAAGTTGCTGGGTGTCCAATGAGGAACGTTTTGCCATAAAAATTTTTCTAATTGGTTCATTACGAGCGGAAAAAAACAGGTTTTTTCGAGAATTACGAGCGGAGAAAACAAGAGTGAGAGGAGGCGAGCACGAAACCCTTGCCACTCCTCCGCGTAGCCTTCGCAAGCCAAATCTCTTCACCACCCTCTCTAGCATCCGAGCATGAGATGACGTGCGCAAGACGTGACCAAACAAGTCCAGCCCCCGAGCACACGAGCAGCGTTGCTTTGTTCACCAGCGTTATTCTGTGGTCTTCTGCCTGTTTTTGCCGAAGGGTTTAATAACACTGGCTCAGACGCGGTAGAGTAGATGAGCAAAATAAGTCGCAAACGCCTAGGAGCGTTCGACGGTGGTCGTCGGCTAAATGCGCTGACTGCGGGGACAGGAACGCATGTGAAACGCTGCCACCTTAGCCCCGCACCTCGTAGCATTTCACGGAAAAAATGAAAGAAAAATGAGCACACTTTTATTGCGTCTCAATATTTATTTCAAGTTTCAAAAATCTCTCAAAGGAACAAATACAAAATCTACGCATGTTGTGTAAAATAATTTTTGCCATGTTACGTGGTATACTGTTGACAACGTCAGAGCAGACTCGTCAACGTAGAGGACCAGCGTCACTGCATTGCCGTGTACGTAGGGCCATTTCTACGCCTTTGTCATGCCCTCATTCTCTACGCGTGTGGTGGCAAAGCGGAAGAGAAGCAGCTTCCATATTGAAATTTGACCCATTTCCGCTGCGCGTAGCTATGCAAAGTTTGGCAGACGTGATCATGAACGCCTAGTCTACACATTGCGCTTGTCAGCTCAAAGTTGTCAAGCCTGGTGAGTGGCCCTTTAATAGATGAGAAACGTGGGCGTAGTTTGGTGCAAAGTCTCGGTGGTACCCAGTGACACCGAGAAACAACTAGACTTCTTTCTTTATGTGGGATGTTTTTTTTGCAGTTGAATTTTTTCAAGCGTGTAAAGCTTTGCCCGTGAGAATGCATGTCTCACGTTGTGGTCCAAGAACTTGACGGAACTGATTTCACTCTTGTATGGCTTGACTGTCAGCCGTCCACGCCGTACTTGCCGGGAGAAACGTTAAAGTGTAGCAAGGTGCGTCTTCCACGCGTCTATGGCTGTCAGTACATCATCGAAGTAATGCTGTACGTGACAAATGCCAGCCACAATTTTTCTCGTGAGTCTGGCAACACTGCTGGCGCCGTTTTTGGAACTGGTAAAAGCCCGACAATGACTGAAGGGCATTCATGTGATTTGAGCCTTTAAGCATGGGGGCTTGACAGCATCCCTTCATAAATTAGAATTTGGAAAATTAGTGAGCCTTTTTGAAGTTTACGAACATCACGTCAACTTGTAGAATAGACTCAATATTCATTACTATGACTCTGTTGAAAGGCCGGAAATCAATGCATAGGCGCATGTTGCCGTCTTTTTTTAACCACGACAATCGATGACTGGTAAGCTGAGTCTGACGGTTCAATGATTCCCTGTGCTAGCATCTGCTGCACTTTATTCTCGACTGCCTGTTCAACAGCAAACGATGTTGGGTATTGGCGTCCGTTCACCGATTCTGTAGATGCTGTCTTGATCTTGCATTTTACCAAGTTCGTCTTTCCCTGAGCGTCTGAAAAAATATCTAGGTAGTCTGGAAGAATATTCTTGATGAGTGCCTTCTGGGTCGTTTCAAGCTGTTGGCGACTTTGACATTATGGTTCGTATCGGGCTGTGTAAGAGAAAGCAATAGTAGTTCCGGTTTACCCTCCGACTGTTCTGTCTGTAGCGTGACAGCCGCGTGGCTTACCGTGTCAGTTTATCGTGGTCTTTCCTTATACTTTTTAAGGAGGTTGACGTGGAACAAACTGGTTCAAGTTCCCAGATCAACAATAAAATCGAGTTCGCTGCGATTCTGTAGTACATTGAAGGAGCGCTGCCAAGTTAATATCAATTTGTTGGCGTCGCAAAGGAGCAGTAGCAACACCTTGTCTCCAACGCACAGTTCACGATGCTTCGCTTTATGATCGTAGTATTTCTTTTGCGTAAACATGGCTTTCTGCAGCTCCTCGTGAGCGATTTCGTTTGTCTCATACAAATAATCGCGAAGCTCCATGACCTAGTCATACGTAGTGTTCGTTTGGGCATCCAGCGTTTTGTGTGTCAATATTTTCTTCAATAAAGATATCATTCATCTAATGTACTGTCCATACAGAAGGTCAAAAAAAGAAAAGCCGGGACGGAATTGTGGCACCTCTATGTGGGAAAATATTAATGGTGTCAAGTATTTCTTTTTCAGTTATTCAGACTTTTCTGGCACATGCGCAGTGTTGAATTTCTGGCGTTCAGTCTGAAAGAAGTAAACGACGAGCTTTGCTCCAGCGTGCCAAGGAGCTCATGAGCTTGTTCGAAAAAGACAATGACGAACCTTCTCGAACGTTCTGAGCTTGTGGACGCTATTAAACGCCTTTCTAAGTTGTTAAAGCGCTGTCGGTAGTTGAGTTGACTACGTATTTTCACATCGTATTGTGATAACTGGTAAAATACGCAGTTGGCTACGTATTTTACCAGTTATCACAATACCAGTCATTTGCCAAGAAGTCGCAAGAATGTATACTGACTGTTACTTTGGCAAAAACCTACGCGCATTGAAAATAGCATTCACGGACAAGCTTAGAATTCCAATGGTGCAAGATGAGGCTGGAATGCGCTTGCGTATTCGATAAGATCTATCATGAAAAATTAGAACCAGTGATGTTATTAGAAGCCGTGAAATTGAAAAATTTGTGGCTATTAAAACCATATTGGGATGCACGTTGCAAGGACCTGGGAAGAAACGGAGCTTTGCTCAAAACGCATCCTGCGTTATGGTATGACTATTAAGGACAGAAATACATATGCAAGATGAGATTAACAATGATTTGCATTCCTTTGGAAACTGGGACGTTATGAGCATCTCTCCAGAGGAAGAACAGCTCACTCTTTAGGCAAGTTGTCCAGGTTCATAAAAAGATAATGTCAAGAAAGATAAAAAATATGAAGTTATAGTGCAATGCAAGCAACTTGACGTGCAACTGTTGGAAGAAAACTACCTTGTAGCACGTGACCGCCTTCAGAGCTTTGTATGAAGACTTCCAACTAAAGGGGATCTGCTAGAGGGGTACGGCCATGCCATCCGATGATATAGTTACTCTGGCCACGCAGAAGCAATCTCCGATCCCAAGGTGGAGCATACATAATACATGCTGCACCGAGAAGTTATCCTTGAAAACTCGCTCACTACCAAGCTGAGGGTGGAATTCGATGCCTCATTGCACGCAAGAGACCGGAAATGGTTGAATGATTGCTTACAAAAGAGTGCGAACCTGAATCCACAGCTACAAGTCCTCATGCGATTTCGCTGGTACGAAGTCCCAATGACTGCAGACATAAAAAAATTGTTTCTTCAGATTTGTGTTAGAGCGCAAGACCAAGATCTCTTTAGGTTCTTGCGGTTTGCTGAGAAGCTAACGTTACCATTCAAGGAGGACGACATACAGGTCTGGCGAGTGACAGAAGTACCTTTTGGATCGACGCCAAGTTCATTCAAGCTAACAGCGACCATTCAGCATCACCTCAAAAGATGTGTAGACAACGAGCAACAAAAAGTGGCTCAACTACTCGCCAAGTCATTTTATGTAGATGATTTGCTTTTTGGGGCAGAAAATTTACAAGAAACTGTAGAGCTAACTGTGCGCTACCGTGAAAAATATTCATTGACGTTGGGTGCAACTCGAAAGTGGACAAGTTGCCAAGAGCAGCAGAAACAATTTGATTGAAACGAGTTATTTTTACCTAACAGTGGTGGACAAATGTGATCCAATAAAAGTTCTCAGAATGACGTGGAGCAGGGAGACCGACAGCCTTAATTCCGCCTCTTAAAATATCTTGTCATTAATGGAGAAGGCCCAAGATGCAAAGCGATTCTTGGTGATACGAGTACAGCTAACAGTGACAACAGTCATACAGCATTGTGCGTTATGTGCTAGCAGTCGAGCGAAGGCAAGCTCGGCGCCACAGGCTCCACTTCCAACATGGAGAATTGAACGATCTAAGCTACTGGACACTACTGGAGTGGATATTGAGGGACCACTCTTGGCCAAAACAGACAGACATTTTGGCCAAAAAGTGCACGTTGTGGTTTTTACTTGTGCATCAACGCGGGTGATACGCTTGAAGTTTGTGACCGACAGGACGGCGAAAGGCTTCCTGATGGCATTGCCAAGATTCTCTGCTAGGACAGGATTGCCCGGCGTCATGTACTCAGACAACGCTCGATCACCCAATGAAGCATCTACGGATTGAAGACACTGAATTCCAGTCATTTCTCACAACACCGCAGACAGATTTCCAGTTCATCATGATCGCTGCTGAATGATGGGGGTGGTATTTGGTGAGAAAGGCAGGTTTGATCAGTGAAGACCTCTCTGCAAAAAGTATCGGACGAAACAGCCTTTCTGCTGAAGAACTCGGTAGGCTACTTACTGAGGTCGAGACTGTGATTTATTTCCGACCACTTTTTTGCGCCTGCCTCGAAGCCAGTGAGCCATCAGTGATTACACAAGCACATTTTCTTATAGGCCAGCAATTTGCCGGATACTGACTCAAGAGAAGAATCAAGGAAACACAGCAGTGCTAAGAAATATTCACGCAGTTTACAACACCTCCAAAATTTGTTGGATCATTTTTGGAGACCTTGGAACCACGTGTACATTCTCGCTCTACCTTCGGTGAATTGTTCTTCTGGATCTTCCTCCTGCAATCTGGCAGTTGGAGACATCGTGATTGTAGACGCACCTAACAAAGCGAAGCTTATGCAACCTCTCGCAAGAATCAAAGAAGTTTTCCCCGGCAATGACGGAATCTTTCGCGCTTGCCTGTTACGCCTGAGTAGCGGGAAAGTTTTGAAAAGACCCGCGCATAAGATACACTATGTAGAGATTATTTCTGCCTCAACTGAAGCCCCGGAAGTTGCTGGGACCTAGGAAAGAAGATAGAGCAAAGGGCTGACCCATGACGCATGTGTTATTCGGATTCCCGGTTGCCATTAAAGTGGAGTTATGCCCTGTGCATTCCGAGCTTTTTATTGCCGTGTGCTATAGATTCGGCTTTGCAGTGCCACAACACACAATACATGCGTCTAAAACCAGAAATATTTTGAAAGTGTTGTCTTACGCTACGTAAGGTAGTGACAGGAAATATCTGATTAATTTATATACAAGTCTCATACGCACGCGCCTAGATTGGGGTTCTATAATCTATCAGTCTGCGAAACCATCAGCCTTAAAGACCCTCGACCATGTGCACCGTCTAGGCATTCGCCTCTCTAGGGTCTCTAGGGGTGTTTTTCAAACTAGCCCCGTAGAAATCCTGTACGTAAAATGAAATGAAGGGCCTCTTTATTTGCAGAGATGTTACATATGTCTTCTACATGCTATCTTAAGGTTAACCCGAACGAGGAACATCCCGCTAACTCCTCAAATAATTATCTGTTGAATTCTATCTTGTTGCCCCGCCGCGGCGGTCTAGTGGCTAAAGTACTCGGCTGCTGACTCGCAGGTCGCTGGATTGAATCCCGTTGTGGCGGCTGCATTTCCGATGGAGGCGGAAATGTTGTAGGCCCGTGTGCTCGGATCAGGGCGCACGTTAAAGAATCCCAAGTGGACGAAATTTCTGAAGCCCTCCACTAGGGTGTCTCTCATAATCAGAGGGTGGTTTAGGGGCGTTAAACCACACATAAATATCAATTCTATCTTGTTCAATACCCGTCCATCACTGAGGCAGCCCTACTCACTTCGTGTGTAGAGGCTCGCTGAGGAAACTTGTGTGCCACTTTTAGAACACTGTTTGATGGTTCCAGCAATATATCCGCCACCGTCGCAATGGCAAGTTGTAGACTTCGATCTACATTTCGTGGAAGGCACTTAACGTGCATTTGCTGCAGATATCCACATGCACTTCATCAAACTACAACACAAGGAAACTTGCCCAGTATTTTTCACAGATGCTTCAAAGTCTCACACTGATTTGTCCTATGCAGCTATAGGCCAATCTCTTCTAACTTCGGTATTCTGCATTCCGAAACTTCACAGCAGAGGCTCACGTGGTATCTCTGGCCAAAAGTATATTAGGGAACTGCAACTACAACGCACGGTAATACACAAAGATTAGCTGAGCAAAGTAATGACTCTGAAAACTCTGCGAAAACGTAAAATTTCTGTCTTTGTGTCTGTGTTACTCTCTGTTATGAATGATCTGTGCTCTTAAACGGCATGATGTAGTGTGCGGGGTGCCAAGGCACCGCGAAATTGCTGGAAACGCGTTGGCGGACCAGCTAGTCGTCTCTGCTCAAGACAATGCTGCTGCCATTACGTCCGTAGCTGTGCCTGCACTTGATCTGAAACGTTTTCTATGACGGGAGCTCAGGCCATGCGGGCAGCGCCTATGAGAAATGAAAAAGAAAACAAACTGCGTGTTATCAAACCGAGAATTGAAAATTAGTCAACAGTATCCAGATCCTGCTACACACGTCACACACAAGACTACAGATAGTACACACACACTTGATACATTTACACCTTTTGTCTGGTGGTGACGCACCTTTGTGTGAAAGATGTGGAGAACCATTCACGGTTCTCCACACCCTCGTCCAGTGCAGTGACTTGAATTCTCTTGGAAAAAAAAACACTTTTTATTGCCCTGCCGACATCTTATACTCTTGCACCCGTCAATGTTAAGCGGTAAAAAACCACTTTTTTCACATAAATCATTCCTGGCGTTTTTAACACACGTACGTAGTTTTAACGTCGTATATCCTAGAGCTCCATAGCAAAATCTGTGAAGAGAGTTCACTGCGGTGGTGGCTACATCTTCATCATTTTTTACTATAGCGACGTTCTCCCTTCGCTCTCACTGCACATATTTCATGTCAATGTCATCTTTTTATTGCTTCTATGCTTTTACCCACATTAGCGTGAGGAATTTTACTGCCCTTTTATAGTCACTTATCATAATATTAGCCATCTATTGCATCACTTGTTCATTGACCTTCCGTTCTTTGACCTTTAAATGGCTCTAGCGCCATAAGACACCACACAGAATCAAGAAGTGTTAGCTATGTTGAGCAGATGCTTCGGTGAAAAAAAAGCACTTGGAGCAGAAATATTCCTCAAATGTTGACAGGCTAACTCCTGTGCGTTCTTCCAAGGAAGTGGCCAGACACCGCGAGCTGTACGAACAAGTACTGATTAGCACCTGTTGATTGGATACTCTTGGCGTTTGCAAGTTGTCTTTCGCGTCGGTACTATGTAACCTTCTGCGAAGGGCTTTGTCTCGCGACATCGTCATTGCCTACCACAGAACTTGCATGAGAGAGCCAGCAGGGTCCGCCATAGACAACGTTCAAGTTCAGCATGTCATGGAATCAGGTCGCCTTCTGCTGTGTGTATGTATTGAAGCGGCGAGTCTCGAAAATAGTGATTTTGGGAGCAGAATGGCTACAATGAGGTGGCTGATCCCAGAAAACATGAAAATCCCCACTTTTATGGCATAACCCCTGCGGCTTGGGTAGTTCATTGTCAAGGTTTGAGTTCTCCCACGAAGTTGAGCTGCACCTCTTGTAGATCGGCGCAGCACTAGACGGAGTCTTGCGTAGAGGTCTTTCGCTATTAAATAAGAAGAGGCTTCTCTCCACCGACATGAGGGGCTTTCGATGCGTCAGTAAAGGTCACCGCACAAGAGACTGCAGGCCGAGAATTGCGAGTCACGGCTGCCGAGGTCACCATGCTTCACGTGTGTGTGACCCAGACAAGCTAAAGCAAAAAAACTCAAGACGACTTCAGAGTGACCGGTGAACTCCCCGACCAAAATCCGACCAACTACCTCAGAAACGAAGATGGCCGAGTCACTACTGGATTTTCGCAAAGAGCAGACTTGCAGGTTGAGGTAACTTCAACGCCTATATGGTAACTCAGTCTCTATGGTAATTGGCGAGAGAAGTTGCAGCATTGAAAGAATGAGTCCGAAAAGAAGACTGGCACCTGAAGGGTGTATAAAGTCAACAAAAACAAGAACGCACATGGTAGAAACACCGAAAGTGCCTCACCCTACAGACGAGACACCATTGCGTGGGCGTAAATGTGTTAAGTTACTTGCGTTCAGTCTGAAAAGTGCATCACGGGCTTGGCGGCAGCGTGCTGGAGAGCTGATGAGTTTGCTGAAAGAAGATGACGAAAAGTTATCTTGGACGTTCTGGGCTCATGTGGACGCTATTAAATGTCTGTCCGAGTTTTAAGCTTTGTCGATTGTTCAGTTAGCCAGATATTTTGCACGCTGTATTTTCTGCTTTAACGTGCCTTTGAATCGCTCAATAAGACCATTTGCCACATGGTTGTATTGGGCGGTTGTCAACTGTTGGAAATAAAGCAGTCTGCTCACTTCTTTCATTAGATTTGAAGTAAATGATCTTACCTGATCGCTCACAATTTATTGTGGTATGCCCAAGCTTGAGTATATTTCCACCAACACCACTGCTACCCTGTGTGTTTCTATGCTTGGTAAAGCGAGAGCGCAAGAATATCGCGTTGATCAGTCTACCATCATAAGGATTAGATGGTTTTCTTTTTCCAATGTAGGTGATAGCCGGCTGATTACATCTATTGGCACGCGTTGGAAAGGTACGTCACTCACCAGCAATTTTTTAAGAAGGACATGTCCGACAAAGTGCTTCAGCACAAAACACTGGCTGACGTCGCTAGAGTGCTCAAATCGCGTCACCTCAGCCCGCACGCCCGACCAAGAGAATTCTTCTAGAATCCTAGCGGTCGTTCGTTTAATACCTTGGTGGCCTGCCATAACATCTGCTTGTGCCATCCTAAGAACGAACTGACGTAGACTTCGTGGAACAACCAGGTGATCCACTTCCTTTTTCGTTCGTGATCTGTAATGTTGGTGAAGTATGTCCTTCATCAAAATACATACTCTATTTTGCTGTACGTTGCGCCATCGTCTTCCTAGTCGACAAAAAACAGCTCTCCAAGGTGCGATCTTCTCTCTGAAACTTTTACAAAACTAATGGGCTCACATCTAGTGCGTTCGATGTCGCAACAGATAACTTCATATCATTGGTTCGTCTTGTTGTTGCTGAATGCAAATTTGTTAAGTCTTCTGATACGCTGGGACTTGGAACAGGCTACCCGTTGGTGCCGACTCCTTATGCGGTCTTGTGACATTTGACAGGTCATGTGGTGTGGTAGAACCAGAAGGAAAGACTACTCCGTTGATGCTGCCGAGAAGAACGTCATAGAATGGCTTCTGCATGCAGAGTCTCATTGTAAGTCCTCGGAAGGTAAAATAATGAATGTACACCCTTTCTTCTGGAAGCTGCTTTGACGAGCAGTCCAGAGGGTACGCAGTACGTGTAATACCGGTGAAGTTCTCTTCCAGTACCAGTGAACGCTTGACGACCACGGTGTAGCATGTAAAGTATTTCAGCACCGTCACAAGCTTTCTACAAAGATCGCCGGTTGTTGGCATTTTTTGTCTGAGCAGACCATGGCAGATATCTTCTTTTGGCAACGGTTCACTTTCTACTGCCGCTGTAGGGGTACAATCGACCTTATTTTTCCTTCTGGAGCGTATTGTATTAGTCGGCAACAGCACTTGACGTCTCCTTGTTTCGTGTTTATATGTGTGCACTCGTCAGCTTGATGACTGTGTTTGCTGCTCTTCCAGCAAGACGAAGGCTTCGGGTCTTTTCTTCCTGTCCAAAAATACACAGCACATTGACCTTGCTTGCCACATAAAAAACACTGAACTTTAACTTTCTCGTTCTCGTTCTCGCGGCTCTTGCTCCGCGTGTCTGCTTTTGCAATGGTTATTTCTTGTTTTCCTTTGGACAAACCTGTCAGGCCTTGCGCTGCCAGGTAATGATCAGTGGTTTCGGCTAACTGATCAAGTGTTCGGCATCCTCGCTCTTTCAAGATGGCCAGTTTCTTATGACATATTCGCAAAAACTATTCAGATACAACATTGTCCATCAATGCGTCATAAGTTTTTGCTGTTTTCGCCATCTGCTACCAATGATAGAAGTAACCGAGAAGTCGACAAGAGATTGTTGCCTTGTCTCAGAATTCTGTTGCTTAGCTTCGCGAAACATTCGCTGACAGCCTTCCTCAGTATACCGGAAACTTCGCATCATCATTTGCTTCTGCCTCTCTTGACCTGTGGCATCTTCCGTAGCCATACGTCCGACAATACTCAAGAATTCGCCTGAGAGGCATAGGTTCAATGAAAGTGCCAAGCTGTCTCTTGGCCATTCTTGGCTCGTGGCTACCCGCTCTAAGCACTGATTTTACGCGTCGAGTTCGTTGTGGCCTTACTCTAGGAATGAATAAGCTTATGTGGGCTTTTGAATGCTTCGCTGCTGGCCTCCACGCGCTCTCCACTGAATACAGCCGTACCAGCCGTGCGCTGAACAGGAGCACAATAAGCCTCCAGCTGACTTCGTTCCATTGCCAGACGAGCGATCTGCAGTTCGTGCGCTATTCGTGACATGTCCCCAACCTGAGGTTGTCTATCGCGCTTTACGTTTTGCTTCTCATCGGTCCACTTTTTCACTTCTTTACCCAAACAGCCCAGTTCTTTGCCAAGCAAAATATAATTGTTGAATTTATTTCCGCCTACACATTAAACAAATTAGAAATGTGGCTCTGAAAGTTGGAACTAGAGCGTTGTCCTACATCGCGGACGCCAGACAATTGTGATGTTTTCGACAGTTCGGCACTTGTATATTGTACAGCGGTAGAGAAAACACACAGAGAGGCGTTTTTAAATATTTTTATAGAAAAATAAAATAATGGAAGACCGGTTGGTGGAGTGGCCGTCGTCGGAAAGCCCACCACAGCTCGCGTGGAGAAAGAACAGCTGGTAGTACCATGATGTGAGGCTCACGGCTTTGAATCAGTGACAGTGATGCCTCGGAGATGCGTGGACCAGCCCAACCTAGACCAGTATAAAGCACCACCCCGCAGAGACGGCCCCTGTGTGAGTTTCGTCCAGCACAGCACTGTCTACCTTATGCTGGCATGCTACTCGCCAAAGCTTCAGTGCGGCAGTTCATAGAAATTCCTCGCACCAGTGAGGACAGTGCCAGGCACAGCTCGGGTGCAGGCGCTCATGGGCTGGCAGCTCGCGTCCCAGCCCGGCACATCTCTCAGTATGGCTCGGCAAGCCTCGGTAGTCCTTGGGTCAGCGAGTCACCCGAACGCTAGCACCTGGTGCCTGAACACAACGGCCACCCTGACCATGCCCGGCCCTGTGGTCCTCCCTACTCGCCTTCCTCTCGCCCAGCATAACATCTCTCGAGCCAATAATTGGAGTGTGCATGGCCCAAACCCTGAAACCACCCCTCGTGCCACCGTGCCATCACGCTCTTCTTGTTCGTCTCTCCGTGTTCGATGGTCTGCGCCAACGTTTTCGCAGTATTTACACATGAAAACTACTAGCTCCCACTTAACTCAAATATATAGTCGCGGAGCGTGCGTGGCTCGCTCATGTGCGGCCAGTCGCCCAGAAGTTCATGCTTACCCGGGCGCTCCTTACGTGTTGTAAGCAATTAGCTAATGCTCTGACAGCTAACTTCGCCCTATGTCCCAAAGGGTGAGTCACTCGCTGGGCGCTGCACACGTTCCCGGTAATGTATAAAGTATGAAGACTGCTTGTGGATACTGACTGTTTATCCTACTACACTGTGGACGAAGCAACCGGTATTGTCACTAGTATGGACGTTTCTTCGACGCAGAAGCTGCTAAACATTGACAAAGGGCAATGTCCGTATGCTTCTTTACAAGCGATTATTGAAAAACAAGAGTAAACGCCTCACGACGTTTCGCGACAATTGTTTCTTATCAAAGACGGGATCTTATACCACCGCGAATTTGATATTTTTGGCTCTTACGTGTTTCCTGTAATCCCTACACACGTGTGTTCTACTGTTCTTCACCAAGCTCAAGACGCTCCAATGGCGGGCCACCAGGGCGTTTAACACATATGCGACCATATGCGATGCTTTACTTTTGCTTCAACTTGCCCAGTCTATACGACGCTATGACGCCACTTGTAATCCCTACCTGCACAGTAAACGCCTTCTGCCCGTCCAGCTATACCTTCAGCCAATCGTTGTACGTGTTGTAAGTAGTACGTCAACTTATGAAGAGATGGCAGCTGACTAATGATCCTTCACATACCACCTCGAGCATTCAAACCTGCTAGAACGGGACTGTCGCGATAAAGGAACAAATATTTTGATAAGATCACGTACTACGTCATGTAAAAAGGCAAAAATGTGTTCCACATTCGCCGTAATGGTGACAGGGGGTGCTAACACTCCCACGCTTAAAAAGACACGTATACTTTTGTTACGAGAAAAGAGGACAGTTTCTTTACAAACTAGGCAAGCAGAATAATTTTATAGAGTACAAGTGCAGACAGTGGCAAAAATCAAGCATGAAACAAGTGATACAGTTCAGGAGTCTCACCGTTTGGTGTGAGAAGCGACAAGAGCTGATGGCTCACATGCAGTAAGAGATGGCACTGCATATGTGACGGCAGTGGATGCTACGGTAAATGTCGGACGCCGTAGAGGACAACTACCGGACGCCTTTTCAGCATTCGCCAGCCAAAGCTCATACTCTATTGAAGAAACGCATTTGGAGTGGAATCTTGCGCCCTTGCGACAATCTCAACACGCTTCGCGCCGGCGAGAAGCTTGATGCTTGATGCTTAGCCAGGTGGGAGCCAGCATCGAGCGTTAGCTAGGCACGCCACTAGCTAATAATCCCGCGCCCTGGACAGCGTATTCTCCCCAGCACGTCGGCCCTGGGACTCCCTTATGCACTCAGCTTTACTATTTCGAGCAGCCATAATTATTGCTCATTAGTCAAGTGCATCATGAAGCACAGCAGCAGATGCAGTGTCATCTTTGTCTTCTTCCAATCACTTGACCTGTCTGCTCGCACGCGTCCTCACAAATCTACAATGGGGACCGGGCATGAACGCCACTCTAACTCTGTGGTAGAGCATCAAAGGTGTTATTCGAAAGTCTTAAATTTGGTCCTTGCCGGTGTCAAGTTATCTTCTCGGCCACTTTTTTTGTTCATATTTACATTACAGCTACTTGTAATAACGCCCTTAACACTTTCCTTGGCTATCTATTTCTCAACAGAAGTGTCTTGCCATAATGTGGGCTATATAAAAGTTTCGAGTCAACCTTGACGGAAGGGCCTTCATGTTTTCAGCCACGCCCAAGTCTCACGATAGCTAACTAGCTTGAAGGATTCTGCGGGGTACCTCGCATGGGGTAGCCTGAGACTTCAAGGATTCACCATTACCATCGTTTACAAGTCTGGATGAAATCCTTCCGACGTCAAGGGCTTGTCTCGTGCACCTTTCCACCTACCGTCGCATGACGCCTAAGTGGATGACTGCTTGTTGCGAACGATAAGCGCCAGGAACTTTGCCGAGCAGCAGCGCTCTGACCCGGAACTAATGGGTCTGGTAGAACACCGGGAAGTCAAGACCACCACTGTTCTGAAGATATTCAGGAGAAGACGAGCGTTGTTCTTTCTGTGAACATTACTCTAAAGAAAAACGCCAGGCCTGCGCAGAAGACACAGCATAGTCCCAGCGAAAGCTAGAAGAGCGGTCTTTCAGAGCCTTTTCTAAACACTAATTGTGTAACTGTTGCAAGCACACTTTCTTGATGCCCACTATGGCATTATTAATAAAAATTTAGGCGTAGCGAGACGGCCTTCGCTATGCTGTTTTTCCTAATTCTTCTGAGACGCGTTGTATCCGCTAATCTATTGCGAGAATTTTCGTCCCAATCGTGCATGCAGTGGCTGACGACGATGCAGAATTATGCTTGAAGTGTGTGTGCGTAACAGTTTATGGCTGAACGAGAACAAGTTTCTGTGATGAGTTGGAGCCTTAGACAACATACTCGTTACGCTATTCGCATTGTGCGATGACTGCTTATGCTTTCGATGTTAAATGCGAAGCCTTTCCTAGCGAATTTCGGCGACTGGGCGTTTCTATCTATCTAGTCGCCTACAACTTTAAGCTCTCTTGGCCATTCCGTTAATGGTATCAATATCTAAATTGGTATGGTATAACATGCCTGTAGGAAGAGCACAATTGACTAGTCAATAATATGATTATCATGATATGTATGTGATGAATGTTATGATCTGCAATTCATGGTCGCTGCTCTTGTGACGGTTTCGTTCGTATGGCAGGTTGTAAAACTGGTATGATTTGACTCGACTTCATGGTGAACACAAGTGACAGACACACGCGGAATTTATCACATGCATATCATGTAAGTCATGAGTATTGACTACACGCCACGCTCATAGTGTGCTCGTGGTTGCTTCGCAATCTTCACTACCAAATTTGGTACTACGGGACGTTAATGCATGATGAAACTGTATTACTGGTTCAAACATAATAGGCACGAGATTCAGGTCATGTAAGAAGACTATATGCTACGTTCATAATGGGCTCCCGTTTCACTAGCTTCACAAGTACCAAATTCAGTATTACGGGACGTGAATGAATGACAAACGTATGTCACAGGTGCAAACAGCAAGCATGATAATCATTAGATGCATGTCATGTAACAACATGACCATGTGCCACGCTCACGATGCGTTCGTGGCCGTTTCGCTAGCTTAACATTTTCAAAATTTGGTATTACGTGACGGGAACGAACGACAAAGGTAAAATACACATCACGTGCAAACATGATAATCATGACAAGTGTGTTATGTAACAACATGACTGCATGCTACGCTGATACTGCGCTCGCAGTCGTTTCGCTTGCTTCACATACACCAAATCTGGTTTTACGTGATGTCAGTGGATGACGAAAGTTTACGACCAGTGCAAACATGATACGGAAGGCATGCGTGTGATGTAAGAACATGGCAACATACCACGCTCATGAAGCGCTCGCGTCGTTTCGGTGGCCTCACAGATACCAAATTGGGTATCGCGTGCCGTGAATAAATTACAAAGTTAAATGACCCTTCTAAACACGATAATAAGGACATGCGTCTCATGTAAAACATGACTACTTGCTGCCCTCATAGCGCGCTTGCGGCCACTTCGCCAGCTCTACATATGCCAAATTAGGTATCACTCCCTGCCGTGGTGGTCTAGTTGCTAAAGTACTCGGCTGCTGACCCACAGGCCGTGGAATCAAATTCCGGCTGTGGCGGCTGCATTTCTGGTGGAGGCGGACACATTGTAGGCCTATGTGCTGAGATTTGGGTGCACGTTGGAAAAGCCCAGGCTGTCAAAATTTCTGGAGCCCTTCAATTGGGTGTGTCTCATATTCGTAAGGTAGTTTTGGGACGTTAAGCCCCACAAATCATTCAATCAAACTAGATATCACATGATGTGAACAGACAACGAAAGTATAAGAAACGTACAGACATGATAATCATGAATAAGAAGTCGTGTACAGCATATATAGGTCCTCCTCGTAACGTTGGCCTAGTTTTAGAGTGACCTAAGAACCTTTCTCATCCATGCTTAGCACATTATTGCTTCTCACTCTGCGTGGCATTAGCGAATTTTTATAACGCTTTATAAGTCGTAATAACGCGATTACTTTCCTGACATGAAGCCTTCCTAAGGCACCTTTGTCAACAAATCCCATGTCCCGGCATAGCTCGGTGGTAGAATACTGGGCTGGCACAAAGCGGACTAGGGCTCAAGCCCCACTTGGTCATTGCTAATAGTTTTTTTGTAAACTTTCGCGATGTGCTACAGACACCGGTGGCGATAGTGGTGTGGAAAACTACAGCGCTACACAAGGCCCGTGTTGTGATCTCGTAACAGCTTTTGCAGTAATAAGTTCTTGCCCCTTCTAGGCAGATATACCTTCTGGGTGCCTTCATCAGTAAAGCTGAAAGTTTTCCCGGTCTTTCACGACGACCCGACGGCTCAACACCAGGATGTATCTCGAACAGTCACGAGAATACCAGAAATACAAGACTTGCCGGGATCGCCAGCGATGGAAAAAGCCATCTACTAGGCTAGCCGGACATCTGCTGCCGATCAAACCCTCTCATCAATCGTTTCAGCAAATAGGGATGAAAGTACCTGAGCCATTCACAGCGTCCACTTACAGCAAGAAATGGATTATCTTTGCTGCCGAATACATCATGCAGAACGCTAAAAAAGGCTCTGCTCCGAGGCAGCGAAGTTTCAAATGCCGATGCACCCCAGGTGGTCGAAATTTCCGGAGCCCTCCACTACGGCGTCTCTCATAATCATATGGTGGTTTTGAGACGTCAAACCCCAGAATTCAAATCAATCAAATGCCGATGCATTTCTCAGTCGTGGCTTGTCAGGCGTCTGCCGGTATCCGGGCACCGGAGGGTGTTATCTCTCCACTCTCACTCCCTCTTGCATAGCAATAGCGATGGGTGCGCGCTCTTATCCTCACCCCTAGCAACCGGAGCCGTGGCATGGACGAAGTATTGGAGAGTGAGTGGAGAGGACGCACGCGCTCTGGCTTTCGAGGGCGCTCACATCGTGGGAGCTTGGTGGAGCTCTGGCGTGTGTAGACAGAGTGTAGGAGAAGGTCTGTGCAATGCATAACCGCTACTTCTTTCGCCGTTAACTTTATCTCCTCCCTGCGGCCCACTTGCCCGTTCGCTCGCTCGTACGTTTATTAAATGGAGTGAAGCGCGTGCCTCACTCTCAACTGTTCACTGGACGATGAACGTGTAAATAAATAGTTACGATACAAATATTTATCTCGTCAGTGATTTACGCCATCAAAATTACTACGCTATGTACTTTCGGCACAAAAAATGTGTTCTCATATACTCACAATTTCTTTAGGAGAGATGAGGGCATTTTTTTGTTGAAGACATCGTCCTCTGTTACGCAAACCTTGAGGTTCTCATTGCCGAAAAAGAATGCCATTCACTGCAGTGCTAACTCTAGCCATTTTGAGATACAGTGAAACAAGCCACCACCGATTACCGGACACAAATTCATGGCCTCATCGAGCGACTAAACAAAAACAGTGCCGTTATTATGTGTAGTACGTCCACGTCGAACAGAATATGTGGGAAGTAAACCTTGCGTACGGAGGCGACAGTAAAAGAAACGAGGCAGCTGCCAGCTTACAATTTGGTCTGCAAAAGGACCCCATCAACGACACTTGACGTGATGCTGCTAGGTGGCACCAACGCAGGCAATCTCGGTGTCGCCACTCAATTTCAACGCGCCGTAAAACACCGACAGGTCGCCCACTCGCATATTAAAGACTAGTGGAGGATCGACACTCATCCCGGTAATCTTTGGCAATGCCTCATAGTATAGCAGCCCACTGACCTTTGTTGACTCTGGACACCGATACACCAATGTAGACGTAGTAATAAACTTCTACGGCAATACTTCGGGCTTAGCGGGTACTTCGACGTCGTGGCACCCTAGAATACGAAGCTGTCCGTGATGGTTTCATGAAATCGCAACGGTGCTGGGCGCGTCATACGGCCGTTGAAGTCATCCGCCTCAAGCCGTCCTTTCCGCTTTGATGAGCCGGAAGACTGAATTTTCGTTCTCGTTGTGTTAGTGTAGTATTAAAAAAGCGTGTGACCATTACCTATTATATGTTCTTGATTTATTATTGTACTTCAATGTCCTGATGAAGCACAGGAGTGATGTGTTTTCAAAAGGCCGGCCAATGGGACACGCACTCTTTTCAGTGTAATTTGTTGCTCGTGTTTAGCCCGTTATAGGCGTTTCGCAATCCGTGCTATAATGTCTGACAGAGCAAGATCGTTTTCGAATAACTTGTCGGAAACGAACACAGCCACCACAGATAACGCTCAAATTTTCCACGACACGTGTATATATGCCGACGTACGTTTCCGCGTATCAAATATTTAATGGTCGATGGTCTCTTCGTGCCTGCCAGTGCTGAAGTATTGGTGTAGTTTGACCTTGAGTTTTTCTCCCTGAAATTGAGTCAAGTAAAGGGTTTCTTTTATGAAACATTATTTCCTTCGTTGATATCATGACCACGTGCCAATAAAGTTTTCTCACAACAGTCTGTCATACTTTTTTTTGTGCGACAGGTTAAAGGATATATGTACTATAACCACCACATTTTCTTGGTATTCCAGTATTTTTACCTGGTTTTGGCTGGATACATACACTTGAACCTCGTTCATACGTTGCCGCGTTTAGCTTTATACAATGATTCTATTCCTGCGAACAGATTTGAGGTGTTAGCATCACGGGTCAGATTTATCTCCGTCTGTGAAGATTGGAGTTACCTTAGCAGTTTTTAACGTAGATGAATGGATTCCCATGTGCAAAAAATAGTTTGATAGGTGTAGTCATATAGTACCCAGTATGCAGATAACTATTATCCCGTAAAATCCTGCAGCCTTTGCAGTGCTTAGTTTGTTCACAGCATTATGTATTTCCTGTAGAGCAATGTTACGCATTACAGAGAAACTCATAGCAGCTATAGATCATAGCAGCTATAGAGTGGGTCGGCATGTTGAGGTCGGGAAGTACGCTGGCGAAATTAGGACCCATGCATGTAAAATATGTTTTGAATTGTCCAACTGCGCTTGTCGTTATATTATCGGGAAGAATGTTCTGCTTGTAAGACTGGCAAAGAGCGTCATTCACGAGTAGCCAGATTCTCTTGGAATCGCTTCTAGGGCATGTTATCAGTCCAGAGCAGGGGTGCGATGCAGGATGGCCCGAGCTTCTCGGCAGACGAGTTTGCTCCAAACATGCTCTGAAGTGGCCATGGCGCCCCGCCGCGGTGCGCTAGTGGGTAAGGTACTCGGCTGCTGACCCACAGGTCGCGGGTTCGAATCCTAGCTGTGGCGGCTGTATTTCCGATGGAGGTGGAAATGCTGTAGGCTCAGATTTGGGTGCAGGTTAAAGAACCCCAGGTGGTCGAAATTTCCGGAGCCCTCCACTACGGCGTCTCTCATAATCATATGGTGGTTTTGGGATGTTAAACCCCACAAATCAATCAATCAGTGGCCATGGCATGAAGGTAGCGCGGAGCAAGTGATGGCAGCGTTGATAAAAATGGCCACAATACCACGCGTCGCGTTGGCAACGCATGTGCAACTTTTATGGTGGTTATCAAAGAAACTCCGTGTGGGAACACGTCAGCGTCACCACTCGGTCTACATTTTAACAATGCAGGAACGTCAGCGTAAATGCCGCGCTATCTGTTTGCCGACTCAACACGTGCTTCCCACAGGCGCGTTCGCGGGCGTTTGTACCTTTTCGGACAGGTTATTTCACTCGACCCGCAGCATAGAAATTTCTACTGTGTTAACCTCCCTGCCTTCCTTTTTTTTTCTCGTTCCAGTCTCTCTCTCTCCACTCTCGAAGGCAGCAAGGGTGCACAGGCAGCACTCTTGAGCGGCCCGTTTTGCTCCTATCAAATATTGCAGATAAATATAAAGACAGGTGGCCATGAGGGACGCTCGCACTAAGGTGGCAACGCGGCTGTGATTGCAACGTCATGAATGCGGTGAAATTGAATCAGAAACATCGTAGCCGCGTGGTGATATCACAATTCCTACTGCGTCAATGTGTGCATAGTCTAAGCGATAAAGCTGATAGATAATTCCTGCCGCTTGACGTGAGTACTGCTCCTCGGCAAGAGCACACTTGGTGGGCGTATCCGATCTCCGCTGCGGGCGTGAAACTGATGGGTGCGTGAACTAGGATACAAACTTGTTGATCCTGAGAAGGCCCGAGTTCAGCTCGGGATCGTGATAATGCCACTGTGACTGTCAAGTGTTTGATGGAGTGAACGCTAAGCGGCAGCTTCTTTGTATTTAAAATAATTTGGTGAGCTTACACAACTTCTGCAAGGCTGGATCCAGCTTCTTGCAGCTTTTTAAGTTTGTCGTCTACTCACGTGCGTGACCATCTTTGAAATGAAAACCACATCAGCTCTGTCTCAAGTTTATTTGAACTAATTCACTGAGACTTAATGACCACTACGCCGAGCTTCCATGTCTTCATTGATGAGGCTTCGAATAAAATGCAATAATCTTAGGCGCAATTAGCAAGGCAACGATCAATACGAAGATTTTACACGTAATTCTGAGTAGCAGATTACTAATGGCCCTGATATTAGTAAGGGCTAGTTAGGATGGTTTTGCTTAGCGTGCTCATAATGCTCATAGTGCTCATAAACGGCCCCTTAATTAGCATAGCTTAGCTCATCAACTAGCATGTATTAGTTAGCACACGTCTAGTTTTACATGGCTCTATCAGCACGGTCTTCTATGACGTGGTGTAATTACCTGGGCCTTACCATGACTTGGCGTAATTACCGAGGTCATAGCGTGTCCTGGCCTAATAGTGAAGTATACCGTTCAGCCAAAGAGGTCATTACCCAGCTGCACGTGCACGGGTGCTAGCAGGTGATGACAAGAAAGACCACGCGCACTGGCCAAGCAGCGTGCTTGAATGTACACTGTGTACACGCTGACACGTGGCCCTGCTAGAATGAACAGACCAAGACGTGGCCTCGGATTTAGCTGCGGTCGTGACGTTCTAAGGTGCTCGGTCAGTACTGATCTCCGAGGCCACCAGACTGATTATTCTAAAAGAGACCTAGTACAAGCATTAAAAGCTTCAAAATAAATTTACTCCCCCCCCCCTGGCTCTAAAAAAATATTACGAAATGTTCTGACACTTTTATTTTGTAGGTTCACATCAGCATTCAGGGGAACGACAAACCAATAAAATAAGATGCCTTTGGTGTAAAAACACCACCCAAATTAGTCGACTGCCCTTAAAGTGATGACTGGTTCTCTCGTAACCAATGAAACACAGCGTGCTGAGGCGTGGATTTGACTTTTTTGTCTGTTGATATGTGGGGTTTAACGTCCCAAAACCACCATATGATTATGAGAGACGCCGTAGTGGAGGGCTCCGGAAATTTCGACCACCTGGGGTTATTGAACATGCACTCAAATCTGAGTACACGGGCCTACAACATTTCCACCTCCATTGGAAATGCAGCCGCCGCAGCCGGGATATGAACCCGCGACCTGCGGGTCAGCAGCCGAGTACCTTAGCCACTAGACCACCGCGGCGGGGCGACTTTTTTTTTGTCTTGTTGGCTCGTTCATAAGGGGGTGTCGCCAAAGCTCGGGAATATCCTGAAATTAGCGAAACTCGGCTTATCCCGCAAAGAGCTCCAAAATTCCTTTTTCCACGCGCCAGTACAAACACCGTTTTATTACGGGCTTTAGCTATACTAACTTAGGTCATGACCATTGCTTTTTTTCTGCGTCCACTTACGGTACCAGTAGCCTTTCGGCCTAAGTAGGCCAAGTTATTTGCTGGTCCTTCATGCGCAAACTCGGTTCTCGTATCAACGATGAACAGCTCATACTTGCTGTTTTCTAATGTATCTGTTGTGTTTTCACGTCATCATGATAAAACTTATCTCTACGGCGTACTATTGCATCATATGAGGCCAACGTTGCATTGCTACATTTGTTCTCCCTGAAATGTGGCACTCTGACGCACCACCTACAAAATAAGTGCAAAGTAAGCACCTGATGGCTACAAGCAGCAGCACCAGATGCAGACCAATACCTCATTAGTGAAACATGTGAGACTGAAATCTTCCAGGCGGACATGGTCGACCAGTGTCAACTTGTCGCTCGAGCCCAGCAGGCTATGCAGGCAGGTTCCTGAACTAAGAGACCTTCCTACCTTCACTCACAAGCTTTACTGAATAAATGTATTCTTCTCTATCACATGCCAACAAGAGGCTTTGGGCATGATTGTAATTAGTATTCGTGAATTCTTTCTTCAAATCAGATTTCTAAAGTACAGGGATCGCTATTTTGAGATGTATTGGTAAATGGTCACAAATAGTTTGTTGGTGTACTTAAGCCTCTACACTAGTAAGTTTATTTGTCAAATCATAGTCAATAAGAGTTGCATAGAAGCAGCTACATGAGTTGGCTCATTGATGATAATATGAAAATTGTATCACTGCAATACATTATTGTATGTCCCGGAACTAATACTGAAAATTTTAGTGTCACCTACAATTACAACAGGTATGTTGTTATTTAGGAGCGCCTACAATACTTCGTTAAGTTCATCCAAAAAATAGGCATGCTTGAACTTCGTAGTCTGCAAAGCATCTCTACAATGAGTGAATTTTCAAATTGAAGAAATAGTGTTTTAGTGTGTGTTAGATGAACAATGATAGACGAAATAACAAAAAATTGCTCACATCGTACAACAAAACAACATCACCAGCACGAGATGCTGAACCAAGTGATTAAAATATTGTTTATTGTTTTGTACCCAGGAAGAGGCATGTTTTCGTTCTTGTTCAGCCAAGTTTCTTTAGCAGCAATGATATTGCACGTCTGTATCTGTTGCACGATTAGTAACTACAGCAGGTCTAGATTTTTATTGCTGTAAAACCGAGTTAAAACACGTCCAGTTTTTGATGTACGGTCTTTAGTCATGATTAAGCCAATACTGCCACGCTGTGTTGGTGGCAGAAGAGAACGAAAAAGTGAGTAGCTGCTGTGGATGAGTAAACTGTCTTTCACATGGAGTTGCTGTCTATCATTTGCTCTCGCGACAGACTGGTGAACGTGCTGGGTACCGTACTGCTGCATCTTATGCCCGCTGGCCCTGAACCAGAAGCAATTAACGTCAGTGCACCAGGGTCTGCTGATATTCATTCAAGCAGCCGCCACCTTCAAAGACCACAATACGGCCCCTTGGCAAGTTCTGTGACGACAAGGTTTGCCACATCCGCAACCCAAAGCGAGCATGACTCATTCGCTAGCGTACAATGTGTTATCAACATTCCTCACACACCCAACCCATTCCATGGTGATGCCGGGGTGGATATCGAAGACTGGCTTGACCATTTTGACGGGGTCACTGCCATCAACGACTGGGACAATCGCTGTTAGTTGAAAAAGGTGTATATCTCCCTCTTAGACGCGGCAAGAGCTTGGTACGGGAACCACGAATCTTTATTCACGAGTTGGCAGGAATTCCATCGGCTGCTTCGTGAGGCGTATAGTAACTCCAAACAGAAAGAGAGAGTGGAGCAGGCACTTTCTTTGTGGTTTCAAATGCCGAACTTGAGCGTCGCCATGTTTGTCGTGGAGAGGTCACGATTGTTTCGACGGACTGACCCCCACATGCCAGACGACAAGAAAATGTGCCTGCTAATGCCAGACGTAAAGGAGCAACGTTTCGCGGCCCTTGTGCGCAACCCTCTTACGACGGTCTCGGAGTTCTTACGTGAAGCCACAATTATGAAGCACATGCTTCGGCAGTGTGTGTGGCAGTATGAGCGTCATGCGACCATGAGCGCTGCGTGCTCGTTTGTACCAGTAGGTGATAACAGGGAAGTAGTCACAGAACCCATACAGCGGGTTGTACACGAGGAATTTCTGACATGTCATGTAGCATTCCTTCCGAGTAAGGCTGCTCTTACGGACGTTGTTCGTAAAGAAATGAGCCAGTTCGTTCATTCCTCACCATCATCACAAGTTGAACATCCCACGCTTTCCTACGCAGATGCCCTATGCGTCTCTATGCCATCGACGGCAGATTTTGCACGTCCGCCTGCTGGGGCACTAAGACGCTTTACAAGTCAATCCTATCACTCGACTTTGCAAGCTAATTTTCGTCCTGGGCCGCGAAAGTTCACCGTCTGGCGTGCACCCAACAATCATCCTTTGTGCTACCATTGTGGCGAAGTTGGACACATGTACGCGAATGTTACAACCGACGAATAGATCTATGCAGATTCCACTGAGATGCCTGCTGTCCATGCTATGGTGAGCGTCCGCATTGCATTGGGGATTACTTCAAAGGCAGCCATAACGCTCCTGTCTCGCTGCGGCGACAGTCACGGTCACCATCACCCCATCCATACAAATCAATGCACCGCGCAAGACCAGCCTTTGGGTTTCCTGGCGTCACTGGCGCAAGCCCACGCCGAAGAAACTGAAAACAGTGACCTACGGAAGTGAGGCTGCTGTCACGCGAACCGACACATACCCTCCGCTGCTGCCGTACGACGCACTGTTAAATCCTTTTGCTGAAACCATGAACAGAAGATCCGCTGCCATTACAGTTTCCGTCGACTGTTATCCAGTGACTGCGCTTGTCGACACGGGAACTGATTACTCGGTGATGTGTGCTTTATTGACCACCCATATACACATAGTGCTTCCAATTTGGGACGGCCCTTAACTAATAATGGCTGGAGGACACCTGATATCCCCTATAGGAAGGTGCACCACCAGGCTTGAGATTGTGCGTTGGTTTTTGTAGCATCATTCCTTGTACTGTCAAACTGTTCTCGGCTGGTCACTTTAGCAATGAATTCTCCGCAAGAGTATAGAGCGATGATTGAACTGCGTGATTTCTTTGAAGCTTTGCTAACTGTGTATGTCGAAATTCCGACATCGAGAACGAGCATCAGGACGCGGCCTTATGCGTAGTTGAAGATTGAATTACATTGCCGCCTCGTAGAAGCATATTTGTCCTTGTTGAGTGTCCGCTGGGACAGTCAAATACGGACATCGCCGAAGCTAACCTCGAGTTGTTGCTCGATCGGGAAATAGCCATTGCTCGAAGTCTTGTTCAACTCCGAAATGGTAAGACTACGCCCTTAATCATGAACTTCTGTGGCGGATACAGGCATTTTGAAAAACGCACGAGCATATCTTACTTGGAGGCATTAAATAACTTGGACGCCTACCCTTTGATTACGACGATCTTGACTGAGAACAGCTGCGATACTGGCGTAACTAGTCGCCTCAACGTCAATCACCAGTTAGAACAACCTAAGAGAGCAAGGCTGCACAGTCTCCTATCATGCTTTAGTGACTGTTTCGCCACAACGTCGAAAGTCCGGCAGACCCCTGTAATGAAGCACAAAATCATCACTGAGCCCAACGTCCAACCCATGCACTAGCGCGCGTAACGCGTGTCGCAGAATGAGCAGGATGCCTTTCGTCATCAAGTGAAACAAATGCTCCTCGACAACGTAATTCAACCATCGAATAGTCCTTGGGCGTCACCAGGTGCTCTGGAAAAAAAGAAAGGTGGTTCACCACTATTCTGCGTCGACTACCGCTAACTGAACAAGATAACAAAAAAGACGCTTATCCTCTTCCTCGCATCGATGATTCCTTGGATCGCCTGTGACGCGCCCGTTACTTCTCTTCCATGGATCTGTGTAGCGGATATTGGCAAAATGATGTAAGTGAACGGGAGCGAGGAAAAACAGCGTTTATTACGCCTGGTGGTCTCTATGAATATAAAATTCTCCCTTTTAGCTGGTGCTCCGCTCCATCCCCATTCCAGAAAATGATTGACACACTTTTATAGGACATGAATTAGCACTCGTCTCTAGTGTATTTAGACGACGAATTCATTTCTTCTACGGCTTTTTAACAGCACAATGAGCGGCTTGAGGTGTTTGTTCGGGCTATTCGCACCGGCAGCCTGTCTCTGAAACCGGAAAAGTGTTATTTTGGATATGAGGAACTCAAAGATTTTGGCTATATTGTCATTAGCAGTGGTGTTCAGCCCCAACCTGAGAAGGCCACGGCAGTTGCTTTGTTCCCGATACCTTAGACAAAGCATGATGAACGCCGCTTTCCGGGATTTGTTCTTATTAACGCCGCTTCGCGCGAAATTTTTCGAAAATCGCCGACCCTCTACAACAACTCGTCAAGGACGACGTCGCCTTCACTTGGAGTCTCAAACAATTCGACGCTTTCCGCGTCCTTCATCATCGCCTACAAATGCTACCAATTCTTCGTCAATTCGACACAGAAGTAGACACAGAAGTCCGCCCTGACGCGAGTAACGGCTTCAGAGCTATTCTCGTGCAACATCGAGATAGCGTAGAACACGTCAACGCCTACGCTAGCCGCACGTTGTCATCTGCAGATAACTACTCGACGAGTGAAAAGAATGTCCGGCGGTTGTATGAGCTATAACAAAATTTAGGCCTTACTTGTACGAACGCCCCTTCCAAATCGTCAGTGACCACAACTCTCTTTGCTTGCTAGCGAATCTGAGAGATCCTTCTGGCTATCTCGCAAGATGTAGCTTTCGGTTACAGGAATTCAATATAACAATGATTTAAAAGTCTGGCCTGAAACACACCGACGCTCACTGTCTTCCCGCACACCCATCGAGATCACTGTAGAAGGCAAAGATGAAGACTTCAGCTGCCTTGCTATTCATTATTAAACGTGGCTGAGCAGCAACGCGAAGACTTAGAATTACAACCACTGATCGAATAATTTGAGAGACGTCGCCTACAGCTCCCACGTCAGATTGCGCGTGATTTGTCAACTTTATTTCTAAGCCAACACATCCTCTGCATGCGCAACTTTCGTCGAACAAAAACTGTTTATCTCCTCGTCGTTCCTCCTGCTCTCCGTGATCATATTTTGCGTGCTTTTCACGATGAGCCGTCGTCAGGGTATTTTAGCTTCACGGGTGCTCTGGCCCAGATCAAGGACAAGTACTACTGGCGGAAAATTACAAAACCACCCAGCAGTACGTCACGACAAGAACAGCTTTGCGGCGCCGCAAAAATCTAGCGACAACACCAGCCGGTCTGGTTCAGCCTTTACGACCCCCTCACGCACCTTTTCAAAAGGTCGGGATGAATTTATCACGCGAATTTCCTAAGTCTGCGGCTGGTAACCACTGGATTGCCTCCGACTACTTGACCAGGTACTGCAAAACAAAAGCCGCCGGCGAACTACTGCTTCCGATGCGGCTAATTTTTTTATCAAGAACATCGTTTTCCACCACGGTGCTCCCGCTGTCGTCATCACAGGTTGTGGTACAGCTTTTACGGCACCGTTTCTCCGAGAGATCCAGTTGCTGAGCGGCACCACGCAGCAAACAGCAACTGCGTACCACCCGCAGACTAACCGGTTAACCGAACCCCTTAACAAGAAGATTACAGATATGCTTTCATTGTATGTCGCCAAGGATCGCAAGAAATGGGACGAAATCCTCCCGTATATATCATTTCTTTACAACGCGGCACTGCAAGAAACCACCGGCATTGCTTCATTTCGTCTGGTTTACAGCCGTTACGTCACCACAATGCTTGACACCATGTTGCAACCAACTCTGCCGGACATGATTACCCCGAACGCAGATATGTTTGTTCAGCATGCCGAAGACGCCCGGCAGCTTTCGCGCTTTCGCATTTTGTCGCACCGAAGTCAAGATGCCCGCTCGTACAACATTTACTACAGAGCAGTAATAAACGAACCGGGTGACCTAGTAGGGCTTCTGACTCATATACCTCAACGTGGGCGCTCAGAGAAATAGTTGTGTCGGTACGTCGGAGCCTTGCGAGTTCTTCGTTGCTTCGGGCAAGTCAACTACGAAGTTGTCCTATCCGACACGTCCCAGCGTTCTCGTAGATCACACTCCTTTGATTTGATTTACATCTCTAGGATGAAGCCTTACCATTCGCGTTGACTGAAAGTCATGAAATTTTTGATGTGGCACTTGCCTTCAAGAGAATGGTACATTTATTTCTCACTTCTTTTTTTTTTCATCTCGACCTTTTCCTTCACAACGGGCACAGACATTTTCTACTAGCTTTCGTTGCTGTTCGAGAAACGGCATTTATGTGATACTTCTTTTTCTTTTCCTTTACTTTGGGAGAGGATAATACCACGTTGCGTTGGTGGCAGAACAAGAGAGCAAAGAAGTAAGCGACTGCTGCGGCTGAGTAAAAAGCCGTTCATTTAGAGTTCTTGTTTATCACGTCCTCTAGCGACAATACAAGTTATCAAAGCTCACGTGACACTGTGTTATACAGGTCTTCTTCACAAGTCACCTTCACTTCCCTCACACTTCCAGCTTTACTCATGAGTATTTTGGCGTTAGAAACCTATGTAAACTTCCAATTGTTTTTATTTTTTTCCTTGATTGTATCTCCAAAGTATTGTTTTTCCTGCAGAGATGTTCACTTATGAAAAAAGGATGTTTTCCTCAAAATCAAGAATGAAAACATTAGTTGTATTTTTTTTTGCCACTGTAAAAATATGTCGCGTGCTAATCTAAACACAAATTTTACTACAATATTTGCAGGGCCACTTCTTTTCCTCGGCATCCCATGGGCAAAATCTATTTCACTACTAGAATGCTCTACTTGTAGGCACTTAGCGGTTGTCTGAGTTGTCTTATAAAGATTCTCATTCGGTGCAGCCGGCACACGTTTCAGTTTATTGTTATTCTTCCGCCCATATTGCTTTGGTTCTATCAACTTTTTATTCACTTCGATGAGTATTTTTTTCAGTTCCAGGTTTGATTGTTAAAAGTTGGGAGTAGAACTTTTCACTTCATTTCTTTGCTAGCGAAGTGCCTCCACTTCCGATTTGAACTCGTCAAAAGTCGCGTTAGTAAAGTCCATGGACGCCCTGACAGATGTCAGCTCAATGTTTACTGCCAACTTTGACAAGAGAGGCGTCATTATTTCACTCTGGAGATCCTGCACTGCTGTCGTTAACGTTGTAGTCATTTCAGTCATTACTGTTACCGTTTTCTTGATGATAATAGGCACTCTTCATCCCAAGGTTTTTGTGAAATATATCAGTACGTCCGTGATAGGTGCATCCATAGTAGATAAGTAGCCTTAATCGCACTGTTCAAGGTATTATAAAACAATGTATAGTTGAGCCGTCCAGCAGCCACGACCACCAAATACTGAGTTCGCAAATGCTACGTATACACAAAAAAATGCCCAGACAGACAGACAAAGAACTTTATTCAGGTCCTGAGGAACTGCGTAGTAACGGCCCCGTTTAGGGGGAATCCGTAGCAGTCGCGGGCCGCTCCCACGTAGGGACCGGAAGACCGTGGCCCTCCGCCCTCTCGCAGGCCCTCTGGACAGCCCGAAGTTGAACCAGGAGGTCGCCGCTGTGAAGGGCTTCCTCCCAGTCCTCTTCTTTGTTGAACTCTGCGTCACGTAACGCAGGACATTTCCAGAGCATATGAGGTAATGAGCAGTACGCCTCACCGCAGTCTGGACAATGCGGCTCGATGTTGGGCGAAAAATGGCTGAACCGGCCACGCGAAGGGAAAGACCCCGTTTGGAGCATCCTGTAGGCCGATGATTGCGGTCGCGTAAGTTTAGAATGAGGAAGTGGAAAAGTCCTCCGAGATAGATGATAATGAGTCATGATCTCGTGGAAAGTGAGTAGCGAGTTCCTGTATCTTCCGGCGTCCCCGCCTGCGAATCCGCCGGGACCGCCGCGGTGAGCGATACCTCGCGCACGGTCATGGGCAAACTCATTGGCGTTGGGGACATCAGGATGTACGTTGGCCCCCATGTGGGCCGGGAACCATGTTATGGTGTGAAACCCGGCAGCCCCCTCACAGCCGAGGATGGCCGCTGCCTCACGCGAGATCGAGCCCGAGGCGAAAGCCCTAGCTGCGGAACGCGAATCTGTAAATACATTAGGACGCGATGGGTCCTTCATTGCTATGGCGATGGCGATTTGCTCAGCCACCATTGCCGAAACCTTTCTAACCGAGGCAGAGCATAGGAGTGTGCCACTATGATCGACCGAAACCACTGCGAAGCGATCTGAACGCCCGTACTGGGCTGCATCGACAAAGGTCGCGAGATGCGGTCTGTTTGCAACTGATTTTAATAAGGAACGGGCCCGAGCTATGCGGCGCCCTACATTGTATTGTGGGTGGACATTTCTTGGAAGTGGAGCTACCGAAAACGTGCCTCTGATCGAGGGTGGTAGTGTTACATTACGCTGGTTAGTCGCCGTAGGACCGCAGCCTATGGATTCCAGGATGCGCCTACCAGCCCTCGAGGACGATAGTCGCACGACCTGAGCCATCTGCTGGGCCTCTATCACCTCCGAGAGGGAGTTATGCATGCCCAATTGTAGGAGCTTCTCGGTGCTAGTGTGGATAGGCAAGCCTAGAACTCGCTTTATGCTTTTGCGCAGTAGTGTATCAATTCTTGACTCTTCTCTTTTGGACCAGCGCAATGCGGAAGCGACGTAATTAATGTGGCTCATGAGAAATGCATGATAGAGCCGAAGGAGATTGCTCTCGCTCAGCCCACTCCTGCGGTTTGAGACCCTAAGTATGAGCCTAAGCATGTTCTCCGTCTTGGAGGTGATGCGGGCTATAGTTCGTGAGTTGCCCCCCTTGGACTCTAGCAGGAGTCCGAGGGCCCTGATGGAGTCCACCCTGGGTATTCTCTGCCCATCCCGTGTGTATAAAGCTATGGGAATCTGTTCTAAAGGAGTGAGGTTCCTCAGTCCTTGTCGGGTGGGTCTGTATAGTAGTAACTCAGACTTTGCCGATGACAGGCTCAGGCCCGAACCGACTAGAAAGTTCTCCGTGATGTCTAATGCCTCTTGGAGCACCTGCTCTACCCCGGCGTCGGACCCTCCCATGCACCACACGGTGATATCATCCGCGTAGAGAGCATGGTTAACCCCGCGCACCGTAGCGAGTCGCTTCGAGAGGCCCTTCATGGCAATATTGAAGAGTAGAGGAGAGATAACTGCCCCCTGTGGGGTGCCTCTCGCTCCCAAGGTAAATTCCGTGGATTGGATTTGACCGATCCTAATGGTAGCCTTGCGATCCCTGAGAAAAGACCTAACGTATGCGTGGAACCGTTGCCCTAGACCCATAACCGAAATTGCCTCAAGCACAAACTTGTGCGAGATATTATCAAAAGCTTTAGCTAGGACTAGAGCTAGTATGCCTCTAGTATCCCTGGTGTTGTTGTCAATGATTTGTCTTTTGATAAGGAGCATCACGTCCTGTGTGGATAGTGCCGATCTGAATCCTACCATATTGTGTGGAAATAGCTCTCTGCTTTCTATGTACTCGGATACCCGATGGTGAATCGCATGTTCGGCCACCTTGCCTACGCAGGACGTAAGCGAGATGGGTCGCATGTTCTCCAAAGCCAGAGGTTTGCCTGGCTTTGGGATAAGCGCTACCGAAGCTGTCTTCCAGGATTCGGGGACGTGCCCCGTCTCCCAGATCTTGTTGACTTCCTCGGTAAGCTTCTCGATGGATTTGCCATCCAAGTTACGTAAGAGCTTATTTGAGATTCCATCCGGGCCCGGTGCAGAGCGTCCGTTGAGCTCGTGGAGGACTTTACAGATTTCTGGTTCAGTGAAAGGTGCGTCCAGCTCCGCCACCATTCCACCCCTGTAATGCGGATAGTCCGCATCGTCGGAAGGGCCCAGCGGAAGATAGCTGTCCGCTAACCTCTTCAGGAGGGCCTTCTCGGACACTCCCTTCGCTTTTTGGTTGTGAACGATTCTGTCAATAGCCAATCGCTGATTTCCCTTCGACTGTGACTCATCAAGTAATTGTTTGAGGAGGTTCCATTTGGCCCCCACTCTCATCTGTCCGTCAACCGAAGAACATACTTCATTCCACTGCTGTTTGGAGAGTTCAATAGAGTAGGCTTCGATCTCGCGATTGAGTTGCGCAATTTTCTTTCGAAGTCGGCGATTGAGCCTTTGCGTCCTCCACCGGGACAGGATAGAATTCTTAGCCTCTAAGAGATGCGCGAGGTGTGCATCCATCCGATCAACCTTCAGGTTCGTTTTGACAACCTTGGTCGCAGCATTAGCATCCGCCTTGAGCCTTGCAAAGAGGCTGTCTAAGCTGTCGTATTCATCCCGGTCCTCCTTCCGCAATTTACGAAAGGCATCCCAGTCCGTTACTTTAAATTCCCTGGGGGGAGCTGCATTGACTGCTAGGGTAATAGCCACTATGAAGTGGTCACTACCTAGCCTCTCTTGCAAATTTTGCCACCCTGCTCCGGCGACGTTCTTGACGAACGCCAAGTCTGGAGTTGTGTCTCGGACCACCGATGTGCCAATTCGTGTCGGGTATTGCGGGTCCGTAATCAATTCAAGAGAACAGCTAGATACGGCCTTTAGGAGGTTGTTGCCTTTGGGGGACTGCCTGGCGTATCCCCAAGCGTCGTGCGGAGCATTAAAGTCTCCCGCTACCACGATGGGGGCCCCCCTGGCCAGAGCCACCGCTTTTGCCATGATCGAAGCGAACCCCTGCCGCTTGTCCGACGGCGAGCTGTACACATTCAGGAGGAATACGCTGTTCTTGAGCCAGCTGTTCGGGATTATTTCGAGGATAATGACCTCAGCCTTGCTGTTGCCAAGCTGTAGTTTGTGTTCCTGAAAGGAGCACTTTTTTGCGACCAAGGTTGCCAAACCGCGCTTCCCTTGCTCGCGCACCGAGACGACTCGATAGCCCGGGAAAGTTAGCGCATCACCGAGAGTTTCCTGTAACATAATTACGTGCGGTTTGACCGCCTGAGAAGCAATAAAGTGCAGCAGTGGAGCCCTGCGCCTTTTGAAACTTGCACAGTTCCACTGCCACACGACCAGATCATTAGTGTTGCCCGCCGTAATTACTGTTCTGAGACAGCCAATCTCCTGTCGGGTTGACTGTCACCGCGCCTGCAGGCGACTGTGCCCTGTTCGGGCCTATCGGAGGCGAGCTACCCGTAGCTAGCGCTGCCTGTGTACCTTCAAGAGACGACACCCTTTTCAGTAGGGTAGTCATGCTATCAGCCAGTTGTTTAATCGATTGCTGCATGCTTTCGAGAGCCTTGCTGTTGGATTCTGTCTCCATAGCATCCCACTCCCCTTGGGGGGGTGAGGCCCTACGTTTTCCCGAGCCCGCCTGCACGTCCTCTGGTGGGGGAATCTGTTGTCTCTCACCCTGCGAGGAGTAATGTTTGCGGAACGACTCAAGGTCAGCCCTCAGCTGTTGAATCTCTGCCTTAAGGCAAGCATTCTCTTGGATCAACTTAGCTACCCTGGGGTCTTCCCTATGCTCTGGCAATGGTACCCGCGTTACCTCTGGTGGCGGCGCCGCTGGCTTCGGCTTGGCTCGATCCGCCCAGGTAGGTACTTCCTGGATTCGTGCCCGGGAGCAAGAGCGCCCTTTGGTGCGAGCGCGGCCCCTGGAGCGGTAGCGCCGGCGGCCAGCCGGCGTGACGGAACGCCCCTGCCTGGGAGCGCTTGCCACGCTGGAATCCCTTGACCGGTCATTTTCGACCAGCTGTTGCTGAGACTTTTTGACGCGCTTTCGGCGCCGTCGTCTTCTCCGTCGCACGACGTAAGGAACTTGAAAGCGTTCTCTACACGTTCTGTCCGCCGTCGGATGTGGGCCTCCGCAAAGGGCACATTTCGGCGAGCACTGGTGATCATCGGGTGGAGACACGAGCCCACAGCCCCTGCACACCCTCTTGTTGGGGTTGGGGCAAACATCGGCCCTGTGACCAAGTCCTCCACACGCGTGGCACACGTCGGTTTGGCGCTTGTAGAGCGTGCAGCGCAGCATGCTGACGCCGCATATGACATAGTTTGGTACCTTCATGCCGTCGAAAAGCACTACCACAGTAGTGGTTTTCTTGATCCTTTTGGCTTCTAGGGCCTTCGGATTTCGCTGGTTGACGATCATCGTTTGGAGCTGGGCCTCGCTGATGTCAGTGTCCACTCCTCGTGTGACTCCTTTACAGGTGTTATCGGGGGCCGCGACATATGCCGCCACATGGTACATTCCTTCGCTTATCCGAATCTGTTGGATCGCGGCGTAGGCGTTTGCGTTCTTCTGCTCCGGTGTGGAGACTACGAGAATGTTCTGGGCGATGTTTGGGCAAAAGATGTCCCCTTCCGTCTCTGCCGGGGCAAGAGCAGCCGCCATGGCAATAGCCTGTGCGAGCCTAATTTGGCTTACTTTTCTGACGTCAAGTCCGTCCCTCGGCCTGACGATAATTCGTATGTGGTCCCTCGGCAGCCGGGGGAGCCTCGATGCAGCTGCGAGGCGCTTCATTGCACCTTGCGGGGCTGCCGTGCGGCGGCCTCCCTTGGAGCCCACATGTGATGCGTTGCCCGCGGAAACTGGCGTTTCTACACGAGCTTTCTTGTTCCTGCCCAGCGCTGTCGTCCAACCCGGGCGATTGGCTTCTTCGTGAGAGATTTCCTCTCCTTCCACCATCGCTACTTCGGGCATGTTGCCCCTTTTCTCCCGCCTCTCGCCGTCGACGCTAGGCTAAGCCCGGTAGGGTTAGCCGAGCCGCGGCGCGTTCCACAAGAAAAGTTCCAATAATTCAGCAAAAGGACCACTCACCGAAAAAAGTCTGGTGTCAACGTGATCCTCAGAAGAAACTGCGTCGAATGAAACGCAGCTCGAGCACAGGCACCACAAAAATCCTAACGAAAACATTAACAGAAACGGGAGCCGATCTTCTCGCGTCCGCACTGGTCGGCGCCCCCTGCGTCTCCCAAAAAATGCCCACCTGGATTTTTCTTCTGTGTATACATAGCATTTACAAAATGAGTGTGGCTGTTCTTTTTAACGAATGCGGCACAGGCGTGTTCAAATTTTTTTTTATAGCGAAAGCTCTTATGAGATCACAACTCATTTCACGCGCACGCATCCGCTGCTGTCGCCGCTACCACCACCGCTGCCGTTGGTGTCGGTCAACACATCGCGCGACTACAGAAAATAAAACCTAGCATCACTGACACAATGGGGCTCGAACCCGGGTCCACTGAGTGCCAGCCCTGTATTCTACCACTGAGCCACACCAGTGCTTGAGATTTGTTGACAAGCTCCACCGCGGTGGTCTAGTGGCTAAGGTACTCGGCTGCTGAGCCGCAGGTCGTGGGTTCAAATCCCGGCTGCGGTGGCTGCGTTTCCGATGGAGGCGGAAATGTTGTAGGCCCGTGTGCTCAGATTCAGGTGCACGTTAAAAATCCCAGGGGGTCGAAATTTCTGGAGCCCTCCACTACGGCGTCTCTCATAATCATATGGTGGTTCTGGGACGTTAAACCCCACATATCAATCAATCAGACTTGTTGACAAACTTTCCTTAGGCAGGCTTGATGTCGGGAAAGAAATCGTGTTACTACGACTTATAAAGTGTTTTAAAAGAGCGAAAGAAGAACCAGTCGTCACACAATGCGAGTGGGTCGTCCTATACTCCAATTCATAACAAATGCTTGTTCTTGTAAGCTATTAACTTCAGCCGTAATTCCTCATTGTCGCCAGCCACTGCATGAACAATTGGCACAAGATTCATTGCAAGTGTTTAGTGGATACCACATTTCTCGTAAGAATGACGAAAAATGGCAAAGAGAATGCCGGCCTACAATCCAAAAAAATAATTAATAACGCTCTAGTGGGTACCAAGCAAGTGTGCTTGCAGTAGTTACCCAATGAGTATTTTGAAAGGCTCTGAAAAGCCACTCTTCTAGCTTTAGTGTAACTGTGCAGTGCCTTCCGCGCAGGCCTTGCATCTTTTTTTGTGGGGAAAGGGGGAACTTAAAAGGCGATCGCCGAAAAATTCGGTGAAAGCACGTGCTTTGTGTGTCACTTCTAGCAATGCCACTGGGACAGGGAATATAACGCCTTATCTTCGAAATGTGCGTGATACTATACCGAATTCGTACCATCCGGCCTATCGTTTCTTTATTCCGACAAACATAGCCACACATTGTCACGGGGTCAAAACGGGGATGAAAGAAGTGGACTGAACGTTCAAGACTAAATTGTTTATTAGGCTGAACTTGTGGTTGGCGAACTGAAGGTCAGATTACAGTGGTAAACACTGGCACTAGTTTTGGTGAACAGAGCGTCGGCCATCAATCCAATGACAAACCATGACACGCTTCGGCATTTATATATGGACTGTTAAATTTTCCAGCGCTATCGCTAGCGGCCACGTAGGTCTGTAAAGTTACCGTTGTGTGCGTAATTTTAAAAAAATGATCTACTACAGTCTCGAAGCTTCTCAAACACTGCAGGCGTGATTATCAATGAAAAAACTTAGTGTAACCAGGTGAAAAAAAAACTTGAGAAAATAATGCAGCATTGCTTCCTCTAAAAAAAGCAGCGTCCCGATGCTTTTAAATACAGGAAAATAAAGAATAAGCACTCGCAAGTAAATACAATAATAAGTAAAACGATACAGTTCTCACGTTCGCTAACGAGCACAATATGGCTGAGGGCACATGACATAGATGACTTCAGGTCAAGCACGGTGCCGTTGATAGTTCATTATGACCTCGGGGACAACATCTTAATCGAGTAGTCTGAGATTTCGAACGACTTTGCATGGTACGAAGTACCGTTGCAGAAGGCTTTCACTGAGTCCAGTCGGTGTCTGGCGTCCATACCCAGTCACTGTCACTGGGTTGGTATATCACAAGCCTTCGTCGAAGATTGCAACGGCAGCTGTCGGTTGTTTGTAATTCTTTATGTGCAGACGGGTGAGTTGATTAGCTCCTTCAGCACACTTAAGCTAAACGGACCTCAAGTTTTTCTTCGTCCGTGACGTTTAGAAGCGTGGCATTGTGCGCCGTTGCCGGCTTCCTTCCATAGACCAACTTGTATGGCGCCATCTGCGTCGTCTCCTGCATGGCCATGTTGTATCCGAAGGTCACGTTCGAAAGAATGGTTCCACGTCTTTTGTTCGCCTACGACATTCATGAACAGCATGTCGGCGATGGTCTTGATTAGACGCTAAGTCAGGCCATTGGTATGTGGGTTGTCCGCGGTGATACGGGAGTGGCTTGTCTGACGGTATCTTACGATTGCCTGAGTGAGTTCGGCAGTAAACGCCGTAACTCTTTTGGGGATGAGAACCTCATGTGTGCCAAGTCGAAGGACAATATTCTCGACAAAGAACTCGCCTACCTCGGCAGCACTGACCACTTATTTTAAGAAGTCTACGTTGAGTACAGCCCCAGGAGGTCCATACGAATCTGCTGTAACGGACATCGGGGTTTGTTTATTAGCTGGAGGAAGCTTGCTGGTTTCTTGTGTGGTGATTTCCGTCTATAAACGTCTCAACATGTCGTCACGTAATGAGTGATATCGGCGGTAAGGCGTTCCCAGTAGTACCTTTTCTGTATACTCGCGAGCTGCGCGAAGCACTAAGGTGCCCTGCTGTGGAATCGCTGTGCACGGCCTGGATGAGTTGTAGTTGCAGAGCTGAAGGCACCACAGGAATGTGCTTGGCTCGAAAGGGCGAGTTCTTGTTTTGGAAAAGGCCATTTTGCAGAAAAATGAAGGAAGTGCCCGCTTGAATATCTTCGAAATGACGAAGGTCCTGCTGTCGAGGGGCTCTAGTGGGCCCCAGAGTTTCGGGTCGGCTCTCTGTCGTTCAGTGAAGTCATCAGCTGGTATTGTTCCTAAGAAGCAGTCGTCGTCTGGGTCCCTTGGTGGTAGTGGTTCATCGGGGGCATGAGAGATGCCCTCGCCATCGGAGTGTTTTCTGCAGAACATATAAACGGTGGTAATGTCATATTCTTGCAGACAAAATCTCCATCGTACAGGGCAACTTGAAGGGTCCTTCAAGGTAGCTAACAAACACAAGGTGTGTTGGTCTCTCACAACTTCGAAGGGCCTGCAGTAGATGGTGCGGCGAAATTTCGACGTACTTAAGATGATAGCAAGGAACTTGTTTTTTGTTCTGAAAAAATAAATTTTGCCTTTAGTAGCGAATGGCTAGTGTAACTAATAACTAGAGGCGGAATGTAAACGCTTTAAAAGGCCGGGTTTCAGGCGCCTGTGTGGAAAACACTGTTTAAGGCCTCCGAAATTGTAAATTTAGGCATAGTACACATTCATAAATTCAAATTTTTGAAGAAATGCGTGTGGGATTGCTGCATACGACATGGAATCAAACAGGAATGTTTTAGTTTATGCTGGGGTAAGGGCACCGATCGTTTAGCCTAACCATGTATTTTTTTCCGCAGGGACTGCGGAATACGGTCCCTCTTTTTTCAGCCCAGCGTGGTTAGTGAAGGGTCCCCCATCGACTGAGCGCACTCCTGGGTCTTTTTCTTTTCGGCATTGTTGAGAAGGGCTAAAGTTCAAGTTCAAGTTTATTCATTGCTGAGTACATGAGTACAAAAAAAAGAGCTCACATAATATATACAGCGTCAGGATGTCCCAAAGTAAGAAACTGTCAGGGGGACCTCCTATCGTTAATGGGGTACACAAATGGTAAGTAACAGCAGCAAAAGCTACAAGTGCGAACAAAAATAAAAAGTGCATTCAACAGGGGCAAAGAGAACACTAAGAGGCAAAAAAGGCTTTTTTTCTTGGTATAAACTTGGTAGAACCACACAGGGTAAATTTCTCTTCTGTCTGTAAACACCTTGAAGGGATGTTTACTAGCTTAGAAAATTTCGAGGAGGCAATGGGAATGCATGAACTGGGTGCTTACAATCTGATCTGGCAAGATTTTCAATGCTACGCGCCCCGGAAACATATGAAATGTCACACTGAACACCCTTTCTTCTTCATCTCAAGGCGCCCACCCAGCATGTGTGGGGTGACGTATACAAGGAATGGTCTTGCGTACGTCAAAGTAGTACGTGACACTGCGAGAATCGTTCGAGGCAACATGTGACATTTGTGCTTTGTGTTGCCTGGCTAGAAGTATGAAGGTCGACAGGAATATTAAAACATGTGAATAAAATTTATGCACGTTATTTTTTTCTTTTTTAATACGTGTCGAGCGAGATGCGTGGCTAAGCTGCCTTTATTTTCTTTGCGTTTTTGTTCTCGCCGTTCTCGCATCGTGCCTCTGCCAGCTTTCACAACACTTGGCATGTTTTTGGAGTATCGTCCACCGCTAAGACCTGGGAACAAGACTCCGGTTTCAACTGAGACTACTAGGCGCACCGATGGCTGACGTGAGCACATGCATCGTCTGGAGGTTCGTGAGGCGGGAGCTCTCGCGTCTACTTTGGCTCCGTCCTGACTCGGCCTTCACGACGACGGCCCAATATTCACAAGTCAAGGCTGTCTATAGGTCCATGACCTATATCTTGACATTGCGTCCCCGTGAGTGCAGACACCGTCCTGAGGCTCGCGAGACGGAAGCCCTCGCATCTACTACGGCTCCATCCTGACATGCCCTTCACGACGACAGCGTGGTCTTCACAAGTCAAGGCAGCCCATAGGTCAAAGACGTACATCTTGACAGTGCAGCCCAGTGAGTGCAGGCACCGTCTGGTGGCTCACGAGACGGGAGCCCTCACATCTTCTTCAGCTCAGTACTTACTTGCACTTAACGACGATGGCCCGATATGCACAAGATCATGAAGAAAGACAGCCCGACAAGTAATGGACATTCGTTTTGTGAACCTTCTGCGATGGATGCCGTGTTGGCTCCGACTTCGCCTCGTGACACGGTCGGCCAGTGACCTCTTCCTTTTTCGAGACTGGACCGGATCATGGAGGCTTTCAACGAAATGTGGAGTCCAACACGCACGGCATTCACGCAGGTCATCGCATATATCAAGCACCTTTGGCATATGGACCTCCCATCAATATGTGAGTTGAAGAAGTTTCAACAAATTTTGACTGAACAGTACGAGCTTCCAAGAGCAATCAATGAGGAGATTGAAAACACAGTTTACACCGATCATTTGGAAGCGGAAATGGAGGAACCTGAAGTGTATGAACGTCAGAGTATTCTTGCGAGGGTGTGAGCGGAGTAAAAGTTTGAAGATGCACAAAATGCTCGGGAAAGGCATGTGGAATAGATAAAACAACGTATAGGAGCAGAAGCACAAAGGAAAATACTCACTCCGTCTGCGTCACCACCATCTAGTCATCACATGCCGAATAGAAATCTTATCGCACAAAAACTAGATGAGCCAACCGCAGGACAAAAAGAGGAGTATAACAGCAGCATAAAAACCAGAGTTCCCACGACATAAAAGGCAAACCAGGAACCCAACACCGAAAAAGAACCAAGTACGAGTACACCTTCCACGACTTTAGAATTCACGTCAATGGACTGCACCCACGAAGATAATGACAGAATATCTACAACAACTGAGTTGATAATGGTGGAAGACATTTCTTTGATAGGAAACTCGGAAGCTTTTTAAGATCGGAAAAGTAAACCACCAGGTATTAGAGGTGAATGCACGCCAAAGACGACAAATACAGACCAAATAATGTCACCGCTACCTGGCGGAAGCAAGACAAGACCATTTATTGAAGCGAGTGTAAACATAAGGAATACCGCGAGGACACAGATTCAAGTCCATCGCACTGCATTTAGATTTTCTTCTTCTAGGAAGCTACAAACATGAAAGTTGAGTGCAATAAAGATGACCTATCTTATTTCAGCGAAGAATGCCGAATGAGCGTCGCAGGCGCGTATAAGAGGGAGCAGACCAAGAGAGAAAGAGACGGTTGGTGTTTCTGAGGTAAACAAAAGCAAGACAAGAAAATAAAGAAGACTGTCCAAAGCGAGCTACGGAAAAACATGATGGAAAAGACTTCATCATCGTTGTGCATGTGAACTAAACGTGCTCATCGAAAGTCTAATACGGGGAGCACATTCAAAAGCGCGCACTTGGAACAAGCATCGGAAACACCACTGGAAGAGCCGGCACGGGAGAAAACTTGGATTGTTATATATGGACTGACTGGGAACTCATACTACTGACTAGTATTCTGTACTAAAAGCCTGGGTGGATGTTTAGTGTTCTTCGTCATCATGCATCATTATGGAAGTGCGGTGGATGTTAATTTTTTTGTGTAAACGTGGAAGAGGGCCGTAGAATCATCAAGATTAGTTCTGTGTTCGAAATAAAGAAGAGTTTGACGCGTGGGCTTTGCCATGGGCTCGGCGGCTCGTCCTTTTCTC
The DNA here is from genome assembly GCF_013339725.1 of Rhipicephalus microplus. Lineage (NCBI taxonomy): Eukaryota > Metazoa > Arthropoda > Arachnida > Ixodida > Ixodidae > Rhipicephalus > Rhipicephalus microplus. The sequence goes on from NC_051174.1 coordinate 53,230,961, forward strand.
AATTATACATCGAAATGGGTGACGGACCACCATGCCTTTTGCTGGTTTTTGAAAATACGTGATCCCTCAGGACAACTGGCCCGATGTAGCTTGCGTCTACGGGAATTGGATGTGACCATCCTTTATCAGTCTGGACGGAAGCGTTAAGACGCTGATACACTGTCCCTTGCACCCATACATTTAGACAATCAGGAAGAAGAGAACGATGATGGTTTTCGGGGCGCTCTTTGCTCATTGGACTTGAGCAGATGGCTGCGAGAGGATGATGGGATTTGACCGCTCATCCACTATTTAGGAGGTCGTACCGCCGTTATAACTCGCATTTTATCTAGCGTCGTGACGTCTTTCTTCCTCCCAGATAATGTCATGTACTAGAAAAACACCCGTTCTACGAGCCGCGCTTACCTTCTCGTCATTCTGAAGGACATGCAGGACATGCAAGGACATGCAAGTCCTCTACACGCGTCATGACGAGCCCACATCTGGACATCTTGCTTACTCGCGATCGCTCGCCAGGGTAAGCGAGACGTACAACGAGCCTGGACTTTCGGCAAGCATGAAGCGGTACGTTAAAAGCTGTCACCAATGCCAGCGTTGAAAGTCGCCACCAAGCAAGCCCCGCCGCGGTGGTCTAGTGGCTAAGGTACTCGGCTACTGACCCGCAGGTCGCGGGTTCATATCCCGGCTGCGGCGGCTGCATTTCCAATGGAGGCGGAAATGTTGTAGGCCCGTGTACTCAGATTTGGGTGCATGTTCAAGAACCCCAGGTGGTCGAAATTTCCGGAGCCCTCCACTACGGCGTCTCTCATAATCATATGGTGGTTTTGGGACGTGAAACCCCACATATCAATCAATCAATCAAAGTCGCCACCAAGCAAGCCGGCTGATTACTTCAGCCAATTGATACACCCCACAAGTCATTTGACCAAGTCGGTATGAACATTCACGGCCCATTTCCATTATGGACTGACGGCAACAAATGGGTCATTGTTGGAACAATCTGACCTGCTATGCTGACGCAGAAGCAATACCATGAGCCACTATTCTGAGGTAGCCGAGTTCTTCATGCGCTGCATTGTTCTGCGCCACGGTGCTCTATCTACAGCGATTGCCCCACCGCAGTGGTCTAGTGGCTAAGTTACTCGGCTGCTTACCCGCAGGTCACGGGGTTGAATCCCAAGCTGCAGTGACTGCATTTTCGATGGAGGCGGAAATGTTGTAGGCCCGTGTTCTCACATTTGGTGCACGTCAAAGAACCCCAGGTGGTCAAAATTTCCGGAGCCCTCCACTACGGCGTCTCTCTTAATCATATGGTGGCTTGGGACGTTAAACCCCACATATCAATCAATCAATCTACAGTGATAACCGGCAGACGAACAGCATTCACTGCACAGCTTATCGATGAAGTTTTTCGACTAAGTGACACTAGGCATCGAAGGACGACTGATTACCATCCGCAGAGCGACGGGCTCACCGAGTGACTAAATGAGACAGTCACAACCATGATATTCATGTACAGCGACGCTGAACACAAAACATGGGATCGCATTTTGCCTTATGTGACGTTCGCTTATACCACCGCCGTTGAAAAAACAACGCCATTTACACCATTTTGCCTTCTCTACGATCGCGAAGTTCAGACGATGCTGGATCCTATGCTTCCTTGTGAAGACACCAATCAATTAGCAACTGACGCTGAAGAATCAGCAGAGCCTGCCGAGAAAACTCGCCCGCTAACCCGGCTACATATTTATCAACAGAAAAAGATTGATGCCCTACGTTACAGTATGTGTCACAATCTTGCAGTCTGGGAGACCAAATTTGGCTTTCGACCCCTGTTCGTCACTGTGGCCTCTCCGAAACGTTGCTAAGCAGATACTTCAGTCTGTATAAACTGTTGCGCAGCGTGAATGACGTAAATTACGAAGTGGTTCCGGACTTTGCGTCGTCAACATGGGTACATTGAAGACAATTCACCTCTGACATAGTTCACGAGGTGCGCATAAAGCATTACTTTGCACGATCCTAAAAGAACACCTTTCCTATTTTTTTTTATTTGCACTACGGCCATTGTCTCATGAAGAGTGAACTGTTTGCGTGTAAAAGTTGACTATTAGTGTCCTTTTTGTCGTTTAATCTGCTTTGTTTTTTTTTTTTTGCAATAGCTTTACAGCATCAGGACGAGGCTCTTTATTTTGCGTGTGTGGAGGTGGAATATTGCCACCTACTTTTAGTAGTAGTTCGTATGCCAAAACGAAGGCTCACACCACTAAAGAAAAAAGTGCACCTGTGTCCCCGCTTGGGTAAGCAAGCTCGCCCGATGCACTTGGTAAGAGCCCTGCTCAGACCTCAACAAACCTCTGGACCGCTGGAGCGACGTGACAAGTGTTCGCTGTTATCGCGATGCTCAGCAGTCAAGAGTTTCTTGCTACCCTGGTTACGCTACGTATGATGGTCGCCACACATTTAACGACAGTCCTATGAGCACACCACCGCAGAATCCAGTGACACCCGGATCACGTTATCCTTCTCCTGCATGGGACAGTTCACAAAATTGTCGCAGTTTTGCCGATGTCCCCAGGGGAAGGTCCCATAGTCCGTGACAAAAGAACCGGACGCAGTGACCTCGGGGGGTGGGGGTGTCATTAGTCGGAATGCCGAGCAGCCCCCATTAGAGATAAACGACAGCTCGAAACCACCAATGCTGAAGACGACGACAGCAGCGACTAATCCGACAAATAAGACAACTGCGGACGTAACCGATGTTATCAGCACTGAACTCGTCGTTCACAACGATGGCCATCAAGTGAAGGCTCATGTGAACACTGGCACGTACTTTACTATATTAAGTGTACAGGTAGCCGACAGGTCAAGAAATTGTGGCAGCTTGGGCTAGTTGGTATGGCATGATGACAGTTAGAGCGCGAAACAAAACGACGACTCAGAGACAAGAAGGTCACGAAGGACATGAGCGCTCGTGTCCTTCTTGTCTCTGTGTTGTCGTTTTGTTCTCGTGCTATAACTATCGTCTGGTTAAGGAAGGTGAAAATAGCATAACACACACCTAATATAAGAACTGTAGGAAGTCAGTTGATGACACCGGTTGGAAAGTGCACGGCCCGACTCTTTATCGCTAGTACCATCTTTGTCACAATTTTCGTGATTTTTCACGAGTGCTGCAAACAGCTAATATTGGGATTGTGTTTATTGTGCGAGTACGGGCCTGTGATTACGATCTGCGACAAAAGCGTAACCTTCGCTCTAAACACGGACACAGCGACGGATGAGGAGCACCAGACACCTAGCTTCCGTATCGCTGGTGACGACGTAATACAGGCGCCACGAAGTTGCTATATGTAGCTGTGTATGCCAGTATACATATATATATATATATATATATATATATATATATATATATATATATATATATATATATATATATATATATATATATATATATATATATAGATTGTGAGCATCATTTATGCGTCCATCTTTTCATCTGTACATACTCATCATTCCCAGTCAAGTGTAGATTGTGGGGCACATACTCGAGTCAATAAAGGAGAGTTTTGAGTGTACTCGACGCCATCTTACAATATATATATATATATATATATATATATATATATATATATATATATATATATACACAAAATTCACAAGCACTTGTTTGTATATGGCTCAAATTTTAGAGTTGGCTAAAGAGCTATCAGAGTTTGCAATCGATTCGTTCTTGTTTTACAATCCAATTAACTGCAATTCTTCAATTATTTCAGCCAGTTGCCCTTTATGGCAAGTGGTTATCGTGCCTTTAGCATGGTAAAGCAAGAGTGAGAAAAAGGAAGTGAGGATGAGATGAAGAAAGGGAGCAGTGGGGAGCGTGTATCATGTAAGATCCATGCATGACTTTACACAATGAAATATCTGTTTAACCTGATATTGCTTAAAGTGGTGGAGTAGAGTGCGCCAACTGAAATGAAGGATGATTAAAACGAGAAAGAGGACGGGTAAGAGTAAAGCAGAACATATCCAAGAATAACATTATGCAAATAAAAATGTGTATAATATGGCCGTGTGTACAACAGTAGTGTACCTGGACTGGAAAAGGGAGTGAAGGCGAGGAGGGAAAAACGAGGAGGGAAGGCAGTCAAGAATGCAGAGCAGTGAATGGTGTAGCGTAGACAAATGTATGCATAGCGCTGTCATCTACTGTATATGCCTGCAAAGCAAGTTCACTGACAAAAGCAGTTAGCATGAAAAGTGAGAAAGGAGAAAGTCTTAACATTCTTCTAAAGCGAGCGCCCTGCTCACGATGGAATCGTGTACTAAAGTGTTGGCATAAGTAGTGAAGTAGTCATCAATATAACGTCGAGGCAGTTAGATCATGAACTTGCGTGATTGTTGTGTAGCGCATTTGGATCAAGGCAAGGTCGAGTTCTGGCGCTGGTTTAATTCAAAGGCCTCGCGACCACGAACAAGCATGTAGTCACAGTGCACTGCACCTCTGGGATGAAATCCACAATATCGCATGGCTGTCCACCGCGCAGTGGAAGGTGCGCTATTAAGGCGGAATCCTGAATACCGATCAAGTTATTGGCAGCGATGGTATCTATGCATTTCGAAAAGTTATTTCGATCGCGAAAACTTTTCGAAATGCTTTACCAACTAGCCCAACAACAAGTTCTCTTAGTATCTATGCATGAAGACGGTGTAGCATGGGTGCCGGCGCCGTTGCACGGTGACGGTACTGTGATACGACGGTGTGCCACGGGACTGCAGCATTATGTCTTGTAACTTGCAGCTGCATATGCCAGGGAACCCTGATAATACGCGACTATTCCCTAGAACAATGTCTACAATAAAAGCAACTTTAGGTTTGCATGATGAAAAAAAAAACACCCTCAACAAACGTGTGCAACAAAATGCCGCAGAGGATGCAAGAAATGGCTTGCAGAAATATACAAAAGACAGCAAATTTGTATTGTGGTGATCATCGGAAAAACTAATATATATATATATATATATATATATATATATATATATATATATATATATATATATATATATATATATATATATATCTGACGAGGACCGGTCCACTGGTTGAAATCGTTGGAAATAAAACTAAGACAACCGCTAAGTTATGTCTCTTCTCTCCGTAAGTACGTTTCGCCCATCGAAAATCTTTTTCAGTATAAATATATATATATATATATATATATATATATATAAAATATGTGTTTTGTGTCTTTTTTGCAAGGTGTTGCATTATCATTATTCTGTTTATTAAGCAATACAAGGGAAACATTTCGATAATATCAACTCGAGCTTTCCCTCTGTGGATCTGCACGTCATTATTCACCTTTTTATATTTTACTATAAATCTTGTACTTTACTTTTTTGTTTTATTGAAATTACAGAGATTGTTGTTCCTGGCTATCATTTAGCAAGAAGATATCAAATTTCATCTTTACCTTCTGTTTACATTAGTGGAATTAGTTTAGTTTTTATGTATAATTTGAAGGGACCCACTGTTGCCTGTGGCTATGGCATCATACAGATCGTGAATATATTGTATATATGTATGTAATACGTGAAATATATTTACAATTCAATTCATGTTCATTGTTCACTTCCGCGCTTATTTGCTACTTCAGAAAATACTCCGTGTGCTCGCTATACTGGTCGAAAAAACAAAGATGACTTCACTTAGCAGGATCTAGGCTGAACTTTTGAATGACGCTGTGCTAAAGTTTCTTGATCGCGGTGTCTGATAGCGTTGCTTCGTCACAGGCCTAAAGGTGCTGGCCACCAATCACCGTATCCTCATCGGCGCAAGGTATTTCACTGAAGAAAAAGCAGGAATTGTGGCGCTGTGCGCGCAAACATCGAGTCTTTCGGTGAACCACATCTTATTCACTTCACTTAGAACGACCTGTCCAGAGAGCTCGAGGTTAACGAAGGCAACTGCTCATGTGTAGCGAGCCTCTCCGAAAAGTGCTAGCACTTTTGCGTTGCGTTGCTACACTGCAGCAGGCACAGCCTTAACAGTTTTCGAGCTAACTATGCTACGACTCGTGCTACCAATTGCGTAAGTCCCACTGAGTTTGATTGTCCTACAAAAGCAGAATACGCACGGCGTTCATGGCCTGGGTCAGTGTATTTTGATATAAGGCAAATTGTAGTTTCCATTGTAATAGAAGTGTTCATTTCGTTCGCTGATTCATGTTATTAGGTTTGTAATGAATGAGGTTGCAAGCACTCGTTAATTTTGGCAGTACTTATCATTCAAGGAAAGTATATCCACGCGTACGACCTAATCTACGGACATGATATATATATATATATATATATATATATATATATATATATATATATATATATATATATATATATACATATATATATATATCTATATATATATATATATATATATATATATATATATATATATATATATATATATATATATATATATATATATATATATGCCCAATCAGCAATGATCAACGGGAAGAGCTGGCATGGTTCGTTCCACAGAAAGACAGTCATTCCCAAATAAAATATGACCAAACTGATCCTTTCACAGTGTCGCCGTCGAATTCCCAGCCACCTGAGTGCCCAACCCACAAAGGAGGCGCGGAAGAATAAATTCTCAAGCACTGCCCTGTGCCAGAAACATCTATTACGAATGGCATTGCAAGAGCCTTAGCAGATTTTTCTGCCAATTCTGGCGTACTATCTTATTGCGTGACACAAATCAAAACATCCTAAAAAGTATCAACCATTTGCTGCTCACGTCAACCTACAAAAAAAAGCGGGCTCATGGATCGAAAGGAAGTCCAGCTCGTCAGATTGTGCAACATCAGCACTGCCAACAAAAGCAACAACAGGAACCCCAACAGCTGAAACGCCCACACCAACATCAGCAACGAACAACTAAAACTACACCACAAGAATACTTGCGGCCTAAAGAGTGTCGTGATGGACATACGCTAATGAAAAGACTAAATCCTCATTCGAGCTATTTTCGTAGAAAGACAAGCCAAGGAACTTTTCTGCACCAGCGTTCAAGATTGCGCCTTCGGTCTGAACATCTGCGCCATCGCCATAGAAAACTCCCTAAACGCCACAAAACAACCGCTTGTACTCTGCAGGAACACAAGCAGTGCCCAATCAGCCACGATCAACGGGAAGAACTCGCATCAGCCACGATCAACGTGATCGTGGCTGATGCTGTTACGTAAGAAGGTAGGGATGGATGGTAGAAGATGAGAAAGAAGTGCTTATCGAATAAACATAGGGTATGAGCCAGGCCACATCACCCATTCATCACACCATATAGCTACCTTCTTACCACACACACACACACACAAATATATATATATATATATGTATATATATATATGTGTGTGTGTGTGTGTGTGTGTGTGTGTGTAATATACATACGAGCAAGCTACGCACGCGCGACCTGCGCGCGTGCATTATTGTGCCTGTGAAGACATACTTGCCATGTCAAAAATGTTTGGGAGCAAGGATTACAGCAGCTACATTGACAATAAATAGCACAAGTATTTGGGCAGAAAAAAATATGCGAAAATAGCCAAACACGTAAGGCATCAAATTTCCTAAAGCGGATGCTCATATACACTAAACTATACTCCACGCTTTGAGATGCCCGAATAATGATAAGAATGCACCCATGCTAAGTAATGGTGTACTCATCGAGGAGAATGAAGTCGTCGTGAGTGATGTCACATTTTAAAGATGATAGTCTTTGTTGGGACCTTCGACGCAAAAATTTTGCTCTGTCTTTCTGTCTGTCTGTACTTTTGTCTGTTTGTCAACTCCTAACAGCGTCGGAGGTTTGAAACGGCTGACCACATCCGCAGCGGCCACCTATGTTGCTCAACATTCAGCGTTGATACTTCTGCAATTGTCGATTAAAAAGTCTGGGGCACCATAACAACACGTAAATATTCTGCCATTGCGCCTTTTACTACAAAATGCATACATAAGTAATATTAAGCAACGTAGCGCTTAGCGCGCTGCGCTGACTATCCAACGCTTGCACGGAATGGCGAGGGTTTCCAACGCTTTAGTGAAACGAGATGGTAGCGGCACCTACCCGTCGCCTTGCGTTCTACACCTTATCACCTCAGAAGTTGGTGCGCACACCCTTCTCAGAGCAACGTGCTTTGTTTTTGAAAACAAAAACGGCCAGATGGCGCTCATGTCTCACGTGTGACGTGATTTGATGTGCTCGTTCGCCTCCGCTGCATGCTCGAGGCACTCTAACTCACCAATTTTCTGTCACAGAACATGAAATAAATGTTTTGTTCTCTCTCTCCACACGGAAGACTATCGTCTTTCAACGACATTTGCAGAATAAATGCAGACACGGGGCTAATTTTTTCCCCGTACGTTTCTAATTAGTGCCGTTCTCCATCGCCATTCTTCATCAAGTTTCATCTTAGCACCACAACACCATGGATCGCGGCACGCTGCAATGAGCTTCGGACTTCGCTTTCTTCTTTTTCGGGCTCAAGCGTGTGGCATGGTGAATGTGAAGGAACGGTGTGGCCGTTTATCAACGTGCGAAATGTAGTAGCTTATTTCCTTTCAACATTGACCCTGTTAGCGCCGTTCACAGGTACGGCCGCTAGGTCGCGAACGTGCACATACAGTCGCGTGACTTCATGCACTCACTTGGTGTGCATGAAGCCATTGGTGCAAACCACAATGAATGTAAATAAAAAAAACTGTGGAACGCCTCACCTTAGGGGCTCACGGGAAGACAACACATCAAGTTGTAAAGGGGGATAAGGATGAACGGGCTCTTAGGCAAGGGCAGCTCTTAGTAAAATTGGATTTGAAGAGAGGCTTAAAAAACTGAAGGAGAGTAGACGGGCAGCGAAGGTGTTCAAGTATTTGTATAGGAAGAGCATGGACACAAAGTTGAAAAATAAAACTACGATGCTCACCAGCAAATATGCCGCTGGCATTGTGGGCAATATGGAAACAAGGAGCATTATGCGAAAAGTCAGAGAGGTGTAAAGGATTCATTAAATGAGAGCAATGGAAAAGACACCAGCTCTCAGTAACCACTGAAAGGTCCAAAACGGGATGAGGATGGAGAGGTTTTACGATAATTCAATGGGAAGCGCTTTACGGTTTGAAGCGAGTCCGGGTTGCCTTGGAACGCGTTGTTATAAAACCAGATTCAATAACAAAGAAGAACAATGAACAGTACCGTCCATGTTTTTAAAGAACGCTAGAGTGCACACCATCAATTTCACTCGCCTTCTTAACAGCAACTTGTTATGAAAACAATCTGCATGCATATCACTAGTCATGCAAGAGGAGTCAAAACTTTCAACCATTACAAGTTTTATGCCCATCTAAGCTATTATGCTTTCGTAAGATATCGAAGTCTAAACATGCTGGGCACTCCAATGTTCTCTTTATTAGTGGGCGCGTGTGTACGTTTTGTGGGGCAGCTAAGAAAACGATGGAACGTGTTATAATTGAATGAGGCGATGTCGACCCAGGTACATACGTGCGTACAAGACTACTTGAGGCCTTGAGTTTTGGGAACAACCATGGAAAGCTGAATACGTCCGTGACAGGAGCAAGTAAGTAAAGGTTAGAGCATTGGTCACAGACAAAAGGAAATATAGAAGAGGAGTAGTGGGCTAATGAGGTCATTCAAACTGAAGAAAGAGGGAGATGAGCCGACAATACATATTTTTCTTTGTTATACTAGGATCAATTTATTCGAAGTAGATAAGGCATAAGCCCAACGTAAAAAAGTTTTCATTTATATTTTTCTTGTGGGCCTAGTGGCCCACGTGTCACCATCCTTTTATAATGCGGTCGCTCATAGCATTCATCCATTAATCTATCGCGAATTAATTTGCCCACACTGTCAGAGCAGAGTAGTTACATTGGTGCGAAGCTGGCCGTATAGCGGCTACTGAATTGGAAGTCTGCGCCAGGGCTACCACTGGTGTCTACGTTTTGCCTTATTGGCAAATCTGAGGGGCTAGTGGCGACCTAAAATTACGAATGGTGACATGATGAATTTTTGGTGACTTTTGACTTAGGTATCGACCATGTCATGCATTTTTACTCAGTGTTTTCAGAACAATTGGGCGACTACATTATTCCTATTTGTCTTAGTTTAACACCAGTCAGTAGAAGGCATACTTCACTCGCAATATAGTACGTATCTCTTGCTTCTCGTGTGTCTGTACAAATTCACCTAGATCCTAGAGTCACTGGCACACTGGTGCGTCTACCAGCCCCCTACAAGCAAATTAGGTGAGGGGACTGTATTGCATGCCACGAGTCGGAGGCCTTATATTACGGTTTTTAGGTATTTTAGAAACGTAAGGCGTCTTGAAAGTTGCATGCCAGAAAAGTGGCTATGTAATGGTTATGCCACGTAATTCGACCACAGCTCGAACTGTCGTGAGGAGCTTGTCGACTATTTGGCTGCTGTAGTACCCTCTAAGTTGACTTGTTGAGCAGAGTTATTCAGTCATGATTGAATAATTCTGATTTTTAGTTGAAATTTATTATCATAATGAAAGCTGTTATGAGATTAGAACACAGGTCACGAGCAGCGCTGTCTACCGCCACTACTGTCCGTAACCAACACCGCAAGAAATAGGGAAAAATACTTAGTAAATTAAAAACTGCCAAGGACACAATGGGATTCGAATTCAGGTCTGCTGCGTGCCTGCCAGGTATTCTATCGCTTAGGCCCACAGGTGCTTGAAAGTCATTTCAAAACTGGCCTTAGGCCAGCCCGATGTCAGGAAAGGCATCGTGCTAATATGAGTGATAAAGCGTTCTAGAATATCAAAGGAACAACCAGGCGTCGCACAATGTGCATTGCGTAAAGCGTGGGTCATTCATTGATCCAACCCGTTATAAAAGCTTGTTCTTGTTTACCTACTAAATGTGGTGGATACCTTGCTTGCTTGCTTGATCATTTGTCGTGGCTCTCACCCATTAAGAAGGATTGACCCACTAAGGGGGACAGGTGCGTACCTACTTCAGGCGTAATTCTTCATTGTCGTCAGCCTCTGCATAAAACTATTGCACAATATTCCTAGCAAATGTGTAGCGGATGCCACGCTTCTCGAAGAACCATGAAGGGTATCACAGTGATTGCCAGCTTACCTAAAAAAATTATAACAATTTATGGCATAGTGAGTACCCAGCAGTTGCGTTCGTAGCAGTTACTCAAAAAGGGATAAGAAAAGGCGCTCAAACGCCGCTTCTTGAGCTTTTGCTGTGGTAGTGCTGCGCGTTCCGTGCAGTCCTGGCATTTTTCAACATACTTTTCGGGTGGACAAAGCAGTCGGGCTTCCTTGATCAGCCTTCAGACACCCATGTAAGGCGTAGGTATAGCGTAAGCATGGGCGCAGAGAAAGCGTGGCACAGGCATGGTGACGGTTATGCAGTATTTTTGAATTTGTTTTCGTTGCTTTTTAATCGAGTTTTTTTATTGTCGGACTCATATTCCCGTCTAGACTAATTCTTTAAAAATTCAGGAAAGCTAAGCACGGTGTCCCTCTCTTGTTGTAGCTACTGCTTCATCCTGCATTCACTACATCTGAAACTAATGCAAACTTTGTCATGCGGTGCTTGCAATCAGGGACGCTGCTATAGTGCTTGCATGCTTCCGTGGTGAAGCGCAGAACGTGACTGGCATTTAATGACGTATATATAGCTTATGTTGTATGCATGCTAGGTACTCATTGGTGCTATACATGATATATCCTTCCAAAAGCATAGAAAGACACCTTCGCCGAAATTCACGCATTTTTTGACGTAAATAGCAGTGACAGGCTACGAAAAAGGGAGCTCTTTGAGTAGAGTAACTTTCACAAGGAAAATAAAAGGTGTAACCTAGAAGCTTTTAACGCCATACAGGGCTGATGCCGAGAAGTATCAACAAACGTCAAATATTTTGAACATTGTTGGAATGTGTTGTCTTTTCAACAAATAAACAGACTGCCCTGTACTGTTTACTTGGTACTGTTTAATGTTAGAATATTTGCGTTTCGTACATCTCTCATGGCAGCTTCCAGAGTTACGAGGGGTGTTTACGTGAGCTTAAGGAAAAAATTTACTACTCACATCCTGCTTGTGATCTCTTCTAAATGATCGAAAACAATCATGAATGTTGCTGCTTCGAGCATGGCTAACAGTTTTGGTGGCTGAAACCTGAGTACATCAAAGTAACCCAATAGACGTACATGCTTTATGAACAGTGGTATATTGATGGGAACGATGTGAACTCATGAACTAACAAACGTGGGGTAAAATTCAAAATGTTCTTTAACAGAATCATATTGATTGGTGCTAGCGACTTGCCGGACCATCTATCCAGGCAGCATGCCGGCATCGGACCAATCGCTGCACCAGATTGGAAAACGTTCGCAGAAGTATTTGTCCTGCGTTGGCTTTTCGCGTTTCGCTATACATGAATATCTACATTGCTTGAGTATTGAAAGCCAATGAATGCCAAATATTTGCGAAGATGGCAATAATTGTGAAGATACGCATTGCCGCCTTTCTTTAAATATTGACAGATTCAATATCTTTGCCTGCCTTTTTTGTTGGCTCCACCGTACCTTTTTTGTTTGGAGGTTTCACAACGGCTCTTGCCAGGTTTTTCACTGCCCATGCCTATACCGTTCCGACGTTTTCCGCTGAGTGTGTAGTTTGCGTGACGTATTTTTACACGTATAGAGAAATGAATGCTGCCCGCGCTTTTGTATTTAGGTAAGTACCAACAATATTTACCGAAAATGATTTAAGTGAACGCAGGTTTAATAAAAACACATAGAGTGTACATATCGTGAAGATACTACAGGCTATTTAAAAATTTACATTTCCGCCTTTGTTCTTCTGATTGTTTTATTGTAGGCAACAGCTGCGCAAATGAAACACTAATTACAATGAATACCAAATTTTTGTGGCAAATTGTCATTAAGGAAGTAGTCACAAGCATAAACAGCCTAAGTTGCTTCTTCTTAGAGCTTATACGAGTTGGCAGTACATCTAAGGTTCAAAAAGAATGACTTAAAAGTGAAGTTTGCTAAAATTCAATTACATGAACGTCCAAACTTCACGACGAACATCCGAAACAACCGTAATTATTGTCCATCATGAACAACCAAAAAATTCATACCCAGTTTGTTTATTCTATGGTTACCTTGGCTAGATCATTAAAATGCGAATATATTCACAGATAAAAAAAAACTTGAATGTTATAAAGACAGAATTTCTATGCGTGAAACGAGCGCCAAAAGAAAATTTAAAAACAGATGCTTCGCTGGCGCAAAGTAACAAAATAAATCAACCAATCAACTCGCGCGAACGGTGACTTCCTCAAAGATGATGACATACCTAGTCAACTTCAACACACCCAACATGGTTAGTCACAAACTAACACCTATGAACTAAATACACAACACACATTTAAAACCCACAAACACGGATTGTAGGGTGGATTGAAGGAAACAATTACTGCATGCGATGTCAAGAAAATACCAAGCGAAAATTTCGCAAGATAGGAAAACACACCGGGGCTCATCTGTGAATGGCTTATTGAAATAGCCAAATTATTCAGTTCCAAAGATGAACACAGAAGCTCGTTTTTTACGGTACCATCGCTGTTTAATATCATCCTGTCGTGGCATCCAAGTGCGTTTTCCCCGATGACTCTCGAGTGGAAGTTGAAGAGGCCGATAAATCACGTTGGCTGGCTGTGATGGCCCTTTGTTGCCGCCTTTGAAGGATGGTGCTATCATTGTTTTATTTTGGCTGAAAGCTCAAGACCATTACTAGCATCCTCATTGGAGGGCTCTGCCAATATTTGTTTGGTATTGGTGTAAGTGAGCCTTCACTGAATAATCGCTAGCCAAGAATATAAACAATACTAGGCCAATGCGCTGTGCTGCTGGTGTAATTACAGATATAGCAATATCAGTGAAATGAACAAAATAATGTTCCAGCCGATCTATTTAGATAAATGCAGGTAGTGATGCAGGTGTCTCAATTGTATTTTATTACCAATTTATATTTATGTCATGGGGTTTTTCCACTATACGCTTTGCAAGGTGATTCGGCAAATGTTACAAAAAAGCTAGTCATAATATAAGGATTAACTGAAACGTCCTTTTTTAATATGCGCAGTGATACGGTGACTGTGCGGAAAGAATGCACATTCTTATTTGGGGCCACGTTGACGCGAAACGCTGTGTGGTAATAAACATTTAAACGTTTTAAAGTAAGTGCAAGTCTGAAAAAATTTATATGCTTTAGCTTAGATATGCATATACAAAATCCTTTATTCACATTTTGTGTTGTTTACTAAGTTTAAGGTGAAATAAAGGCTAATGGAGTTTCATGATGATGCCATGGTAAACTTGTTTGGTATATTTGATAGGCACTCGCAATAGCACCGGTGTGCAGTATGATTACTTTTTGCTCACAAAGAAATGTCTACTCATGAACGGTTTTATATATACAACATAGGTCATTATATCTGATTTTCGATTCTTTGCAGACTGTTTCTCCTACAGGCTTTTATGGCATGAAGTGTGGTGTCAATTATACGTGCAAATTAGGCTTATGTGACGAACAAGACAAGTGTAATCCTTCGAATCTTTTTGTCGGATGCTGGAAAGAAGCAGATCCACAAATAGCGCATTCGCAAGTTCAATCATTTGGGTGCCCAGACTAAACTTGCGCCCCACATATATGAATTTTGCAGGGATTTAATAAAACGACTTCAATCAACTTCTACTTTGTGGTGGCCCTCTTTTGACTTAGGCTGAAGTGCTAGTAACTTTGAATACAGCTAAAATATGTAATGATATAAAGCCATATTCAAGAAACATTAGACGACAGGCTCTGCAGTTTCGCCGACACGCAGCGCCACCTGTCAAAACAGTTTTGGGTAGCGCGAAGTCTGCCTCTTGTGCACAAGTTGCTATGTAACCAAGTGCAACTAGCTCGTGGAAAATAACGATTGAGCTAAATTAGATGTGTTTGCTTATAAAACACTCACAAAAAAGAGCAACAAATTTTTTTTCGTTAGTACGATGCAAAACCAAACCACCGTGAGGTGCTTGCTCGATCATTTGCCGGAGCAAAGGCAAAAAGAAGAGCAGACGCATCAAGTGCGCGTGCTACGAAGGCCCAGTCTACGCTACTGCTATGTTTTCTATTGCCACGGACGTAAAGTACTTCCTTACTACTGACTTTATTAGCTGTTGCACGAAGCAGAATGGCGTAAATGCTGGATACATGCCATAGAGAGCTGGTTTGGGTAAATTGATAATTCGCGGTTTCCACAGCCGGTAGCATTATAAACTGCAATATTGTACGCTTCGTGTCATTTTTTTAGTAGTTTTGTTTGTAAAGCTCAGGATAGTTTTTGACCATAGTACGCGCTGAGCAGCAGTAAATGCAGACTGGTGAAGCATGCAATAAACACCGGCCACCGCGACATTGCATATTCTGAATAGGTCGTTACCACTTTTTGAACGCTCATAATTCCGGCTTTGGTACGTGACGAACGTGGTAGCAAACGCTAATACGTGCGTCATTACGCGAAGAGAGAATGCTGCTCGTGACCACCCTAATGTTTTTTACGCGATAGCAATTATATGGACACTCTCAGTTTAATTTTGCCGGCGGCGTCGGTGTCATCCACCGTATAATATATACTTATCCCTATATACGAAAACACAAGAAAAAAATCATCCAGAAAAAGACTCCGCCGCATGGAATCAAACGTCCGACATTTTACTTGTGAGTGCGAGGCGTTAGACCCTGAGCCACCAAGAAGCACCTCCGTAAAAGTTGAAACGACAATCCTGTTACATATACCACTTACCGCTGGTGGCGCCAAATTTAGAAGAACTATCGTGTTTACAGCATTACGAACAAGATGGCGTATAGAACGCACGTCGCCTAAAGCGTCGCCAAATCGTCACGATGCTGCAGCGCACGCTGTCATCTCCAACGAACAGTTTGTCCAGCGGAGATGGGGGGGGGGGGGCGACGCTGAAACGCGCGCGCACTTTTCTCGCGGTGGGGAGAATCGCACACCTCGCGCTTTGACGGGAACAATTATTGAATAGAATTGGGTTCATTTCGGAACGAGGTTGTAAGACGACCAGGCAAAATGCTGCAATGAGCAGCTTGAGGGGAAGCTGGCCATCTCACACACTCAGTGGTTACAGCAGCTAAAAGCCTGTCCTATATCATGAACAGAATATCAAGAAAATTAAACAAACACGGTAAGAAGTAACGAACAAATTTATTGTGTAAGCATTTGAAAAGCCAAGAGAAAAAGTGCCAGTAATGTGATGACAGCAAAAAAACTACAAAAAACAACACTTGCAGCACGAGCAATCACACAAATATTGCACGTATGCTGTTTAGTGATATAGTGAATACATCAACGCCTTTTTCTTTGTGTAAACGATTTAAAATAGTCGGTAAACAAAACTAGCATTTGATCACCGTATACAGTTCTGTTTCTGTTGAGAATCCAAGGTTATATATAACTGAATTTTTAAAAGCAGTTTCGTTGCTGTAAGGATGCCAGTTGTATTGAAGAGTCATGATTTTTACTTTTACCTAGTCTATACATGCGAGAAATGCTTTGTGTACACAGATTCAATTTTTATGGTACTAAGCTTTGTGAACAAAGAAGCAGCAGGCGAAAGATATGGCACCCTAAAAAAAAAGGTGCATGACTCAATTCTGTAGTAGCACGAGTCACAAAATACTTTCGGCTGTAGTGGTCCCACTGCCTAGAATATTGAAACAGAAAGAGAAACACTGAATTATATAAGACTTTGTTACTTGATGTAAGAAGATAATCGCGATTGCGACGCATATTACCAACCGCTCTAGATAATTTACTGAGGTATTCACTTGGCGATCTCATGGCATAGTTTCAGAGATATATACGTCAAGTGATTTGAGAGACAATGGTATTTACATTTTAGTATTATTTATTTATTTAGGCTTATTTGAAATTGTTTATTACGTAGATTGGACATTGCAGCTTTTGTTTTTCGTACTCTAATTTATTACAATTGCTCGTCGCCCAGTTGTATACTTGCAAGCGTCTCATTGGCTCAGTTTGACGCTTGAGAACCTAAGTCACCCTCAAAAAGCATGCTTGTATCGTCTGCATAAATTACGCGCTATGCCGATGGGCCAACAATTACTATGCCATCGATGTACAGTATGAAGAAGTACGAACGCCATATGTTCCCCAGCGGGACGACTGTTGTTACACATTTTAACTCTAAATGGCCCCCAGCTGTAGCTACGAATTGGCAACGGCGTTGAAGGAAGGATGTAACTAGAGATTGAGCTACGCCCCGGATACCATAGTAATAAAGTTTTTCGACAAAATATTACGACTTATGAGGTGAAAGGCCTTTGAAAAATCGGTGATAGTACCAAGCATCATTTTCTTTTCCTGAAAAGTTTCCAATATTGCCACGTTTCATTTCTGAGGTTTTGTTATCGCCCCAATACACTACACAATTCTGGGCGCAAACTGCGCCCGCAGTTTTCGAGAAGCTTCAGTACTGTAGTAGATCATTTCGATAAGATCACGCCCACTCTGCGAACTGTACAGATTATTCCGCAACCTACGACACCACCAGCAATAACGCTAGAACATTCGATGGCAAGAGTATAAATGCCGACGCCGTTCGCCCCTTGCCAGTAAATGATTGACATCCGACGCTCCATTCACTGCTATCTGTGGAAGATGGCTACTGCAATCGGACATTCCGTTTACCAGGAACAGGTTCGCCAAAATAAGCAGTTAAATACACACATAAAGTCTCCTGCCTTCAGGCACGTCACGACCCCGTGACATGTGGTGCAGATGCGGGGTATCGATCTATCGAAGAAGCACTACCACCGCGCACGCCGTCGGGAAACAATGCCTTGAATGTGCTGGAAGAACAAGTCACCATTCCATTTCACTCCAGCGTCATTATTTCAATCGGCGCTCCTAAATAACCTGACTTGGAAGGCGTCGTTGAAGGCAGTCAGGATCTGTTGGTCACCCGAAATATTTGCGTCGCAAGAGGAATTGCAGAGCTGCGGGGAGGCAAAGTAACAAGTATGCTCACGAATTTCAGCAATGAGTACAAACATGTGAACAAACGAACATGGTCGCATACATCGAAGAAATTGTAGAAGCCACCAGCGCTTTCGCCCTCGCTCATTCTGCGAAACTTGCTCAGAAAAACCATGCCCCTCCCACAGTCTTCGAGGTCAACCCGGCCTTCCAAACCATATACAAGAACAGCTCAAGACCCTGCCCCTGCAATACAAAGATTGCTTTTCGTCATCGTCGAAAATTCGGCAGACGCCAATCGCGAAACATCGCATCATAACCGAGGAAAATGCCAGACACTTTCGTCAGGGTCCGTACAGGGTTTTCACGCGGGAACGCGATGCCGTAAAGGCACAAGTTGATGAAATGCTACGGCGCGACATCATCCAGCCGTCCAAGAATCCATGGGTGTCTCCCGTGGTGTTAGTGAAGAAAAAAGGGTGGGTTCCTACGTTTCTGCGTTGATTATCGCCGCCCGAACAAAATCACAAGAAAGGACGTGTATCCTCTCCCACGGATAGACGACGCACTTGATCGGCTACATAACGCCAAGCACTTTTCCTCAATGGACCTCAAGACTGGCTATTGGCAAATCGAAGTCTATGAAAGAGACCGAGAGAAGACGGCGTTTATAACACCGGATGGCCTCTTCGAGTTTAAGGTGATGTCCTTTGGTCTTTGCTCAGTGCCTGCAACTTTTTGATGCGGTATGGATAGAGTACTGGCAGAATTGAAGTGGCAGACATGCCTTGTGTACTTGGACGACGTCGTCGTGTTTTCCTCGAGTTTTGATGAGCATCTTCAGCGCCTTGAAGCTGTACTTGAAGCCATTAAGATGTCCGGACTCACACTTAAGCCAGAAAAGTGCAGTTTTGCGTACGAGGCACTCTTGTTCCTGGCGCACGTAATTAGCAAGTCTGGAGTTCGCCCCAATCCACGGAAAACAGCCGCCATCGCCGACTTCCCGCCTTCCACTGGCAAGAAGGCGGTTCGCCGATTTCAGGGCCTGTGCGCCTATTATAGGCGGCTCGTGAAAAAATTTGCTCGCATCGCCGATATACTCATTAACCTTATCAAGGCCGACATGAAGTTCAAGTGGGAAACGCCGCCGGAACATGCTCAGAAGGAGCTTAAATATAGCCTCCAGACACCTCCGTTACTTGCCCATTTCGACTAAATCGCCGAGACAGAAATACTAACTGACGCAAGCAGCCTAGGCTTTGGCGCCGTTCTTGTGTAGAGAGCTGACGCATTTGAAAGGGTTATTAGTTACGCTATCCCATCGCTATTCAAAGCAGAAGCCAATCATTCCACAACTGAAAAGTAGTGCCTCGCCATCATCTGGGCTACGTTGAAATTTCGCCCCTACCTATACGGTAGGCCCTTCAAAGTTGTGACCAACCACCATGCCTTGTGTTGGCAAGCCACCTTGAAGAACCCTTCAGGTCGCCTCGCGCGATGGAGCCTGAGGCTTCAAGAATATTACATTACTGTCGTTTACAAGTCCGGCAAGACACACTCCGACGCCGACTGTCTCTCTCGTGCACCTGTCCACCAACCACCGCCCGACAACGCGGATGACGACTACTTCTCGGGAATGATACTTCGCTGAATGACAGCGGGCCGACCCGAAACATAAGGCCCTAATAGAGTATTTCGAAGGCAGGACCACCGAAGCCCCGAAGGTATTTATGCGCGCACTTGCGTCGTTCTTCCTGCGAAATGGTCTTCTCCAGAAAAAAATATTTTCACTGTCGAGCCAAGTACCTCCTTGTGGTGTCTTCAGCTCTGCGACCAGAACTCCTGCAGACCCTGCACGACGATCTGACGGCAGGGCACCTCGGTGTTTCTCGCACGCTCGCGAGGATACGAGAAAGGTACTACTGGCTACGTCTTCCCACTGACGTCACTCGTTATGTGAGGACATTCCGAGACGCAAGACATCGCCGATGAGGCCAGCGGGAGTTCTGCAGCCTATTGAACCACCTCACCGACTATTCCGACAGATTGGTATGGACCTACTGGGGCCGCTCCCGACGTCGGCTTTCGAAGGCGAGTGGATCGTGGTAGCTACCGACCACCTCAACCGCTACGCCGAGACAAAATTCCTGCCTAAAGGCAGTGCATCTGAGTCAGCTAAGTCCGTTGACGAAAATATCGTCCTACGTCACGTTGCCCCGGAGGTCCTTATCACCGGCAGAGTATGGCATTTACTGCTGACCTAACTCAAGCAATCTTGACATACAGCCAGACAAACCACCGCTGGACGACAGCGCACCACCCACAGAGCAACAGCCTCACCGAGCGGCTTAGCAAGACGATGGCTGACCTGCTGGCAGTGTACGCCGTTGTCGAACACAAGGCGTGGGACGCCATTCTTCCGTACATGACCTTCGCATACAACATGGCGGTGCAGGAGACGACGCAGATATCTCTATACAAATCAGTCTACGGAAGGAGCCCGGCAACAACGCTCGACGCCTTGTTACCCAACGCCACCAACGAAGAAAACCTCAATGTGAGTGAGTACCTTCAACGCGCCGAAGACGCCCGACAACTCGCGCATCTCCGTATCAAGAGTCAACAGACGACAGACAGCCGCCGTTACAATCTTCGGCGACGCTTCGTCGATTACCAGCCCAGTGAACGTGTTTGGGTGTGGATCCGATACGCCGACTTGGACTAAGTGAAAAGCTTCTGCGACGGTACTTCGGACCATACAGGGTGGTTCGACGTCTCGGCCCACTTGATTACGAGGTTGTCCCTGACTCATCACGAACTCTTAACGACGCCGATCGCGACCGGATGTCGTCCATGTCGCGCGCCTGAAGCCGTTTCGAGCACGTTAACAAATCAAAGCAGTGATTTTTGTATAGTTGCTGTATTGTAATTTATTTATTGTACTTTCATGCATTATTTCATCATTGATTGAAGCACAGAGACGATGTCTTTATCAGAGAGGGGGGCAATGTCACTTTCCTTTTCTCAAGTTTTGTTATCGCCCCAATACACTACACAATTCTCAGCGCAAACCACGCCTGCAGTTTTCGAGACCCGGACTGGGGTTCTTTTATTTTTAAATAAAGTTGTTCTCTCTCTCTCTCTCTCTCGAGAGAGAGAAGCTTCGGGACTATAGTAGATCATTTCGATAAGAACACACCCACTCTGCGAACTGTACAGATTATTCTGGAACCTAGGTCACCGCCAGCGATGACGCTAGAACATTCGATGGTAAGAGTATAAATGCCGACGCACTTCACGTTTGTCAGTAGTTGATCAACGGCGGACGCTCTGTTCACTGCTATCTGTGAAACACTGCTACTGTAATCGGACTTTCTGTTTACCGGGCACAAGTTCGCCCAAATATACAGTTAAAACCCAACATAACGTCTCCTGTGTTCGGCCACGTCACGACCTCGTGACAATATAAACTCCTTTTTTTCAGTCATAAGGGAAAATTCAGTTGATCTGTTTTTTGGTAACCAAATCGTGCAGTATTCTGATATTAAAGTGGTCAGTGAAGGAACAAAACCGCTCTGATATCACTTCCTCGGCACGTTTCGAAAAAAAAACAGGTGGCACGCATACAGGGTGGTAAATCGAAAGATCATTCATGTCGCCTTTTTTGAATGCTACTAAAAACCTTGCAATCTGCATAATTCCAGGGAAAACACCTGCTCTCAAACAAAGATTAGAACAGTACTCTAGGCCAGATGCAATTATGTCTATACCTAAGTGGCAGTTATCGAGCTCACAAGAGTCACTGCGCATGCAGCACAGCCTCCTTTTTCGGGAAGGGCACGCTTTTCAAACACAGCAAGGTCACAGCTTAGGCCCTTATCCCCATTCATCCGTACGTGTGTGTACGTGTTGTACGTCATTTGTGCGAAAGAAACCCGGGGCACGTTTGAATCTGCTTGCCATTCTTCACCTGACCTTACAGCTTAGTATGCGGCAAACCTCCAGCGTTTTTTTTCTGCCCGTGGTCTCCCTGATCACTAGAGTTATCTCGGAGGCAGTGGTTTTGCGTTTCGTTGTACACCGAAAAAATGCACAAGCACGTCCCCCCATTTACAATGTTGTGATAGAGTGTGCACAATTCAAAGTGGATTGAGTTCACAGAATTTTATATGCGTCCTGTGAAACAAGTTAGAAGGTGATGAAAAGAAGCTGACATGGCGTGAAAGAAAAAGAGATGATTGAAGGGCTGACAGAACGTTGCCACAGCAATAATGCGTGGCACGCGAGAACAGAAAAAGGAGTAAAAGACACAGTGGGGCTATGGCAGAAGATGGGCCATGCATTAGCGTAGTAGGGTTTCTGACTTGATCCAAAGCTTGCCTCCACCTCCGTCTTCCGGTGACTTGAGGGGCTCCATGGCTACCTAGCTGCGTTGACGTTCCCGTGCCCGTGCACAAGCCTCAGCAGACGGACTCCGTTCTCGAGCTCAGACGAGGCTGTCCGGCCGGGATTATACCTCAGAGCCAGCGCCGCTTCAAATACGGTGGCGGCTGGTCCAGCGTCCACCCTCAGCCAAGGTAGGCTGCTCATCCCGCCGGTCGTGTAGCTTCTCAACGCTGACGGCAATGACGACGATGACTGCATCTACATCGTGTGTTGAACCCAGGCATCCAGTCACTAAGTTAGGTGAGGCCACGCTCTTGTAGGCATAGGAAATTGTGGCCTAATAAGGCATAGAAACTTACTTGTAGCACTGAAATGATTTGAAACTGTGTGGACAACGTG
Source organism: Rhipicephalus microplus (assembly GCF_013339725.1). Classification (NCBI taxonomy): domain Eukaryota; kingdom Metazoa; phylum Arthropoda; class Arachnida; order Ixodida; family Ixodidae; genus Rhipicephalus; species Rhipicephalus microplus. The sequence goes on from NC_051174.1 coordinate 53,253,894, forward strand.
TGCGCTCAGTCGGAACCCATCTCAGGGCTAGCATTGGGTGCGCCTGTTATTGTAATCTATGGTCTTTCATTAGGTTTATGTGCTCTCGTGTTGTCAATAAATGTTGGTTAAAAATAGACCAGTCTTTCGGAAAGTTCCCCGAGGTGGCACCTCGGAACTTTCAAGTGAGTAACAGAACCCATACGTTGTGTGAAGTGAGACCACAACATTGGCGTCCAAAGAGACACGACGAGACAGTTCGGAAACCTTGTTCACGAGTTCAAGATATCTTGAAAGATGTGTGTAGCAGAGTTTGAACCTTGGCATTACGCATTGATTTAGAAAGTGAAGAGTTGAAAGCATGAGTAGAAGAACATAAAAAAACCTGCTCTTGACGAAAGAGCGGCGGGGCGAGTGGCAAAAGAGGAAGAGATAAAGTTTGTGGGAATCGAGGCTAGTCCGCTGTCTTTGCACGGGCTTTGCCGCTTTTTCTGCCGTTTTCATGCCGCGACATGACTCCCCTCCTCCACTGTCTGCGCACTGGGAAAGTGGGGAATGACGTTAAACCCCTCTCATCCGGTAGCGGACGTCGGCTGTGGTGCTGCGTGCGGAGTTTCTCAAGAGGTTTCTCGCGCTCACGCTTCGGGGAGCGGGAGAGATCTCTTCGGGGATGACAGGGGGGTAATCACGCTTTTCTTTTCCGTACATCAGCTCCCTTTGGGGCTCGTTCGGACTTCACCAACAGCGCCTTGCGTCCGCGGCGAACGCTTACCTTATGTCGCCCCACCCCCTTCCGAACGCTAGGCCAAAGACTGGTGCGGGTTTCTAGTGCGTGGCCAGGCTACGCCGACCCGTATCTCTCCGGAGCCAACGTGAGCGCCTTCGCCCTCACTCGAGCAACTAGGCCTTGGCTCAGTGTCTCCGTGAATAACTTCTACCACGGAGACGTGCTCGTGGCACCTTGTGTAGTACTTTTCGCCCGGGGCGTGGATAAGCCCTTTTGCTTTCCCGCCACGCCTTTGCAATGGGCTGTACTGCGTTTTTGTGTTGCTACAGATATTGAAGTGTTGCGACCCTGCGAAGTATCGTGTTCTCACCATGATGACCGTTAACGCGTGTCCTGGGGCTCTCTAGGACGGGACCCACGCTAGTGGCCGCACTCCTTCGGAATACGTGTCACTACAATGGCACCCAACGCGGCATCAAAAGCTCTAAGCTTTCGACTGCTCTTAGCGAGTCAGTTCGCCTGTGCGATTCGGGCTCGTCGCAACATACCTTCTCCGTGGCATGCCGCGTTGTACAAAGAGGCCATCGCCTCTATCAACAGGCACCCTTCCGTATCCGTTCGTGTCGTCACCCCCTTTTGTACTGAACACAAAACTAACATGGTAGCTGACGCGCTATCTCGTGCCCCATTGTCTGCCGAGGACCTTGATTCCGGTGCGGCAGCCTCTAGCGGTGCTTTAGCACATGCAGAGTCGGGGACGAAATAGCGGGTTCGCCGCCATTCGGCGAGAAGGATGAGACACCATGTGGACAAACCTTCGCTGCTAACAAGGTGAGCGGCGCGCCGCGAAGCGGCCGAGCGGGGGAGTTTTCCGATGGTCACGAGGCCGAGATTGATCCCGTGACGCTGACTCAAGCGGTTGTTGCTGCGGTCCTGAGTGGGCGCAATACCAGACTCCCCCATTTTGGAGAAAGGGAATCGCTTTCAGCAGAGAAGAGCTTCTGAAGGCCCAGCAAAGTGATCTGTTTTGTCGCGAAATGTGCAACAGTCTCAGAGAGATTGAGCGCCTTGACGCTGCTTGCCCTGCAGCGGGCGCCGATAGCGACTGTCTCGGTGAGACGGAGTGCCGTGACGCCACTTGCCCTGCAGCGGGCATGAATAGTGGACTGCGGGCGTCGCTGAGGACCAGCGTGCGTTGGTGAGTCGCCGGCGGATTCATATTTGCTGGACCATGACGGGCTCCTGCTGAAGTATATAGCCACTGACGATAAGTCCATCAACCCGTTTGAGGTGGTAATGCCCAAAAGACTAAAAATCCGCACTGTTGCGATCCTCTCACAACGAATCTTTTGGCCGGTCACCTGAGTGGCTCCAAAGTTTTTGCAAAACTGAGCTGCGTTGTGACATGGCCCGGTATGAAGCGGGACATTTTTCTCTATTGCCGGTCTTGTCGCGTCTGTCAAACGGTGAAATCAAGGGGTGGCAAACTGCCCGGTCTCATGAAACCGATTGTTAGTGAGCGTCCGTGGAAAGTGGCCACCTGCGATCTAATGGAACCATTTCTTCGAAGTAAGCAGGGGTTCATTCACCCGATGGTAGTCGTTGATCACTTTTTGAATTTGGTGGAAGTGTTCCCTCTGGGGAAGGTGACAGCGCGATCGGTCCTTGAGAAGCTACAGGAAGTGTTTTGCCGGTTCGGCTTCCCGGAAAGGCTCATCACGGACAATGCTTCGCATTTCACCGCTCGGGTGTTTGGTGTCACGTGCTGTTCCCTCAGAATTGATCACTGCACCACTTCACTCTACCATCTCCAGTCCAATTTGACGGAGCGCGTCAATCATACGCTCAAAGCGATGTTGGCAACCTTTGCTGAAAGTCAGAAGAACTGGGCAGACCATTGGAGTAAGCTCGCGTTCGCTATTTGAACATCTGAGAGTCGCTCAACTGGTTTGGAAGAGAGTTTGGAAGAGAGTTGGCAAATCTGGCGACTAGCGTCACTCACTGCTACCTCGAGGGCGAGGAGATGCCGGCACACTGCTCTGCTTACGCGTCGACACTTCGAGACATGCTTTGTCGAGCTTTCTGCAAAGCAAGACAAAGTTTGACGTCGGCCAGGGCTCAGCAGAAAGATCAATATGACCGCAAGCATCGCGACCTAGTTTTTGAGGTGGATGATCTTGCCCTGAAGCGTACCCACGCTCTTAGCAATGCCAGTAAGGAATTCTCAACCTCGCTCGCTCCTAAGTGGCTTGATCCGTACCGAGTGAAGAAAGCTTGCACTCCACTCGCATACTTGCTGAAAGATCCCCATTTGGAAAAATCAGCCGTGCCCATATCGCAGACCTGAAGCCCTTAGTATCACGGTCTGGCGAGCTCGCGCCAGCGTCCTGCAGCACTTCGCACAAGCAACGGAGCACAACCTGGGTGGTGGCCCGCGTTCACACCCCGCACGGTATAATCTGAGGAAGCTGTCACCTTTGTGATTTCGTGCCGGACTGCGGATTTCTCCTCAACCGAAGGTACTCAGTTTACTGTCTAGCCTCGGTATAGGTTAGCTTCTTTACGGCCTTTTCTCATAAAGAAGTTGACCCCGCCCAGTTTGCTGCCAGTGTTTTTTTAAGTGTTCATGTGTATTTATGTTCTTATGTTTCTGTCGTCTAATGATGAATGCTATTTAATTTTATGTTTTTATTTTATCTTCGCCAGAGAGAGTAATTTTGCTCTGTTTCATTTTTTTGTGTTTATTTCGTCTACCGCGAAGGGAGTTGTGACATTGAGCCTCTGTGCCTATGCATGGAGAGAGGGACGAAGGACGCTTTGCGCCTTTTCTCGCGCAGCCGTCGGCGGTGTGTGTGTGCGTGCGTGTTTCTGTGCGTGTGCAAGGGCGTGATGCTTCAGTGCGTGCCCGTGAAAAGTGCGCGTCGTGGCTTCGCCCCATCAACGAGGACACGGTAGGTGCTCGCGAGCGCCTTTGCCCTCGCTAGAGCAACCAAACCTTGGTCTCGGTGTCTCCATGAATCAGTTTTACTACGGAGACGTGCTCGTGGCAGCCTGTGTAGTACTTTTCGCCCGGGGCGTGGATAAGCCCATTTGCTTTCCCGCCGCGTCTTTGCAACAGGCTGTCCTGCATTTTGGTGTTGCCACAGACGTTAAAGTTTTGCGACCTTGAGCAGTATCATGTTCTCGCCACGGTGACGATTACCGCGTGCCCTGCGGCTCGCTAAGACTAGATAACTAAGTACGGCCATGCTAGTGGCCGTACTTCTTCGGTATACGTGTCACTACAAGTTGCAAAGGCAGCTTGAGGAGCAATGTCAAAAGGCGATTCAGTTATGTCTTAGTTTAGCGGCAAGCGAAAACACCCGAGAACCACTCGTACCTGACGCTGGTCAACCAGCCCAAGTGCCAACCAAAGTGAATTTGTAACACTTCATACCGGCCTTTGATGAGAGCCGGGTGACCTCAACGCATACCAAAAAAAGGCTTGAGAACGTGGCTACGGGTCAAGAATGGCCTCGGGATAAGTGCGATATATGGCCCTAAATTTGTCTCAGCGGTGAAGCTTCAAAGACGTTCAGTCGCTTGTGTCCTGAAGAGGCGCTCGACTATGACAGAGCTAGGCTGGCACTACTACTTTGATTTTCCTTCACTACAGAAGGGTACCAAAACAAGTTTCGGCGCAGCAAGCTAAAGATGGCGAATACGGTAAACTGCATGCTATGCGGCTAAGTTATTTTCAATGTGGGGTAGAGATGTCCAACAGAATAAAGAAGTGTTAAGCTGTTCGTGACCTCATAGCAGAAGAGTAGTTGGTAAAAAAGTGCCATGATCAGCTGACAATTTTCTTGCTAAAAAAATTGCCGCACGCTACTAGAGATAGCGGAACCGGCTGATAATTTTTAGAAGCACAATAGTAGTGACGCTCATTCATCTTTCGGGATAAAAGAGAGAGCATTACGGTCTCGAAAAGTGAGAGCTCAGTTTCAAAGCCGACGGCGTGGTGTTCAGTTTGTCATAAAACAGGTCACAAAGCTTAAAAATGACTGGCTTGGTCTAAACAATATTATAGTGCGTATTGTCGAAAGACTGGGCACAATATTAGACGGCGCAAGAGAAAATCCGCTTTGCTGAATACTTCGTGTATATGGTCGAATAAAGAAATATAAAATGACAGTGATCAGGACACATACGACCGATAGGAAAAGAGCAACACCGGAGAAGTAAATGCGGAATGGGAAAAGTATGAATTGCCAGACGCCAGCTTTGCAAGGCCTTTTCTTTCGTAAAACTGTAGGTGTTTTACGGTACATGAGCAGCAACGCGATAGTGGTTTGACGTTGTGGGAGATGAAGCACTTACATGGTCCACTACGACAGTGTTGTGAGCCGATGGCAGAAAGCTAACTGTCCCAGAAGCAAAGGTGCGAATAATTTTGCCATAATTTTGTGGCAGGTTACTGTGAAGTGCATGGCGTCCCAGCTGTATGAAGTTATATTTGGAATGACTCAGGCACTCGAGATCCACACGTCCCGGATAGGTAATGGAAGGAAAAAAGACACCATGATGGAGGTGAAGCAGAATGTGATATCGTATAGGCTAGACGTGAAGAAAGATGGCGCAACATTGTGTTATTCAGAGGAGTCGAGAGCACAAGTTCATCACCGAATGTAAAGTACGTCGAAATAAAAACCTGGGAAGTAAACCAGCAAGATTTTAGGGATGCACAAGTAAAAGATGGGACCTTGAAGTCTTAAAAAAGACGTCGGCCAGATGTTTCACGGGAATGTATTGATACAATATTCGTTTTTTTATAGAGAAGCGACTTATGTGTCGTCGTTACCAGGTATCGCCCGGCAAAACAGCAATAGGCCGTTGTTGCACGCTTACTCAGAAGTCACGTACACAAGTTTGCCCATGAAAACTTGATGACAGGTTATTGAGGTATAACCAGGATAATTGACCCCGCGATGGGGTCTTTCTACTCCCCACGAGTTAAGAAAAAAGGGAAGAAGTACGTGCAAATCCTGTGACATCTGTCAAAGGACTTATCCTAGAGCAAAGTGGGTAGGGCGCGTCTTAGTCAAACGCCTCTAATCAACACTTCCTTTGAAAGAGTGGCCGTGCATATTGTTACGGTAGAACATAGACATGAACCAGGAAGGTGGTCGCCGAAGATGAAGACGACGAGAAAACATAGAGCTGGCGCATGGTACTCATACGGAATATCGTCTGGCTACAATCATCTCTTTGAATAAAGCTCGATTTCGCCTCCGTCACCATTGACGGACGTGCTGGGTGACCACCTCGCAACGGAACTTCGCAACGGCCGTCGTATGAGGGGTAACTCTGCAACTATGACGGAAAATAAGGCATCTGCATCTGCCCCCGGTGTTCCTGTGGCTGGAGATAATTCGGCAACTACATCTGCTTCGGTCAATACAACCTTCATGCTTGAACCCCCACGGAATTTTGGCACGTTTAGTGGTTCCGGCGATCCAGGTGAAGTGGACGTTGAGGATTCGCTGGCAGAGTACAAACGTGCAAGTACTCGACACTGACGTGGTCCGACTCTTATGCTGGCGAACCTCTTGTTCTACCTTGAGCAATCCACGGAATTCTGGTATGAAAACCATGAAGCAGAACTTGGGAGCTGGGAAACGTACAGACAGAAAATGTTGAACTTGTTCGGGAAGCCCGTTGGACGAAAGATGGCTGCAAACAAAATGCTCCCGTCTCGGACGCAAACGTCCACAGAATCGTACATCACATACATCGAAAGTGTGATTACTTTGTATAGGAAAGTCAATACCGATATGCCAGAAGCCGAGAAAGTTGAGCATATTCTCAAAGGAATTGCCGACAACGCCTTTAACTTCCTAGTATGTAAGAATCACTCAACCGTGGACGCCAATATAAAGGAGTGCCGGTGCTTTGAGCAAGCCAAGAGCCAGCGCATTGATGGCGTCCTTGCCCGGTTTCTCAAAACGGCTGCAACGTCGTCGTTTGAAGATAGCGCGAGAACGCAATCACCGGCACCTGTTTCACCAGCCCAGGTGACTAGAATCGTAAGGTCTGAGCTTGACCATGGCTCCTGCTCCAGCTTACACCGGTACAGCTGATAGGACACCAGTTACTGTTCCCATGGTTCAGGCCGTTGTTCATTAGGAATTCCCCAGAATGAGCATCCATTCGGCGTGCGCTATGACGAATGCACAGCCAACGTCATAAAATCCAGCCTCGTCCTGTCCCGAGCAGCACTTTCCTGCCGCCAGCTCTCACGACCCTGCAGCTTCGAGGACTGCCGACAACCGGCCGTATCGTTTCCACTGCCATAGTATCGGCCATGTAGTCGGTTACTGCAATGCCCGCTGGTCCTCGCCACCTCGAACGTCGTCTGCCCCATACCGCTGACAGGGTGTTGCGACTCCGGGTCCTGCGGGTCTCAGTTTGGTAGCGGGTACCCGTCTTAGAACCCATCGTCGAACAAGTCAGATGAAGCGCTCGTGAAAAAGAGAATTTATTTACATGATTACTAACTGAGAGTTAGAAAAGTGGTGATCGAGTGATCAGATTGGTACATGGGAACTGTTGAACTGTAGAACTTCAAATACACGAAAGTCTTCGGCTTATATAATGCTTTGTTGCCAACCCTGGGCGCATTGTCCGTGGCTTCCACCAATAGGGTGCTTCATGGTCTAGGTGCTCCATGCACGAAGGAGGGGAAAGGCACCACACAATGCATGTAGAGAGGGCACAGTCTACACGATGCCCAAATATGGTCACAAACGCACCGCACCGACGTTTGCGCACATGTCATCAAGTTCCGCGCATGTCCGATGATCTTGGTTTCGAAGATTCCTCGGGCAGTTGGGTGAGGTTCAAAAAACTGGCTGCCAGTACACGTGTCAAACCTGCCTGACTGTGTTTGGGTAGGACAATGTAGTGGTGTGCCAGCATATCGTCAAAATATACCACCCAACTCAGCCGACCCTGTGGAGAAAGGGGAAAGGAGGAGCAGTCAACTAATCTGTCGTCGTCGAGGCAGGCTCCCGCTTGGGCTGCAGCAGATAGTGCCTTTTGCTTCTCTTCAACCCCACATTCCATTCTTCGTTTGCTAGAGGCAGCGGATTAGCTGCGAATAACCAAGGCTCCGCTTCTCCTCGCAAGATGCAGCCTCAACCTGTTTTGTTTTAGCTTTCAGCCCAAACTGCAAATACCATGCTGGTTCCGATATTTCCAGATCCTGGGTGACCTCGAAAACGGCCCAGCCGCCTCCTTGTCTGCCTTGAAAGCCTTGCATACAGTCGAGATCACAATGGCCTTCTTGGCTCGTGCATTTTCTTTGCGCGAACCGGTCCTGGATTCCTTGTTCACATTTACTGATAGGAAACCAACCTGTCTTGACGGCACATCCTTGCTTTGAATGCGTCGAAATATTTTCATCCCGTCCACAAACGCTGAAAGACTTCAATGGGAATTACGGTCGTAACAAGGGTGACACCCGCTTTGTGTCGCCGACCCAGTTCTCTTCCCCCAACATATGCACAAGGCTGAACAGCCTCTCCCCATCGTTCCGTGGTCATCAGTCACGCTCGCCTCCAGGTCGTCGCCAGTCGTCTACCTCACCGCAGCCTCACCAGCCCCGTTTAACCCTGCTCCTTCATACACCGAAAACTAAGCGGTGCAGCGCCCGGAGGTGACGCTGCATTGTTGACTTTCTCCCAAAATCCTCTTTTGACGCTTTTGACGAGACGAAGTTTGTGGGACATTTACGTTGATGGTGTACCTATTTTGGCGCTTATTGTCACAAGAGCGCACATCTCAGTAATAAGCGCAAACCTTCGCCGCCACGTGCATAAAGTCCTCACAGCTGCCGCTTCTCGCACACTGAAAGTCGCCGATGAAGGAACTGCTGTCGTTCACTGAATGTGTATAACCTGTATTTGTATAGGCAGTCATTCTATCTCCGTTCACTTTGTCGCCATTGACCAGTGTCGCCACGGCCTACTCCTTGGCTTGAACTTTCTGGGTAGTCACTCCGCACTGATTGATAGTGTGACAGGTGCTCTTCAGCTTGAGTTGCCACAGCTTTCTCAATTTGCGGCCAACCTGCCTCTCCGCTTGCGCTCTCACCATCACGCCGCTAAACACCGCAAGCTGCTACCTACGTCGCTTTGTCTTGTTCACGTGATATGCCCGACCGTGACTACCTCGTGTCTCCTATTATCGACGTACTGATGGCGCGAGACGTCACCTTTCCCTATCGGAAAAATTGCCATGGTGGATACTGGAAAACATGGTGGGTGTAGTGGAAATAATAGTGGGCATGGTGGAAATTATGATGGCTATGGTGGGACGTAGTGGAAAATATGGTGGTTATGCCGGGACATACTGGGTGGTATGGTGTACAGATGATGGGTAAAGTGGATATGATGGTGGAAAGCAGAGGCTAGATAGTGGGCAATAATGGGACACTCTGCCCACCATTGCGATAATGTGGGAAGCCCTAAGCATATGGTGGGTGGTGCTTATTATGGTGGGCTACATGGTGTACCAAGCTGAGAAACTCTTCCCACCATTGCGATAATGCTGGGAAGCACTAAGCAGATGATGGGTGCTGCTTTTTATGGTGGGCCACATGGTGTACCAAGCTGAGAAGCTCTGCCCACCATCGCGATAATGCTGGGAAGCAGTAAGCAGATGATGGGTGGGCTTGTAATGGCGGGCACTTTATATAGTGTACCAAGCTGGGATCTCTACACTACATGTTCTACCACCACGATTTCCACTAAAGGTTAGGCCTGCTGACCGAGCCGGTACAATTGTGCTATCCCTGCTTCCGGGTTTCAGAATACACGATTACGACGATTAAGTATGACAATACAGCGCAGCCATATGGCATCAATTAACCTAAATGAAGCATTTTTCATTGTGTATGGTGTCTGCTCAAGAAGCAACAAACATCGATGCGACGCGATTAAAGCACTCCCAGAGAACGTAATTAAGTGTCTTCTCACCGACAGCTGCCGGTCGCACTCGCCGGCACTTTTCTAGCTCTTGTACGAGAACTCAGACGTGGCAATTCGTGTGCTTGGTGAACCAATATGATAGCGTAATGTTTGCGGCACACAGCATTCGTTTTGGCCAAGCCGTTATGTAGTTGTTGCTTTAGCGAAAGAGCTACAGCATTGCGCTGGCGCGACCGCCCTCTACATTGCGCGAAAAGCATCCCAATACTCAATCAAATAAATTAGGCGGGCGCATCTATGGAATGAGCCTAGAAGCGTCATAAAGCGTGAGCAGATGTCGCCCTTTACAACGAGCGCGAAACGGATATTAAACTTGGCAGACCCCGCCGGTAAACTGTTGCTGCTCCCCAGTCCACTTGGTTTTTTTTTCTTGAAGTTGTGAATTGTAAAAAAAAATAGCACTAGTGCCATTAACATAGTGGCAATTGTTACAGGCCGCAGTTGCTTGTGTTTAATAAATGTGCAATTTTTAGTAGCAGGTGTAGATCTTGTCTATGTTGTGTACACGACAAACATATGTTGAACCTTAAGTTTGTATGTCAACTAAGTATTTAACACACATTCAACGTCTTGTTGGTGTGGCGTAGTGGTTAGCGTCTTCGACTTGGAATCCGCCGGTTGCACGTTCGATCCTCCGTAGCGCCTAGCTTTTTTTTACGGGACGAGTGTTTTTTATGTCGTTTTTATAGAATTGTTTTTTATTTTTTGTGGCAGCTCGTCACGGTGATTCTGACGTCATTTCGCGCTCAAGTGTTGCCGGCGCTGCAGCACCCACCATACCCACCATGCGCCATGGTGGGCGTTTCCCACCATTCACCCACTACATTAATCCACTATAATGGTGGGTGGTGGTTTCCACCATGCCCACCATTCGTTTTTTTTCGATAGGGTTGCTCACGCGATTGTTCCTGTGGTTGACAATACAGTGGTCATTGCACTTCTCAACGCCAGTCTATTGCCTCAAGTTATTTCTCGAGACATGTCATTGGCCACCACCTATTCGCTAGGTAATCGCATGATTGCTGCTTCGAACGCCGATGTTTTCTCACCGTGTAATTAAGCTAGTTCTACTATGCCTCTTGACGCCATTACGAAAATGATCGCTCCTGATCTAACCCCTGCGCAAGCTACAGATCATCGTCTACTTGCGTCCTATCGTGACATTTTGGCTCCGACGACCACCCTCTTGGTCAAGCATCTGTTGTTGCTGACCGCATTAACACTGGTCACATCAATCCTATACGCCATCGTCCATATCCTGTACCTCATCAGGAACGACAAGTAATTCAGCGTTAAGTGGACGAAATGCCCATTGAGGACGTCATAGAGCCATCGCGCAGTCAGTGGGCGTCCCCCGTCGTGCTCGTGAAAAAAAAGAATGAAATAAGCTGGCGCTTTTGTGTTGAATATCACCACTTAAGCAAAGTAACTCGTAAAACGTCTACCCTTTACCACGAATTGATGACGCTCTCGACTGCCGTAACAGTACACAATACTTTTCGTCGATCGGCCTTTGGTCTGGTTATTGGCAAATTTCAGCCAACCTTGTAGACCACAAAAAAAACTAACTTTGTGACCCGCAGTGGCCTATACCAATTCAAGGTCATACTGTTTGGACTTTGCGATGCCTCAGAAACTTTGGAATGCATAATGGACTCCTTGCTTCGTGTATATAAGTGGTTCATCTGTTTATGTTACCTAGACGACGTCATCGTCTATTCCCCGACGTTTGACAGGCATCTCACACGTCTGTCTGTCATTCTGAATGTTTTTCGCGGAGCCACTCTTCAGTTGGATTCGGCAAAGTGCTGTTTTGGACGGTGCGAAACTACTATACTTTGTAACCTTGGAATTGCCGCCGCCATACAATCGAAACTCGATAAGGTGTGGGCAAAGTGAGAATTCCCAGTACCGTGCTCAATCAAGGACGTCCGAAGTTTTGCGGGGTTATGTTCCTAGTTTCGACGCTTCATCCGCACCTTCGCTCACAATGCACGACCTCTTACTGATGTCCTAAAAAAGGACGCTTCTGTCACTTGGGGTGCCAAGCAAGCTGACTCCTTTTCTACCCTTATCTACGTGCTAACTTCGCCACCAATACTGGCCCATTTCGACCCTGCTTCGCATACAGAGCTTCGGGCCGATGCCAGTGCTTACGGAACCGGGGCAGTTCTCCGTCGACGACAGCATGGCAACAATCGAGTAATTACGTACGCCATTCGCCCCCTTTAGACCACCGAGGAGAAATCCTCTATCACTGAGCGTGAATGCCTAGTGCTAGTGTGAGTTGTGACCAAATTCAGGCTTTACCTACAAGGCCAAACGTTCTCCGTAGTCACGGACCATCACGCTCTCTGCTGGATTTCATCACTAAAAGACCCGTCTGGACGTCTCGGTCGCTGCGTACTAGGTCTTCAGGAATATTCGTTTCATGTACATTACAAGTCGAGGCGACTCTACGCAGACGCAGACTGTTTGTCACGTCATCCAGTTCTAGAGCACAAACTACAAGACCTTGACTCAGAGCCCTGTGTGCTGTCGATCCGCGCTTTGTTTGACATAGCCAGTAAACAGCGATGAGACCCGTCGTTAGTGGCTATTATCAACCGTCTAATGTCCCCGTCACGCGACCCGTCTGTCCGTCTGTTGGAGCTGCATGACAACATCCTGTACCATCGGAGCTTCGATGCTGATGGCCTGGAACTACTTTTTGTGCTACCGTGCCATCTACGCAACGGTGAACTGGAACAACTTCTGGATGTACCAACTGCCGGTCACCTTGGTGTCTCTCGTACATACTGACGCAAGGTGAACGCAGTATTCAAACTACGCGCGCTAGTTCATGCGCCCCCCCCCAAGAGATCAGCGGCTTTATGATCAAACAAGAAAAGGCCCCCAGGCAGCACGCCGCCGTTGGACCAATCTTGGACCAACATCGGCTAACATCGGCACCAACGTCGGGCCGACGTCGGAAGTGCAACTTCTTCCAATGTCGGGCCGACGTTCAAGCCAATGATGGGCCGACGTTTTGCCGATGTTTTAGCCAGTATGCAACCAACATTGGGCCGACGAAGGCCCATCGTATTGCCGACAAAGCTGCCAATGTTCGGCCAATATTGGGCCATATTTCAGCCAATCACATGCCATTTTTACGCCGATGTTTGCTGCACGACGAATATTGGCTACGGATGTACGACCGACATTGGACCAATCCAGGGCCACATTGCAGCCAATCAAATGCCGTTATTACACCGATGTTTCCTGCACGACGAATGTTGGCTACTGATTGGCTTGCCATTATGTAACCATTATTAGTAGGGAATTTTTCTTACCGGAAGATTTAAACAATATGCCTCGATGAACCGCTCTTGTAGCTTTGCAGCCCTGTATACTTGGGGCAACAGAAAATTGAATGCTGAGAACTGAAAGCAGTTACTCAATCTATTTCATCTTTTATACCTCATTCCCTTTGCTAACACTAGAAGTGTAGTTTATTTTTTTACCAATTTATCTTTTGCAATAGCGAGTGCTTTATTTGGTACTGGTATTTGGTACAGCAAATCGAAAAAAGTCGTTAGGAAGTAAATGTTGAAAGCGTATGTCCCCCACTTGCAATCCCCACATATGTCCCCCACATGGTAAATCGAGAATATTCATAGTTTAGAGCATTTTTTTGTAACTAAAACATGGTGATGGTGCTTCCGAATCAGCATAAGCTAGCGGAACAGTGCACCACCGACAGTCTGCAGACTATTTATTCTTTGTTGTTTTTTTTTATTCATTTGGTACAACAAAAAATGTATACATTGAAAAATATATATACACAACTAAAAAAGGCCCGCTCTACTGCAGGTCAGGTTGCGTTGGGGGCACAGTGACAGTGGTGCTGTCAAGGCCCTGGCTGCTGTGGCTGGGCAGGAAGCCAGCTGCCGCGAGCAGCCGATAATCTGCACTCTGAGAGTGGGGATCATCGGGCTGCTCCACAACAAATGCTTCTCTGAAGCGCCGCTTCCTGCCCCCACAGCGATCACCAGACCCTGGCAGCCACCTCTTAATAAAGTTGAGGGCCTCCGCCTGGTTGCACCCTGCTTTTTGGCAGATGACATCTGCATACAAGAACAGAAATACCATAGTACACATGAAGCACTGCAGTACAGAGAATACACAAGGGTACACACATAAATGAACAAGTCTAACCTGTCACTAATCTACAGAGCCTCAGGTTCACAAAGGCCCTTTTCCCTTTTCTGCCATGAAGGCTGTACAGCACTTGCACGTCATGTGCCAATACAGCCTTCATGGCATTCACACCAATTTCTCGGAGGCCACGTCCCCCAATCTGCAGGAGGTGCTTGCGCTGTAAAAAAATGCAAGAAACATAGATGGGGTAAACGCAACAGCACATCGAAATGTTTTCATGATAAAAATCTGCAAGAAGAGGACACTGAAAACAACAACTTGAATTTTTGGGCATCACAACATTTCATTGTTTTTTTACGCTAACTTCAACTCACTTGACCTAAAATGGTTTCCACATCAGCCCTCTCACAATCAGTGTGAGAACCTTTCAGAGTCCTTCTCTGATATGCAGTTTCACTGTTATGAAATCAAATACAACACTGTTATAACCCTTAATAAATATTGATTCTAGCTATGAAATAGTATAGTTACTTTGTACAGTGCTCAAATTCCAATACACGTTTCTTCGAGGTTACAATGTCTTTGCCTGAATGTTGACCAGGAGTAGCTTCTACAGGTGAAAAACGATAAAATATGTGGAATTCAAACAGAAGCTTGGACATGTTTTTAATCAATGCATTCTAAGCAGAGCACAACAAGATAAATGAACATGATCAAGGCGTACTAAGAGGCAACCTTAGAGCGACCAAATCTTGGTCATAGATGAAACTGATAGAAAAATAAAGGTCGCACTAGATAGTCGCACCATTTGCTGTTTATATTTTTCTGTGATAGCCAACAAAGAGGCATGTCGCTATAGAAATCTCATCACAATAAACAAAGGTGCATTTTTCTTCACACTGCGAAATTGGGTGCATGTTAGATTTTTAAAAAAGTAAGAAATCGGCTAACACAAGGCAGGGTGAACTGTAGCTCAAAGTAGAGAGAGCCGCAGCGGACACGAAATAGGGTGATAAATGAACAAAATTACTGAATGTCTGTTTTAAGCAGGCTATTGCTAGTCACTGCCCATCAAACACACGATGCCGCCTACATCGTCTGCTAGCTTAGGACAGTTCACTCGGACTTCACAGACTATAGTAAATACAGTCGAATCTCATTAATTCCAACACACTTAATTCGAACTGACGCTGTGGTCCTATAAAAGCTATATCGCGCTCCGAAAATGCTCTCAGCACCCCGCCCAATCCTGCGGTGGCACTTCAGACACCTCATCGCTGTGCTTGAAGAATAAAATGAAGAAAAGGAAAGAAAAGACTGCGGTGGAATGTTTGCCAAATGCCAATCTGCGACATTCCTGTGCCCCGCTTCGGCTTTTTCCGTCCCTGCCACGTAGAGACCCTTCTCCTCTTAACACTGCGCATGAAGAGAAAGAGGGGAAAAAAAGCTGTCGCAGAGAGTTGGCTCTCTCATGCCGATCTGCAACGCGCCGGTGTCACGCTTCCCCGTTTTTCGTTCCTGCTATGTAGAGACTCTTCTCCTTTCAACACCGCGCATGAAGAGAGAAAAAAAAAAAGCTGCCGCGGAGTGTTTCTCTCTCGAATGCCGATCTGCTTTTCTCCAGGTTGAGATGCTCCTCCATTCTCATCATGTGCTGGCCACGCTCCGGCTGCAGCGCAGATGGTAACAGTGGAAACACAGTTGTCTTCGAAGAGTGTCAGCACTGGACATTGCCGCGCGCAACTTCTTTTGCCAGGAGAATACTGAAGCCGAAGTACAAATGCTTTGCAAACTGCACGCAAAACTTATTGACTCGTTGCAAGGCCAACGTGTACAGACACGTATTGACTACTTTAATTATTGACGGATGTCCTGTAATTTGTGAATAAAACTTCTCCATGCACATGCATCACTGCATGGTGAGCCCTCCGCTCGCTTACCATATTTACTCTATTCTACCGCGCCCTCGATGTAACGCGCGGCCGATTTCCACGACAAAAAAAAAAAAAAAAAAAAACACAAGACATCGGTTGCAACGCGCACCCTTTTTTCTCGTTGGCCCGCTTGATCACACCACTCGCGAAAACGACTCTTTTTGAGAGCGTCTTCCGTTTAAATATGAAGTACGGGGGAAGCTTATGCCTATCTGACGTGCAACAGAGCATTGCTGTCACTCTAGTTTTACCGTGGCCCGATGTAAGTACACAAACTTGCTTCGCCCCCTTCTCCTAGACGGTTGTGGTGCCAGGCATGTCAAAGTAAAGAGGCGTGTGATCTGCATTCCCGATTTGCCCAAGCAGGTAGCCGTTGTTGTGCCGCAAGTTTAGGAGGAACCTCTGAAGACTCTGAAGCTTTTCTTCGTACTCCTCTGGCAACTTCCGGCATATGCCCGTTCGCCTTCGGAGGGAAAAGCCTTTTCTCTTCATAAAGTTCGTTAGCCGGCACCTGCTCGCTTTAAAATGGCTCTGCATTAGCCCTTTTTCAAAGGCTAACTGCATAGCCTGCACTTGGAGCAGTTCTGTCGTCACGGGCCGCTGTGCCGCTCACTGCTTAATCACATACTCGCCGAGCAGCTCTTCAATTTGTGGAAACCGACCCTGCTGTGGTCCACTGAAGCCTTTGCGTGAATCTTTGCTGTCGACAATATTCTGCTGTTGTTTCCGCCAGTCCCGCACGCACGTTTCGGGAACTCCGAATGACTGCGATGCGGCCCGATTTCTGTCCGTTCCGGCACACGCGACGACTTTTCTTTTAGAAGCAGCATTGTGGTGCACTCGTCGAGTTTTTGGAGTCGGCCCTACCATGCCGTCGATGCTTATGTACTACAAGATGACCAACTCCTCAGCACACGTATGAAGTGCCGCGCATGGAAAACACATAGGCAGAAATGACCAATGCGCCATGCCGACGCACGTAGGGGGCGGCCATTTTGTAAGTGGCGATGGCAATAGAATGACCATATTCATTTTTTTTTTCGTACTCGATTCTAACGCACATGCGATTTATGAACTCTCTTAACCAGAAAGAAGGTGCGTGTTAGATTCAAGTAATTACGGTAACTTTCATTATTTTGAACTTATTTTAATTTGAACAAATTTTCTGGCCTCTTTGAGTACGAATTATTCATATTCGACTGTAGTACAGTGGCTCATGAGATAACCTGACTAGTTTGTTTCCCGAAACACAGTATCTTAAAGCAGTACTAAATTTCTGCATGTTACATAGGCATATTAAAAACCAAGTAATATACACCAAAGCCGCAGCCACAGCTTCACTCTGCACAGCTGCCTCTGCTGCCTCCACTTCTCCAATTGTACCAGCAGGCAGCCGGGGAAGGTCAGAGGGGCGCTGTGCTGGCTGGGCGTGCTGAGGCACGGACAAGAGCCGTACGTTGTGCTTCAGCTGTCGCACCTCCTGCAGAACCTCTCTTTGTTACTGCCGGATGCTAAGTTGGATCCGCAGGATCCGTAGCAATAGAGCTGAAACATACAAGAGTACATACCATATTTACTCGCACAATTTGCATCCTCACATAATTTGCTCACCAGTATAATTAGCCAGCCTGCTTTACTACAAGAAACTTTTTGCTCGCATACTTTGCCCTCCCCAACCAGCCCGAGCCACCTTGCCAGCACACACACAGACACATTTGACTTCATGATGCTCTGGTCACGCACATCTCTTGTCGAGCAGGCGAGTGCAGTCTTACACAAAATGGACTGAGTGCAAGGTCCCTTCTTCCAGGAACTTTTATGCTTTCCCTAGAATATCGAACTTGAAAACTGAAACCTGTTTATGTGTAGTCCGAAATGCCTAAAGGTTTGCCTCCTATCTTCCCACCTCTTTCACGGCAAGAATGTATTCCCGAGACACAGCACAGATGTTGAACGCGTGCAAGGACCTGTCACATCAACTAGATGAGGCAGGTTTTCGCACTCATTTTTTTTTTTTTTTCGGTTTCGCCATCTGGCCATTGCGTTTTTACCGTTCCTTGTGATAGGCTACAATAATTATATACGAGGCAGGTTGCTGTTATAAAGCTTACTGAAGAAAACTGAAACCGTGCTACCGCTAAGGACATCAGCGTGGAGTTCTTCGACATGCAATATTCAGTATGGGAGCCAGCAGAAGAGTGCGTTGAATAAGACTTAGCATAGAAGCTTGGGTGTGTTGGTTAGATATCGGAGGGAACACAACGCAATAGAAGACTGGGACAAGGAATGGACACACACACACACATGAAGGGCGACGTACACAGCACTGTGTTGGCATCGCGCTTCCTTGTCTGCATCTTACTTTACGTTGGGTTCCCGACAATTATTGTGGAGTACTTATGTTCTCTGGTATAACCCTGTCATGGGAACTGGTTTTTGTGAGCACTGTTCGAAAGAACTTCAAGAAAATGGGGGCATTTGAACAGGCTTAGCAAACAAATGACAATCCGCTTTGAGACAGCTGTGACAGCGCCTGCAACATATATTCCCAGTTGAGCTTTTAGGCCAGCGATTCCTACTAGCTTCGCACATGACCGGATTGACAAAAAAAGTACACATAATACGCGAGTATATACCGCATTTGACTCTGTAGCTTTGATGAACCAGGCAGATACACAAATTTATCCAAAACTCCATTGATTCTGTTGCAAAATTATTCAACAAACGAATTGCGATGTTATCCATGTTACTATACGATTGTGGCACTTTACCATTGCAGCTTTCCAGGAGGCACACATAGTGCCGCGTTAGTTCACCACTCGCAGTTAATTGTATGCAGTAGGTTGCTCACAGCAACTGACTGCATGCAATAGTGAACATCTTGCATGCTTGCACCGCTGTTTCAGCACGCTGGCTGCTTCTCATACGGCTATCAATTGATGTTCACAAAATTGGGAAGATGAAGAAAGACTACACAGTGCCCTCTGGCCACCCTATACTCCAAACCTCCAGCCAACAAACAAACAAAAGAAACAGAAGTATGCAAATGAATATTATTCCTAATGCAGCTGGAATGGAGTGTAGTTTTCACCAATTCTGTGTGTTAAGTCAATATGGAGTGAGTTAACTCCATAAAGTAGCTTTTCTCATAACAGTGTTCACTCTATTGTAACACAAGGAGTGACTTCATAGCATCTAGAAGGAAAAATAGAATCTTCAGTATTTCATAGAAATGTGAGGCTCTACCTTAAAACAAGAATAATCTGGAAAAAGAACTCATTACATTCGGAAAAAAAAAAAAGGTAGCACAGTTGATCCCCTTTACAAGAGACACTGATGTAACAGACAAACGGGGATAAGAGGCACCAATGTGCAGGCTGACATTTGGCCCATCATGCATCAGGCACTCCGTAGATGCGCCTGTGCAGCCGGGAGCCCTGCAGTCAAGCATGCTGAGCAAGACTGTTGACCACTGTACAATGACACATTGCCACAAAATTTCAAAACTTCATTTCACAGACTTCTGCAAAAGCTTCTTACACTCTTGCATAATTTTTGCACAAGCTTCTCTCATTCTTGCGTGATTTTCGTCAGAACATATAAGTGTTGGAAGTTGTATGTCCCCAAAAACTTGCACAATACAAATAGCATACATTAAAGTCTATCACTTAATATGTGCATAGTGTAACAATGAAAGGAAACTCACGCATGGTTTGCTCCGAGCCTTCCCCGTGCGGTGCCTCCTTGAGCCTTGGAGAGCACTGTACAGCTAGAGCAAAGTAGCACCAATCCAGTGTTAATGGCAGGTTAACAAGACAACAAAACTAACCCCCATATTCATAAACGCTCCCCGACTCGACTTTCACCCTTCACTTGACAGAGTTGAGCACTGTGCCGCTGCTCGTTTGAAAGCGACGCTGCGCTACTCGAGAATCACAGCAGATTATTGCTGACATGCAGCAATTTTCTCTGCTTAGAGATGGCGCTCCCATCAGCCATCTCAAGTGAAGGTGAAGCGTTGAGTGGAGGGACGTTCTAGAATACGGGGATAAAATTGGTTGCAAGAACACTACAATAGACACACCTAATTTTTACACTTCATCTATATTGTAGAGCTACACACATTCTGCATCCTTATAATGCAACATATACATACAGGCTTATAAAGTAAACACTGTAGGCTGTTCAAATAACACCTACACAAAAAAATTACGCAAAAGTGGCCATGCGCAAAGTACTTTTATTTGAAACTCACAAAACTTTTGCGGTGATGGAGAATAAATAAGACAGGTTACGCTTGGAGGCACATGAGACCTTCACAGCTTTCATAAAGTACAAAAAACAATATGGTATGTGTGTGTGTATGTACGCATGAAGCTTCAGCCTTTACATATGGTTTCTTGAAAGAATCGACTATGAGTTTTATGGCACCTGTGTCCTTCAGCGCAATTGAAAGCCTGCTGATCAGTGTGTGCAATTGTGGAATAGTTACATGAAAAATGGCGTGAAACACCTCAAATAATTTTTCTAGCTAGGAAATATGCAGCTGTGTATACGCAACACATGCTGCAAACAGTGGGAGGTGACCACAAGAGTGATTTGAGTGTAAGCGGCAGTATTCCGCATTCATGCACCCCGCCATTTTCAACTGTTGCCCAAAAGCAGCACCACTTCAGCGTGCTACTTTTTTTTTCTTTACATCATAAACAGCACGGAATACAGCGAGGATGAAAACAACATATGCAATTAAATTTTGAGCACTATTTATGGTGCGCATGATTGATGGATTGATATGTGGGGTTTAACGTCCCAAAACCACTATATGATTATGATATACGCCGTAGTGGAGGGCTCCGGAAATTTAGACCACCTGGGGTTCTTTAACGTGCACCTAAATCTAAGCACACGGGCCTACAACATTCCCGCCTCCATCGGAAATGCAGCCGGGATTCGAACCCGCGCCCTGCGGGTCAGCAGCCGAGTAGCTTAGCCACTAGACCACCGCGGCAGGGATGGTGCGCATGAAAAAAAAAAAAAAAAAAAAGGCCTTTGTACAACGACGAATTCATAATTTGCCTTCACGGACCTTCTGTTAAGCTGCACCACATACAGATTTTTTGTGGCTTTCAAAAGAGATTTGAAAAAAAAAAAAAATTGCCCGCAGCTTCCCTCGGGGGAACACGGAGGAGGATGCGGACCATATAATTGGTTAATTGGGTGTTAAAGTGCGACTTACTTGGGTCGATGGCTAAATTGGTTAACGTGGTTGTGAAATGGGGTGTTAAATTGCGACTTACTTGGGTCGATGGCTAAATTGGTTAACGTGGTTGTAGGAGGGGGTGTTAAATGAGTGAACACGTACACACGTATGCGAAAGGGCAGCACTGGTCGAAGAGACGTCGATCATTGTGTTTGTGGATTCATTTCACCGCGACCTTGGACGTCGACGCGCCGTACAAACCAACCGACGAGCGGCAACTGAGCGAGCGAGCGAGCGCCGACCTTGAGTATATATACAGCACGACGGCGCATGCACTGTCAGCTGTTGAATGTTCTCGAAGCGCGACGCCACATGCGCGTCCACTGGAGAATCAGGAGAATTGTAGATGTCGAACGCGGTGTGTAGAGGAGGAAGGGTGCACAGATGGTGGAGTAGTGAAGCGCGCGCGGTGTGTAGAGGAGGAAGGGATGCACAGATGGTAGAAGAGTGGGCGACGGCGCGACGGCGCATGCGCGCGCGTCAGCTGTCGAATGTTCGAGAAGCGGTGTGGACGGCGCACTACAAGGCGCGAATATAAGATGCTCCGCATCTAATAATAACCGTGTTTACTCTCGTCATGAGCGCACTCACTAAGTCACCCTCATTTCAGTCGCCAAAATTTTGAATTTTTTTTTTTCTTCCACATATTAAACACACACCTTACGTTGAACCTCCCCACCCTTGCCGCCTTCGCTCCCTGCCACGTGCCATTTTATTTTTGTTTCTATTTGTTCACGGAACATCCCCATGTCTTTTTTAATTATCTCTTGTAACATATGTGGCATTATCTTGTTCCCGAGGTGCCACAGGTGCTCTGCTATGTAGATGCACCATTAAACTAGTATTTTTGATCAACTGTGCATTTCTGATGTTTACCTTGCAAGTACGTAAAACTGGCATGCTTCTTGATCTACGATACACATGTGGCTTGTCTCACTTTGAAGGAAAAGTTAGCATACAATGGTGTAAATGCTTAGAATTTGAAATATTGAGGCAGCAGCACACCGGAGATGATCATATGGTAAAGAAACAAGTGTTGCCTTATTACTGGCAAGTTGTGACTTATATGTACAAATAAATTTTGCGAGCTAAAAAAGTACAAAAGCACAGCGAGGCTATGATGTGGTTCAACCTGTGGATTCGCTTCATTTATCACTCCATATGATGAAGCTTCCTTTGGTAAAACTGCTCAGATAAGAAAAAAGTTTGCTGTCCAATACAGCAACTATACAAAGTGTGCACGTGCATCTCGCAGCGCCTTTTCGTCACTTCCGAAATGCGCCACCAACATGCCCGGGCAGCAACCGAATCTATCGCCTACAACTGCCATGTTGTCTCCTCGTGCTTGCACCCGTTTAGTTTTGCCTCACGATGCAAGTTTGAGAAATTATGAGCTGCTAGTGAGGCAAGTTGATTTAGTAGTCCACGCAGAGGGAGCAGAGCTTAGGGTGTTTCTTCGCTGAAAGTTATAACCTGAAATTGAGAACGCACATTCCGATTTTCCTAAAAGTACCAGCGTATTTGGCTGGTGCAGATTAACAAAAGCTACTTGAAGAAACTTTGCAATTTTTGCATCTTCAGGTGCAACTTCATTACGGGTAAGTGCCATAGCCAAGTATTTACCTGCAAACAGATATAGCTTACCAAGATACTGTACATACAAACTTGTCCGCAGTTAAAATCATGATGGCGAGGAAGGCGGTTAAAATCGTGATGGCGATCGCGGAGATTTGGTATTGCATTGAAACAAACTATAAAGAATGGGAAACAATATTAGTTCACTTTGAAGTATAGCCGATCGGTTCAAGTTGGGCGTCAGGATTTTTTAAATTAGTCAATTAATTCTATACACGGTCTCTATCATGTTCAGTGACTCCACTGTACATTAGCGTACAACAAAAGCAAAATACAAAGTGAAAAGTGTGTTAAAGCATACACGAAAAATAAAGTGATGACTGGCATTACCGCGGCACACACCACGCAAAGTCGCTATCTGCCTTGTATAATATTTTCCTCGACTATTTCCACAAATTGCAATCAAAGAGGCTCAAGCTCAACATCAGCACTGTTTAAAACACTGGGGGGGGGGGGGGGCATTGCTACTTTGGTGGCGTAGGCCGTGACAATATATTCATAATATTATATCTCTTGTAAACTTGCCTAGCTCTGCACGACTAGTTTTCGATAGGAGCAGCTGCGCTTCGCACATCCACTCTTAAAATTGCGGCTCGAGAGATTTTGAGCTTTCACTTGTTTTTGGGCCAGGCAATTTGTAGTGAAAGCAAGATAATAGGCCCTCATAGGTTGTGGCGGGCAGCCGGTGTACGCCGTGGCTGGTATATGTGTCGCACATCTTGATTATCTGGTCTTGTATCGAGTGAACGAGCGAGGCCTTCCTAATCCAATGAGCTCGTTAAAGTAAGACAATAAAAAACCACAATGCTTCCACATCGTTCACAGCAACAGATGACGAGCCCCCAACAAACCGCACTGCAGCACGTGAACTGCCGTAGGTACCCAGGGAGTTACCCGGGCATGGCGGGAGAGGGCGACAACGGCAGAAGTGACATCACAAGAACACTATGTATAAAGGGGACATTTAAAGACTTTTTTCCCATTTTTAAACTTCGTGCACTGTTCTGTCACAATTTATAGCTCAGAATAGTTGTATTTTGAAAAGGGCACTAATTCATAAGCCCAATGGTTCAAGGATGGGTGCATTTAGGGGGCCCATTCTACGTTTTACTTATGCCCTTCAAGAACTTGCTTACAGGGCCAAAGTCCTGTTTCAGAAAGAACACGCTAGTGCGAGGCCAGCAGTCCGTCAAGCATTAGTGCTGGTGAGATTTGGAAATGCAGCGCATGAGCATCCTCATCTGCTACTTCTCTGCTCATGCTCTCGGGGCTTACTTGCGAGGCACGGTCCTTCGCACTTTTCATTTTCACACTGTAAATCAACTGATACCAACTCTGCCTTCCATTATTTAATAAACCAATATTTCATGGTCACGAGGACGAGCTTAAAATGTTTGCTACATCAGACCTGAACAGCATTTTGAGTCATCGAAACTTGCTAGTTGCAGCGAGCATTATGCGAAAAATATGATGTGCTTTACGGTGACAACTTGCAAAACACTACAGCAATGATTAAAATCATGCATTTTTTGTGCTCACAGGAAATTCCTGAAGCAGGAGGCACTGGGCTAGATAAATTGCGCAGCTAAAATACGGATGCCCTTTCCAATGCTGTCATGCATACAGGCGGAGAAATGGCAGACAAAACTGGGCGCACCCCGATTCTATGCGCATGCGTCCCATTCGCAAGCCTCGCTGCCAGTTAGCACCACATGGCTCACTGTCCAGGAGCTCGCTTGTTTCCTGTAACAGTGGACCATACGGTACACCTATTTAAAAACGAGGATAGAATGTATATAATGCAGCATCTGATGAAGCCATGACGATGTGTTGCTGATGAAATCTGGAACTCTAGTTAGTACCCTTATTGTTAACCAGCCGACCGACTAGCAAAAAGATTTGCGACTAAAATGATGGCATCTACACCTGCCCTTAAAGGGACACTGAACAAAGTTTTTGGCGCCGAGATTTTCAGCCAAAGTAAAAAATTGGGCCATGAAATTCATAGACAATAATAATTTCAAGCAGAACCTACGAAAACATACCGAATTTAATGAACCTTTTACAAAATGCCGCGTCTAGCTCTTAGACACGGCTTTTTCTAAAAGGTCGCGACATTTATTTTTCAAGTTTTTTTTTTTGTTATTCAAGACAAATCTACGGTGCATTGTTCACAGAAAACAAAATTGCCTCGGTAAGATTTCTTTGCGAGCAGCTTACTAATTTTAAGGCAGGCGCGTTGATTCGTGAACTGAAGTATGCGAGTGATCGATCTTGCCTGCTAGTGGCTAGGCGACAAAGGCTTTACCTCATGTCCTGGTGTAGCTAAGTCACGCAAATGGAGCAGAAAATGTGCATTATCATTTATTTCACCTAAATATCACACGTATGTGACTTATTGCCGGTGACAGGTGATCAGGATGAAGTCGACAAGTTGCAAATCTGAACAAGAATTCACTCGAATGAAAAACCAACCTATACTCACGTGCACGGTGAAGTCGAACACGTCGTCCGTCAATGTTGTCGCTGATGCCCGAAGGAAAAGAGAAGAGGACAAGCGACGGGGTCGTCTCTTTCTATAAAGTCGGCGGAACTGCCAGAACGGCCAACACAAAGGGCATCGGGTTGACATTCCTCCATCTGGGCATCAGTCGCTCCACCCGGGCATGCAGCTGCTACAGGTTCTACTACTATCCTCTTCGCCGTGCCTCTTCCCGACATTGCAGTGTTGCTGTCATACTCGCGAACCTTTTTAAATTAAAGCACGCAATCATGCATTATCGTGCGCCATACTAAACTTAAAAACAGTGCGCCGGTACATGAGATCACGAAGCGCGGTCCACGCCATCACAAGAGCAATTAGAGAAATGAAACAAAGAAAACAAAAATGTATAAAATATTTTGTCTCAATACGATCCGCAATCCAGTTTCCTGCAGCGGCTTTTGGCTCTGTATGAACGGCCAAGCCAGTGCCAAGCCAAGCTTGCGTCCCTGATCAGCTGTTTGTTTCCACTGATCTCCACTCAACAGTGAACTGGCAATTTGTTTAGATGATATTGCTAAATGGCTTGAAATTGAATATTTCTCTACGTACTACTGCTGTACTTTTCCTCTCTGTTTCCTGATCACAGTGATGAGATCGAGGAGGTTACAATTTAGAAAACAGCAAGTGCAGCTCAAGCATTGCTAGTATCGCTGTTTCGGTAATAAAATGTTACAAAGATTTTGCCCCGCGACCTGCTTGCCGTGTTCGAGCACCCAGTAGAAATTTACGGTGCCGCGTTTGAAAGAGTTGAATAAAATTGCAATATTACGAAAGAAAGGCTCTGAAGCAACATCGCATTTTATCAGGCCTACACCTCCCACGCCTAGACGAGTAAAACTCGTCGATATTATCTTGCAAAGCTGTGTATAATATTTAAAACACATTCTTTAGCCCACGATGAATTGTTCTCTCGTGTGGCTTCTCCATTTGGTACTGTCATGTTAACTTACAAAGGCGACTTTCCATATTTAGTCTCTTTAGATGTTGCAAAAGCTTGACACGTGGTGTGTATGCCATACCGATAATTCTCCTCGTAACCTGGGTCCGCCTCTTTAAACAGCGTCGCATTTTATTGTTCGCAATTGTGTTTGTTTTATACTGTAAGCGAGCTGTGTGATTTCATCAATATTCACGAGTGTTCCCTGACTATACAAACACGTGCGTCTTATTTGGTGCGGTGCACGTTTGTATGTAGCAAAAAATGTCATTTCGTGAGCGTGTGTCTGCATACACTTGCATGCCCTGCAGTACGTGTACATAATTAATGCAGTAAGGACTGCAAGGCATAGCCTTGCATGGGACATATATTCCATGCACCCTCAGAGAAATGTTTGTTATGAGCCTACTGTTTATCATTACATTTTTTTTTTTTTCGTTAAAGTTTCATCTCCATATAAAGCAGCTGTATACAGGCACGAGCTTCAGCAGCTTCCTCGTTGTTCCATTTTAAATAAAAACACCAAGCCTACCCGAATCAATGATCTGTTTGCTATCATTACTGTTATGTGTTCTACGATGCACACAAAGACAGTAGTATACAAAAAATAGGGAGGGAATTGAATGCCCTGCCTGCATGGCTGCGCCGTTTCACAAGATCAGGCGCTGCGCTGTGAAGCTTCCTACCGGCCTGCAGAAATTCAAGGGAGCGTACAATAGCGTGGTTCAAGAGGACTTGTGGGGAATACTAAACACACTGGGTGTAAAAGATGGAGT
The DNA here is from genome assembly GCF_013339725.1 of Rhipicephalus microplus. Classification (NCBI taxonomy): domain Eukaryota; kingdom Metazoa; phylum Arthropoda; class Arachnida; order Ixodida; family Ixodidae; genus Rhipicephalus; species Rhipicephalus microplus. Next base: position 53,280,856 of record NC_051174.1, read on the forward strand.
CACTAATCGTTTAAAGGAAATCTATAAAACTAACAAGGTAGTTAAAAAGTGGGAAAAACAGGTATCCAAGCCCACAGTGGTGAAACGTGGACTTAGGCAGGCGTGCCCACTGTCACCCTTCTTATTCATGATGTACCTACAAGGATTAGAGGCCAAATTAGAGGCAAGGGGACTTGGCTTCAACCTCTCTTTAGTCAAACAAGGAAAACTCATTGATCAGGCACTACCAGCATTAATCTACGCAGATGATATAGTGCTAATGGCCGACAACAAGGAAGATTTGCAGAGGTTGATGGACATCTGCGGTAATGAGGGAGATAGGTTAAATTTTAGATTCAGTTAGGAAAAATCAGTAGTCATGATTTTTAATGATAACAAAGGTAGTGAGCTTAGAATACAGGAAGTCACGCTAGAGATAACAAATAAATACAAATAACTGGGCGTATGGATAAGCAATGGGATCAAGTACCTGAGGGAACACGAAATATGCGTGACGACTAAAGATAACAGGAATGCAGCAGTGATGAAAAATAGGGCACTGTGGAATTACAATAGGTATAATGTTGTGAGAGGAATATGGAAAGGGGTCATGGTTCCTGGGCTGACGTGCGGCAACGCGGTCTTGTGCATGAGGTCAGAAGTTCAAGCAAGATTAGAAATTAGGCAACGTGAAATATGTATAGGCTTGCTTTAGGAGCTCACGGGAACACACCAAACCAGGGAGTACAAGGTGATATGGGATGGACATCATTTGATGGCAGGGAAGCTAGCAGCAAGATAAAATTTGAGAAGCGATTGAAAGAAATGGGGGAGGAGCGTTGGGCTATGAAGGTTTTCAGCTACTTGTACATGAAGAATGTCAATACAAAATGGAGGAAGCGAACCAGGAAATTGACTGGTAAATACTTAGAAAACAGCAGGTGGCCAAACCAGAAAGAACTATCGGTTAAAAAGGAACTGCAGGAAATGGAGACTGACATGTGGAGAATTGGCATGATTAAGAAGTCCGCACTAGAGATCTATCGAACTTTTAAGCAGGAAATTGCCAAAGAAAGAATCTATGATAATACTCAGGGTAGTTCTCTACTGTTTGAGGCCAGGATGAGAGTATTGCGAACCAAGACATATCGAGCCAAATATGAAGAGGTAGACACAATATGCAGTGCGTGCGAAGAGAAAGAAAGAACTGCCGAACACTTGACAATGCTCTGTAAAGGGCTTCACCTTATAGTTCAAGATGATGGCGCAGAGTTTTTCAAAGCACTGGGATTTAGGGACAGCGAGGGCAAAATAGACTTTAAGCGGGTAGACTTAACTAGAAGGAGGTTATCTGATTGGTGGCTAAAGTCAAGGCACGATTGAAAATTAAACCCTTCACTTCAAAGTACCCGTCAAACTTTACTATTTAAAGGCGAAAAAAAAAAATCTAGTGGTTAGTTCACTAAGCATTATGGCTAGGTGACATTAGCCGCCGCCCGATCTAAAGGGTACGGCCTCATCCATCCATCTATCCAGCCAAGAATATGCTCTCTGGCTTGTTGCTCCAGGCCTAGTCATGTAGATTTTCTGGCCTCACCGTTGAATTGTTTGCTCGGGTTGTGGCTTGCAAACATTGCGGTTTTGGGCTTCGTATCATCTTGTTCCGTCATCATGTCCTCCAAGTGGAGGACATGTCGCAGTGTGAGGAGGGAGTACGACAAGGCGCTGATAGAATGAGCTATCAGTCTTACCAGGCAGGCGGTTGAGAGCGCACCGAGGCAGCTGACGCACACCAGCACTATCCGCTTCCTGTATAATACAGGCTAGAAAACTATAGAAACACAGAGCAGAAATCAACTCTTGTGCCTCTCTCATGCACTCACAAGGCGGAACCTGCTTCGAACACTGAGGGCCGAGCTAAGCAACACCATGCGTGACGATAAATCATGGTCTCCTATTGCAATAATGATTAAGGCACGCATGCAACTTAAACCATTGTCACGCAAGATGAATTCACAACACCATCGAAGTGAACCCAAGGCACGTGCTGATTATTATGTACGGTACTAGCGCTAAATTCGTGCAGACGTTTAGTTGACGCTGCAGTAGGCCTAGTGTAAGGAATGGCCACAGCTACTGCTGTGATGGAGAACGGGCTCATTAACATCTTCATGTAGATTAAAACGGCTTACCCCGAAATGGCTGGGAGTGTCACGCTATCCCTAGCAGTGGCACATGCAGTTGCATATTTAACGATTACAGAAATGGCGAACCGATTTCCAAAGCACCTATCAATACTTCCGTCAAGGCGTAGCACCAAACACTTTATCGCACATTTCGGGAAACATTCCTTTTTCTTCCAATCTGGTGGCTAGGCATGACTACGCCCAAGAATAAGCGTGTTATTATGTATGTCGAAGGTATTTTCATCTGATCCCTGAAAAATTATTTCCCTAAACCCATGGAAAAAAAAAGAAAATGGAATTCGCACCTGTCATCACATTGCATCCCATCACAGGAATGGGATCAGATTGGCCTGGCGCTCAATACTCCCTTACGCTTAATCAGAGCTCGGTCTGGCACCAGCTCCAGACAAAACTATTTATAATCTCCTGTCTGGCACATCTGTTTTACTCTGCTCTCTCTCAACCAGAGTGCACCACCTGTGGTTCACCCCTGGTGGATCTTTTTCACTGTTTGTGAATTGCACACAAAGCCCTTACTGGTAGATCCTATTCCCAATTCTTCACTATTCTCACGGGAGGCCACTCTTTGGGCAGCTTACATCACGACATGTGCGTGTCATGATGTCAGTGCCGTCTTTTTCAGAGTTGGCGCCGTCTTTTCTTTCTCTTTTGCTCCTTCCCTATCCTGTGTTTCTGGTGTTGCGCTGCAAACAAGTGAAGATGTTAAAGAACACCAGATGTTCAAAATTTGCTTCTCATTAATATATCGTGGTTTTGGGAATTGAAACCCCAGATATATTGAAAGAAGATGCATGAAAAGGGAAGGATGATATTGGAAACTGGCAAAAAAGGGATTGCGGACTTCTTAAGCTATGCTGCCATTGAGATTTTCAGCTTTTCACGCAATTCTCACACGTGGCTTTGATGCAGCTATGCACATATCACACAAGCATGCTGACTTTACAGTTAGTATAACTGCAACCTTCATGTGCCCAGCCTTCATGTACCCTCTATGACATTTCAGAACATCTGAGTCAGTGTTAGCATCAAGTTATGTTCTTCATGCTGGGGAACCAGTGTGATGAGTTACCATTTCTACAGAATGAAGCCCTGTCTACCTGGAACAAGCTGCAAGATATATAACTAAACGGCCCTTTTCAGGGCCAGACAATCTCTGTCCGGCTTGGATGCACCAACTGATTCCCTTTATCATCAACCCTCAATAAAACTAGCAAATGTTTGTACATGTGCAAGCAGTGTCATTCAATATCTTAGGAAATGCTTGTGAAACAATTTCAAGGAGAATCGTTTTTCTGATCTCATAGTGAGGCATTAGGAACACCTTAGTCACACCAAATGCCATTATTCAATGAGAGGAACAAGAGAAATATTTCACTGGGAACTATGAAGTAAACAAAAAAACAAATCTTTTCAGATACTGCGAGATCATTTCATAAAAAAGCTCAGAAGTTGCTATGTGTCGCCACATTTAATCTGTGCAAGCATCGTGTGGTTACAAAAGTCTGTACCAAACATAGGTTCAGCTTTCTGGAATAGACCGCGCTGCACAAGCTAGCTCAGTGCATGCAATTTTGTACCCTGCCAGAGAATATTTTTACCACCAGTATGTTGTAACGTGAAGTGAACTGGTGATTGCATACTAGGGCGCGTCCTGCAGGACCCCAATAAAGTTGTTTCACTTGATCAGTTGGTGTGCTGTAAGCAGAACATTTCCAAGAAAAATCGTATAGTTTGGAGGAGGACTTAAGCAAGGAAAGGTGTAGATAAAACACTGGATTCACTGGCATTATCCTCACCAAGTATAACATTGTTTTTCTGGTGAAGCTTTGTGTCTGAACAGCGAGCAGGATAAGCTGGTAAAAACATGCAAAATGGGAAGTCTAGCACAGCAATCTGTGCAGTACTGCTCATTTCATGGAGAGCATTAATTTCACAGGCTTTGCTCATTGTTAGCGTTAAGCCTATATTATGTCCACTGCAGGGTGGAAGCCCAATCAATGTTCCCTGTCCTGTATGAGCCAATTTCATATTATGGCTGATAATTTCTCGATCTCATTGGAACTAATCACCTGCCACCCTCTGCTACATTTCATGTGTCCTAATATAAATTAATTGACATTACTGACCTGTCATCCATCTTTTTTTCTCATTCCCAACTAATGCATTCATTTTTGATAAACTCTGCTTTCTTCCCATGTCTTAATATTTTGCTAGCCTTTTTCATTTTTCTGAAACATTATCTTTGCTCAGAAGCTAGAAGTTATCAGAAAGAACATAACGACATTCTACCTCCTGAGCATATGGCATCATCAATACAAAAATGTAATAAAAGTGAGAAAACATCCTATCTATATAAGAGGCCCTAAAATACTGCAGGAGGCAACAAATAAACTGGTATTTGTATAGAGGCAGTGACAAAAACTTTGACTACTGTCACTTATTCTGATTCTTGGGACATCTTTTTTAGTACATCATAACACATAATTACACATTTACACAATTTACACAGAGGAATCGCCACCACGTGCATTGAGGCCACCCTTCAGAAGTCATGTGAGCACAAGGATGAGGTAAGCCTTAAAAACCAGATTAAAAGACTAAAGGATGCTGGATATTCCAGCAGCACCATCACACCCATGTGCTAAACCCTCCTGCAGAAAGTCAAGTTAAACAAAACAGGACCAAAATAAAAACAGAATGACCAAAGATCTTTGCATGCTATACCGTACGTACATAAGGTGCTTCACAATATAAAGAAAATAGCAAGCCGATATGATTTTATCTTGTTATTTGCCATCCCTTGCAAGTTTTCAAAAGTGTGTGTACTAAAAAGCAACAGGAATAGCCATTATTTCACCATTCGTCACGAGAATAGGTATACTGAATGCTAATATAATGTTGTGTATGAGATACTATTGACACGTGGAAACGTAAACATAAGACAAACTGGGCAATGCCCCAATGTTTGAGCAAGACAGCATGCTTAAAATGTTAAGAATGGCTATGGTAGTCGCATGGCCATACACTGTAAAGAATGTAAGTGCAGTTCTATGTTTCATAAAACACTGTTTTTGAAAAGAGCAAGAACAAGAAATGAAAGAGAGACTGTGAAAGCATTTTCTTGTCAGGAAGGCCATGGATCAGTGCATCAGTATACCTTCACTCATCCATTCGGAGAGAGAGTATTCTTTTCTCAGTTAAGATTATATTATCATGGTCTCATATGTGTCGTTGTGCATGAGCACTGTTCTTGTATTCTGTAAAAAAGTGGGCGTAGTACCTTCAATAAAATTTAGTTGGCAGTCAGCGCTCTTTCCTGTCCTTTTTGTCTCTTCCTGAACTTCTCTCACTGTTACTAGAACACAACCACGATGAACCAACTTGCCCAGATTAAGCTATTGTTGACGAAAAGTCAGAGCATGAAAATACTTCAGGGGCTCAGAACCTCCTCACTACCCGTCTAGTTACGGCCCTGGTCTATGTGTTCCAAGAGTGAAGCACTAGTGGAGCTATCTAACTACCTAACGGTGAGGAGGGTTTGTGTATACTCGAGCTTGTTTCATGACATGGTGAGAGGTGGCAGGTTGTTGAAATAATATGCTGTGTGGGAGGTCAAGATTTTGATTGAGAACGCTGAGTATGAGCCAGTGACATTAGGCGTTCAAGACTTTTTGCGATATTCTCTCTAGCATAGGACCTTGGTTGGTGGTTGACGTGTGCATTTGATCACATTGTAGTCTTCCATCATAATTTTTTTGCCACTTGGCGTCGACGCTCTTGAGTTGTACCAAAGTAATTAAGCATCCAGGTACAAGTATCTTCTGTCAGTGTTTCAATGAAGAGCTGAATATGAGTAATAGCTTCCATCGATACTTCTGGCATTGCTGTATGCACATTTCTTTTGAAGTTCTTATATAAAAAAGGCATTAAAGGTATGTTTTTGTGACTCTTTAGTGTTGGCCAGAACTGCTGGTGTGTCCGAACGGCTCTTCGATTGGTTGTGGTGTTGTCTTGTTCAGGGCCACAGAGCTTTCAGTCTTTTTTTATATTTGCCTTCACAGGAATGCTCTTTGCATGCTTCTTCAGTACTTTGTATTATTCCTAAAGCATTGACTTCCAGATTTTGATTGTGGTGCTTTAATCTAGTGTTCAACTTCACGCTAGCTTCATTTGCACGCAAAGCAAGAACTCAGGAGTATGGTAACTTTTGCTATGGGTTTTCCCTTCTTCAGTCTACTGTATTTTTGCCTGTGTTGTCTTAGCCCTGACAGCCTCGTGCGACAGCTTTTTTTTTGTGCACTTATTGTGTGCCAATGACTTATTTGCCTCCTCAGCTAAAGACTTTTTGTATTATAAGAGAAATCTCTGTCTGTATTGCTTTTGTCATTTGCTGACGGTGTATCTTCAGTATCTTTTCTCAGTGTACACTATACTTGAATGGAAGAGCTGCATGACTACCTTCAGCTGTTAGCAGGTTTTTAGCTGCTGTAATACTGATTGATGCTCCTTTCTCGGGCGTTCTATTTTGGATGGTTGGCATGTCATTGCTTCTTTTAAACTTTAAAACTGCAGGTGCACCTTTTTCTGGTTACACCTGGTATATTTTTCCAGTGGTTATATATATATATATATAATATATATTGCTAACTTGAGAAACAAGGCCTCTTTACGTTAGGTGCACATCAGGTGGGAAGAGTACTTCTATTACTTGTCAAGATTGTGGCCCTTTATGGTGGGAATCATAATGCACTGTTGATGTGTCAAATTCACATAGCATAATTCCAAGGCACTCGATCAATATCCAAGGAAGAAAATTATGTTCTTTTGCGTGAGTTTCAGCAACTCATAGTAATTTGTATGTAAATGAATACTTCATCATTCTTGGCTGTCATGTTTTATGGAAGCACATGTGCTTCGTTAATAACAAAAAAAAAAAAACACGCACGCTCACGCCACTGCAGTGGCGTGAGCGTGCGTGTTTTTTTTTTTTGTTTTGTTATTAACGATTTGCCCTATGCATTCACGTTTCTTCTTTTTTTGTGTGTGTCGTACTTCTCGTATCGCGCAGCCTACCGTTTTGGGCACACGTAAAAAAAGTACATAAAAAAGAAGCGTTCCACGCCGAAATTCGCGTTCGCAACGAGCTGGGCACTGACAGGGTGCCCTACAACGCCCACACACTCCGCAACACCTTACCAACCGTTCGCTGCGATGTTGTTTGGAATTCGTGTGGTCGTTGCATGAATATAGTGCGTGCGCGCGTGCGCACGCGCGTCTGTGTGTTAGATCACAGCGACTGCATATGTTGTATGATTCAGTCACCATAACGCAACTGACGACCCCCGCTCTTCCCACACGTCAAGCAGCAGCAAGTGCCGTTAACCGTACTGTGCTGTGAACGCAAAACAGATTCGAACAGGTCGCGTAGACAGCTAGCCCGACACATGATACGATAAGATTTGCGTCAGATATTCGACGTCTACATGCACGCGTAAGACAGCGGTATCCGCAGCAGCTTCGTCATACCACAGCATTGAAGGACTCTGGTCATACGTACGGATAGCACCGCATCGGACGTCACGTCTGACAGAGAAACTTGATCGGTAATTTTTTCTCACTTAAAAAGTCTACCTTGCACAACTTCAACCAACGATTATGCATTTCAACGAGCTGTGCATGGTTTATTGATTTATTGATTGATATGTGGGGTTTAACGTCCCAAAACCACCATATGATTATGAGAGACGCCGTAGTGGAGGGCTCCGGAAATTTAGACCACCTGGGGTTCTTTAACGTGCACCCAAATCTGAGCACACGGGCCTGCAACATTTCCGCCTCCATCGGAAATGCAGCCGCCGCAGCCGGGATTCGAACCCGCGACCTGCGGGTCAGCAGCCGAGTACCTTAGCCACTAGACCGCCGCGGCGGGGCATGGTTTAATGACGAAAAGAAATATTGTGCCCGGCACATATATTACTCTCTCTCTAACTTGAAAAATCGGCGCGTGAATTGGGGCCAGAACAGCGCCAAAAAGCAGCACACGCAGAAATTGGCTCATATTCTAATATTATGACATCGTGATGTTGACTTTTCAGCTGACGCCGGCAATAACGTTCAAACGGCGGGCCAATAATGCCGGTCTTATTGGATGGCTCCGCCCATATTGGCTGCTACTTGTACAACCTGGCCCGATGTGTCCGTTCTAATAGGCCGGCACAGCCTATATGGGCGGAAAGTTCTGAAAGCTGGCCCAATATAACCAATCTAATAGACTGGCACAGCCATCATTGGCGGAATGTTGTTAATGCTGGTCCAACATAGCCGTTCTATTCGGCTGGCAGAACCAATATTGGGGGTACGTTGTCAACGCTGGTCCAACGTCGCCGTTCTATTTGGCTGGCATAGCCAATCTTGGCGGTACGTTGTGAAAACTGGGCCGTTCATGGGCCAGGCAATGCCGACCTATCCCCAATATTGGGCCAACCTTCTGTGCTGCCTGGGCCGTGACGGCGCGCGCTTCCTCAGCACGGGATTTTGATGAAGAAGAAGTGGACCACCACTCGAGGGTTTTTCTCTCTCGGAGATTGATCCCTTTTTGCTGATCGCCTGTTACAGACGCCGCTACTTTTCGGGCACAAGTTCGCCCCAATAAACAGTTATTCGTACACCATTTGGATTGTACGTAACAATTCTGGTGGAGGTGCTGGGTAATGATCCCAAACCCAGTTGGACTTCGAGGAAGCAGCCCGGAACCACGAGCAGTCCAACCAACTGAGCTCAGCCAGTTCATCAGCGCTCCAGCCGTCGTCTACGTGGTTAGCCGCCGGAATTTCCCCTGCCACTAGAGCCCAGAGTGTCTCCAGCTGCCTCCGGTGAGAGTACCGAAATGTCGTCTCCAACCGCTGCCGCACACGCCGTTTCGTCTCCAGTCACTGCCACGCACGTCGTTGTCGATGAGCCACGGACGCCGGACCCTTTTCATGGCGATCCTCATGAAGACGCCGAGGATTGGCTGGAGGGTTTTGAGCGCGTCGCCAACTGCAACGGATGGCCCGAAGAACGGAAGCTCCGCCGAGTTTATTTCGCATTGCAGGACAGCGCACGAACGTGGTTTGAAAACCATGAAGGTACCATTCAATCGTGGGATGATTTCCGACGGGAGCTACTAGCCACATACCCGAGTACAGACCGGCAGGAAAGAGCTGAAGCTGCCTTGCAGGCAAGAAACCAGCGCAACAATGAAAGCGTCGCAATGTATGTGGAAGACATGTGCCGGTTATTCCGCCGGTCTGATCAAAATATGAGCGAGGACAAGAAACTTCGGCACCTGATGCGTGGGGTGAAGCAGAAGATTTTTGCCGGTTTGCTCCGATGTCCCCCACGGAACGTCGCTGAATTTCGCACCGAGGCGACAGCGGTTGAAAAGACTCTGCAACAGCGAGCGAGGCACTACAATCGAGATGTTAACGTCGCATCCGTAGACGCGGTGTCAGCAGTCTTCGGGAATGGCATCGACGTATTACGAGAGCTCATTCGATCGGTGGTTCGAGAAGAGCTCCAGAAGCTTAACGGCAACCCCTCAATGGTCTCGTCTTTAGGGGAAGTTGTTCGGGAGGAAGTGAGACAGGCAGTCCGTGAGCAGCAGCCACAAGCCCAGCCTGTTCTAGCGTCAGTTCCGATGCAGCCCGCAGTCTCGTACGCCGAGGTACTGAGAAACACCCCTGTACCTCATTTCGTCACCCCTGGACCTCCTTTCGCCGCCCCTGGACCTTATTTCGCCGCAGCAAGCACGCATCTGCCGAAACCTCAATTTACGCCGTCCCCAGCCGAGACTAGGATCTGAAAAGCTGATATATGGCGCACTCCTGATCGAATTCCGCTTTGTTATCACTGCGGCGAAGCTGGCCATCTTTACCGGATGTGTGCATATCGCCGAGCTGGACTTCGGGGTTTTCCCGTAAACGCTGCCTGTCCACGGAATGGGGAGCGACCTTTTGAAATCGAGGAGTACTTGTCAACGCGTCAAGGGGCTCACTCCTCGCAGCAGCATCAGTCTCGGTCGACAGCGCCACTGAGGTAGCGGTCACCAAGTCCGCGCCCATCTTCAAACTCTCCGAGGCGACTTCCCCAAAGCCCGCTTCGGGAAAACTAAAATCGGCGACCTGGGGAGGTAAGGCCGCTGCCGACGCAAGAAAACAACCTCCAGTGCCGATTTCAAAATGTGATGACGGACACGAGACTACGTGCGGAAATGGCAACGTCGCTTCTGATTTGTCGGTAATTATAGACGGCTACGAAACGAATGCTTTAGTAGACACAGGCGCAGACTATTCCGTCATGAGCAGGGGACTTGCCAGAACACTGAAAAAAGTGCTGACCCCTTGGATAGGACCACAAGTGCGAACCGCCGGGGGATACCTTATCGATCCGGCAGGCATGTGTACCTCTAGAGTTGGGATACGCGGCTCCACCTACGTCGCCAGCTTCATTGTCCTGTCGGAGTGTTCAAGAGATGTAATTATCGGAATGGACTTTTTGCAGGCCAATGGCGTAGTGATAAACTTGCAGGAAACGTGCGTCTCGTTCTCGACGAAACACGCCATCGCGACTTTCGAGAGTGAAAAACGATTCGATGCGCTCCAGATTGCAGGTGATGATGTAACAGTACCTGCAAGATCCATCATCGTTGTCACCGTAAAAAGCAATGTGTACAACGACTATGAAGGAATGGCAGAAAGCAATACTGGGCTATTACTCGAGAAAGGGATCTGTGCAGCAAGAGGTATTGTACGACTGCGTGATGGGTGTACGAGTGTCTTCCTGACAAATTTCCGAAATGAGGTGCAGCACCTTGCGAAAGGAACTGTGGTTGGTCACTTGCATGATTACGTTCCGATTGCGGATTTGAATTCTTCCGAGATTGCACCACTGCACCCTGACGGTATAGATTCCATACTCGCATCTATCCACATCGAAGCAGCCCTATCACCGAACCAGAAACAAAAAATCGAGAGCCTTATACGGGAGTACGCCTCATGTTTTTCCACGTCATCGAAAGTGCAAAGAACATCTATCATCAAACACCGCATCATAGTCGATCAATCTGTTAGACCTATTTGCCAGCACCCGTACCGAGTGTCACCAAAAGAGAGAGAATTCATCAGAGGCCAAGTTGAAGAAATGCTCAGGGACGACGTAATTCAACCGTCGGCCAGCCCATGGGCCTCACCTGTAGTACTGGTAAAGAAAAAGAACCAGACCTTGCGCTTCTGCGTTGACTACCGAAAATTGAACGTCGTCACAAAGCGGGATGTCTATCCCCTTCCAAGGATCGATGACACGCTTGACAGACTACGAGACGCAAAATTCTTTTCCTCTATAGACCTCAAGAGCGGATACTGGCAGATAGAGGTGGACGAACGAGATCGCGAGAAAACTGCTTTCGTGACTCCAGATGGGTTATACGAGTTCAAGGTACTCCCATTTGGCCTGTGTTCCGCACCCGCCACATTTCAGCGGATGATGGATACTGTGCTGTCCGGGTTAAAATGGCAGTCCTGCCTTGTTTATCTCGATGACGTCGTGATCTTTTCGGCCACCTTCGATCAGCATGTGGAACGACTACGAACTGTGCTCGAAGCGATTAGTTCAGCAGGGCTGACGATAAAACCCCAAAAGTGCCATTTTGGTTTTCATGAACTGCTTTTCCTCGGTCATGTGGTTAGCTCTGAAGGCATTCGACCTGACCCCGAAAAGACAGCAGCTGTAGAAAAGTTTCCTAGACCGACAGATAAAAGGGCTGTGAGACGATTCTTAGGACTTTGTGCCTATTACAGAAGATTCGTTAAAGATTTTTCGAAGATTGCGGAGCCACTAACCCGACTGACGAAAGAAGACATGCCTTTCACCTGGACAAGCGAGCAAGAAGAGGCGTTCAATGAGCTACGACAGCGACTCCTACACCACCCTGTCCTGGCACATTTCCACGAAGAAGCCGAAACAGAGATTCACACGGACGCAAGCAATTTGGGACTAGGCGCCGTCCTTGTGCAGCTGCAAAACGGAGAGGAAAGAGTGGTCGCATATGCTAGTCGCACTCTTTCGAGAGCTGAAATAAATTATTCGGCGACGTAAAAAGAATGTCTTGCGGTAATATGGGCCATACAGAAATTCCGACCGTACTTATATGGTAGACCATTTCGAGCAGTGAGCGACCATCACTCGTTGTGCTGGCTCGCAGGCCTAAAGGACCCTTCTGGGCGACTTGCTAGATGGAGCCTCAGGTTGCAAGAATACGACATAACAGTCGTATACAAGTCGGGTCGCAAGCACAGCGATGCTGATTGCCTATCACGCGCACCAATGGAATCTGCACCTGGGGAAGATGGAGACGACTTTCCGTTTCTTGGGGCCGTGAGCACCGCAGACATGACTGAATATCAGCGATCTGACGCGGAGTTGCTTAAACTGATCAAGCATCTGGAAGGGCAACCCGTGCGTGTTCCTCGAGTTTTCGTCCGGGGATTGTCCTCGTACCTCATGAGAAACAACGTTTTATACAAAAGAAACTTCGAGCACAGCAAGGAGAAAATCCTACTCGTCGTTCCTTCGGCCTTGCGACCCGAAATCCTGGAAGCCTGCCACGATGACCCAGCAGCAGGACACCTCGGAGTGAGTAGAACATTGGCTCGCATCCGCACAAAATACTACTGGCCAAAGTTAATGGATGCTGTACAGCATTATGTAAGGAATTGTTACGTACAATCCAAATGGTGTACGAATAACTGTTTATTGGGGCGAACTTGTGCCCGAAAAGTAGCGGCGTCTGTAACAGGCGATCAGCAAAAGGGGATCAATCTCCGAGAGAGAAAAACCCTCGAGTGGTGGTCCACTTCTTCTTCATCAAAATCCCGTGCTGAGGAAGCGCGCGCCGTCACGGCCTTTTCTTGTTTGATCATAAAGCCGCTGATCTCTTGGGGGGGGGGGGGGGCGCATGAACTAGCGCGCGTAGTTTGAATACTGCGTTCACCTTGCGTCATTACGATTGAGTGCGACGTCGCTTTTAGCTGCAAAGCACTTCTTAGCAACCTTCGGTGACCTTGAGCGTATCTATCTATCTATCTATCTATCTATCTATCTATCTATCTATCTATCTATCTATCTATCTATCTATCTATCTATCTATCTATCTAGCCACCTACGACTTTTAGCTCTCCTGGCTGTTTCGATAATGGTATCAATGCCAAACTTGGCATGACATAACATGACTTTATGAAGAACATATTTGGCTAATCACGACAACAAATTTTAACATGTATGTCATGAATATCATGAGCTACATTTCGTGGTCCTACAGCTCTTGCAGTGGTTTCATTCACATGGCATGTAGAAAAACTGGTATGGTATGGCATGATTGCATGGCGAACACAAGCGACAGACCCTTACATGGTAATCATGACATGCGTGTCATGTAACAACATGACTACATGCCACGTTCATGAGGCGCTGGTGGCCGTTTCACCAGCTTCATTTACACCAAATTTAGTATTACGGGACGCGAATGGTTGACGAAGGTATGATACTTGAGCAAACATGATAAACAGGAGGTGCTTGTCATGTACCAAACATGACTACATACAACGTTTTTGATGCGCTCGCGGCCGTTCCACTCGCTTCACATGAACCAAACTCGGTATTATGTGAGGCGAACAGACAAACAGGTAAATGACTCATCCAAACATGATAATCACGACATGCGTGTGATGTAGCAACATGACTACATGCCACACTCATGATGCGCTCACGGCCGTTTCGCTAACTTCGCATATGTCGAATTCGGTGTCACATAATGCCAATGGATGACGAATGTACATAACTGGTGCAAACATGATAATCATGAGATGCCTGTCATGTGAGAACGTGACTACATGCAACGGCCAAGGTGCCGATACATTTCAACGTGACGTGGTGCACGTGCCCACGGCGTTCTTTTCGTCACGTCAAGCCGGCAATGCCACGCCAGGTGCCGGGCCTGCCATATACTCAAAGGCGCGTGCCGCGCTGCTTGCTTTGACGCATGCGTGTTTCAGCGCGTCTGGCGTCCCTCTGTCATAAAAAGAGGGAGACGTTGTGCTATCTGGTTAGCGCATCGGCGTGAAATGCAGCATGTCGCATCTCGCGCCGGTTGCCGTCAGGCCGTGCTGACGGACGCAGGTCAAGCCTGGCGCCAGACTATAGAGTGCTCGCATTTTCCTAACGTAGCGTCGCTGTGCCCAGCGTGCGTGTGCGTCAACGCTACATTGGAGTATATTGAACCCTTCATGATGCACTCGCGGCCGTTTTGTTAGTTCCACATATAACAAATTTTGTGTTACGTGACGTCAATTAATGACGAAATATATGACTGGGGCAAACTTCACAATTATGACATGCGTGTCTTGTAAGAACATGAGATCATACCATGCTTATAGCATGCTCGTGGCCATTTCGCTTGCTCCTCACAAACTAAATTTGCTATCACGCGACGTGAATAGATGACAAAGGTAAACTACACATCCAAACATGATAATCATGGCAAGGAAGCCATGTACGGCATAATTTACCTCCACCTCGTAGCCTTGTGCTGATTTTAAGGTGACATATCAACATTTCTTAATCGTGCTTCACATATCATCGGTTCCCACTGCACGGGGGATCTGCCAATTTTTTTTCTGGCCTGGCATGTACCATACTGTAGTTCATTACGTCACTTCATGTGACCACTGCCGACGACGAAGGCGCCTCTCGGTATTGCCTTGTGGCCTCTTACACCCAATAGACATAACCATGGAGCCATTTTTCTGTGTTGGACTTGACCTGCTAGGCCCTTTTCTTACGTCCACCTCTGGTAATCAATGAGTTGCTGTCACCACAGAATATTGTACACGCTTCACCATCACTCGAGCACTGCCGACGAGTTGCGCCACCGACGTCACTGACTTTCTCTTGTACGACGTCCTTCTATTTCGTGGCGCCCCTCGACAGCTGCTTACCGTTCGAGGAAGGTACTTTTTCATGTATTTTTGACGACATTCTCCGTACCCGCTCCCCTCAGCACAACATAACCACAGCCTATCATCCCCAGACGAATGGATTGACCGAGCGTCTCAACCGAAGGCTTATTCGGATAATGTCAATTTACGTTTCGTCTGAGCACCGTGGCTGGCACAGTGCATTGCCATTTTTCCCCTGGGCTTTTAATTTTTCACGACATGATACACTGAGTTATTCACAATTCTATTGCCTATAAGGACGACATCCAGTGTTACTATTTGAGACCCTCCTTAATTCTCCATGACCCTTGTCTACTACATACGCCAGCGACGTCTTTCTTCGAGCACATACAGCTCGAGAAGTTGCCCATGACAGACTATCTTTGTCACAAGCAAAGCGAAAAGATCATTACGATGTCGACATCGAAGCGTTCACTTAACACTGGGATCTCTGGTACTTCGGTCACGCTGCCGCTAAGTCGGCTCATTCGAGAAGCTTCTCTCTCGTTACAACGGCCCCTACAGAGTACTCCGCCGACTTAGCGACGTCAATTATGACATCACATCTGTGGACTCAGTTCCTTCGACCACGACACCCCAGAGAGACATCCTACACGTTTCTAGACTGAAACCACATTGCCCTGCTAGCTCTTCATCGCCTTGAAAAGCGCCGCGACGGCGCTTCTGCCACGGAAGTGTGATGTTACCGTGGAACATAGACATGAACCAGGGTGGTGGTCGCCGAAGATGAAAACGACGAGAAAACGTAGAGCTGGCGTGTGGTACTCATCCACCATTTCGTTTTATAAAAGGTTTTAAGACAAGTGCAGGGACTGGTGTTGATGCATTTGCAGTAGTGACATTGGCGCAAGCAGCCAGATTGTCGGCCAAAACATTCCCTTGTATTTCACGTTGCCCTGGAACCCAGCAGACAACGACATGCTGTTTTGATGTGTAGAGTGTGCACAGAAGTGAGTAAAGTGACACCAGCACGGGGTTCTTGTGTTTTTTAGGAGTTTTCAGGGCTTTGACCACGCTTAGGGAATCTGTGTATATTACCGCCTTTTGTAATTTTATCGGTTTAATGTGTTTTACGACCGCCAGTATTGCATAAGCTTCTCCTGTGAAAATACTTGCATCAAGATTAAAAACGCCGGCCTCGGAAAAGGATTGGCCTAAAGCTGCGTATGACACGGAAATGTTTGGCTTTGACGCATCGGTAAAGAACTCAGGGCATGTGTATTTATGTTGTAGTTCTAGGAAGTGTGTATGTATGTGTGCAAGTGGTGCGTGCTTTGTGACATCAACAAAAGAGACATCACAGTCTATAAGCTGCCACTGCCACGGTGGCAGATATGTTGCAGGAGCCATCAAACTGTGTTCAAGAGGCACACCTGTTTCTTCGGCCAGGCTCCTTACACGCAGTGCGTAGGGCTGCCTAAACGAAGAACGGTTCTCGAACAAGCTAGAACAAGACAAATCATTAATTGTGAAATGGGAAGTGTGTTTCTTGTCTGCCTTCACCTAAAAAGTACAAAAAAGACAGGGAACATCTTTGTAGGTGGAGCGACCATTCATTCGAATCCATGTACAGGCTCTCCACAGGGCTGATGCGGAAAGCACCCGTAGAGAGTCGAATGCCTAGATGGTGGACAGGGTCGAGAATTTTCAAGGCTGATGGTGTTGCCGACTGATAGATTATAGCACCGTAATCTAGACGTGTGCGTACGAGGCTTTTATATAAGTTAATTAAACATTTCCTGTCACTACCGTATGTAGTGCGTGACAAAACTTTTAAAACATTCACGGCTTTTAAACATTTTGTTTTTAAATACTTGATGTGCGGTACGAAGGTCAACTTCTTGTCCAAAATTAGACCTAAGAATTTATGCTCCGCATTTACTGACAGACGTTGACCGTTCAGTTCAATGTCGGGTTCTGAGTGCATGCCTCTCTTTCGCGAGAACAAGACACACGTGCTTTTTTGTGGCTTCAGTCGGAATTCGTTTTCCTCTGCCCATTTGGAGACCTTGTTTAAACCTAACTGAACCTGCCGCTCACACATTGCCAAGTTGCATGACTTGAAGCCAAGCTGAACGTCGTCGACATATGTACAATAGAACATATTTCGGGGGATGGATAGGCGCAAGGAATTCATTTTGATAAGAAAAAGTGTACAACTAAGTACACCCTCTTGCGGCACGCCTGTTTCCTGGACAAATGTTTGGGAGAGAACACTGCCCACACGGACACGGAATGTACGATTGAACAAGTAGCTTTCGATAATAGTAAACATTATGCCACGCACACCAAGATTGGACATGTCTCTTATTATTCCGAATCTCCATGTCATATCATAGGCTTTTTCGATGTCGAGTAACACAGAAAGAAAGTATTGTTTGTGGACGAAGGCATCTTGGATCTGTGCCTCGATACGCACGAGGTGGTCAGTGGTGGATCTACCCTCTCGAAACCCTCATTGGAATGGGTCGAGCAGATTGTTCGTTTCAAGGTATTGTACAAGTCTGCGATTTATCCTTTTTTTTCAAAAAGTTTACACATGCAACTTGTAAGTGCGATTGGCCTGTAACTACTAACGGAAGATGGATTCTTGCTTTGCTTTAAAATTTGAATGATAATGGCTTCTTTCCACGCAGAAGGGATTTCACCGGAAAACCAGATAGAGTTATACAGGGAAAGCAAAGCTTTTTGTGTTTCAGAAGGTAGTTGTTTTAATATTTCGTATACTATACGGTCCGAACCTGGAGCTGATTTATTGCAAACATGTAGCGATGCTTGTAACTCGGCCAAACTGAAAGGGTTGTTGTACGACTCATGTTTAGAGGATTTTCGCTGAAGTTTTTCTTTTTCGATTTTTCTTTTGTGTCGTTGAAAAGCTGCAGTGTAATGCGACGAACTGGACACCTCTTCGAAGTGGGCAACGAGGAAGTTCGCCTAGTCTTCCAAGGTGTCCCCTTGTGTGTCTACGAGAGGTATTGAAGATGCGTGTTGTCCTGTTACCTTGTGAACCATGTTCCAAACTTTAGTTTCTTGTGTATATGAAGTGATGCCTGATAAAAACTTATGCCAGCTTTCTCTCCTAGCCTGCCGGCGCGTTCTCCTGCCTTGGGACTTGATTTTCTTAAAACTTTCAAGATTCTGCGCCGTCGGCGAGTCCCGTAGCAATCTCCACGCTTTGTTTTGTTGTTTGCGTGCATTGCAACATTCAGTATTTTACCATGGGACACGTCGCTTGCCAGGCAGTCCAGAAGTTTGCGGGATGCATTTCATCGCAGCGTCGGTGAGAAAAGCAGAAAAGTATTGTACAGCTGCATCTATGTTTAATCCAGATATGTCAGTCCAACTAAAGTGAGTAATCTGCGAGAACTGTTCCCAATCAGCTTTCTCAGTGATCCATCTTGGGACTGCGGGTGACATTCATTTGATATGGGTGTGCTCAGCGTTACGGGTAAGTGGTCACTTCCGTAAGGATTATTGATGACATTCCATGTCAGTAAAGGAAGGAGGGATGGTGAGACAATGCTAAGGTCTTTTGACGAGTAGGTATTGCTGGCAAGGAGTAATATGTGGGCTCTTTCTGATTTAAAAGGCACGCGCCAGAAGTGAAAAGGAACTGTTCAATCAGGCGACCTCGAGCATCGCAGCGAGAGTCACCCCATCGATTATGTGCAGTGAAATCTCCAAGGAGGATATAAGGTTCTGGAAGTTTATGTATTAGAGACTGGAATTCACGTTTTTAAAGATGGTGGTGTGGAGGTATGTAGACAGAGTATATGGTCACGAGTTCGTTCATGAAGACTACACGAATAGCCACTGCTTCAAGAGATGTTTGGAGTGGTAGATGAGTACATGCAATCCCTTGATTTACTATAATGGCCACACCACCAGATGACGTGACAGCTTCATTCCTGTCCTTTCGAAAAATGATATACTGGCGAAGAAACTTAGTCATCTTGGGTTTTAGGTGTGTTTCTTGTACACACAGCACTTTTGGTGACTGTTTATGTAAAAGTTATTGAATATCGTCAAGGTTTCTCAGTAGTCCTTTGACGTTCCACTGTAAAATTTGTGTCTCTATTTTTAATGTAGTTAAGTGCTGTGTGTACAGAAACGTTACCGTAAGTTGCAGGGCCTGTTGGGGCCCTGTAATGCGGGTTTTCTCTTTCTTGCTTCGCTCCAAAGAGCTGCGCCTTTCCTTCGGCGTGTGGGGCGCCGGAGGAGTATGGCTTGTGTCCATCACCTCTTCTGAGGTGGTGGATGGTGCCTGCTTGGCAAGCACGTTTATGGCAGTTTCAGACCTGACTGTATTTGCAGTGGTCCGTGGTCCAGCAGTCTCTGAAGTCTGCTGGCCATTTTGAACAGGAGGCGAAGAAGTACAGACTGCTCCAGCCGGTGGCGCTTCTGGCACAACCGCAGTCACACTTGGTGTGAATCTCGCGGGTGCCGAAAGACGTGGCACGGCGCCTCGTCGCGCCACGTCGGCGAAGGAAGGTTCAGAATTATTGTGTGTAGAAAAACGTTGACGTGCCTCTTGAAATGACAGGCTGAACTTTACCTTAATTTCTAATATTTGTTTCTCTTTTTTCCATGCAGGGCATGATCGGGAGTAGGCAGCGTGATCTCCTTCACAGTTAGCGCAGCAGGCTTCTGAAGTGCACTTTTCGGACACATGTTCACAAGACGCGCACTTCGCACACCTAGCGCGCCCTCTGCACGTTTGGGATCCGTGTCCGAAGCGCTGGCACTTGAAACACCGGCGAGGATTCGGTATATAAGATGTGACAGGAAGCTTGCAGTAACCAGTTTCAATAGAGTCGGAAGGGTTGCTTGTACCGAAGGTAACTATGATGTGCTTTGTTGGGATCTGTTTATTATCTCGCCTGATTATTACTCTTTGTACTTTCACTACAATTTGTTCTTGCCAGCCTTCGAGCAATTCACTTTCAGACAGCTCGAGGAGGTCATCATCAGATACGACACCACGCACTGTGTTCATCGACCTAGGTGGGCCCACTAATATTGAGATGTTATCAAATGAAACGAGTTTTGTGAGCTTGTCGTACTTAGTCTTGTCGCGAACTTTTAGAAGGAGATCACCATTCCCCATCTTAGTTGCTTTATAACCCGGGCCAATTGCATCTGCGAGCGTTTTCGAGACAACAAATGGTGAAATAGATCGAACTGTTTTCTTTTCATTTTGGCTGTGGATTACATGGTACTTGGGGAAGGTCTGTTTAGACTGTGCAGTAAAGAAGCTGTCATCGGTGCGCCATCTTTTCAGGCGGTGATCAGGGAGTGCAGGAAAAGGGTTTTCCATAAGAAACATTTTAAATTCGGCGGCGATGGTGGCCACCCACCACCGAGCCCGGTGGGGACGCTACAAGGGGACGCTACAAGGTTGAATAGTGAACACTCGGGGACGCCAGCCATGCATCGCCGCTATAACCGAATATAAATACCCAAGGTCGGGTAACTACACAGTGTTAACCCTCGCCGCCAGGAAATTGGGAAGTAAACAGAAGAGAGTAGAAGACAGGACAGATAAATAGTGAGAGATAAAGACGAAGATGTAGGCAGAGAGAGATAGAAAAAGGCGACTGCCGATTTCCCCTGGGTGGGTCAGCCCAGGGTTGCCGTGTACGTGGAGCCGGGGCCAAAGGGGTGTGTTGCCTCTGCCGGGGGGCCTTAAAGGTCCAATCACCCAGCATTGGCTCAACCCCCAGGATCCCCTTTTCCCCGGACACGGCCAAGCCACGCACGGCTAGGCGTGGGAGGGAGTCAAAACTCCCCCGTTAGCTCAGGTCCGTGGTGTCGCTACACACCAAACGCCTACTTGCGCAGGCGCCCCTGCGGGACGCATAACTCTGCAGTAAAATGCTTTATTTCCACGCAGAATGCTCAGGTTCTCTTCCAGCTGGAAACCAAGCAATTTTTCTTTGCATTCGTCGCGTCGACGTTACCGATGTCGCGAATGTCCTAATGCTCTCGCAATAAAATTGCCCATGTGTGTTCTCGCCGTTTCTGAGTATATACTAAATTCCAATCACCTGTGGCACATACCCGCATACCAGTGGCGCATACCAGCCCGTGGGTATATGCAAATGTCTGGCGGGAAGTGTTTGACCACGTACGCGATAGGATTGTGACATTATTCGTGTCTTGACCAGCGCGTCGTGCTGGTCACACCATCTTACACTGCTATGCTAGTTTTGGTTCACGCCGGTTTAGGCTGTGAATACGAGAACACCAAAACGTAATCGGCAAGATAAGCAGATAGATAGATAGATAGATAGATAGATAGATAGATAGATAGATAGTCTCAAAAACGCCGAAGTTCGCTAATAAATGCTTTGCATTTCAAATTCAGTGAAGAAAAACACCAAGGGCACAACGGGATTTCAACCAGCGTCGACTGTGCGCAGGCCCAGTATTCTACTACTGAGTCACGCCGGGGCTTGTAACTCTTCACTAAAGACCCTTAGGCAGGCTTGTTGTCGGGAAAGGATTCTCATTATTATGAGTATAAAAGCGCTGTGAGAAATCATGAAAGCAATCACAAGGCCTCACACATTGCGAATGGCGAAACAAGTGGGTCACCTAATGCTCCAGTTCAATAAACAACTTGCTCTTTACCACCTATTAACTGTGGCGCATACCCACTTCTGGCATAATACTTTATCGTCATCAGCCACTGTATGAAAAAACTGCACAAAAGTCTTAGCAATTGTATAACGGGTACCACGCTTCTGGGAAGAGTGACGAAAGATAGCACAGTGAATGCTTGCCTGCTACACAAAGCTGATGACCATTTATGACGTAGTGAGTACGCAGCAAGCGGCAACAGTTACGCAAATACGCTCTGAAAGGGCGCTCTCCTTACTTTCACTGTGACTGTGCTGTGTTACCCACAGGCCTGGTGTTTTTTTGTCGCGTTTTGCACTTTTTACATGTCGTAACTAAAAAAACTTTCGCTTGTTTCCGGCTGCCAAATGAACAAAAACCTAAATAGTCACGTTGCTGTACTGACGCAGGAGATAGCTCCAAGCACGGATCCGAAAGTTCAGCCGAGCAGAAATTCGCCTCTTTTTGATGGGTCACGACAACCATTATACCAGCTGCGCAAACGCTGTGAGAAATCATCAATGTTTAGAAAACTGAAATTGCTCCAGCCACAGTTCAAATAGAGTCCGACGTTTCGAGACCGACTCGGTCCCTTCCTCAGGGGGTGACTGTCTTCGTCATGGAAGTGTCGTCGCGTCGTTTTCTCTCACCACGGCTCCGGCTTTCCCTTTCCACCACGTTTCGGAGACCGTGAACGTACACCGAAGGCATTGTTCTCAGCGAGCGGTTCACGTTGGCAGGCGTATGCTGAATGTGCCAAGACTCGAGCAAGAGCCTCTTTCCCAAATTCCGTTCTGTTTCAATAACAGAAGCGCCGTCTAAGTCAATTTTATGGTCGTGCTTCTCGCAGTGCTCCGCCAGAGCGCTACGTTGCACTTCCATCTTCCTGACGTCGTTCTTGTGTTGGCGCATTCTTTCCGGGAAACACTTGCTCTCGCCTATGTAGCAGGCTGGACACCCAGAACACGACACTTTGTAGACAACGCCCGGGTGTAGCTCCCTCAGAGGTCGGTCTTTCGGCCGCGGTAGCAAGCGAGCGAGCGTCGAAACAGGTTTATGGATTACCGTGACCCCGGCTTTTCCCAGGACTCTCGAGAGCTGTTCACTTATGCCCGGCACATATGGAATGGCGACGCGGTTGTTTGGCGCCTTCGTTTTTTTCGTGTGCGGTGGTGTGGCCAGGGCGGAAAGGGGGTCGGGCGGTGTGTCGCTTGCAGGTGTCTTTCCGCGGTGCGGTGGTTGTCGTCTCGACAAACGCCGTGACGCCCGGCGGATGAACGCTTCTGTGTAGCCATTCCTTCGTAGCTCGGCGACAATCCTCTTTTCTTCTTTCTTCCTCTCACCCTCCGACGTGCAGATTACTCGTGCACGTGAAAGGAGTGCCGAAACCACTGAAGCTTTGTGGGCAGTTGGATGACAGGACGCAAAATGCAAATACCTGCCGGTGTGAGTTGGCTTTCTATACACCGAAAAGGTCATGCGCTCGCCCTGTCGTCTGACTAAAACATCGAGAAACGAAAGCGCCCCATCTCGCTCTCGTTCCACCGTGAACTGTATCGCTTGGTCGATGGAGTTTAGATGTTCGAGGAAGCTGTCTACTGCTGCCTTCTATATTATGCAAAAACAGTCATCCACGTACCTCACAAATACTTTCGGCCTGTCAATAAAGGAGCCCAGTGCCGTCTCTTCCGTGTGTTCCATTGTGAGGTTCGCAGCCGTAACGGAGATCGCCGCTCCCATCGCGGTCCCGCTGGCGTCTCTGTAGAAGCTCCCGTTGACGCTCAAATACGTCCCCTTGAGGCAGTACTCCAGTAGGCGACACAGTTCGTCGACGCCCAGGCAGGTTCTTTCCTCCAAAAGCTCGTCTTGGTTTAGCGCTGCTCGTGCGCTAGATACCGATAGTGCTACGGGCACACTGGTGAACAGGGACACGACGTCGAACGAGACGAAGCACTCATCGCTGCTCACGGTCACATCTCTCATGCGCTCCAAGAAGTGGCTGGCGTCGCGTATGTGGGTTGGTGTTTGCCCCACAAGCGGCGCGAGAGCCCGCTGGAGATACTTGGACAGCGCCCGGAGTGGAGATGTTGTAAAATCCACGATAGGACGGAGCGGAACTGTGGGCTTGTGGGTCTTGGGAAGCCCGTAAAATCATGGTGCAGAGCCGTTCCGGCAGATGAGCTGGAGGTATGTGTTTCTCGCCTTCGGGTGCGCTTTAAAGATATCCGCCAGGAGCTTGTTCATTTTCCTTTGGACACCTGGTGTGGGGTCCTTCGTCAGCTTTTCGTAGGCCGGACTGTCCAGCAGGTCTCGCACCTTGTCGTTGTATGCCTCCCTGTCGAGCAGGACCATTGCGTTCCCTTTGTCGGCCGGGAGGATGACAACCTTATCATCATTTCGGAGCGCATGGATCGCCTTACACTCCTCTCTCGACAGGTTCTGCTCACGGCGCTTTCCTATTTTTATAGTACGCCGATAGCCTTGAGACGCACGTTCTCCCGAATGCGGCTGTCGAGTCGGCTTATTCCTTCCTCCGTAGCCGCGATGATCTTCGGCAGTGACGGAAGTGTCGTGGTCGTGTTGAAGTTGTGTCCCTTTGCCAGCATGCTGTGCTCTGTCGGGGAGAGTTGTTTGGAGGACAGATTGACGACGAAATTCTGGTTGTCAGGACTGTAGTGGTGTTTTTTTCCTTGAAGCGTCGCAAGCTTACTATTGTGGGTCGCTTGTTGTTTCTGCGCAGTTGTTGCAGCCACATTTCGTGCGAACTCCTCCAGTGACGGAAAGATGTCGGGCAGTCGATGTTGAAGTTGCCGTCGTAGAAAGAACAGGTCTCATTCCTTCTTCTTGATGACGCTGTGGCACTCATGAATTCGGGCGTTTAGTAGCCGCCGTTCAGCTTGTGTGATGATCTTGTTGCCCTCCGTCGTGTGCACCAGGCGCTTGAGCTGAAGGATTCGTGGTATCACGTTCCTCTCCCGACAGGTCCTCGTGAAGTCGAGATGGTTGCGGTAGGTCGTGACGCCGCGTGCTACGTTCACGTACCGCTTTGCGAGGAGCGCTGCTTCCTTACCGAAGTCACTGCGTAATGACTTAAATGTAAACATTTTGACAGCAATCTGTCTGGCTTGGTAGAAAAGTTTAGAAAATTGAAATTGCTCCAGCCACAGTTCAAATAGAGTCCGACGTTTCGATACCGACTCGGTCCCTTCCTCAGGGGGTGACTGTCTTGGTCATGGAAGTGTCGTCGCGTCGTGTTCTCTCACCACGGCTCCGGCTTTCCCTTTCCACCACGTTTCGGAGACCGTGAACGTACACCGAAGGCATTGTTCCCAGCGAGCGGTTCACGTTGGCAGGCGTATGCTGAATGTGCCAAGACTCGAGCAAGAGCCTCTTTCCCAAATTCCGTTCTGTTTCAATAACAGAAGCGCCGTCTAAGTCAATTTTATGGTCGTGCTTCTCGCAGTGCTCCGCCAGAGCGCTACGTTGCACTTCCATCTTCCTGACGTCGTTCTTGTGTTGGCGCATTCTTTCCGGGAAACACTTGCTCTCGCCTATGTAGCAGGCTGGACACCCAGAACACGACACTTTGTAGACAACGCCCGGGTGTAGCTCCCTCAGAGGTCGGTCTTTCGGCCGCGGTAGCAAGCGAGCGAGCGTCGAAAGAGGTTTATGGATTACCGTGACCCCGGCTTTTCCCAGGACTCTCGAGAGCTGTTCACTTATGCCCGGCACATATGGAATGGCGACGCGGTTGTTTGGCGCCTTCGTTTTTCTCGTGTGCGGTGGTGTGGCCAGGGCGGAAAGGGGGTCGGGCGGTGTGTCGCTTGCAGGTGTCTTTCCGCGGTGCGGTGGTTGTCGTCTCGACAAACGCCGTGACGCCCGGCGGATGAACGCTTCTGTGTAGCCATTCCTTCGTAGCTCGGCGACAATCCTCTTTTCTTCTTTCTTCCTCTCACCCTCCGACGTGCAGATTACTCGTGCACGTGAAAGGAGTGCCGAAACCACTGAAGCTTTGTGGGCAGTTGGATGACAGGACGCAAAATGCAAATACCTGCCGGTGTGAGTTGGCTTTCTATACACCGAAAAGGTCATACGCTCGCCCTGTCGTCTGACTAAAACATCGAGAAACGGAAGCGCCCCGTCTCGCTCTCGTTCCACCGTGAACTGTATCGCTTGGTCGATGGAGTTTAGATGTTCGAGGAAGCTGTCTACTGCTGCCTTCTTTATTATGCAAAAACAGTCATCCACGTACCTCACAAATACTTTCGGCCTGTCAATAAAGGAGCCCAGTGCCGTCTCTTCCATGTGTTCCATTGTGAGGTTCGCAGCCGTAACGGAGATCGCCGCTCCTATCGCGGTCCCGCTGGCTTGTCTGTAGGAGCTCCCGTTGACGCTGAAATACGTCCCCTTGAGGCAGTACTCCAGTAGGCGACACAGTTCGTCGACGCCCAGGCAGGTTCTTTCATCCAAGAGCTCGTCTTGGTTTAGCGCTGCTCGTGCGCTAGATACCGCTAGTGCTACGGGCACACTGGTGAACAGGGACACGACGTCGAACGAGACGAAGCACTCATCGCTGCTCACGGTCACATCTCTCTTGCGCTCCAAGAAGTGGCTGGCGTCGCGTATGTGGGTTGGTGTTTGCCCCACAAGCGGCGCGAGAGTCCGGTGGAGATACTTGGACAGCGCCCGGAGTGGAGATGTTGTAAAATCCACGATAGGACGGAGCGGAACTGTGGGCTTGTGGGTCTTGGGAAGCCCGTAAAATCCTGGTGCAGAGCCGTTCCGGCAGATGAGCTGGAGGTATGTGTTTCTCGCCTTCGGGTGCGCTTTAAAGATATCCGCCAGGAGCTTGTTCATTTTCCTTTGGACACCTGGTGTGGGGTCCTTCGTCAGCTTTTCGTAGGCCGGACTGTCCAGCAGGTCTCGCACCTTGTCGTTGTATGCCTCCCTGTCGAGCAGGACCATTGCGTTCCCTTTGTCGGCCGGGAGGATGACAACCTTATCATCATTTCGGAGCGCATGGATCGCCTTACACTCCTCTCTCGACAGGTTGTGCTCACGGCGCTTTCCTATTTTTGATAGTACGCCGATAGCCTTGAGACGCACGTTCTCCCGAATGCCGCTGTCGAGTCTCCTTATGCCTTCCTCCGTAGCCGCGATGATCTTCGGCAGTGACGGACGTGTCGTGGTCGTGTTGAAGTTGTGTCCCTTTGCCAGCACGCTGTGCTCTGTCGGGTAGAGTTGTTTGGAGGACAGATTGACGACGAAATTCTGGTTGTCAGGACTGTAGTGGTGTTTTTTTCCTTGAAGCGTCGCAAGCTTACTATTGTGGGTCGCTTGTTGTTTCTGCGCAGTTGTTGCAGCCACATTTCGTGCGAACTCCTCCAGTGACGGAAAGATGTCGGGCAGTCGATGTTGAAGTTGCCGTCGTAGAAAGAGCAGGTCTAATTCCTTCTTCTTGATGACGCTGTGGCACTCATGGATTCGGGCGTTTAGTAGCCGCCGTTCAGCTTGTGCGATGATCTTGTTGCCCTCCGCCGTGTGCACCAGGCGCTTGAGCTGAAGGCTTCGTGGTATCACGTTCCTCTCCCGACAGGTCCTCGTGAAGTCGAGATTGTTGCGGTAGGTCGTGACGCCGCGTGCTACGTTCACGTACCGCTTTGCGAGGAGCGCTGCTTCCTGACCGAAGTCACAGCGTAATGAATTAAACGTAAACATTTTGACAGCAATCTGTCTGGCTTGGTAGAAAAGTTTAGAAAATTGAAATTGCTCCAGCCACAGTTCAAATAGAGTCCGACGTTTCGATACCGACTCGGTCCCTTCCTCAGGGGGTGACTGTCTTGGTCATGGAAGTGTCGTCGCGTCGTGTTCTCTCACCACGGCTCCGGCTTTCCCTTTCCACCACGTTTTGGAGACCGTGAGCGTACACCGAAGGCATTGTTCCCAGCGAGCGGTTCACGTTGGCAGGCGTATGCTGAATGTGCCAAGACTCGAGCAAGAGCCTCTTTCCCAAATTCCGTTCTGTTTCAATAACAGAAGCGCCGTCTAAGTCAATTTTTTTGTGGCTGCAACAACTGCGCAGAAACAACAAGCGACCCACAATAGTAAGCTTGCGACGCTTCAAGGAGAAAAACACCACTACAGTCCTGACAACGAGAATTTCGTCGTCAATCTGTCCTCCAAACAACTCTCCCCGACAGAGCACAGCGTGCTGGCAAAGGGACACAACTTCAACACGACCACGACACGTCCGTCACTGCCGAAGATCATCGCGGCTACGGAGGAAGGCATAAGGCGACTCGATAGCGGCATTCGGGAGAACGTGCGTCTCAAGGCTATCGGCGTACTATCAAAAATAGGAAAGCGCCGTGAGCACAACCTGTCGAGAGAGGAGTGTAAGGCGATCCATGCGCTCCGAAATGATGATAAGGTTGTCATCCTCCCGGCCGACAAAGGGAACGCAATGGTCCTGCTCGACAGGGAGGCATACAACGACAAGGTGCGAGGCCTGCTGGACAGTCCGGCCTACGAAAAGCTGAAGAAGGACCCCACACCAGGTGTCCAAAGGAAAATGAACAAGCTCCTGGCGGATATCTTTAAAGCGCACCCGAAGGCGAGAAACACATACCTCCAGCTCATCTGCCGGAACGGCTCTGCACCAGGATTTTACGGGCTTCCCAAGACCCACAAGCCCACAGTTCCGCTCAGTCCTATCGTGGATTTTACAACATTTCCACTCCGGGCGCTGTCCAAGTATCTCCACCGGACTCTCGCGCCGCTCGTGGGGCAAACACCAACCTACATACGCGACGCCAGCCAATTCTTGGAGCGCTTGAGAGATGTGACCGTGAGCAGCGATGAGTGCTTCGTCTCGTTCGACGTCGTGTCCCTGTTCACCAGTGTGCCCGTAGCACTAGCGGTATCTAGCGCACGAGCAGCGCTAAACCAAGACGAGCTCTTGGATGAAAGAACCTGCCTGGGCGTCGACGAACTGTGTCGCCTACTGGAGTACTGCCTCAAGGGGACGTATTTCAGCGTCAACGGGAGCTTCTACAGACAAGCCAGCGGGACCGCGATGGGAGCGGCGATCTCCGTTACGGCTGCGAACCTCACAAAGGAACACATAGAAGAGACGGCACTGGGCTCCTTTATTGACAGGCCGAAAGTATTTGTGAGGTACGTGGATGACTGTTTTTGCATAATAAAGAAGGCAGCAGTAGACAGTTTCCTCGAACATCTAAACTCCATCGACCAAGCGATACAGTTCACGGTGGAACGAGAGCGAGACGGGGCGCTTCCGTTTCTCGATGTTTTAGTCAGACGACAGGGCGAGCGTATGACCTTTTCGGTGTATAGAAAGCCAACTCACACCGGCAGGTATTTGCATTTTGCGTCCTGTCATCCAACTGCCCACAAAGCTTCAGTGGTTTCGGCACTCCTTTCACGTGCACGAGTAATCTGCACGTCGGAGGGTGAGAGGAAGAAAGAAGAAAAGAGGATTGTCGCAGAGCTACGAAGGAATGGCTACACAGAAGCGTTCATCCGCCGGGCGTCACGGCGTTTGTCGAGACGACAACCACCGCACCGCGAAAAGACACCTGCAAGTGACACACCGCCCGACCCCTTTTCCGCCCTGGCCACACCACCGCACACGAAAAAAACGAAGGCGCCAAACAACCGCGTCGCCATTCCATATGTGCCGGGCATAAGTGAACAGCTCTCGACAGTCCTGGGAAAAGCCGGGGTCACGGTAATCCATAAACCTGTTTCGACGCTCGCTCGCTTGCTACCGCGGCCGAAAGACCGACCTCCGAGGGAGCTACACCCGGGCGTTGTCTACAAAGTGTCGTGTTCTGGGTGTCCAGCCTGCTACATAGGCGAGAGCAAGTGTTTCCCGGAAAGAATGCGCCAACACAAGAACGACGTCAGGAAGATGGAAGTGCAACGTAGCGCTCTGGCGGAGCACTGCGAGAAGCACGACCATAAAATTGACTTAGACGGCGCTTCTGTTATTGAAACAGAACGGAATTTGGGAAAGAGGCTCTTGCTCGAGTCTTGGCACATTCAGCATACGCCTGCCAACGTAAACCGCTCGCTGGGAACAATGCCTTTGGTGTACGTTCACGGTCTCCGAAACGTGGTGGAAAGGGAAAGCCGGAGCCGTGGTGAGAGAACACGACGCGACGACACATCCATGACCAAGACAGTCACCCCCTGAGGAAGGGACCGAGTCGGTCTCGAAACGTCGGCCTCTATTTGAACTGTGGCTGGAGCAATTTCAATTTTCTAAACTTTTCTACCCAGCCAGACAGATTGCTGTCAAAATGTTTACGTTTAAATCATCAATGTTTAGGCGTAAAAAGGTAGACAAGGACCGGCGCTAATTGGTGGTAAAGAGAAACAATGCAAAGTCGTTTTTGTATAAGCTACAGAGGCTGGCAATCTCAACACATCGTTCTTTTCGTTGTGTGCCTTTTTTTCTCACTCTATCCTCGAAAGGCGACGCAAAGGGGTTTAGGTCTGCTGTTGTGTGCCATCATCCGACTATTTTGCATGAAGCCATGGGACGGCGTCATGGGTACATCAATGTATTTGACAAGTATTATGAATCCTTTGCTGCGATATGGGCGACATAGCGTGCTATAAACCTCATTGTAAGACCAGGGCTGTGAGACGGTATGCAAAACCAGATCAGAGAACCGTTCAGGAAGACGGCAAAGACGCGTCACTGTGATGTCGCGCTTTTTCGCTACCTTAAGCTGCCGTTTAGAGTTTACGTAGAAACTGCCTCCAGTGCTCTGCAAACATCGCTGCTCTAGACACTAGCTTGAATACAAAAGCTCTGGGCCCGTACAAACATTGTGTCTACCTAGTACAAGAAGGCTGCCCAAACAAAAACGGTGGAAAGCTCGTCATTGCGTCGTGGCAGTGTTGCAGGCGTAAGTCTTCAATGGTAAAGCGGCATACAAATAACTGTGATCCGATGTGACGTACATAGTTCTCATGTCAACGAGCGTGCGCCTAAAGTCTTCGGCGCTGACTCATTGCGGGTGGTATGCGGTAGATTGTAGCTGAATAATGCTGCATGCACTGTTAAAGGCTTGGATGTTGTCAAACAGGAGGACGCACCCTGTGTCACAGAGCATTTCACGTAGTGCTTCATGTTGAATAACGACATTCCGCACAATAAATATTGCAACTTCGTGTGAAGTGATGGCTGGTAGCGCTACAGTATCTGCATTGCCCCTTACACAACCGACGCTGACAGTAATCTAGCTGTTACTTTAGGAACAGCAAGAAAGTCGACTGTATTGGTCTATGCTGACGCAATCAGGGCAGCAAGTAGGCTGCAGGCACAGGAAGGTTGCTGGTGAACTTTACGCCGCTAGCACTCTGTTCAAGCACAACTGTACTAGAAAGAGCAGCACATTACATGTCAGTATAATCATTGCTTTAACGGAGTATGTGTTTTGATAACGGTGGCGTGATAATGGTAAGAAGCAATAAAGGACTAAGTGCAGATGAAATGACGCATGTGGTGTGGTATGAGCCATTTGCATCCATCGGGCATACACTTTCTGCGCTAAAGGATGTTGTAGATGCTGGTGTGCTCGGGGTCTGCTCATAAGACCGGAGCGAGCAAAAGTTCCGGTGAGATGTCGAGGAAAGAGCCAGTGCGATTAACAGGAGCATTTATTTACATTATATACAGGTTCAGAGTATCGTGATACTACAATGTTTTTCGTAGCATGCCTCGAGCGTCTCTGCGCTCGTGTTTTTGACATCCATGTCTTCCCAGGATACCTCGCAGGGGAAACAATGAAACTAAGGATGGTCCAATCAAATTGTCCTCTTCACCTCTGCCCTCGAAAGGGGAGGGTGAAGCACCACCTCCTGCCCAACCCAGGGAAAGTGGGGAGAGGCACGCCTAGTTCGTACTATGATGAAGAAGAAAGCACTGCACAAACACTGCAGCAGGCGCAGGACACAGCACTGCGCGTAGATGTTGGGTTATATGTAAACATCAAGTCCATAATCCGTTGCAGTGAGGAGTCAACAGCACCATGCAAACCACGGTTTGTAGAAATGGTGGCATGGCCGCAGCACAGAGTTCTTGAGAATGCACTCGAACATGGATCTCAGTCACTTGGCCCATTGTCCGCGGCACCCCGACGAGCATAGACGTAAAAAGATAACCACCCTTTTTAAGCGCTTTGATTGTAAACAGCCCTTCATAGGCTGTCAGTCGGGCTGGTAAGTACAAAGTTTTCTACGAGGGAAGACGTTGGCCCCGCGAAATTTCAAGTATAGTTAGCGTGTCATTGTCGCTTTTGGTTCACCTCTGAAAGCGCTGTCCAGCAATCGTCTCACGTCTTTGCAGCGCCATGCTAGGGAGGCCAATCACTAAAGCGCACATCAAAGCTTTTGGCATGGCGAAGTAGTGTCTCAAAGAAGGTGTGGCCGATGGATAGTGCAGGTGTTTGAGCCTAGCTAAGAGTAGAGAAACCTTGCGCTGTTCGAATGGCATATGCATGGCATCGATGGGTGACATAATCTCAAGATATTGGACAGGGAAGCTACATCATGAGTTATCGGTGACAGAGGCAGCGCATCAGCGGCAGTGTGGTTCCTTCTCGATGTGAAAGACAATGCAAATATCATACTGCTGCAAACGAGCCCCCATTAGCTGAGGCAGTTGGTGTAGGAGCTTGCGTGAGGGCGTCGTGTGCATCGTAGTCTAAGACAAAAAATATCCACCCGTTGCCAGAAGAACATGCCGAGAAAGGGACAAACAAGTCTCAACTACGTGAAAAATTGCTCTGGCTAAATTTCCCACAGTAAATGTCTCCAGCAGGCAGCCTGACGAGTCAATGGCGCTTTGCGACACTTACATTTGTTATCCGCCACAACCACTCTTCTCACTAAGCATGCATGCCCTGAACCCCCCCCCCCCCCAAAAAAAAAAGACCGGTGTGCCCTGTCATAAGTACGCGACACATCGATGTGACTGGCTGTTGGAAGATCATGAAGTCATGCAAAATAAACTAGGTGAGTTGTTCCGGAATGACAAGCAACAAGCAAGTCTGTCAGTTGCGCGATCACGTGCAATTGAAGAGAGCAAAACCTTCCAACCTCGCCTGTACGAGTCACCTGAGATGAAGAAAAATATTCATAGAATTCAGTGACATATAAATCAAGTACAAAGCGTATAGATATATTGTTGCATATATTGTTTTGTTGTGTTTTGTTTTCCCTATTTTGCTTAGCCTATTAGTTTGTCAACATTACCGTTGTTATGACTTTCAGATCTAAATTAAAACGACACATATCATTGTTCTCTCTTTTACAATCCATGCTTTGTATATGTATCAATAAATATACATATATATATATATATATATATATATATATATATATATATATATTGCAGGGGAGTTTAATAGCGACGCCAGGTAGTAGGCAGGAAGCCGGTACTGACAGAAATGCTCGAGCAGTCCAGCGTCTACAGCTCGTGCACACACTCGCGCTTCGCACTCCGAGAGAGATGGTCCCACTAGTCAGTGCCTTGCGAATTCCCCACTACAATACCCCGGCGACGAAGACGAGCCATCCTGGCGACTCAAGGTGACGAGAGAACAGGATGGTCGTAGCAGGGCTTGAGGCGACTGACGTGGACCATCTCACGACCAAGGCGGCGCTTGTCCGTGGATGGCTTGAGCGGTTCAATCACATAGTTGACAGAAGAAGGGTGCTGTGGGACGCGGTAAGGGCCCGTATACTTCGGTGCAAACTTGGGAGTCAGTCCAGGAGAGTGTAAAGGCAGTCGAAGCCACACGAGAGAACCGACGGGGAATGTGTCCTGAACAAAATCACGGTCGTGGCGATCTTTTTGGAGGGCTTGATTATCGGCTGTGATAACCGTGCAAGCTGACGACACTCTTCGGCATGTTCTGCCATTTGAGAAACTGGGCTGAACTCGGAGGCATCAGGATTGTATGGCAGAATTGTGTTGAGTGTGCTGCATGGGTCACGACCATATAAACGAAAAAATTGAGAAAAGCTCGTTGTTGATTGAATCGCCGTATTGTAGGCATACGTCACGAAAGGAAGGACAACGTCCCAATTGGAGTGGTCCGAATCAATATACATAGCGAGCATGTCTCCGAGGGTTCTGTTGAAACGTTCGTCTGAGGGTGGTAGGCTGTTGATGTGTGGTGTACCGTGCGGCATGAATGTAAGAGCTGCTGCAGAACTTCGGACAAGAATACACGACCCCTGTCACTCAGGAGCTCCCGTGGTGCACCATGCCGAAGAACAAACCGATGCAAGATGAAGGTTGCAACGTCACGAGCACCAGCCGAAGGTAGCGCTGCCGTTTCGGCGTACCTTGTCAGATGGTCGGCAGCCACAATCACCCATCGATTACCACCAACAGAGCACGGTAGCGGGCCGTATAGGTCATTCCCAACACGGTTAAATGGGCGTGCAGGACATGGTAAAGACTGCAGTTGACCGGGTGAATGAGGGAATGTCTTGCTCTGCTGACACAGGGAACATGAGCGAATGTGTTTGCGTACAAACGTGTACATACCCCGCCAGTAGTAACGTTGGCGGATCTATTCATACGTCTTTAGCGCACCGGCGTGTGCGTGTTGCGGCTCAGCATGAAAATATTCACAGATATCAGAGCGCATACGGCTGGGTATGGCTAGCAGTCATTTACGACCCACCAATTGATAGTTGCGACGGTATAACAGGCCATCCCGTATGGCGAAATGCGTTGCTTGGCGGCGAAGAGCATGCGGGTAACCGGAAGTTGATGTGTCAGAAAGCATATTCAAGAGCGAGACAATCCAAGGGTCTTTCCGCTGTTCGGATGACAGGTCTGTGACGCTGACGGAGGAGAGGGGAAGGTCAAGAGCTGATATTTCCGATTCATCAGATTTCACGGGTGATCGTGAAAGCGCATCTGCGTCAGAGTGCTTTCGCCCCGATCGGTAGACGCCGCGTATGTCGAATTATCGGAGGCGTAGTGCCCAACGTCCGAGGCGACCAGAAGAATCTTTCATTGAAGCCAACCACCAGAGTGCATGATGGTCTGTTACCACGTCAAAAGTTTGGCCGTACAAATAGGTGTGAAACTTGTTTAACGCCCACACAGTCGCCAGGCCTTCTTTTTCAGTAACAGAATAGTTGGATTCTGCCTTAGTGAGGGCGCGGCTGGCATAGGCGACCACATACTCCGTAAAACCTGGTTTGCGTTGCGCGAGTACTGCACCAAGGCCGACGCCACTTGCATCCGTGTGTACTTCCGTCGGCGCAGTAGGGTCGTAATGACGCAGTACGGGTGGTGAGGTAAGGAGTTGGCGCAGTGTTGTGAAGGATTCGTCACAGGCTTCTGTCCAATTCAAAAGATCTGCAGGGCCAGCAAGTAGTTTGGTGAGCGGAGCAATGATGGAAGCAAAGTTCCGGACAAACCGACGAAAATAGGAGCACAGGCCCACAAAGCTGCGTAGTTCTTTAACTGTAGTAGGCTTAGGAAATTCGGCAACAGCACGAAGCTTGTGAGGGTCGGGAAGGATGCCGGCTTTCGAGACGACATGACCAAGTATGGTGAGTTGTTTAGACCCGAAGTGACATTTCTTCAGGTTAAGCTGAAGCCTGGCGTTTGTAAGGCACTGTAGAATTTTACGCAGACGAGTGAGATGCGAAGTGAAATCGGGTGAAAAAACCACAACGTCATCAAGATAGCACAAGCAGATGTTTCATTTGAGACCGCGTAAAATGCTGTCCATAATTCGCTCGAATGTGGCGGGCGCATTGCAGAGTCCGAATGGCATTACGGTGAATTCATAGAGACCATCTGGTGTGACGAACGCCGTTTTCGGACGCTTAGACTCAGCCATTGGGACCTGCCAATCACCTGAGCGAAGGTCAAGCGAGGAAAAGAATCTGCACCTTGGAGACAATCGAGAGCGTCGTCTACGCGGGGAAGAGGGTAAACATCTTTCCTCGTAATGTTGTTTAGGCGCCTGTAGTCTACGCAGAACCGGATCGAACCATCCTT
Source organism: Rhipicephalus microplus (assembly GCF_013339725.1). Lineage (NCBI taxonomy): Eukaryota > Metazoa > Arthropoda > Arachnida > Ixodida > Ixodidae > Rhipicephalus > Rhipicephalus microplus. The sequence continues at coordinate 53,316,783 of NC_051174.1, forward strand.
TTTTTTGACGAGTACAACTGGTGAAGACCAAGGACTACAAGAAGGCTTGATGACTCCACGCTGTAGCATGTCAACTACTTGTTCTGCAATTACGCGACGCTCCGCCGGAGACACACGATAGGGGCGCTGGCGCAAAGGAGTACTCTTTCCTGTGTCAATTGTGTGTACAACGGCTTTCGTTCTTTCTAGAACCGCTTGGGGAAAGTCGAACGAACGCCTGAATTCGTGCAACAGGGTAAGAAGCTGCTCTCGTTGAGTCGGGGCTAGATGGCAGTGAATAGAACGATGAAATGCATAGGACGACACACTATTCGAGGCAAAGTGAGGAACCAACACGTTCAGCTTCATATTCGGCTCGGTGTCGAAGAAATCGACAGGCACGATAGTAGCTTCATCGATAAACTGAATGTTTCCGAGCGTCTCGTTGCGGCGCAAACTGAGGGGCCACGAGTTCGGATTGGAAATAAATATTGCGGTAGTGTCTCCACAAAGCGCAAGAACGGCGAATGGCAGCGATGTGTGATGACGGCTACCGAAGATGTCAGATGGCGTGAATAGGACGGTAGAGTCAGAAAGTGAAGCACAGCAGGCAGGGACAAACTGGGCGCTGAAAGGAGGAAGGTCTATGTCCGTCGCGACGACAAGGTTAGACACACTAGATACGACCACATCAACAGAAGGCGCATCACGCCTTCTGTTGATGTGGTCGTATCTAGTGTGTCTCCACTTCGGCCCGAGCGCAGTCCACGACGGCGTGATGACGTGATAGGAAATCCCATCCTAGGATGACATTGTGAAATTCAATGATGTACAACACGTCTCGAATAACCACTTTTGCCGTACATGCCGCGACGGGCTCAATTTGTTGGGCGCTCGCAGTGCTCATAGAAACTACGGGAGAAAGCATCATGACTTTACGAAGAGAGCGGCAGAGTCTTTCACTAATCACAGATATCGCGGCACCGGTGTCGATGAGTGCAAGTGTTCGTACACCTTCGACGATTACATCGATAAGATTGGCGGGAGACAGGCGAGGACTTAAACGATTAGACGATGACGCAGCTCGTGCCTCCGGAGCTGCGGCAGTTAGTTTTCCGTGTCAAATGGAAGTGGGTCATCGACGCATAGGCGACACGGAACGACGACTTGGTGAAGGGGAAGGCGAGCGGGAAGTAGAACGTCGAGAAGTGGAGGTTCGGGTGCCGGCAGCAGCTTGCGCATCGCGTTCGTGAACTTCACGTGGCACGTGAGGCGCGTGGCATGAAGGCCGAAACGAGCAGTCAGGGTATCTTGGTGTATTAGCTGCGAAGCGCCAACGACATAGACGCGCAACGTGACCTGGAATCCCGCAAAAGTAGCATATCGGCTGGTGGTCAGCAGTGCGCCAAGGATTTCCAGCGTGCTGCTGTGTAGCTGGAAACGGCGCGGTAGAAGGTCGCACAGGTTGTGGCGTATACAATAGCAGACGAGGCGGAGGCATTGCCGCGACGGCCGCATAAGTCAGTGGCGCGGCAACAGGTGTTGATGGAGAGCCAGGCGTAGGTAATGGCAACGCCTCGGAGACCTGCTCCTGAATAGCCTGTCTGATTGTCAGCGTTAGACTGTTCGTTGGTGCTTCGGTGGTCGGCAGATACGAGAGAAACGAAAGCTGTCGTGCGACCTCTTCACGTACATATACTTTTATCTGCTCCAGCAGGGTGCTGTCACCACTGACGGCCAGGGAAGTGAGAGAGTCGTCTGCTGTCGTTGAACTCGGAACTAATGCACGTTGCTTGCGAATCTCTTCCAAGATCTGGCACAAGGTTACAAGTTCGGATACGGTACTTGGGCCCTTTGCCAGCAACATTTGAAAGGTATCATCGTCTATTCCTTTCAAGATACGCCTGATCTTGTCTTGCTCGGTCATCTCAGGGTTGAAGCGCCGGCATAAATCAATAACATCTTCAATGTAGCTAGTGAAGTTTTCGCCCTGCCTTTGCGCTCGTCCACGTAGGCGCTGTTCAGCACGCAGCTTGCACACTGCGGGGCGATCAAACACAGCTGCAAGAGTGGTCTTGAAAGCGGCCCAAGTGGTCAATTCCGTACGGTGGTTTGTGAACCACAGGCTGGCGACGTCTTTCAGATAAAATGGGACGTACTCCAATTTCGAGGGGTCGTCCCACTTGTTGGCGGCGCTCACCTTTTCAAACAGCTGCAACCAGTCTTCCACATCTTGGTCCTTGGTGCCGCTTAAGAAGGGGGGGATCCCGTTGGCGCAGGGTGGTAGGTACAATGACCAGTTAAGATTGGGCCGTGCTCTGCAGGGGGGTGCCTTGCTCGGTCGTCTGATCAGGCATTGCTGATGCAGTGGGCAGCTTCCGGCTTCGAAGTTCCAGGTTTTCGTACCCAGCATACTTCCACCACTTTGCAAGGCAGTTTAATGGCGACGCCAGGTAGTAGGCAGGCAGCCGGTACGGACAGAAATGCTCGAGCAGTCCAGCGTCTACAGCTCATGCACACACTCTCGCTTCGCACTCCGAGAGAGATGGTCCCACTAGTCAGTGCCTTGCGAATTCCCCACTACAATACACACACATATATATATATATATATATATATACATATATATATATATATATATATATATATATATATATATATATATATATATATATATATATATATATATATGTATATATTTATATATGGAAGAGAAATAATATATATATAATTGAAAGAAGTATATACTGTGGGCGTTTGTTACATCGTTCTCATCCCTGCGTGATCACAATCACCATCATCCGCTTGTCTCTTTGTCCTCATTGCCACTCTGGGTCATCATCGTCATCATCTGTGTACTTGCTCTGCCTGTTCGTTTTGCGAGTTCTTTCCTCAAATAAACGCTGACGCAACCAAGACTACCAACACTTCATACGTGGTGGAGGTGGATTTTCGGTTCTCTAACCTCCCGCAGCCAGCTCTACCCCCTGGAGCTTCGTTCAGGCCGCCGCTTGCGCCCACAGCCAGGCAACATGTCTCAGATTGAGCCTGCCAGCGCTGAAGTCATCAACCACGCACCGCCGCAAGCTGCCCCTTTTATTTACATACACGGACATCAGCGAGAACCCCCCTCTTCGCTGGTCTTCGGGGAGAAGACGTAGGATACTGGCTTGATGACTACGACCGCATAAGTACCGCTAATAGCTTGGTCGAGGCCACCAAACTGCGTTACGTTCCTTTTTCTGACCGGAGTCACGAAGACATGGTATGTTAACAACGTCGTCTACTTACCCGACTGGGCTACTTTCCAGCAGCAGCTGCGACACGCTTTCGGAACACCGGACATTCGATCCGCCGTCACGAAGAGGACACTCCATACTCGCCGACAACATTCCGGCGAATCGTACCCTTCATACATCGAGGATGTCCTCGCACTCTGCCGGCGTGTCAATCAATCCATGCCGGAATCGGACAAAGTGCGCCATATATTGAAAGGCATTGGGCCTGTTGCCTTTAATGCCCTCGCTGTGCAAAACCCAGCTATCATCGCTGATGTCGTGACGACAAGCCAGCGCCTTGATGCGCTGGACTCCGTTCGCCTTCAATCGGACATTGGTGACCACCACTCCACGTCAGATGGACATCTGCGTGACCTCATCCGGCACATTATACGTGAAGAATTGCGGTCCATGGGCTTCACACCTCTTACACAGCGTCCTACGTAGTCTTCGGGAGTGCCCTTGCGTGACATCATCAGGGAGGAGCTTACATTTCTAACCGGCTCTGCGCCCATACAGCCGCCTGCTTCTCGCCCTATATCCAAGTGCCCTCAATTTGCGGCCATGCCTCCCAGCGACGCACACACAACATTGCCGCTGCCATCCTACGCGGCAGTTGCTGCCGCTCCCCCGGTGAACTACCATTTCGTGCCCCCTGACCAATCCTGGGCCCACCTTACCACGCTATCTCCAGGTGCCCCAAACGCCTTCTACTGCCCACCATGGCGCTCGTCCCGCCCTGTCTCTTACTTCTGTGGCAATCGCGGCCCTATACCTAGTTTCTGCCGTAAGTGCCAGCAAGATGAGCGTCGGAACGACATGCGTGAACGGGATTTGTACACTGGGGCATCTTATCAAGGTAGGCGTTATTCGTCTCCCACGCACCAGCCTCTATCTCCTCCGGCATAGACTGCACCGCGGAACAGCTGAAACAGGAGACGCCACTCGCTTTTGCCCTTTCACGGTTCCACTTCTTCACTTCGGTCCACTTCATTCTCCTCTGATAATCATTCGGAAAACTTAACGATGCAGTTTGTGGAGGAAAAACTGCATTTGGAATCATAACTGAAATTTCTCCATCAGGTCCGTCTAACATGGTTTCTGTGGAAGTGGAAGGAGTGCGAGTCGATGCTTTGGGGGACACAGGTGCGACATTGTCTGTCATACGTGCTGGTTGTGTGAACATTCAGGGAAGTAATGACGCCTTACGATGGCCCCACGTTAGTTGCTGGCCAAGGGAATATCATTCGCCCTTCCGCGTTTTTTACCGTGCGTGTTTTCTTCAACTGAGTTAATTTCCTCCTCCTCAACTAGCTTTTACACAAGCTAAGGAGGGAAGATGTTTCAAGTTCAGAATGGGTCCCCTCGATGACTCGAGTGCATTGTGGCAGCGCGAAGGAAGAGCCGTAGTCCGGTGAAGAGACTATAGCAGCCTCAGGCGTTTGCCCGAGTCCAAGCCTGAACCTCCGCTCTCTATTTCAGATTCAAACATCCGCTTTTCAACTCTCGGTTGAACAAAGAGTCTTCACACACACCAATCACATGTTGGGACTGGCGTCATCACAACCAATCGCAGAAACAGATTCATGACAGGCACTAGATTTGTTACAACCACGTTACCAAATAAAACACGCAAAGGGATAGGTTCTGCGCGTATGACACTCTCTCTCATACCAGGCCGTGGTGCCTCCGTCGGCCGACTTCCGTCGGCAGCCGTTTTCACGCTCGAGCCCGGTCAGCTCTCTCATTACATGTTGCTTCGTAGAAGCCTCCCTAAGGGTGGTGAGTACACCGTTTGGCTCCGTGCGCTTACCATGTGTGCATGCGAAAGCGAGGCGCCCCAACATCCTTACAGCACTCGGTAATGACGTACAGCGGGGAAAGTTATGCTCGTCTCCCTGCCGCCACTATGTCTCAGTCAGCCAAGTGGTCGCGTCCCCGCGTCATTCTCTATGGCACGGGTGCATGCCAACAATGGCGTAAACTCAGACGGTGGCGCCTGACCTGCTTCTTGCCAGACGCTTTTCCGAGTAAGCCTTCTCCTTCTAATCTCGAACGGGGGTGACCTTGACGGCTCCGCTCGTGAACTGTGCGAACGAAGAAGTCTCCTTTCTTTCCCGCGCTCGGATCCTCCGCGTTCACCTTCGCAGAACCCATCAGCTTCGTTAGTTGACGGGACGGGAGCTGGCTACGCGCTTTACATCAGCCGCATTAATTGCGCTACACCCAACAGGCTGGTAATTGGTGCCTCATACTAACTCCTCCCCCCTCAAGAGTGTTACTGGATACTCGATGTCCAGTAACGTTATACAAAAACAAAAAAATCTTTCAAAATAAAACTCACTCTCGGTGCACGCACATGCGTGAACCAATTATCACTTCCATCTCAACAGGAGAACTTTTGCGTCTTTCGGCGAAATAGTCATAGTGACACATATACAACATACCTTCAAATAGTCCTCCGATGGAAAAAAACTCTCGTAACGCACAACACTGAATAACGTATTCAGATTGTTCAGTCCACAGTGCCAGTCAGTTCGCATTAGCTTGTCACAGGGCAAGCTTGTCACAGGGTAACCGAGAAATAGCCGACTTTTTACTAAAGCCTTTCATCATGTAACCACTTTTCGGTAACACACTATACCTAAACACTAAAGAAAGAAAACGCGAAACTTGTTTTAAAATAACCTTTCGTCACGTAAGATGCCTGTTTCATACCCGAAAAAAAAACAACGCAAACCAAAATTACCTTCAACAAATCCGGTAATGCAATCCTCCAAAGAACTATGGCTCCATTTTACACTTCAGTCGGGCACGCGATTGTCCTAATCTGGGGAATTTTCTTTTTAAACGGGCAATACGCAAGACGTAGAACCCCATCGTTCCACGGCCGAACCCCAATGCAAGCCGCTTTTTAACGCGCTTTCTCCTTTTCTTTTCTGAGAAGTTACCACCACAGAGGCCGTCGTGCGCTAACACTTTAGCTGGTTCCAATGACTGGCATAACTGTTTTCAATCCAACTGTGTCGTTTCAGTTACCCTGACGTGCGACCCCTTTTTCACCTGACGCCACAAATCAGCAATTGGCGCATCGCGTTTCTCTTTCCCGTCGCGATAATTTCTACAAAATGGACCCAGCCGCTCGCTGTCCACATTACATTCCGCAGCAGAATTGGAACTTTTCAAGTGCGCCTGCTCTACACGTGACGCGGACTTAGTCGTTTGCGGCTCCCTTGCTCGGCCGTCCTGTCTCTTCACTGCAAAATGCACAGCGTTAGCGCTAAGTCTAAAACCTCAAGACAAATGCTTTGGCTCCCTCATTAATGAATACTTCTGTGGTCTAACTTCCCCTCTTACACAGATGATCTCTCTTGTATTACCCACCTCTAGATCATTCATTGGCTTTTGCCAGTGAGGACGAAGACATTTGTAGTCTTCGGTAGTAATCAAGATGGAAACACTGGTATTTGACTGATCTGTCACTGCACATCGCAATTTCACCGACTGAACAAAGCTCTCTGACGAGGTTGGGAGACTGAGAGGTACATGCAGCAGGCGTGCGGTAACACCATGCCCAAAAGCGTCAGTTAGCCTTATTGTGCCACTGCTCTCACGCAAAATCTCAGCGGATACCTCATTCACCCTTATCACCGTTATATCCGCACCTGAATCAACTCGTGCCTCCTCCACGAAAATGTCAAGACGCGGGTCTCTCATGAGTTTTTCATGACAGCAGGGTGTCGCGATAACGGTGCTCGGCTCTCAAATGACCGCTCATTCTGGGCAGCTACACAAGAAACTTCTGCTTTATTGTCAGCTGTGTCACGTGACAGCTCGCAATCTCTTTGGAAGTAATTCTGCCGTCCGCATCAAAAACATACTCCATAATTAGGGCTGAAATTAGCACTAGCCGATGGTTTGGCTGGTAACCTATATTTAGAATTTTCTGGCCCGTCATTGCGGTAGCTGCCCTGCCTTCCGCTGCCGAGGCTTTCTTCAAAATTGGCGGCTACTTCCGCAATATCCCTGGGCCTAAACCAACCCTTTACTTCCTGAGGAGTTACCAGCGAGCGGAGATCATCTGGCAATAAATGTTTTAGCCTGTCCGCAATGAGCAGCTCCTGAAGACCTTCAAATGTTACCACTTCTCTACTTATAACGTAGTAAGTGAACATGGTCTCCAGGCGCGCCATCACTTGGCTTCACGATTCATCTGCCCCGCGTTTGATTTCCAGAAATATTCGCCGGTACTCTGTCGGAGTCATCCTCAGCTCCTGTAGCACCCTCGACTTCAAATCTGGGTACGGCATCACCCCAGCTTCTACCTGATTGGCCACGAACGTACGCAACTAGTCAGTTAAAAATGGCAACAGAATTGTGCCCTGAATTGCCCCAGGAATGCTCGGGGCCGCAAAAAGAGCGTCCACGTTCTTAAACCAAGCCCTAATCATCGGCTCACTACTGGGCATGGGCACAAGGACTGCTTTCAGCTATTTCGCGTACCGTGCGATACTAGCCTACCGGTTCCGGTTTTTCGACTCCTCTAACAAGGCACGCGATGACTTCACTTTCTCTAGCTCAAGCTTGAGGTTTAACAATTCTATCTTGAGCTGCAACTCGCGGGTGCGATCCAATTCATTCACACTGTCACCTTCCATCACATTTCTCTCGGAATCCGCCATCTCCCAGAGTGTGCCTGAACGCTAGTGCATTCAGTAAGAAAAAAAATTGGGGCCCCGAGAGAGCACAAACCAGGCCTCACCTTGCAGTGACGCGTCGACCGATGAACTTCACAGTAGGGACTGCGTCCGTCTTGTCACCAACGCTATGAGCGACGACCACTTCCAATGCAGAAGGTCTCCGCCCGATCACCCCTGTCGCTGACTCAGTCTGTCAAATCGACTGTCCCTGCTGCTCTGCTCCTGAAGCAGCAACCTGCAGTGCCACGCCGATAATTCCATCGCTCATTGACGACCTTTGTCTCTGCTCTCGTTCACTGACGCACAGCCAAACTCCAGGCTTCAGTGTTGACCGGCAGCCTCGTACCGATTGTCAATGCTGCTTCTCGCAGCGCACCAGCAGGTCCCGAAGCCGTCTTTTCAGCTTCCGGGACATCATTACTTTCCTGGCAGCGGGCTGTCCTCTCCACGTCAATTGCGCCAGGTAATTTTCTCCTCCTCGACTAGCTTCTACACTAGCTAGGGAGAGAAGATGTTTCAGGTTCGGAAAGGGTCCCTTCTCTGGTTCGAGTACACGGTGGCAGCGCGAAGGAAGAGCCGTAGTCCAGTGAACAGACTCTTTATTGCAGCCTCGGGCGTTTGCCCGAGTCCAAGCTCGAACCTCCGCTCTCTATTCCAGATTCAAACATCCTCTTTTCAACCCTTGGTTGAATAAAGAGTCTTCACACACACCAATCACATGTTGGGACTGGCGTCATCACAACCAATCGCAGAAACAGCTTTATGACAGGTACTACATTGGTTAAAACCACATTACCAAATAAAACACGCAAAGGGATCGGTTCTGCGCGTGTGACACTCTCTCCCATACCAGGCCGTGCTGCTTCCGTCGGCCGACTTCCGTCGGCAGCCGTTCTCACGCTCGAGCCTATCAGCTCTCTCATTACATGTTGCTTCGTAGGAGCCTCCCTAAGAGCGGTGAGTACACCGTTGGGCTCCGTGCGCTTACCAGGCGTGCATGCGACAGCGAGGCACCCCGACATCCTTACAGCACTCGGTAAGGACGTACAGCAGGGGAGGTTATGCTCGTCTCCCTGCCGCCACTATGTCTCGGTCAGCCTAGTGGTCGCGTCCCCGCGTGATTCTCAAAGGCACGTATGCATGCCAACAATGGCGTAAACTCAGACGGTGGCGCCTGACCTGCTGCTTGCCAGACGCTTTTCTGAGTAAGCCTTCTCCTTCTAATCCCGAACGTGGGCGACCTTGACGGCTCCACTCGTGAACTGCTCGAACGAAGAAGTCTCCTTTCTTTCCCGTGCTCGGATCTTCAGCGTTCGCCTTCGCGGAACCAATCAGCTTCGTTAGTTGACGAGACGGGAGCTGGCTACGCGCTTTACATCAGCCGAATTAATTGCGCTACACCCAACACGCTTGTAATTGGTGCCTCATACTAACTAATGGCATCTGCCATCATGTCCAATTTGCTGTCCTGTCTGCTGCTCTCACCAACTATATTTAGGGTGGGATATTCTATCATCTACTTCCGCGTTGCTTTGTTGTAGACAACGCGTCGTTTACCTCACTGACACCGACTACTTGCTTGACGACGACAATCAGAAGCCACTTCATCTGGTCGCTGCGTAAGACATCGAACTGCCGCCAGTACAAGAGCAAATTGTCAGCATTACGTCTAACGACTTCTATCACGGTGATTTATTGGTCCCACCTTCACCACTTTGCGTTCCTAAACGTATAGTTCTTCCGTCCGGTGTCGTTCGTTTTTGCAATGGCTCTGTACTTGTCACCGATGTAAACTTTACGACGGAGAAGATCTTACTGCAACGGGGCACTACTGTGGTCCATGTTGCCGACTTCGAACCTGTATCTGTCACGCCACTTCAGGCCATCGCATCCAAAGACCCTTCTCTCGGTGAGCATGTTTCTTCCTCTGCCTTTACCACCACTCTCAGCAGCGACTTGATCAATTCACAGAGGCAGCAGCTGCTCCCATTGTTACAGAAACATCCAAGTTCTTTCCATATCGGCTCCTCTAACCTGGGCCACGCTAATAATACAGCACATCGAATTCAAACAGTTGGGATAGCTATCATACACCGCCGACCCTACCGTATGTCTCTAGCTTAAAGAAAAATTATAGAAGAAAACGTTGCTGAAATGCTTAAACGGGAAGTCATCCGTCCCTCATCTAGCTCTTGGTCGTCTCCTATTGTTTTGGTCCGTAAAAAAATGGCTCTCTGCGTTTTTACGAGGACTACCGGGTAGTCATTAAAATCACACGCAAGGACGTGTACCCTATGCCACGCATCGGTGACGCCCTTTATTCCCTACAAGGTGCGGTATTCTTTGCAAGCATTCCTTGCGTTCTGGGTACTGGTAGATCCCCATGCATGATGACGATGAGAAGAAAACTGCGTTCGAAACCCCCGACAGGCTATATGAATTCAACGGGATACATTTCGAGCTCTGCAACGCACCTGCGACTTTTGAGTGCATGATAGATACCGTGCTGCGCGGCCTGAAATTGAAAAGTAGCCTTTGTTACCTGGACAACATTACCTTTTTGTCAACGTTTCCTGAGCACCTAGAATGATTGGATCAAGTTCTGATGTGTTTTGCCGGTTCCAGGCTCCAAATGAACCCTAAGAAACACTCTTTCGATAGCAAATCTATCAAGGTCTTAGGACACGTCGTTAGCAAAGATGGCGTCCGGCCCAACCCTGACAATATTTCTGCAGTTATTCACTTTCCGTGTCCCAAAAAACCAAAGGAGCTTCGCAGTTTCTTTGGCCTCGCTTCATATTTTTGCCGATTTATCCAGAACTTCGTTTCTATTGCTGCTTCATTAGAACATGCTACTTGTTTCCAACGTTCCTTTTCAGTGGTCTCAAGAATGCCACACGGCATGCGACCTGTTGCAGCGGTCCCTCACGTCTGATCCTCGGCTCTGCCACTTCGACGAAGCCGCACCGACTATCCTTGATACCGATGCTAGCCGCCTTGGTGTAAGAGCCGTTTTTCTACAACGCGAGAAGTCTTCGCTAGAGACAGTTGTTGCATGTGCCGGTCGCATACTCACCCCTGCCGAAAAGAACAACAGGATAACTGAGCAAGAGTGTTTGGCTGTGGTTTGGTCGGTGTAGAAGTTCCATCTCTTACTCCATGGCCATCACTTCAACATCGTTACGGACCACCATGCCTTATGCTGGCTTGCTACACTGAAGAACTTGTCCGGACGCTTGGGTCGGTAGAAACTACGCTTGTAGGAGTACGACTTCGACATAACTTACAAGTCAGGTAGAAAACATCAAGACGCCGACGCTTTTTCTAATTGCCCAATTCCAGCTACCCATATAAGAGTTGGTGAGAAGTCAACTGCCACATCTACCAAAGTTCATACGCTCGCGAAAATAAGGCAACCCTTTTCGGACGACGAGCCAACATTTACCTCCCGCCAGTGGTCCAATTCATACTGAAGACGTATGATGGACCACCTTTCGGGAGTTTCTCATCCATCAAACACGTGACTTCGTCGTCATTTCTTGCACTTTAAGCTGAACAATGGGCTTCTCTACCACCACGTCTACCACTCTGACGGTCAGCGCTGGGTTCCTGTACTGCCACGCTCTTTTTGATTTAAAGTGCTCGAAGCCTTACACGATGACTTGACTGCTGATCCTCTTTGTTTCAAAAAAAAAAACTCTTGACCACATTCAATGTCGTTATTACTGGCCTGCCGTTTCTTTTAGCATAGCGCGACACGTCGGTTCCTGGTACCCATGCCAGCGTCGTAAACTGCCGACGGCTGCACCTGCTGGACCTCTACAGCCACTTACATACCCTCCAATGCCGTTCGAGGTTGTAGGTGTCAACCTTCACGGGCCTCTCTCCGTCAGATCTGCTGGCAAATGATGGATAGTGACTACCGTGGACTGCCTGACACGCTACGCTGAGACTTCCTCTGTTATTATAGGCTCAGCTGTGGAAGTTCCAGACTTTATTGTTCACGCCATAATCCTGCGTCATGGGGCTCCTCGTGTATTGCTTAGTGACCATGGCAGTGTTCCTGTAACATAGTGTAAATTAAGTACTGGGCGCTTCTGGAACAACTCACAAGACAGCTTCAAGCTACCACCCTCAGACAAATGGTCTCACAGAAAGATTTCACTGAACTCTTGCTGACATGATAGCCATTTACATCCAACCCGACCACAAAAACTGGAATATTCTTTATACCATTCCTGACCTTCACTTACAACACCACCGTTCAGCGAACAACTTGCTACTCACCGTTTTACCTCGTCTACGGACACACCCGACAACTTTTCTTAACATCTCCTTCTTTAACAGCCATGGAAATTCGTGTCAGTCTTCTAGCGAAGAATACAATTCCCGCCTGGCCCAGTCTCTAAATCAGGCTCGCATCAATACTGAAGCGAGACAGCACGAGCGGAACGTCATCTATGACGCATCTCATCGCGTTGTGTCTTTGTTTTAGAACAGACTTCGAACAGATACATTGTTTAGAACAGATACATTTAGAACAGATACATTGTTTTAGAACAGACTTCGTCAGTCTATTGTGTGACACCACTAGTCGCCCCAACGGACCGCTGCTACCACAGCACAAAGATTGTCCACGTTTGTCGCATGAAAATTTTCACACGACGTTCCCCGTCACTTTGCCTTGCGGCGGCCAAGCTGTCCGCTTTCAACTGGGGAGATTAGTGTGGGTGTTTGTTACTTACATCGTTCTCATCCTTGCATGATCACAATCACCATCATCGGCTTGTCTCTTTGTCCTCATTGCCACTCTGGGTCATCATTATCGTCATCGTGTGTGTACTGGCTCTGGTTGTTCGTTTTGCGAGGTCTTTCCTCAAATAAACGCTGACGCAACCAAGACTACTAATACTTCATTATACTTCTATTCCTCATTCATTAACGAGGGTTTTGTACTGGCAGACTTGGTGCCTTAGGTTGTATACGAGGGACTATTGGTCAGCTGCCAGCTCGCAATAAGCTCACGTGCTACGTGACGCCACACAGGCTTATAACAGAGTGTGTCAAACTCGTTGCCATGGCTACAGATGGCGCTGACTGACACTCCCACGTTTAAATTCACATATATACCCAATAAAAAGGCTCAGACGACGGCAGCCGTGGTAGTTCAGTGGTAGAGCATTGAACGCGTTATTTGAAGGTCGCATGTTCGGTTCTCGTCCAAGGCAAGTCATCTTTTCTCTTGCATCATACTTGTGTTCTGGCCGAGTAGACGGAATCTAGAAGACTGCCTAATAAAGCAATTATTCCTACATGACAACTATCAAGGCAGGGAGAAGTAGGAGATAATTTATTCAAAAACTCAAGTTTCGATTTCACTTGTTCTCAATAATACACACTAATGAGCAGCAAAAAATCTTGCATTGGCAAGCGTGTAAGCGCTGCCGAAGGCATATAAAACTAGCACTAAAAATAGGGAGACCAGTAAGCTTCGCCTTTAAGAGTTGATCGCGATAGCGTAATCTGGCCCTTAGTGCACCCTTAAACCACTTAGTGCAAACTTAATAATATGTTTTGTTACACACACACACGCAAACCAACGCACAGAAACGCACGCGCACACAAGCGCAACGTATCTATAGTAATGCAGTGACGGTGAAGTGTGGCCCCTTCTCTGTGCTAGAATGGCGCTCTGCAGTTGTCGAGACACGTTTTTCAAACTGTCTCACAGATGGCGCACACACACATGCGAATAGTACATACAGGTTTTTGATCTACAGCAAGAGCCGCATGGCCTCCAAGATACACACCGTGCACGAGCCATCTCTCACAATGCCTCACAGATGGCAGCACAATATCTGGTGTTTGCTGTTGGCTTCATCAACGCCTCTGAAAAGCATGACATGTTTTCCGCTAGATGGACATACTTGTCTAATTTTGGGCTGTTTGATAGTTCCTGTGTGTTTTTAGTGGCGATGGCTGCACTATACCGTTATTTTACAACGTAGTTTGATCGCCTCCGGAATGCACCTACAAGTCGCCGAATGTGCTCGTTTCCTTCGTGACACATGTCGAAGAAAATGCGTTAAGGAGACTTCTTCTACTACATGACAATTATGTAGTGTAGTTTTCCGAAAGAGCTGCAAGTCACGTAGTGGCTTTGTGGTAGAACACCTGCTGGTCACATGAACGGCCCGGGTTTGATCATCAGTGGGACAGAAAATGTTATTCTTTTTTATTTGCTTCTTTCTTGATTTTTTGCTCATGGATGATATTTAGCTCATAACGAACGATGCTGACACTGATGGCGGAAGTTTTACGACACTAACTCTCTAACGCAATAGACGTCACACTGCCCAGGCGGCGCTGCGAGAAACGCGACCACTAGCACCCTCATCGATGCGCCAGCCATAAATGGGTAGTGCAAAGCGAATTGTCCGCAAGCAAACGCAGATAGGTGTTTTTTTTTCGTTTGAGTTGAGTCGCGATTGCCTGAAAATCAAGGGCCTGACAAGTTCCCTCTTTCAATCTAGCCTCACTTCAGTAAAGTAGGAAGCTCGTTGAAAAAAACTGTTGGTTCAATAAGTACGACAGATTTTCCAGTTAATTCGGTGTACTGCAACTGACACTTTAGGTGCAAGCGAGTATCGCATGATATAAAGTTCGAGGCGAGCACTCCGACTTTAGTTCTGTAACACCTAAGTACTATAAACATGGGTATACATGTGATGTCAAAGCCATGAAGTGCATGCACAAGCAACCCAATTTATGATTGATGGTACGAAGCATGCTTTATCCGGCTCGAACAGCCCTGAAGATTGTCGCTTTTGCAGTTACATTCTCTATCCTTCTTTCAATTGCTGTGCGTTGAATTGTTTTATCACGCATGCTATGGTATTCTGTTGATGGTTGTCACCCGTATGTACATATTGCGAATGGGAATACGTGCGCGCCCACTTTCTCGGTGTACAACGAAAGCAAAAATTGCGGAGACCAACGGCAAGAAAAGGCCTGATTGTGGTCGCGATCATTTTGCAATTGACCTGTATCGCGTACGTGTTTGCATTTCCTAGTTAAAGCCGGAACCTAAAACCTTGAAAACACTCAGGCGTAATGGTGTGCAACTTCAGATCATCGGTCGTCGTGGCGTGTGCGATGTTTATCACGCACGTCACCTGTCTGCCGCAGCACAGTGCGCACCATGGTGAGAGGCTATGTTAGGCTTCCTAATTGAAGTCATCATAGTTATCCGTGAAGGCTACTCAAAATAACAACAGGAGACCTACGTTATCCCAATTTCTCATGCAAAAGTCTGAGGAGAACGCGAGGAATTCACTTAACCAAAATGTTCGCAATGGCCCGCATCCAGCAATGTTGCTGTTCTGCTTCACAGAAGCTGCCAAAATAAGTAAAACTGGAGCCCTTTATGTTCGTAGTAATTCAAAACGCAACAGTAGCATGAACTGGTGTCTTTTTTGTACAGCGTGGGCCTGTTGCGTCTTCTCTTGTTTTCGCCGTCGTTTTGGCGAGTAAACCAGTAAGCACTTCACAGCGGTTTGGTGACGCGTTCTACTAAAGGAGATAAGTTTGTAGCTTTTTTCTGGGTGTGAAATTTGCAAATACACCTAAAATTTTGCTCAATAGGTGTTTCACACACTGTAGTTGCACCTTGTTACGCAGCAAACTGTTCAGGGGAGTCGGGCTTTGCACTATCTAAAACTGCGTGGACAGGTAGTGCTGCGTGTCCCCAAAACTCTAAAGTCTGTCGTCTATCGCGTTAAAATTTGTTGTTAGATTTGAGGGTGGAGGTTTAGTAGTCAAATTAGTGTTTTCATACTTCATACACACTAAAATGCAATGCAAGATGTTGCCTGGTCTAACAAGTAGCGAGGAACCCACACTTGACCCTTCAATCTTCATGCATATAAATAAGCCACCTATCCACCTCCCAGCTCTATATGCGTCGGCGTTCACATGAGAGCAATGACCTGTATAGGTAGATATTCAGTAATACAAAGGGCAGTTCGTTCAGCAGATGCGACTTGCACTGAAGGTACGCATGACAGGTTTCAGTCTCTAACATGCGCTGTAACATTGTTAATGGTTCACCACATACAATTGATGCTTTTATTGCCTACTCTACACAGACGACAACGATTGATGAAGTTATCTTTACGTTGCCGTTGGAATCTACAGCAGAAAGATCACAGACCGAGGAAGATGAATATTCTGTGACGTGGACGAAGAGCACGGTATTGACCTCTTGAAAAATTTTCTGAAGAGCATTTGTCTTTTAGATTAGTCGCTAAGTATGATAAGTAAGATTCGTGTCTTTAAGAATGGGAAGTATGTGTATATTCTTCTGTATGTTGTGTTCAATGGTATATGCAGCACTGGCGCCATAGGTTAACTTAATAAAGATGGAAGCCAAGGTGTTTCACCCTAATTTTGAGGTCAAGAGTCCAGCGCATTCAGATGTTTAGTGGTCTTCGCTAATTTTTGTAGAGAATAGATCACGCCTGTCAGGGCCAGGTGTCAGAGGCTTCACACATGATCGCTAGAGTGATTCTGTAAACGCGGTAGAGAAGAGTGATGATAAGTTTTCCTCTGCAAAAGTATTGTGCATCCAGCGAGTGTTTCGTGATTCTACTAAACACCAAAATATTGCCGATGATATTGCCACAGGGCAGTAGTGGGATTGGGGCATAAATTGGTAGAGGGTATTTGCTTTGAAAAAAGACTACGAAGGGGATTGAGAATGGTCGCAGCTTTTCAGTGTACCAGCAATATCTACAAGAAGTATCTACAAAGAAGTATCTACAAGAAGAAGTGTCTACGAATAGCGAAGAATTCTGTTTCTCAAAAACATCTGCTCACTGTTTGCGTTTCTTTCATAGTAACGTCAACTACTAAAGGTTCTGAAAATACTGCCAAGTGTGCACGCACTTTTTCTCTGGCACAGTCCCCCTTATGCCTCCCCTGCAAAAAAAATGAATCTCTGTATCATTTTCTTTCAACGTGTAGATTATTTACGAATAAAGAAAGGATTGATAAAAAAACCACTTCAAAGGATGACTTTAAATTGATCCCTCTTATGGTTCTTTGTTTTAGAGCAACTGAAGAGTGCTTTAGCCACTGGAACGTTTCCAACGATGTATGCGAATTCCGAAAGGAAAAATATCAATAGATTGTTAGGTTTAGGCGCAAATTCTCTTCGTGAACCCTATAGAGTGGTTGGTTTTCTTTTATTCTTTTTTATATATTGTAATTTAAAGACACGTTTTACGAATGTGTTCATTCTTAAAACATCCATATTTAAACGCATTCGGCTACCACAACAAATTTATCTAAAAAATAAAGTACTGTCTGCTTCGTGGCCGCTCCTGAATGTGAGTTGCACCACGACCTTCAAGAACAGCCGACAACAAACCAATCATGGTTGTGATGACAGCTCAATCAGCTGACAAGATACATGGGTGTTTATGTGAATCATTGTGTTCCCCAAAGTTGGCGACCACGGATGCTTGGTGCATAAGAACTGTTCATTCCACCACTTCTGCTCAGTGCATTGCAACCGAATTCCCAAGAAAATGGAACATCGTTCATCACCACACTCAAGCTTCCAGAGTTATGGCAAGCTGATTTTGAGTTCTGGTTCATACACATCGAAGCGCTGTTTTGCCGTAATTGCATCGCATCGCAGAACATCAAGTACAACTATATCGTGAGTGCACTCCACCCCCACCCCCCCGTTACTGATTCACAAGGCTTTTCAGGCTTCAGCACCCCTTGCCCCTTACGACACCCTGAAACAGGAGTTACTACAACGCATGACTTGATGCATTTAACGGCTCCTATCATTGGAGGAACTTCGCAACAGAAAGCCATCCGAGCTGCTTTGCCGCACGATCCAGCAGCTCGGAAGCAATCTATCTTCAATGAATTCGAGAATCTACCTTAGGCTCCTCACTCAGCACACACCGAATAACTACGGAGGATTTAATGCACTTTACGTGCGATTCAGCAGCTACGTCTATTAAAGACTTGGAAACAAAGACAGAGCTGATTGTGGGGACTTTCCATTATTTGTATCTGTCATTGACTATTGTAACACACCAGTATTGATCCAATCACAGGTAAAGCAGTGGCTTTGAGGACTCAGAGCCTCAAACACATCGCCTGATACGCAAGTGAATAAACTAACTACTGAGCTAGCTTTCTTGCGCTTCTCTGCGAGCGGATACCAGTCACGTGCTCCAACGCCCAATCAAAGCAACTCCCGCACTTCATCTGCCTACATTTGCTGGTAACACGCCAGGTACATCAGTGCCATGCACGTCACGTCACTCTCGTGCACGTCAGTGCCATCCGCCGTGGAACTCTTTGGGAAACCGCAGGGCCAGTCACAGATGACAGCTAGTACTACCAGCCTTACGTTAAGCCATCTTTTCTTTATTTTTTAATAAATGTATGTAAGGAGAGGTTGGCCGTCTTTTCTTTGTCACCCACTACGAAACAAAAGTTCCCTACCTCGTACACACTGGCACAAAATTTGGTGGTCTCCCGCTACATTTCGGCACGTATGAATGCTAATGTGCGTTGAGCGTTGTTGTGTATCCAGTGCCAGCGCGCCAAGGTCAAGACACGCCGTCAGCACGCCTACTTGTTTTATGTTACCACGCGTTCGTTCTTGCCATTCTTACGTCAATATTATGAATCTGTTGCCATTTCCGTAAACCAGCGTTACATACTCAACTGTATTGACAGGCCGCTTGGTGAAACCAACGCCGCTAGGCATCATCCCAGCAGAATCTATTGCACAGGCTCTCGAGCACACATGAGTCACTCATTATGGCGTGCCACACATCATAACAACAAACCAAGAAAAATTATCTGAGTCATCCCTATTTCGGGCTATCTCTCACCTTCTGGGTGTAACACACATACTAACTACACATACCATCCAGTCGAAACAGAACGCTAGAACGCTTGCACAGTCAACTGAAGGCATCAAGGCGTTCGTAAAATTACAATTCTATGAACAGAGCACCTGCCTTTGGTTCTGCTACATCTTCGCACCACAGTGAAAGAAGAAATGCAGTATTCGTCTGCAGAGCTCCTTTTCAGTATGACACTTTTTCTACCCGGCGAGTTCTTTCCCTCGGAACCGACAGCAGCTGAGGTACACTCTCATATCAACCACCTCTGAACTACAATTGCTACTGTTGTACCACCGCCGTTTTGTCATAAATTCAAGACCGTTTATACTTATTTATTTATTTGTTTATTAGCACCCCAAATGTCCCATGAGGGGTATTATAATACGGTCTAGTATAACTAGTGCATGGTGGTTTGTATTGACGCCTCGAAAGATGTATGGCTAGAGTGGTGCACCCCGTTCACAGGAATTGATTCCAACCCTTTGCAGTCTGAACAAAAAATGGTTTCATGTGAGTGGTACTGAGGGCTGCTGGGGCATAAACTGCTTTTGGGTGGTCATTATGGTGTGAAGAACGATTCAAGAGAGCGATTATAGCTTGTTGATGTAGAAGGTAATAGAACCTATGAAAACGACAATCTTTAAGTTTTGCGGCGCTGCTAAAGGGTTCGAAGCTGAAGACATAACTTGAGTTGGCTGACACTGGTGTGATAAGAATGGTCAGAAAGAAGACACCTAGCTGCACGATTTTGTATAGGTTCTAGAGTTGGTGGGAGGTTAGTTTAATGTGCGTCCCAAACTGAGCAAGCGTAAACAAGTTTTCGTTGAACAAGTGTTAAGTTTGCTGGTAGTTTTTTTACCGGGAAAGGAACAAAGCGCAGGTCACGACGCAGATAACCAAGCGCGCCATTAGCCAACTTTCGACGTTACAGGTATGAACAGACCAGGTGACGTTATTACATAGGTGTACACCAAAGTATTTCTACAAGGAAATTGCTCGTATTTCTGAGCCACCCATTGTGTACTTAGAAGAAATGAATGATTCATGATGGTGAAAAGTGTGAAGGGATGTTTTCCTTACGTTCGAAAGATTAGCCATTTGTTACACCATGTTTTTGAATAAACGTCAGACTGTAAGGTGAGGATGTCGGCGGTGTTAAGTGTCAGACGATAAATTGAACAGTCATAAGAAAACAAATCTTCAAGTACAACCGTTTCGTGAGTTCCTAATGTACCTTGTAAAAGCAGTGACCCTAGAACGGTGCCATGTGGCACGCTGGAGACAACAGAACGTGAGGGAGAGGAGGGTTAGTTAGCGTATACGAATTGTTGACGGTTAGACAAGAAGTCACAGAGCCGAATGTGAACAGGAGGGCAGAAATGCATTCTAGAAAGCTTTAAAAAAGCCATTTATGAGGAACCTTGTCAAATGACTGTTGAAAGTCTGCAGGAAAGGATTCAGCAGGTGATTTTGATTGAGGTTAGAGGATACGTCAAAGTTGAAATGAGCGAGTTGCGTTTCGCAAGAGATGAGATTTCGAAAACTATCCTGCTCAGGATAAAAGAATTGATTAGACGCAAAAAATTTACCACGTGCAATTAAATTGTATGCTCTATTAGTTGGGAAGAGACACTCGTGTGGAAAATGAGACAATAGGTATTACATGTACATGATGGGTCTTTTTTGTTACTGGAACAATCCTGCTTACCTTCTAATCTTTTGTCATCATTCCAGACTTCTGAAAGATACAACTAAGGCACTGATCTATTCTAACCTAGTTAGCATGTACAGTGATCACCTGTTTTTCGTCACACAGTCCTTCCTGTTTCCAATTGTCATACTAAGACACTTGTCTGCATATATTTATTGTTTATTATGGTGCCTCGATAACAATACTCAAGATGTGTTTTCTTTTTTCTGTGCTTCGTTTCTTCTCGACTCCTGTTTTTTGTTGGTGTACCATTGGTAAACTTCGTACTTGGTTATCGTTCAAATAATTATGTATCATTGTTCTATGCCGTAATGCTGTGTTCAGTGATTATGTGTTTTTTATTATTCAGCTCTTTCTTAATTCAAACGTCGAAAGTTCTGACAGTGACGCTCACCCCTGTAATAATCCCAATGGGGGGATTGATAGTATTCTGTAAGTAAATAAAAAATAAGGACATACTGACGACGGGGTTAATATTATTTAGCAGTGCAGCGTTTCCCCTGCCAGCGCCATCTGAAGACGTTAATTTGAGCGTGTCAATTAGTTTAGCAATTCCTTTTGCTTGAAACGTTATACCAGAAATTGGCAGGTGGTATAGATAGGGGCACTCATGAATGTCACTGCAGGCCTCAGAAGTGAATACAATTGAATAATCAATACTGAGTACAACCTTTATGTTGTTGTCAACTATAGGCTCGTTTTTGTCATAAACAAATGCTAATGATTGAAGTGGCTTTGGGTTAAATTATTTTTAAAACTTTTTAGGGTTAATACGTAGCAATGTTGGCAGTGTTTGTTAATAAAAAGAGCGTTTAGCGCTTGTGGTCAATGAATAGAAATAATTTTCTGTTGCACGGAATTTCTCCCAAACAGATGCACAATTTGAGCATTTAGCTGAGAAGAATGAGGTCTTGTTTTGTTGTTTACACGTTTTAGTGTGCTGTTGAACTGTGAGCTTGAAGGGCGTTCTCTTACAAAAATTGTTGGGATGAATGTTTCTGCGAGTACTATTAGTTTGTTCCCAAAAAGCGTCCGAATAATTTCCACGGTGCGCTTCTAAAACTCAGTCAAATACTGGCTGTATAAATCAGTCAGCGTGGCGTTGATGCTTACGTATTCACTTTATTCTTAAACTTTATTTCATTTTTTTTCGTGCTCGTGGATACCTGACACGTAGGTGCCGCAAGTAAAACAAAATGACCGCTTAATCCGGGAAAGTGTGTTGCGGGAGATACACTATGAGCATGAGATGATAAAACGAGGTCAAGTATATTTCAAAGTCGCCCGTCTACACATGTGGGATTCAACACTTATATGTTAGTGAGAAAATGAGGCACATGTTAAGAAATGTACTTTCAGGGTTTATTAATTTATTTATTTACAGTACCTACAGCACCCGCGAGGGGCATTAGTGTAGGGGGGAGATAATGATTTCGAAATGCAGAAAGGCGACAGTCCATTAACACTGAGTTGAACATAAAGAAAATACAGATACATAATAAAGCATCCAATGGTGACACGTAATGAACATTGACGTGTGTGAAGGTACAGCAGGAAGAAAAAAATACATATGTATAAAATGCATATGCACACACACATATATATATGTACATATATATACACGCATAAATAAAAGAAGGCGGAAAAAAAAGGGCTCGGACCCACTCTGACGCTAGCCAAAGTAGGTCAGAGCCCACTCTGGCTAGCGTCAGAGTGGGCTACGTTATATTAGGGAAATTGAAGTCACTGGAGAGAATCCAAACTGCATTACAACAGAGTGAAATAATTGTTAACCAAGCTTCGTGAAAATGAACCAAGAAAGAGGCATCTGTATCAGGTGGCCAATAGCATACACCGATAAGAGTTTGAGGTTACAGAGTAGTACATAACACACACAAAACTTTGGGGGATGAATGGATGTTACTTATCTTGCAGGACAGCCTTGAAGGAAGGCTATCAGAACAATATCACCTTGTTAATTATCACAATCACGTCTAAGCTGTTGAAATCTGGAAAGATTTAACTTAGATTTTTGTTTTCGACAGTTGGTTGAGCCATGTTTCAGTTGGTCCGACGAGTTTACAATCGGTGCTCGCGAGCAGATTATGAAGCCAGTCGTGCTTAGACAACACGCCTGTTATGTTAGTGTAGAAACAGGATAAATAGCGTAGGTTGGGTTTCGAAGAGGTGATAGCAAGTGGCTATGAAATGGACACAATGCTATGTGTTTGATTGACTGATTGATATGTGGGGTTTAACGTCCCAAAACTACCATATGATTATGAGAGACGCCGTAGAGAAGGGCTTCGGAAATTTCGAGTACCTGGGATTCTTTACGTCCGCCCAAATCTGAGCACACGGGCCTACATCAACATTACCTCCATTGAAAATGCAACGCCATGTGTTTTATTATTGTACTTGTAAGGATTGTTGTCAAGGATGAGCCTTTCGTGGTTAAAGGGCTTTTGCTGGGATGTTCCAAACACGAATAACTGCGTCCTAGCTGGGTAATAGGTGAGTATGCCTCTGAAACTCTTAGATTTGAGCCTTCAAGTTTTTTAGCGCTAGCCGGGTGTTAGGTGAGTAATTCTCTGAAACACTTAGATTCGGCCCTTTGAGCTGTTTAGTAGTTGAAAGAATAATGCTTCATCTAGAAATGAGATGGTCAAGCAATAGCAGGTCTAATTCTATAAACATTAAATCAGTCTATTCTGTGAGCCCGCACACTATCTGTGGAACGTGTTTATTTTACAGCGCAAGCTGTTGATGATGATGATGATGAACCTTCAGCTTTGCTGGCACTCGCCCACAAAGGAGGATCGGCCGAGAACCGGGCGGCAGGATCATCAAGTGTGCTAAGTCAGACATTCAGGTAGTCTCGTAGCCGTAAATAATAACAATAGGCTAACAGGGTAATCTCTTTGTTGCCCTTATGTACTCGCACACAGCAGAGAAAACCTCCCTGTGGCTATAACCTATTGTAATCCCTCCGAAGGATAAAATTAGTTCCACGTTTATTTTTAAACCAAGCTTCTCAACTGGTTCAACCTGGTGTCTTTTCCTTTGATAAGCATATCGTTCACAGGTTATGAGATCATAACTTGGCTCACGCGCTTATGAGATTACAACTCGGGTCACGTGCGGCCCCGCAGTTGTCCACTGCCGACGCCACCACCGGTGTTCACAACCACTTCGCAAGAATTAAAAAAACAGTTTCAAGGACACAGTGGGCTTCGGACCCGGGTGTACTGCGTGGCATCTCAGTATTCTACCATTAGGGCATGCTGTTGCTTAGAACTGCTTCGCTAATTCGTCTTAGGCGGGCTCTATCTCGGGGAAAAATCGCGTTATTATGAGTCTTAAAGCGTTTTAGAACAGGAAAAAAATCAGGCATCACAAAGTGCGAATAGCGTACAGAGTGGGTTATCCGATTCTACAACGTATTACTAAAGCATGTTATTGATGACCTATTGCTTAAGGCGGACACCTACTCCAGGTATATTTTCTCATCATCGTCAGGCACTGCATGAACATTTGGCACAAAATCCTTGCAAGTGTTTTGTGGATACCATACTTCTCAGTAATTGACAAAAAATTAGCATACCAAATGCCGGCCTGCTACCTAAAATCAGTATTACTATTGCCTGTAGTGGCTACCCAGCAAGTGTGCTCGCTGCAGTTACCGAATGAGTGTTTAGAAAAGGCCCTGAAAGACTGCTCTTCTAGCTTTCGCTGTGACTGTGCTGCGTCTTCCGCGGAGGCCCGGTTTTTTTTTTGCCATACCGTGTTTTCAAGTATATCGTCAATATAATCTAGGTTACCTGCTCAAGGGTTCCTTTGTCAAGACTGTGGCGTCTTCGAAAGGTTCGTTTAATTTTACCGAACTACATATTCGTGAAAGAAATGCAAGAAAATTCTTAGACTCATCTCAAAATATATTACTTTGCTGAATGTTCACTGGATACGGAACAGCATTGTGCAGCACAGCAGAAATCAAACCTGCATCATGTGATACACTGTGAAACAAATTTGGTGATTTTATTTACCCTCTCAACAATTAAGCGCCAGGACAAAGCTAACCAGATAATTGACGTCTGTGTGCAGTGCATCTTGCGTAGCTTGTTGCTCTTAAACAAACTCTAACAGCTTTCCGATTTACCTTAAATACTCAGCTAGCTAGATATACGAGACTTCCATTTCGCGCAGCCATTACTCCGATCTACTGCCGCGTCTACGTCTGTGTAGAACGTGCGGGCAACCGGTTTTTATAATGTGCATCAACGCATGCCCCCCGTTTAGAGTGTGGTAATTCTTCAAAAGTTTTGATGTGGCAGCGCCTCAGGCATCCGCAACGTTTCAGCTTATGCAACGCCTTGTTTCAACGTGAACGTGGCACCTGCCGCCTTATCACCCGTCTCAGTCGTCGCGAGTCTAACAAGATGACCAGATCTCATGTGCCAGAGCACACGAACCATTCTAGAAACGCATGAAAAATAATTTCTGTCCCAAAGAATTTAAAGAAAGACTTCTGTGGAAGTGAGCAAAAAGCGTTACAAGGGACAGCCGATGAATGCCTCTCGTGTAAGCATCACCAGTATTGCAATGTATGATGTTTGCTATGACGTTTCCTTTGCTCCTTCGTGTATCCACACCTCATGCTGGTGCCCCTTTCGCGCAGACCCTCATAGCGGTAAGAGAGTGCTGGCGACTCTTTTTGTGAGCGTAAATGCTTGTGCATGACTTCTGACATCGTTTACTTTCTTTTCAGGAGTGCTGGGAATTCGCTGCTGCGCAGAGTAGCCACGTTTTTTGAAAATTTATTGGATATCTTCAAAACCAAGGAATACTTCAAATGACAAGCAACAGGCGCTTGGTCTTCATACCACAATTCAAGCATCACTCGAGGCGTAGCTACTAGTACAAGAAACTCGCCTTCTCCAGAGCCCAACTGGCAGAGCAGTCCTGAGAAAATTAGGGCGCAATACGTTAATACAAAAAGTTGGCAGATCCCAAGTACAATGGGAATCGATGATATGCGAAGCATGAATGAGAAATGTTGACATGCCAGTTTAATATCAGCACAACGTTACGTGGTGGAGGTAAATGATGCCGTGCATGACTTCCGTGTCATGGTTAATATGTTTGGATGTGTCGTTTACCTTCGTCATAATTCACGTCTGGTGATACCAAATTTAGTATATGGGGAGCCAGCGGAATGGCCGCGAGCACACTATGAGCGTGGTATGCTGTCATGTCCTTACGTAACAAGCGTGTCAGGGATATCATGTTTGCACCAGTCGTATATTTGGTCATCCAACGACGTCACGTTACACCGAATTTCGGTATAGGGGGAACTAGTGCAACAGCCGCGAGTGTATCATGAATGACCCTATATACTCCACTGTAGCGTTGGCGCGCGTGCACGCTGGGCACAGTGACGCTACAGTAGCAAAACATTGACACTTTAAACTGTGACGCCAGGCGCGACCAGCGTCTCTCAGCGCGGCCAGCTAGCAACCAGCGCGAAAATGGACAAACTGCATTTTGCGCCGATGGTTTACCAAGACAACACTGCAACTCCCTCTTACGCCGGATGCGATGAAACGCGCATGCGTCAAAGCAATGCAGCGCGCACCTGCAAGTATATGGCAGGGTCGGTGCCTGGTGTGCCAACGCTGGCGTGACGCGGCGAAATGAACACCGGTGAGCACGCGCAGCGCGTCACGTCAAAATGTATAGACGCCTTGACTGTGGCTTGTAGTCATGTCTTCACATGACACGCACGTGATGATTACCATGTTTGCAACAGTCAACACTTTCGTCAGCCATTGACGTCAAGTAATACAAAATTTGCATATTTCAAGCTAGCGAAACAGCCGCGATGGCCTCATGAGTGTGGCATGTAGTCATGTTGCTCAGTCAGTGGCATGAAGTCATGTTGTGATTATCATGGCGTATGTCTTGATTATCATGTTTGGATGTGTCATTTACCTATGTCGTCCATTCATGTACCGTAATATCAAATTTTTATTACTGACGCTAACAAAATGGCCGCAAGCGCATCATGAGCGTGCCTTGCAGTCATGTTGTTACATGACACGCATAACACAATAATCATGTTTGCACGAGTCTCATAGCTTTGTCGTCAATTGACGTCCCACTATAACAAATTTGGTATAAGTGAAGCCATCGAAACAGCCGCTAGTGCATCATGAGCGTGGCATGTAGTCATGGTGTTAAATGACACGCATCTAATGATTATCATGTTTGCACCAGTCGCATAACTTCGTCATTCATTCACGTACCGTAATATCAAATTTACGCTAACGAACTGGCCGCGAGCGCATCATGATCGTGGTATGTAGTCTTGTTGTTACATGACCCGCATGTTTGTAGCTTGTGTTCACCATGCAATCATGTAATACCATACCAGTTTTGCAACATGTCATGTGAACGAAACCAACGCAAAAGCAGCAAGATCATGAAATGCATGTGATGACATTCATGACATACGTGTTATGATTGTCATGCTATGACCACTCAAATATGCTCGTCATACAGTCATGTTATGCCATATGAAGTTTGGTATCGATACCATTATTTAAACAGCCAGGCGAACTGAACGTCGTAAACAAATAGATAGATAGATAGATAGATAGATAGATAGATAGATAGATAGATAGATAGATAGATAGATAGATAGATAGATAGATAGATAGATAGATAGATAAGCTCGAAGCCGCCGAAGTTTGCTTAGAAATGCTGCGCATTTAAAACACCAAAAAACTGAAGAGATACCAAGCGAACTGAGAATAGTACACCGCATTGCCAATACGAAGCAACAGGGATTCTACTCTGCATGCTAGGAAAAGATTAACAAGGGCTGGCTGCATTGACAAAATGAAAAGATTTTAGAACACGGCCAGATTCACTGACGCAACGCCTGATGAGACCAGTGCAAAGAGAGCTATGTGTGTAGTCATCGAATGCAGAGGGAAAATTAGAGCCTGCGCTTTAGTAGATCGGGCCTCGACAACACAAGCAGAGGAGGTCACCATAGCACCCGCAATAAAAGAGGGATGGACGCAAAACGCTGCATTAACTATCATTACAGAATCGCAAAATGTTGCACGAACTACTTAAAGAGCAAAATTGGAGCACAGGCGCTCTGTATATTGGTTGAGACAGGAAGGGACCCCACAGTAAATTACGTACAGATTGTGACTTGGGAACAGGGGAGCAAGGGTGTGACAGGGAACCAGCATGCGGACGAGGCAGCTCGAGTCTTTACAAATCACCGAGTCACTCAAACTCAGCAATAAAGGACCCTACACCCCTGGACCTTTGCTCGTGTGCTCAGATTTGGGTGCACGTTAAAGAACCCCAGGCGGTCGAAATTTCCGGAACCCTACACTACGGCGTCTCTCATAATCATATGGTGACTTCGGGACGTTAAACTCCACATATCAATCAATCAATCAATGAATCAATTCTGGAACTTTGTTTCAGAATCGATTATTAAAGGGGTGGGGCCACCAAATTTGTCGCATGCGTGATCTTTGCTGTCAGCGTTTCCTTCAGCTTCAAGAAGCGTTATACACGCACCCAGATTCATGTATTTTGCTAAATAATTTATTATGGCTGCACTTACGCGGACCATTTTCAGTTTAGCTTGCGCGGCGCAGAGTCGGGCAGTGACGTCGATGCATAGGTGACTGGGTCACAAGACCACACAAGGCTCGGACGCACATCATGCTGAAATTTGTCTGCTCTCATACACACGTGCCTCACAAGCGTCAGCCAAACAAGCGCGCTGACAGTTGCCATAGCCAGCTGCAGTAGCATCCAGGCAGTTGCAAGGCAAAAGGCAACCAGAAGGAAACAAAGCGCTTATATTTACAAGGTTTATACAATACGCTGAAGGAGGAACAGGCAGCCCCGCTGTAGGACGCGCACAGCGTCTCTTATGGACGCCTTCGTTGTCCGTAAAAGACGCATTGAGTGTCTCTGAAAGCACCCAGTGTCCTTGACGGATACACACAGTATCTTTGCAAGGGACGCCAGCATACTCGTAACAACAGCCTCATTTTGAAGATGGCGGAGGAGACCCACGTCACTACGAATCTCGTGTGACATCGCAAGTGCCATTGGTTACACCCAGGTTACACCCAGCGAGTATAACGTAGCGACCCTTTCTTTTCAGATTGTGCTCAATGTACATGCCAATAGCTGCTAATGGGGATCGCAGCGTGCGCGTTACCTAAAGGCCGAATGATGCTGTCTCTCATTTCCCCTTAGCAGCCATTAACATGTGCATTGAGCACTATCTCTTATTGTTCAACAACGCACAGAAGAAATCTCTCACCGGAACCACCTTGGAGGTCAAAAATTTCTCACCGGCACCACCTTGCAGGTCAAAGCATAAGACTGGTTACATATTACGACGGGACGCGGGACGAATGGGTGCCGCTATGAGGGGCTTCGCCCCCAAAAAGCCAGACAAATGTAGGAAAACATCGTGTTACTTTCGTCAGTCTTTGTCTGTTGCACTGTTATATTTTAATATTGTCACGACGCAGACACAGCAGGAGTTCGATATAGAAGAGCTCACTTTAATTAAAAATCAAAGGCGCTCGTAAAGAGGACCGGGCAAGAGCTTCGTCTTCTTCTCTGGCTGTGCGAGCTCTCCTCTGCAGGTTGAATGCGGCAATATGTCCACCAGTATGCCGAAGTCTCAATGCTCCACTATTAAGGTGATTAACGGAAAAAAGACTATTCACAAGTTCGTTGAAATGAAACATTTTTGCTTACGAGTCGTGCGAAAACCGCTCAGGATTTTGTAAAGGTTTGCTATTCAGACGTGTTTCCTGAAGTTACGTTTACACAAGAGAGTAAATAAATAAAAATGGCATCATATTCACGGAGTGAATGATGGTAAGTGGGGCATAGCATTCGTACGTTCATTCGTTATTGCTTCCGTCTGTCCATGCGTCCGTCTGTGTGACCGTCCATGCGTACATCCGCCCGTCCATGCGTGCGTCTCTTCGTGCGTCCGTCGCTGCGTTCCTCCATGCATCCACCCCTGCGTCCGTTCATGCGTCAATCCATGCATCTGTCTTTGAGTCCGTTCGTCCATCTATTCAACACTCCAATTACCACCATCTCGCACCTTTTCATCATATATTCCCCATATAGAAGCACAGCCATTCAGCGGACATTCCAGAGACTAAACGAGAGGTGGCACACGCACACTTTCTCACGCCTTGCGCTTCGGGTCTACTTCCCACCTTTAACCACCTCGAGTTTATGGTATATACTAGTTCGTTGTATTCATGGAACTCCAGCTCAACGCTCACTAAACCTTTCTAAGACTAAGAAGGTTACACCCAACGATCATAACGTAACAACCCGTTCTTGTCAAATAGTGCTCAATGTACATACCAATGGCTGCTAATGGGGAATGAGAGACAGGTTCATTCGGCTTTTAGCCAACGCGCACGCTGCGAATTTTTGTATTGTTCAACAACGCACAGGAGAAATTTCCCACCGGCACCACCTTGGAGGTCAAAATGTAACACTTGTTACACACAACAACTACGACTACGAGAGACGAACGGGTGCCGCTATAAGGAACTTTGCCTCTAAAATGATGTGCTTTTGCTTCCGTCGCATAAGAGCAGAACACCTGCCGGGTGTGCTTGGTGGTGACCACGAGTGCCTAACTTTATAAGCACAGCAAATAATAACTGTAACGTCCGGATAACATTGAACCTATAACTGGGGATATTTGTGCTGTCTGCATCCACTTCCCCAGAGAGACGCTCACACCGCCATAGAGGAACAGACGCAAGCACGAAAGTTCCTTGACAGGATCTGCAGTGTTCTTAGAACACTGAATGTTTCATGAAGAATTTCCTTTGTTCTAGGCTGTTAATTTACTTGTAAGATGGATTAGCACAGCTCTGACATAGTGTTTGGTGTCATCCCTATGCTAGTCGTATTGACGAATGTCAATGACACTATTCGTCTTGACCGGTTACCTTCATTTTCAGCTGTGAAAGTTTGTAGCTGAGTAACTGACAATTGAATTGAAGAGAGCCTCTCTTCAAAAGGTTACCAATTACATTTATACCGAAATATGCAGTGCTGGTTATTCAATTTTAATCGGCGGGCTTGATGTCTGTGTATATATGTTAACAGCCAAATTTCTCAAGTCATTCTGTAGAGAAGATACCTTCCAGAATAGAAACACAGCAAGCAAGCGTTGCGCTTTCCGTAAAAGTGAGCTCAAATGTATCTCGCACCTTCTTTTTAAAATGCGAAGCAATTATTAACGAACTTCGGCGACTTTGAACGTATCTATCTATCTATCTATCTATCTATCTATCTATCTATTATTCTATCTATCTATCTATCTATCTATTTATTTATCTAGCCACCTACGACAATTAGCTCTTCCGGTTGTTTCAATAATGTTATCGATACCAAGTTGGTATGGCCTAGCATGACTGCATGAAGAATACATTTGACTCGTCATAACATAAAAATCATATGTGTGTCATGGTTTACATACCACGGTCCTGCAGCTCTTGCGGTAGTTTCATTCACTTGGCATGTTGCAAAGTTGGTATGGTATGGCATGACAACACAAGCGACACACCCTGACATGAAAATCATGACATGCGTCTGATATAGCAACATGACTACATGCCATGCTCTTGATGCGTTCGCGGCTGTTTCGCTAGCGACACATATACCAAATTTCATGGTAGAGTACGTGAATGAATGACGAATATGTGTGACTGGTGGAAATATGATAATCATGAGATGCGTGTCATGTTAAAACATGACAACATGCCACGCTAATTATTTGCTGGTGGTCGTTTCGCTAGCTTCACCTTACTAAATTTGGTATTACGGGACGTGAATGAATGACGATGGTATCGTACTGATGCAAACATGATAAACATGAGATGCGTGTCATGTAACAACATGACTACATGCTACGCTCACGATGCGTTTGTGGCCGTTTCGCTAGCTTCACATGCATCAAACTCGGTATTTTGAGACTCGAATGAACGGCATAGGTAAATGACACATCGAAACATGATAATCACGGCATAAGTGTCATGTAACAATACAAATAGATGCCACACTGATGGTGCGCTCACATATGCCAAACTAGGTAATACGTGACGCCAATAGATGATGAATGTATGTGACTGGTGAAATGATAATCATCAGATGCGTGTCATGTGAGGACAAGACTACATGCCACAGTCAAGGCGCCAATATATTTTGATGTGACGCGGTGCGTGTGCTCGCCGGCGTTCCATTCGTCGCGTCACGCCAGCGTTGCCCCGCCAGGCGTCGGTCCTGCCATATACTCGCAAGCGCACGCCGCACTGCGTTGTTTTGACGCATGCGCTTTTCAGCGCGTACGGCGTGCCTCCGTCACGAAAAGAGGGAGACGCAGGGCTGTCTGGTTAACGCATTGGCGCGAAAGCAGCATGTCGCAATTCGCGCTGGTTGCCGTCGGGCCGCACCGATGGATGCTAGTCGTGCCTGGCGTCAGACTATTTCGGCTCTCGTTTTGTTGATGTAGCATCGCTATGCCCAGCGTGCGTGCACGTCAACGCTACATTAGAGTATTTTGGGCGCTTCGTGAGTTGCTCGTGGCCGTTTCGCAAGCTCTACATATACCAAATTTGATGTTACGTTGCGTTAATGAATGATGAAAGATAATTATACTGACACGCGTGACATGAAAGAACATGGAAACATACCACGCTCATAGCATGGTAGCGACCGTTTGTCTAGCTCCACATATACTAAATTTGGTATCACGTGACGTGAATTGATGGTGAAGGTAAGTGACACATCGAAACATGATGATCATGACAGAGAAATCATGTACAGCATCATATACCTCCACCTCGTAACGTTGTTCTGATTTTAGAGTGACATATTAACATTTCTCAATCATGCTTCGCATATCATTGATTCCCACTGTACTTGAAATCAGCCATTTCTTCATTTTCTAAAGAGAAAAAGGTCAACTGTCACACAGCGTAAAATGTTTTACAGTAATATGGCATGGAAAATCCCTAACCGCTGTTGATAGCACTTTCCGTGCAGAGATGCCACTTTCTTTAGTAAGCAAGTGTTTAAGCAAACACAAAATGGCTTTCAACCTTTTAGGGAGTTTATCGCACAGATTGTGGCATGCCTTCTGGAGGTGCTACGTGAAACCCCCTTTTAAAGGAGCTTGGTTTTGTGGGCTGCATAGAAAAAGAGAGCAGTGACTATTGAAGCGTGAGCCATCCATTCCAAATCTTTCCAGCAGTCAGCCTGCATTATTACACTTATTCACTCACAACACTCCTCGTATTCGACTTAGATTGTAGTAATGAGGCTTTGCTAGGTGAGATTTTTTGATAAAAACAGTTTGCTTTTTTTTAAATTTACGGTGCAGAAGGCTTGTTTGCAAAGTTGACGCGTACTTTCTCTCGCCGCACAGAAAGTGTTACCCTGTATTAGTTTCTCTGTTCCTATAATACAAGGAAACTAATAGATAAGGGGTACTGAAGTGTACTTCCCCTCTTCATCTGTTGAAGAAAAATCATGTAATTGTTTCCATCATTGTCCCCACGCAACATTGAAGCTGACGCGAGAGATGCAAGTGTGGTGGATTTTTGCAGCAACTCAATTTGAGCACTCCTAGAGGTTTTGTTTTTAAATCTAGACGGCCTCATACGTGCTTGCGTTAGCGCACGTGCCAGAAAACGAAAAAAAAAACTGCTAGTGGTTCATTGATAGCGTTTCAAGTACAAACGTTTCAACTATATAATGTGGAGATAGAAAGGACAATGCACAACAACATATGTACCCACACACAAGACTTATGCACACAAGAACGCATGACGAAAAAATTAAACTCCCTACCATACGCACCGAAACGGGCGTCAAAACCATTTACTGAAAAACGCCACAACCGGCCTACATGTTCTCTCATGAGGGTATAAATACATAGGTGGCCTGGTAACCCATCAACGGCCCTTCCAACGTGTGCTAATAGCATAAGCATATCCTTGCCCAGACATAACGCAAGCAGATTAACTTTAGGCTGTCATGCAGGTCAAAGTAAACCCCTTCAACTTCGATCTATTTGATTTTTCTTGTGCAGCTAAAAAATTACAGCATATCCATGGCGTGATTGATTGTGAGTGGGGTGAGGCTTCGGAGGGTTTCATCGGTAAACCGTGAATCATCCTCTGGCCGCGTTCGTCAGTCTGTCCATCTGTCCGTCCGTCCATTCATCTGTCCGCCTGTCTGTCTGTATGTCCGTTCGTTCATCTAGTGCCGTCACTCTAAGTACCGTCATCGCGCACCTTTTCATTATATATTCACATATACAAGTACCACCACGCAGCAAACATTCCAAGAATGAAAACGAAAGGTAGCTACTACGTACAGGAGAAGCAGTAACTTCGTCCTAATGAGCTTCACAATAAAATATAAATGTGGCCATTCTCGAGTTCTCCACATTATCACAATGCATCGCATGCCCCAAGTTTGTCGATACTAGCATTCGTCAATACGCTGACAAATGAATGTTCAGATGGTAGAGTGCATGTGCATTCTATAGGCGCAAGGTGGGGCGCAATTTTTATGTTTGAAGACTGCTTGTAGTTTCATCGTAGTTGTCTGGGGCTGCTGCCACGCAGAACCCCTCAGAGACAAGGTTGGGACATTAAAAAAAAAACGCTGAATTATTGCAAGACTCAGTCACGACTGCCTGTCAGCAGCTGCTCAGCGCAAGCTCACCTCTGTCCGTCATTGAGGAAGATTAGGAGAAGTCGTGGAAAGAAAAACACGCAGCTCTGCTGCCGGAATTCGGAGCCTGGATGAGCGTTTGCAGGGGCAATGGGGAGAGGGTAATAAAATAATGTCGAGAAAAGAAAAATTGAGAAATGGCATAGATGACTGGGGATGCAGTTGGCGGTTAGTGTAACCGGTTTTCCAGTTCAGTGTTAAAAAAAACTGAAAAACTACCTTGAAGACATACGTGTGGTGTCGTGTAGAGAAGAGGGCCATGAGTATAGCTGCAGGTAGACCCTAACGATAGAGCGCGTCAAGTAAGATGGCTGTTTTTGCGTGAAGCGCAGAAAAACACATTGCACGTGCTCGGTGGTTTCACCTTCCTTGCACGCAGTGCACTAGAAGACGAGGCTCTGCCACGCCGATGACTCTGGGTCGCAGGGAAGGAGCAACCTATGCGAAAATGCCCTACAAGGAACCTCTCATTGCTGGTGAAACCCGGTAAGGCAGCCTGGTTAGTGGTTTCATCCGAGCTACACTATTCTCAGGGTGGCAGCGTGGCAGAAGCCCCCTTTATGTCATCCTCGAAAAGTCTAAGGCGACTACGCCACAGCACACATACACTGTTAAGAGATGTCTATTGTTCTCATGTATCACTGGCGCGCTGACCACCGCCACTCCCGTAGCACAGTAAACAGGCAGGCGTTTAAATTAGCGGCTGAAAGAGCACGCTCACAAAGTCTCCTCTACAGTTTCGGGCCACCTCGGCATTCATTGCCGAGACTGCGGTTGTGTCCCCGACTTTCAGCTTTGTACAATCATTAGGCGTGATCGGGACCAGATGATACGTGAAATTTATGAGGCTGCAGAGATAGAAAGGCTGGGCAGTGCATGTGTCAGGAGGCCTTCGATTGCGCTATCCCAAAAAGAAATAGATTTCCTTCAGAACGTTAGCACACCTGTTGTTCATGGGGCGTTGTGGCGATGATTACGTTGTTGTTAGGTTGGTTCTGTTTTCTGTGTTTTTTATTTTTCTCTTTTTTGTCAGATACTGCCCGAGCATATATTGTGCAGTTCTGGCAAAAAAATCTTGTTGTAAGTCAGTGCCGCTGCCTGTCTCCTTCTTTCTCTTGTCCCTCGTTATAGGCGCTGTTTTTTATGTGAGTCACGTTTATATTCTGTTAAAATGACTTGAGGGTTTCAATAAGTAACGTCGCCAGTCTAGTTGCAAGCACCGCACCAAGGAGTTCAAGTCTGGGTAGCTTAACTGTCTGTAAAGGTGCAACTTTTCATTTAGCCATGAGAAGGGCCGTAGCGACGTCTTTTTTCTGCCCAACATATCTCAAATAAACGCAGGCTGCATAAGCTTTCTGACTGGCATCACAAAACAGCTGTAGATGTGCAGTTCCTTCTCCTGTCAAAGCATCCACCCACCGGTTGATAGCCGTCTCATGAACATGTGGTGATTCCGAACACCAGTTACTCTATTGTATGTCAAGATCATATGGTAACTCACCAACCTAGTCAACATTACTTTTCCACAGCTCTTGAAAAAGTATCTTAGCTTGGATCATGAAAGGTGCAAACATCCCCATAGGCTCGAATATCCTTAATACCGTCTGTAACACACACCTCTTGCACGGCTTTCTTTATGTGTGCAAATATCCAAGCACTGACTTTGAAGCAACTGTCATAACGTGTGTGGACAGGTTTCATATAAGGCCTTGCACTTTGACGAAGCTCAAAGAAATGTCAGCGTTCTTTGGTCTCAGAAACAGTTGACGTAGAGCCGTCGAGTTTGAGACCTATTCTTTAGGCGCATACCTGCAAACTCTATCAAGAGGTTGCTTCTTTATAGATTTGTTGCACTTCTTTCTCCGTTCTAGCTTCGATAAGGAGATTGTCTACGAAGAAAAATTAAGCTACTCTCTTGGCTGTGTAGTGTAGTTTGTCCTTTACAGATATCAGGTGTTGTCGCAAAGTGGCGTTTAAAAGAAAGGGACACGCTGTGGTCCCTAAGGAAAATCTGGTCATCCTCCATTTTTCTGTTTCAGGTTCTGAATTCTCAGAGCTTGGAATATCTTTGAACCATAAAAACCGCAGAGCGCCTCGGTCTTCTTTTCTGGTGCTGATCTGTACAAAGGCTTTTTCTATATCGGCCATTAAAACGATTAGATTCACCCTTAACCGTATGAGAAGAGCCACCATGTCAGTCAGCAGATAGGAACCTTTTTCTAAGCAGTCGTTCAGTGAAGAATATTCAGGTCGACGTGCTGAGGCATCGAAGACCACACGTGCTCTTGTAGTCGTAGATTAACTTCGTACGGCGGTATGATGTGACATATAATAAATTTTAGATGAAAGCTTGTAACTTTCGTCAGGTTCAGTGAACGCCCGTTCAGCGTGTGCCATCTTCATTTAATTGGTTATAGTCGATGCATATTTCACTGGGAAATCTCGATTTCGCTTCATTTTTCTTCTGAATGATAACAATCTCTTTGAAGCTTCCGCTCGATGACTGTCAAGTTTTGTGCATTCGTCTTCCCATAGGAGACTGGCCTCAGAGTGACCAACTACAAATGAGAGTCTTTTCTGAACCTCCTCCAAGACCGATGCATAACGTTTGGCTACGCTGTCATCGTCTGGAAGGATTCTGATTCTCTCCAAATCCCGAAACTTTCGTAAAACCTTGTCAGTCGTTTCAGTCGAAGTGTTCACACGTAGCACGCTGACTGGGCTGGCCAAGTTGACCTATGTACTAAACAAGAGGGGTCCTTGGAACGTCCATCCAAAGGTGGAACCAAGGGAGACCAAGTCGCTTTTAGCTGAGTAACGCAGAATCTCTCTAGTCATAAACTTCCACAAGTGACCCGATTCTGGTAGGAAACACACTCCAGGCACAGCGGCTATTCCAGGTGAAAATGGCTTTTCAGCAATTGGGCACCCAGTGTCTTCTATCTCCTTTATGAATTCATGGTTCACCGGTACCTGAACTGCGTCGTTGCAAATGAATGAAATTTCAGTACCTTGGATGAAGTGCTCCAGATTGTCGTCCTGACTAGGCAGACGAAGTTCTACGACGCGGCGCAGCCTCGAAAGGGATCCTGTTTGTCCAAAGATGTTGAGACTCAGGCTAATTTTACCTAGCTAGCTCTTTCAACCCGAGAGTATTGGAAATGTCTTCACATTAAATGTGCGTTGGCTGCCACTGTCTGCTATGCGACGAATGTAGGTGTACTTGGTTTGCCCTATAACCCGCAATCAAAAGATTTTCAGCAAAACAACTGTGCCTATACTTGGGTTGGAACTTGTATGAAGGCTGTTCCTTGTGACAGTACTTGGGTTACTTCTAAGTTCAGCCTGCTTGGGTTTCCATGTCGGGTCACACATTGAAGAGACTTGTCTTCCTTTGCATTTTCCGCATTGTACTTTTCGGCGGCAGGTTTCGGCGCGGTGACCTTTCATGGTGCAACGCGAGCAGCGCTTTTCGGTCGTTAGCTTCTTCAGCTTCGCCTCCTTGCTTATATTGCTGGTATACTCTTCAGTAATGTGGTTCGATGAACTGAAAAAGAGGCACACGTTGTTATCTTCGAGGACGCGCATAGAGCTATTGCTGTCGGTGGCTGAAACGAGAAAGCATTTTTCACTTCATGTCGGGCGTATCTTTTTTCTATACTTCCATTGCTTCTGCATCACTCAAGACTTTCTACTTCTACTTGAAGGTACTTGAGTAGATCCTGCAAGTCATCGTCTGCGCAAATATCTCTGCTGCTTTCACGTGCCTCGTTACAAGATGATGTACTCCTGATCATATACCGGTGGTATTCAACAACAATGTTTGTCGGCAAGCCTCTGAGTAATAAGTCGGTCATCATAGTCTCGTAAGTAGGGGAACTAACGTTGAGGCCTTTCAGTCCATGTATGTGGCACTGAACGAAGTCTTACGAAGCCATCAGCCCCTGGACGTCATTTAGCGCGTGACGTTCGGTAGTTCTCCTACGCGTCGCAGATGCTCCTGAACAATGAGACGCTGGTCACCGAAACTGGTTTTGAAGATGTCTATGGTATCCTCATAACTCTTCAGTCGCTTGAAGACCTTCAATCAGTTGCCGCTATACCACTCAGTAGGTTTCTTAAGTAATGAAACTTCTCTCCGTTCGTGACTCTTCATTCTGGCGAACCGATGCCTTAAATTGTTCCGAGAATCCAGGCCACTTGCAAGTTTCTCCGGGGAATGTTTGCAACTGAAGCGCTGGGAGCCTTATGGATCGTTGTGCACGCGTCATGTTCCGCTGCTGAACAATAGGTATTGCTATCAGTGGTGCGGAGATGGACAGAGACCGATCAAGTTGCAGTTGCGCCTGTCTAGCCTATAAATCTCCGAGCGTTTTTCTGGCAGCATCTCGATACCTCATGATGACTTCCAATTCCGCGGCGAATTCATCTTCGGTGACGTATTCCTCTATCAGCTCATTCAACTTGTCTGACTCCGCGTTGTTCTCTTGAAGTCGTTCGACTAGGGACGCCACCGAACCGATGTTCACGCTTTCTAAAACGCTCTTAGCTTTGTTGTCGAGGCATGTATCCATTTGTGGACCCGACGTGCGCTTTTCTTTTACGCGGTTCATTGTCTCTCTCACGGGAGTGATTTTAAATGCGAAGCATTTCAAAGCAAACTTTGGTGACAATGAGCGTATCTATCTATCTATCTATCTATCCATCTATCTATCTATCTATCTATCTATCTATCTATCTATCTATCTATCTATCTATCTATGTATCTATCTATCCGCCTACGACTTTTAGCTCTCGTGGCCGTTTCGATTATGCTATCAATACCAAACTTATCTGGCGTAACATGACTGTATGATGAAAATATTGGACAAGTGATAACATAAAAATTATATCTATGTCATGAATGTCATGATTTACACTTCATGGTCCTGCACCTCTTGCGGTGGTTTCGTTCAGATGGAAGGTTGCAAAACTAGTTTGGTATGACATGATTGCATGGCGAACACAAGAAACAGATCATAACATGAGAAACATGACATGCGTGTCATGTAACGACATGACAACATGCCAGGCTCATGATGCGCTCACAGCCGTTTCGCCAGCGTCACATATGCCAAATTTGGTATTACGGTACGTGAATGAATGATGAAGGTACATGAGTGGTGCAAACATCATAATCATGACATGCGTGTCATGTAGCAACATGACAACATGTCACACTCATGATGCGCTGGCGGCCATTTCGCTAGTTTCACTTATACCAAACTTGGTGTTACGGCAGGTGAAAGGTTGATGAAGGTATGATACTGTTGCAAACATGATAATCATGCGATTCGTTCCATGTAACAACATGACTACATGCTACGCTCATGATGCGCTCAGGGTCGTTTCGCTAGCCTAACTTGTATCAAAATTGTTATTACGGGACACGAACGCACGACATAGGTAAATCCCTACTGCAAAAACCAGCGCCACTGGGTACCAGCGTCCAGTGCCATGCTTGATTATGGGCCCAGTATGGCGCTGATACCAGCGTCCCCAGCGCAAGTACTGGGACGCTGGAGCGGCAGCTTCCCAGTACTCTGCGCAAAAAGTTTTCACAGGGTTAAAATGGGGGTGACCATTTGCCATAAATAAACAAATATATAGGTAAAATTTATAGCTTACCAATTCCGGTGGATGCAGCTGACACGCGTGGACCAGATCAGCATGGGTAACGTATTCACTGCATCTGTGGGAAATATAGCTTGTAGAGCCGGGGATAGATAAACAGAAGCTAAGCATGTATTTTTTCCTCACAGAGTACTAATCTTTTTATAGCAACACCCGCTGCAGCCGAGTGTAATCACGTGCGCTGAACGTATTACAATTCAACACAGAATTCACTTGCTACCAGATTTCTCGCGACCAGCATTATCGATGAAGCGAACAAGAATAACAACAACAGCCGATGTCAAACACAATTGAGCTGCCAGGAATCTGCGGAGCCTTGGCATGGTCAGCGTCGTTTGCAGAGTCTTGGCTTCTTTGCGCTACAAATGAACCACATGACGACGTGCTGACGCTCTGCGACTAGCGTTGCTGAAATCCTCAAAGGCCCAGTGAGTGGCGCCCGGAAAACAGTGGTGCAACTTTGCTACCTAAATACTGCATATACAGTAACTTTAACCTCATCCTTAGACTCAGAAACTGTCTGTTGCTTTTTTCCTGGACAATCTTTTTGGAAAAACGATGTCCGCAAGTACCAGTGAAAAACAGGTACCCCTGAGACTGTGTGACTTAAGAGGCTATAAATTACTATAAGTGTTTTTGTGGAATCCTGGCCCACCTAGATTAAGTCGATAACTTCAACACGTTTACACATGTGCTTTTGTTCTAGAGTGTGCCTCAACAAAGTTTTGCGCATCATGGCGAACAGGGTGACCCCATTGCGGGAAGAAGAGCCATAAAAAGGAGTGCGAGTGATACGTGAGGCGTCAAATTTTTTCTTGCAGCACACAACTTTTTTACTCGCTACCTTAATAGGCGTCCCTCTATTTCAACTAAAGCCCATTATTAACACTGTCACATGGACACTACGGTTACAGTTTAACACACAACATACATAACCACACGGTTAGTCTAATATACGTGGTTATCGCAAATGGGTGATTCCATGACAGATCAACACGTACCCGAAAACAGACATTGAGTATTTCATTGAGTATTTTAAATATTATGGCCATGCCACCCAGTAGCCTGAAACTGAACTTAGCTTTCTTAGTGCCGACATTAAGAGGCAAGAACAATGATCATATACAACTCGGAGGCACGAAATTCACTACCTTGTACCGCAGCGTTGGCTACATGGATAGAGCGTTTGCTTCCAATGAGGGAAGCGCCAGGTTCTGTTCGCACAGCCATCCAGGAACACATCAGGTTTTCCCAATGGGTAAAGAAGTACACCGACCTGGCGCTCGGTTGTGTCTGGATACTTATTTCGAGAAGTATCCAATAATGTCTGCGAAGGCCTCTGTGTTCCTTAATCCACCACAGCCTTGGTCAGCAGAACGTAGTCGTAGTCACTTGGGAGGGAACCCACACATTGGGAAATTGGTGGCACGGAACCACCTGACTCAGAATTGAGGTCATCCTCTTTTTTTCTCGAAAGTTTACAACAATGTTACGCATGAATATTACCGTTAGAATGAATACAGTGTTAGTATGAAACGTATGTGCAATAACAGTAAACTAGCATTATCTTAAACGTGTAGAGAAATGAGAAATACCTTTGAAAATGTATAAATATGCCAGATTTTATCTTATACAATTCCTAACAGTTGCTACAAAGTTGGCAAAAATTTTCGAATTTGTTTTGAAAACCAACATTGCTTATGTGTCTCTGCACTGGCCACTACATTTCTAGTTATTGAGCTTCTGAACGAGCGAGGTTTATATTAGCATTCTGAAACTAACGCTGCTAAATGTTTGTGGTAATTATGGCAATTATTTGTGGTAAAAGTAAAATGCTCATGCACAGACATTTATTTCCGCTACTAGGTCATTTCTTTGCTACTACATACCCACCTATCTATTTTGCTAGTATAACCACGCCATCTAAGTGGGCCTTTTTCAAATGAGGGAACTGTGCATGCGCATGATTTTTGGTGGCCAGAACGCGACATCACGTGTGTACCAAGGGCCATCTAGTGTCACAAACGTGCGAATCTTTCCCCCTCGATCCACCAAAAATAAATATGCCAACGCAGGCATCCCCCACCTCTTTCAGGCGTGCGGCGTCAGAATTTACCGATTGTTCAGTGGTGCTTTCTGTGCTAATTGTGTGTTTTATATATTATATTGCGCATAATATCATAATAAACAAATGGCTTCATTATGTGCTACCGTGAGACACTATCACGTGTAACTCTATACAGGCATAAGCTACCGTAAAAATAATTAATAAGGTCCGGTACATTCAAACCCATACGAGTAATTCTCGTTACCTGAGCGTCTTGCGCACAATCTCTGTTTGGCCTACACGTTGTACGTGTAACATAAACTGACATTTAAAAATCAGTAAATTGGGTTAGGGCAAAGAAACATATTGCAAAAAATTGCGAAGTCATGGCAGTGATAATGTTCGTTACTTTTTTTCGGTAATGATAACGAGTTAACCTTTTTTGGTGGTAACGTAGGGAAGTGAAGCATTCCTTTACACAGCGAAAACAGTTTTCAGATCACTTTCTGGGTCACGAGCAGTTGTTGTCCACCACCACCGCAACCGGTGTCGTTAACCACATCGCGCGAATTTAGAAAAAAAACGTGAACCAATGACAGAGTGGTGCTTGAACACGGCTCCCCTGCGTGCCAGCCAAATGTTCTACGACTAAGTTAGGCCGGTGCTTATAACTTGTGTTCAAACTTGCCTAAGGCAGGCATGACCTAGCATCAATGGCACAGTGGGGCTCGAACCCGGGTTCGCTGGGTGCCAGCCCACTATTGTACAACTGAGCTACACCACTGGTTTTTTCCGTTCATGATGTTTATTGCAAGGTGTGTTAAAATGAACATAAAATGACACTTATAGTATAAAACATAGGTACATGCATAAAGCGATACTAAGCGCTTTAGTGTCCTAAAGAAACACTCGGCAATAATGAAGTTCAGTAGAATCGCAAGAGTTCTTCATATTGCGTTATACACAACAGATGACAAGGCCAAGCACCTCACCAAGATGGGGTACCGGATACGGTTTGAAGTCCATTTCATCGCAAATATGTTTTAGGTGGACAGCCTTCCTAGTGAAATGTGAGCTAGAAGAAATG
Source organism: Rhipicephalus microplus (assembly GCF_013339725.1). NCBI lineage: Eukaryota > Metazoa > Arthropoda > Arachnida > Ixodida > Ixodidae > Rhipicephalus > Rhipicephalus microplus. Next base: position 53,360,034 of record NC_051174.1, read on the forward strand.
GTGGGTTCTGCGTCACGATTTTGCATACGCACCTGTCATAGACTGTGCATACTCATGAGAAAAAACATATCAAAAGGAACTTCATCAAGTGATGTCTGTAAAAGGTAACAGATAGTGTAGGTGTGATATCAAATTTTTTTTCAGACTCCGCTGAAGGACATCCCAGAACAAAATAGCATCTTTGCAACTAACAAAGCAGTGTTCTATTGTCTCTGGGCACCTCACATAGGCGGCAGACAACAGAAGAACAAAAATACCCTTTCTTTTTTTTTGACCATACTTTAACGAGCAGCGTTTCAGTATGTAGATTAAAGAAGAATGTTTTTTTATTAAGAGACACATATATTTTGCGCACTCGTTTCAAGACATCATTACCTGACATATCAAAATACATTTAACGGTACAACACTGGTGGAAAAACACCAGTGTATAATACTTTGCGGGACACTCTGTACAAGTATTCTATAGAAGAGTGAGCTACTGCAGAACTTAACTGCAGAAAAAACTTCCTGCATGAATCCCCCGAAACCTGGCCGTCCGGAAAAGTTCGAAGAAACGACTAAGTCACGGAAGCAAACCACGAGATTGTAACCTGCAAGAATGAACGAATTACGGGATGGGAATTGTCACTGAAAAATAAAAATCAGGAAACTCTTTGCCATAGATGCAGATGTTTTATTCCTCACTCACCAGTGCTAACTGATCAGAAAGTTTCAAAAGTCAGATGAAATCATTGCACATAAAACCTAGCACAAAGAATAAGTTGAAATACGTAGTAGAGCATTGTAGCTACAAAAGTACTACAAGCTTCATATCTCCCCAATATTGCTAAGTGGCGGGAAACGAATGTCTGGGCTTGTCGTTCAAACTTAGAGACGCACTCCTTCCAGTAATGCATACTGAATCATTACACATCTAACGGTACACCGAGGTGCGTTCGTGGAGTTCCTGTCCAATTATTTCCTGCATATTGTCTATCAGTGTGCTACACCACGATCCAAACCATAATACTCCATTCTGCGAGGCGTTCCAACGAGCTCCCGATATGATGCCGAATTTGTCTATTATGGATAACGCATTTTTTATGCTTGGTTTATCTGTGCAAAAGACTGCGACGTCGTCTGCATAAGCTAATACTTTTATTTCGGTTCCTAATGTATTGAATCCGCGAATAATACTAGATCGTAATATACTTAAGCATAGCAGCTCTAGATAAAGGGCAAACAGAAGTGAGGACCTGGGGCAGCCTTGTTTTACAGACGAACGAATTGAAACTGGTTTCGACAGCTGAGTATTAACATAAAGACAGGCTGAAGATTGATTACAGCATACTTTACCGCCTTTAAGCACAACAGTGCCGACATTTGCATGTTCCAGAGAAGAAAAGAAACGAATGACTAACACGATCGAAGGCTTCTGAAAGGTCTACCTGTAACATTGCAAGATGTTTTGTTGCCCAAAACAGTACTGAAGGACGGTACGAGCGACACGTATATTGTTTTGTAAAGATCAGCCTTAATTCCACATGTTTGGGGGGACCCAATGAGAATCGTAGGAAGGTTGCGGACAAGGTCCGCAAAAAATTGTTCCTTTATGCGTCGCAATAGCAGGCGCACCTTCTTGTCTTGTGACATGTGGGGGTCAGCCCGTTGAAACGTTCGCGACGTCTCTTCGACAAAGATGGCGACGCTCTTCTTCGGCATTTGAAACCAAGAAGAAAGTGCTTGCTCCACTCTCTATTTTTGCTCGGAGCTACTGAACGCCTCGCGAAGCTGCCGATGGAATTCCCGCCAACTCGAGAATGAAGATTTGTGGTTCGCGTACCACACTCTTGCCACGTTTAACAGGGAGATGTACACGTTCTCCAATTTACGGCGATTGTCCCAGTCGTTGATGGAAGCAACCTGGTCAACATGGTAAAGCCAATCTTCGACATCCTCACCGGCGTCGCCATGGAATGGGTAGGGTGTGCCAGGCGCGTTGATACCACAGGGTACGCTAGCAAATGGGTCAGGCTCGATTTGGGTTGTGGATGTGGCAAACATTGTCCTCACGGAACTTGCTAAGGGGCCATACTGTGGCGGTAGTCCTTGAAAGCGGTGGCTGCTTTCATGAATACCAGCAGACCCTGGTGCACTGCCATTGGTCTGTTCTGGTTCAGGACGAGCAGACGTAAGACGTTGCAGCGCAGTACCCAGCGCCTCCACGAGCCTGTCTCGAGAGGAACCGATAGACAGGAACTCGAAGTGGACGACTATTTACTCAACCTTAGCAGCCAATCAGTTCTTCACTTTCTTCTTCTGTCACCAACACAGCATGGCAATACTTAACACCTTGAGGAAAGAATTCCTCTTTCAGTACAACAAAAATATTGTTTTCTTGTAAATTATTCCAGAAAAAAATTTGCCGAATCCTACGTACCTGGGAATTGACGTTATCTGAAGCACGCGGAAGGAAGGTGACAGTGTTGTAATTTTTTTACCAAGCGACACGTCATCAAATGACGCTAAATATATGTACATACGTTGCACGCACAGACAAATGTTGAAGAGATGCAGATGTTTATATAACCAGTTCTTCGCACTTGCGTAACCATGCAAACGAGGACCCGCGTATTAGCAACACACGCCGCTGATTTTAAAGCGCTGATTCTCGCGAGGATGCTGGCCCTGGAAGTTGCTACATGAATCATCTTCAGCGCATGGAAGTTAACCACGATTGACGTTAACCGACGTGACGGCTGTATCACAGCCCCACATATGTAATGTTTATAAAATTGCGTAGGCAGCACTGAAACCACTGCGGACGTTTTACGAAGATTAACGTCTATTTGAAAAGTAGTTCGAAGACGTGGCGTAGTTCTGTGGTAAAATGCTTCATTGCCACGCAAAATGCTGGGACTGTAACATATATTCTTTGCATTCGTCGGGACGTTGCTACCGATGTCGGGTATTTCTTATTGCTCGCGCGTTAAAATTGCCCATGTGTGCTCTTGTCTTTTCTGGGCAGATGCAAAGCATCAATTACCTGGGGCACATAACTGCATACTAGCGGCACACTCCCGCCCGTGGGTATGTATCACTGTCTGGCGGGAAGTGTGTGACAAATTACGCAACCGTATTGTGAAAATATTAGGGTCTTGACCAGCGCGTCGTATTCGTCGAACCATCTTACCCTCCCATGCAAGTTTCGGTTCCCACCAAGTTAAGGGGGTGACCACGAGCTCACCTAAACGTAAGCAGCTAGACAGATTGAAAGATATGCTAAAAGTCGCCCTAGTTCACTAAGAAATGCTTCACATTTGGAAAAGATTGGACGAATTATTGTTACTAAAATTAAAATAAATGATTGATGTTGCTACGGAGATGAAATAGACGTCAGACACTGGAGTTTTTCGGTCACGCAGCACCACCTGTCGACGCAGTTTTGAACAATGAAAAGCCCGACTCCCTTGCCCAGCTTGCTGCGCAACCAGCTGCGACTACAGCGTACAAAACAACGATTGAGCTGAATAATAAATGTATTTGCGCATTGAACACTCGGTAAAAAAGATACAAATTTATCTCCGCTAGTCATACACGCCACCGAACCACCGTGAATTGCTTGCTTTTTCACTCGCCTCAACGACGGCGAAAACAAGAGCAGACGCAAGCTCCGCGCTTTAACAAAAAAGACCAAAGTCTGTGCTACTCTTCCGTTAGGAATTGACGCGGACGTAATGACTTCAGTTTTACTGTTCTGTTCTGTTTTGACTGTTTTGCTGTGGAGAGGTTGAGGTGCCTATTGCCTCGGCTACTCCATATCACAGTCCGGTCTCCACTAAAAAGTTTCCGGAAGATTATTGCATTTTTCTGGAGATGCATCTCAGGCCATGGTCCAAGTAGTTTCTTTATTGTGAGGGGCCGCCTGTCTAAACTTGCTAGTTTGTTCTTTATATTTTTCTCTTTGATTCGCATATTTAACGCACTCCAAAAGAATATGGCAAACATTTTCTTCTGCATGACAACAATGGCATTCCGGTGAGTTGGATCGATGTATCTTGTGTAGGAAGCTGTTTGTGTATGCTACTTCCAATCGAACACGATGAATAATGTCTCTATGTGTCGTGGGAGGTCTGTAGCTACGGAATTTTTCTGTGTGAATCAACTTCATAAAGCAGCGTTTCCTTTGATTTAGGGCTCTCAAACCACTTCTCCATGGAACATTGGTTAGCTCCTTGCGATATAAAATGTCGAGTATCCGCCCAAGACATAGGGATTGCGCGATCCCGTCCTTCCTTCAACGCTTTTTTCGCTAGGCTATCAGCCTCTTCATTTTCCTTTATTCCAATGTGGCTGGGTATCCATTGGAATACGATGTTGTGACCCTGCGATGAGGCATATTTCAGTTTCTGCAATACAATGGGCCATTTCACCATTTTTGTGAGGTGATCTCACATTTCTGATTAGCTGAAGAGCAGGTTTACTATCAGTGCATATTACCCATTTTCGTGGCTCAGGATTTTTGCAGATAAGCTTAACTGCTTCAAAGATAGCCACCAATTTAGCTGTCGTCGATGAAGATTTGTGCGATAATTTGTACATCTTGATGATATGTTGGGTTTTTAACGTCCGAAAACCACTATATGATTATGAGAGACGCCGTAGTGGAGGGCTCCGAAAATTTAGACCACCTAGGGTTCTTTAACGTGCACCCAAATCTGAGCACACGGGCCTACAACATTTCCGCCTCCATCGGAAATGCAGCCGCCGCAGAATTTGTACATCTTCTTTTTCTGAACTTCGGGTGTAAAGACCGCACAGGCTGACGCTTCTTCAGTGCGTGATCCGTCTGTATATATCTTCGTTTTCTCATTATGCATTACATGAAGCTGATGAAGTACCAACTGTGCCGCCACTAGAGATGCCATGTCTGCTTTCTTCTCTATGCCGTCTATTTCACGGATAACGTTGAGAAGTGGCAGCGTCCAAGGTGGTCTTGAAGGTTTCCATTGTTTAAATCTTGGTACTACTGCTTGAAATCATGATATAGTATCCTGTAGTCTCGTTACCATCCTTTGTGTTTTACTGATTTCGGCAGCTCTCGCAAAGCAAAATGGCGGGAGCGCTAAATACAGGCCATGAGGAACGTGTTGGGTAAGCGAACACTTGCGTTCTCCACAGCCGTTCGCTTGAATAAGTGTGATAATGTACGTCTCCTGTTATTGCTTTTAAGTAATCTTGACGAAGAACCGTGGTATTTTTTATGTGAAGCTTAACAGACCCTCTGTCCGCGGTGTGCGAAGTGCAACAGTTGAAAGATGATGCCCGGCCGCGATAAACATCGCACACGCGGCGACCACCGGTAATCTGATGTTATTGCCACTACACAGCATTACGCACGCTAGGGCTTGGAAGGCTCTAAGTGCCAGCTTTAACGGGGCATTCGAACATGCCTAATAAAACACTTCAATGCACAGCAAGCAACTGCAAGCAACTGCAAACAAGAATGCAACTGCATAGCGAAAGTCAACAGGGCCATTCATGTCTGATAAAACGAGCTGCATACCACTGATCCTAGAGACTCTTCGTGTACACACTTATGTTTGTGCTTGCCTCGAACTCGATGTCATGAAATGCTCGCTTGCACGTAAAATTGCCAAGTGCAGCACGCCGAAATAAATTAAACATATTTTGCATTCTGCCCACATTTCGTTTTTATGAGTTTCCTACTGTTTTGAAGCGAGCTTAGATTGAAGGAGGAAGCTTGCCAGGTCATTGATTTTCAGGAAACCGTGCCTTAATACGCACGAAGAAGGAGGGCCTATGCACGTTCGCTTGCTAACGGCTCTGTGTGCACTACCCAATTATGGTCTGCGCGGCAATGGCGGCGCTGATGGGGAGAGTGTGACGTCTATAAAGGAAGAAAAAGGGCAGAAGAAGCTGACAGGCGTGCGTCTGTGCCAATGAGTCATTGTGACTCTTGCCTGTGGTTTTCCTATGTAACTGGCTAGTGTGCAGATGTCACCCACCCCGTAACATATTGGTGAGAGGTTCTGGGTAACCGTCAGGCAACGGAGCTCCGCAGCGGACTTCGCATCGCTTTTTCAGTCATGGCGAGTGCTGAGCGCTCCGCATCATTGTCAGCGTTCCCGACAAGCACGGCGTCACAACCATACATTTTCACGCCACTTAAGTATCCCGGTACCTTCTGTGGGACCGGTGGCGACGACATTGACGATCTGTTGGCCATGTTTGAACGAGTGAAAGTGCCGAACAGATTGGATCCCACGCTTTAGTTGGCTAATGTTCTGTTTTATTTATGAAGTACGACCAGGGTGTGTTGTGAAAACATTGAAGAACTCATAAGCTAGGACCAATGTAAAAAAAAGATGTGAGATGTGTTTGTCGAAACCACCAGTCGTAAGATCAGCGCCGAAACATTGGCCTGGCGTGCCTTATCCGCCACGAGAATCATATCTATAATACATTCAAGACGTGGTGGTCTTTTGTCTAAATGCCGAAAGCAACATGACAGAAGGTTAAAAGGTCGGGCATGTCCTGAAAGGGATTGCCGACAACGCGTTCGATCTCCTGATGTGCAAGCGCTGTTCCACCGCGGACGCGATCATCAAAATGTGTGACCAGTTTGAGCAAGTGAAAATTCGTCGCATTCTGCAAACTTTCGTACGACTTCCAAAAACTGCTGCAACATCGACTGGCGAAGACCAGTCCACAACACCACATCCATCACTGCAGAGAGACCTGACACGCATTGTTCGTTGTGAACTGAAAGCAATGGCGCCCTCAGCGTCCTATTCGCTCAACACCGATGCCACTCTTGTTACTGTTCCTCTTGCTCAAGCCATCGTGCGCCAGGGGCTTGAAAATATTGGAGTGCATTCCGTGTGCCAAGTTACAGCACCCTGAGTCAGCAAACGCCCTTTCGCGATGTCCTCTTCTGACCGATGTTTTTTTTCACGAAGTCACAACCCGGCAAAGTGGCCAACTGCAAATGACCACACTATATATTTCAACTACCACCGTGTTGTACATGTCGCTCGTTGTACCACAACACATGGTCCTCGACACCTTGTGGAACGACCAACATGACCCGTTTCGACGGTACCGTCTGCACCTTTCCACCTACCCATATGTTTGATGCTGTTGACCCTTCTCGAAACACTTGGTACAGCCGCTCGCCTTCAGTGCGTGGGCACCAGTCTCGTTCGCCGCAAACACGTCGCCCATCGTCCCGTTCACCACAGCCTCGGCGCTTCTCGTGCACGTGGCTTCCGGCCGCACAGTCTCGGAAGACTGAGAAATGCAGCCCCCCGGAGGTGGTGTTGCATAGACTACTTAGACAGTAGATGGCATACCTGTACAAGCGTTGAAGTAGATGGCATACCTGTACAAGCACTTGTCGATACCGGCGCAAGCATTTCGTTCATGAGTTCTCTATCGGAGGCGAAGGCAATTAAACAAAAGACGTTTATTCATGTAATGCTCGTGCATATAAAGGGCACCATAGCTGATACGCATGCGCAGTTGCATTTGCACATGACACGCTTGATACACCTTCATTTCTTTAGGGCAAGTTGTACTGAACAGAAACTGAATACACTTGCTGAAAATTATCGTCGTAGTACAGCCGACGCGGCTGATGTGTTGGACGTGCTGATCGCCTAGGAGCCGGCGCCACCGTTGTCGGGCTGGATGTGCCGACTGTCCCCGGCGGCAGCGTATGAATTAGACCAGCTGAACACTGTGGCGAAAGCTCATTTTTCTCGTCTGCGTCCTCGTTGTCTGAGCCATTGCTTTCATTTGTGCCAAGCAGGAAAGGCTCACGCGTCCCGAGCAGATGCTGCCTATTGCACCGCAGCAGCTGGTTCTTTTCTGCGACTACTTGGTAGGACCGCGGTGCTGGCTTGCCAACGACCTGGGCCCTTCGAATCCACTGTTTGCCTCTAACCCGGACTACCTCTCCTTTCTTTAGCGGCGGCAAAGTTCTCCACCGCGCGTCGGGTGGGTTGCGCTTGAATACTTGGGTGCAAGGTTCTTGCGTTACGTCTGAGAGGGAGTGCGAAGTCTTCTTCCCTGCAGAAGTTCTCCTAAAGACCGACCATTTTCAAGAGGAGTGGTGCGATAGACCAGAAGACCCAGCCAGAGGTCGTCTCGGGTTTTCGACGTCTTCTTCACTAATTTTTTCACAATTTGCGCTCCTTTCTCGGCAAGTCCATTTAGGCGGGGAAATCCGGGACTTGATGTTATATGGTTGAAATTGTACCTGGATGCGAAAAAAAGAAGTCATGATAAGAAAACTGTGGCCCATTGTCAGTGCACACCTCTACTGGTATCCTTTATCTTGCAAAAATATCGCTAAGTTTGGAAATGACGGTCCTTACCGTAGTGTCACTGAACTCTTCCACTTTTGGGAAATTCGTCAGGGCATCAAAGACGCACAAATAAGAATTTTCCCCGTACTGGCAAAGGTCCACGCCCATCCGGCACCACGCTTGAGGCAGCGTTGGTCTCGAAATGATCGGTTCGGTTGGTTGCACGTACGCGTGCTTCCGGCATGCGCTGCAGTTCGTAACACATTGTCAATGTCATTACTTATTCCGGGTCAATACATAAGCGGCGCGCCCTTGCTTTACTCTTGTTCAGGCCTAAATGGCCTTCGTGAATGCGTTTAAGCATTTCCGGCCGCATGTATCTCGGGATTACTACTTTACATCTTTTCAGTAGCACTCCCTGCACTTTAGACAATTCTGAAGCGAACGTTTTTATCGAGCCTTCTCGTCCTTTGGCGTAACGACTAACGGCTTGCAGTTCTTGATCTTTTGCATTCTCTACCACCAAGTGGTTGAGGGTATTAGTGCTCACCAAATCCAGCATAATAGCGACTGCGTGGACTTCAACGTCTTCTTTCTAGCCTGCGTATTCGTCGTTGCTTGGTCGTAACGATCTGGACAGCATGTCGGCAAGGACCAGCTGCTTCCCTGGAATGAATCGGAGTTCATAGTCATATGTCAGCAAACAAAGGAAGAAGCGTTTAAGTCACGATGACATATCTCCGATATCCTTGGACTCGATGGCTAGAAGAGGTCAGTGATCTGTTTCGATAATAGTTTTGCGGCCATACACAAAGTGACGAAATTTTTCGCATGCAAAGGTGCTGGCCCGGATTTCTTTTTCTATCTGTGAATACATTTGTTCAGCATGCGTCATAGCACGTGAAGCGTAGGCTATCGGTCGCCAGTAATCACCATACTGCTGAAAAAGAGCTGCACCCAGTCCACATTTTCATGCATCCGCTCTTAATTTAGTTGCCCTAGCTGAGTCAAAGATAGCGAGAACTGGCGCCTGACTGAGCATGTGACATATCGCTTTCCACTCGCTAGTGTGATTTTCAGTCCATTCAAACACCGTTTCTTTTCTGATTAGACTGCGCAAAAGCTTTGTGTTTTCGGCCAGGTTCAGCAGGTATTTTCCGAAATAGTTCACGACGCCGAGCATTCTGTGGACTGCTGCCTTGTCCGTAGAGAATGGCGTTTCACTGAGGGACGCGCTAAGCGCCGCGTGCGATCGGATGCCGTCGCACGTGAGGACGTCACCGAGAAAGTCAATTTCGGTCTTCCGAAACATGCACTTTGCAGCGTTAAACATCAGGCCGGCCTCGCAGGCCCGCAGTAAAACATTCTGGAGGCGGGCATCGTGCTTTTCTGCTGTTGCTCACCAGATTAGAATGTCGTCGATGCATACAGCTGTTGATTATTTTTCACGTTCTGGGCTGGGACAAGGAAACGAACAAGAAGAAGAGCGCGAGCGAGGGACGCGGGGACGCTCAAGTGACAGCAGAGCGCTTCCGAACGCAGTTAAATAAACAAGTGTTTTTTGCCTTATACTTTAAAGACGGAGTTGAGTCTGATCGCAGTGTCTGGAACGCCATCGTCTAAACATTGGGCCGAAGAACCGGGATTGAAAACCAGGACCCTACGGACGGCTACCAGTCAACTGCAGCGGCATGGAGCGACTGAAGTCGAAGCGGACGTCGCGGCGAGCACAGAACACGAGGATTATAAACGAGGCAAGTGAGCTCCTCGCTAACGACTCTGCCTTCTATGACCAGCTCAACTCCATATATGAGAGGCGGAAGGCTAATAACGAAGAGCTTAAAAACCTGAACATCGAGATTGAGCCGCATATACCTGACGAGGAGTTCGAGGTCGAGTATAACGCTGTCTTACAATACGAGGACGTTGCTACGCGAATTTTCACTGAGATTCTCAGCAAGAAAGATCGCATGCTAAGTACATCGACCGGAACTCAAGAAGCAGTTTCCCAGACAGCCGTAGCACCATCAGACGGAACTGGAGTTAAATTGCCTAAACTGACAATAGCTCTTTTTTTGGAGACCTATGCAAGTGGCCCGAATTTTGGGAACAATTTTACCAAATTGTTCATAGTAACAATCGCACCACTGCCACGGAGAAGTTTCATTACCTGCGACTGTATCCTAAAGGATACGCTGCATCAGTAATTGCAGGCCTTCCGACGACAGAAAGTTGCTACAGTGAGGCCATCAAAATGCTACGGAAGCGATTTAGGGACAAGACGCGCCTGGAGCAAGAATATTTTGCCAAGCTACGGATGTTAAGCCCTGTCCGTTCATCGACTGACACCAAAGCGCTACGCAGCTTGTACGACGAAGTTCTCGTGAATATCCGAGGCTTAGAGATTTTGGGTGTGCACAAGTCGTCATTTTTGTCAATGCTCTGCGACATCCTACTGCGTGCTCTTCCACGGGATATAGTCGTGCAGTATCATTGATCATGTGCCGTCCAGTTGGCATATGACTCGAGAGCTGAAGCTACACCCCTGGGACTAGACCATGTGCAGAACTTCCTGTGTATCGAACTGGAAAGCCTGGAAAAGAGTGATTTTAAGGATGCCAAAGGACGAGAACATGGAACACTCTCTGTGGCCAGTCAGTCGACGTACTCTCGGCGTGGGAAACCGACGTCATCTGTGCTTCACAGCAACTCAGTACGAGAAAAAAAAGGACAACTGCGTATTCTGCTCGTCCAGCCATCATGGATCGGAAGCCTGCACAGCTGACTTGTCACTGACGCAGAAGAAGGAACTGCTTTGTAACGACAAAAGGTGTTTCCGCTGCACCACCAAAGGACATCGGGCACGGGACTGCAAAAAAAAAGGATTTCCTGCTCCAAATGCCAAGCTCGACACGCTACAAGCATGTGCGATCCCGATAGGTGTTCGCGGAAGTCAGACTATGCTAACAAGAACCACGAAAAAACGACGAAAGTCTGTGCATCACTTGGAAGAAGACCCGTCAAGGAAGACTCTACCACTTCCGTTTTTCTTCCGACTTTCAGAGCATGGGCCATGAATGATGACACCTACCGCTACATACGAGGCGTTTTCGATGGTGGCAGTCAGAGGACTTTCATAACTGAAGATCTGTCCAAGCACCTCAAGCTGAAAAGCGTGGGAGCAACTCGAATAGCCTTCAATACTTTCGCAAATACATCGGACCAAGAGGCTAAGAGGCGTCGCGTAGTAGAACTACGACTGCGAAGCCAGTTTTCCGACGCGGAAATAGTCGTAACTGCAATAGAGATCCCAAGCATCTGCCAAAACATCGCAAAGACAGCAATGGACGTAGCCTTCGTTGCGTCTTTCAAGAAGCTGGGAAACGATGTTGCCGATGAGCTCCAACATCCATCTATCACAACTAAGAGTGGCAGCAGCGTACTTATTGGGTCCGATCAGATGTGGAAAGTGTTAACCGGCGAAGTTTCACGGTGCGAAGGCAACGAATCATTGATCGCACTGAACTCCAAGCTTGGATGGACCTTCCAGGGAAGCACATCGCACTTGGTGTCCCACCCAACTACTTCACAAATGATGGTGTGCGTGCTAAAAACCCAAGCTACCGATTCCGACGAGATATTGCGCTCCTTTTGGGAACTTGAAAACATAGGAATTACGGACGCGATAAACAAGCCACCTGAAATGAGCGACACCATGAGGCATTTTGAGCAAACGATTAGCTTCAAAAACGGAAGATATGAAGTGACCCTCCCTTGGAAGGATAATTTCGAGCTTGCAAGCAACAGGCAAGTAGCCGTTACTCGACTGGACAACTTGTCAACCGTCTCAACTCCAGAAAAAGACTGCTCGAAACGTATGACTGTACCATAAGGGAGTACTTGAGGGCAGGACACGCCGAAGTAGTCAGTGACGTACCTGCAGAGGTGACAAAATTATATTACATGCCGCACAAGGAAGTCATGCGTGAACAAGCACTGACGACGAAAATGAGAGTGGTGTTTGACGCTTCGTCACATGCCAAAGGATGCAAGTCACTTAATGACGGGCTTCAAAAGGGTGACAACTTATACCAAGACCTCGTGCAAATTCTGCTACGCTTCAGAACGCACCCGGTGGCAGTTATGGCGGACATAGAAAAGGCATTCCTTCAAATTGCGATTCGGGAGGACGACAGAGACGCCTTCCGCTTTCTCTGGTTTGCAGAAGGAGATTTATCCAAGGGCAAGCTGCAAGAGTGGAGGATGACACGAGTGCCTTTTGGAGCCACATGTAGCCCATTTTTGCTCACAGCTACTATTCTCTACCACGTAAAAAGAGCACCGGCTGTCATGGCACAAACTGCGCAAACTCTTGCCGAGTCGTTTTATATGGATGACTTAGTCACTGGTGCCGACACAGAAGAGGAAGCCGCTAAACTATGCCGAGAAGCGCGCACAATAATGAAATCGGCCAGCATGACATTGCGAAAATGCACAACAAATTCAGCAAATTTGATGCGCACGCTTGAAAATCAAGTGGAATCTACTAGTAATGAGATGGTCGTTCTTCACGAGACGTCGGTCAAGGTCCTCGTTTGGTTTGGAATCCTGCAAAGGATGAATTCAACTTTTCGGTTGAAAACCTACTCCGGTTTTTGATAGCACAGACGGGTACAAAAAGATTTGTCTTGCAGTCAGCATCAAGAATATTTGACCCGTTGGGATTTGTAGGAGCATATACTATTGCCATACGAATATTGTTTTAGAGACTGTGGATACAAGGAATTGGCTGGGATGAAGTCCTACCCAATGACCTGCAAAAAGAATGAAATGATTGGGTCATCCAGCTGCCGCAACTGCAAGACGTCGTCGTTCCTCGCTATCTGGGCGGCGGAGCAAGGAAGACCAATGTGCTTCAAGTACATGTTTTCTGCGATGCCAGTCCAGCGGCATACGGAACAGCTATATACGTCGTATCAAGTCCTGAGAAGCCGATACTGTTGATTGCGAAGTCTTGTGTAGCACCCATTAAGGAGACAACGCTGCCGCGATTGGAGCTGCTGGCTGCCTTAATCGGCTCAAGAATGTTGGCATACGTGAAAAGGGCTTTGAGGAATGTTCAAGTTGACTACACGATGTGGACAGATTCCGCCATTGTGTTGTCATGGATAAAAGGTGACGTCAAAAAGCGCAAACAGTTCATAGCCGACAGAGTCAATGAAATTAGGTGCACTACAGATACATCAAAGTGGAGATACTGTCCTGGAACGGACAACCCGGCTGACCTACTCACACGTGGCGCGACGCTTGAAAGACTGATGTGCAGCTCAAAATGGTGGCATGGTGCCGAGTGGCTAACTAAACCGATGTCTGAATGGCCCCTAAAGTTCGGTGAACTAGACATAGCGGAAGCCACCCAAGGTGAAGTTACAACAGTCCACGTCGCACTAATGACACGCTTCTCAGTTCCGATAATTGATATTCAACGGTACAGCAGGCTTCAACAGCTACTCAGAGTCACTGCGTGGATTTACAGATTTACTTACCGGTGCAAAAAAAGAAGTAATCATACAGGACACCTCATGGCAACAGAAATCCTGAACGCTGAACAGTATTGGATAAAATGTACACAAGAGCAAGGCTTTCTCGAAGAACTCACCACTTTAACCAACGGCCAACCAGTCGAGTCTACATCTCGAATCGCTGAACTACGTCCTTACATAGACAAAGACGGAATTCTTCGAGTTGGAGGCCGTTTATCCCTCATGCATTCCACACAAGATGTCAAGCACCCAATCATAATGCCGTCAAGTCTCCACTTTTCGACACTTTTGGCAAACAGAGCCCATCTTCAAATCTTACTTGGAGGAGTTAGAGATACACTTACGCAGCTTCGGGAACGCTACTGGATTTGTCGAGCTCGCTCTTTGGTAAAAAGAGTGCTGCATGGCTGCAATATATGCAAGCGTTTCAGTGCGGGCCGAGGAACTGCTGAGACTGCTTCGTTAACAAGTCATCGAGTGACACCAACGAACCCGTTCGAAGTTGTAGGAGTCGACTTCCGGGCCCTCTGTATGCACGCACGGAGAAAGGGGACACGAAGTGCTACGTTGCACTTTTTACGTGCGCCGTATCTAGAGCCGTGCATCTCGAGCTTGTCTCGGAAATGACATTCGAGGCTTTCCTGCTGTGCCTACGACGATTTGCAGCTCGGAGAGGATTACCTAGGGTGATCTATTCTGACAACGCACGAAGCTTTCACAAGAGATCGGCAGACATAAAGCGGCGAAACCGAATGTTCTCTGAAGAGGACGTCGCTAGTCACCTCAGCACCAACGGCATTTCGTGGAAGTTTATAGCACCAAATGCTCCTTGGTGGGGTGGATGGTGGGAGCGTCTTGTACGATCAGTGAAGATTCCGCTGCGAAAAATTATCGGCAAAGCTCGTCTGAACTACGAAGAAATATCGACAGTGCTGGCGGAGGTAGAAGCAGTCGTAAACTCTAGGCCTCTGACTTTCATCAAGACTGATGCAGGAGAACCTTGCACTTTGACGCCAGCCGAACTTCTCCTTGGACGAAGATTGACTTCCATACCGTATGCGACTGCTGACGAAGTCAACAGTAATTCCAAACAATCAGACGCCATACGCAGACACAACTACAGGAAGCTGCTGTTTGAAAGTTTGTGGAAGCGTTGGCAAAAAGAATACCTGTTGCAAATACGATCTGCACACTTTGCCGACACGAAATCAAATACAGCATTGAAGCAAGGGGACATCGTTCTCGTTCATGCGGACAACACTCCACGCCAGCTATGGAAGCTTGCAAGGGTCACGGAATTGTACCGCAGTGCAGACGGTGCCCTTCGTTCTTGCAAGATCAAGTAGCAAGGCGGTCACCTTGCGATCAGGCCGATACAAAGACTGTACCCACTTGAACTTTGTGTTTAACTTTGCGCGGCCGGGAATGTTGATTATTTTTCACGTTCTGGGCTGGAACAAAAAAACGAACAAGAAGAAGAGCACGAGCGAGGGACGTGGGGACGCTCAAGTGACAGCAGAGCGCTTCCGAACGCAGGTAAATAAACAAGTGTTTTTTGCCTCGTACCTTAAAGACAGAGTTGAGTCTGATCGCAGTGTCTGGAACGCCATCGTCTAAACACAGTTGTATTTGAGATACTGTCAAATAGCTCGCTCCGCGGTTTTCGGAATACTTCTGGTGCGGACGCAATTCCGAACGGAAGCCTCAAAAAATCTGTACTGGCCAATTGGTGTTCCCAACGTGCAGATTTTGGTTGTGGCCTCATCTAGTAAAATCTGATGAAAGCTTAAGTTCGCATCAAGGCGCGAAAAATACCTGGCACCGACTAGATCTGCTTCGATATCTTCGCGCCTAGGCATCTGGTAATGCTCACGCATTAAGCACTTGTTATTTCCCTAGGGTCCATGCACAGACGCAGCCTTCCATCCTTTTTTTCGAACGAGAACAAGGGGGCTTACGCAGTCCGTTCGTTTTTGGACCTTTTGTATGATTCCCGCTTGCTTCATGCACCGCAACTCTTCTTGCAGAGGCTCTCTTAGCGCCAGGGGTACTCGTCACGCCAGTTGAACCACTGGTGTGGCCCCTTTCCAAATTGAATTTGTACTTGCGAGCCACGCACCCAGTTGTGCGGAACAGCTGCGGGAACTCTCTGAAAATATCGTCCACACCAGTGGTGTTCACGACATCAACTGACCTGGACACTAGTCCTATGGCCTCGCTTGATAGTAGTCCCAGTATGGCAGGGTTTCCTTTTTTTGACAATGAAGAAGTCAATGTTTCTTCATCGGCCAATTATGTCGACCCGCAAACTAGCCACTCCGATGTGCTTGATAACGTGCCCGCTATAGGCGCGAAAGACCGAGGTGCTTGGGCTCAAGCTTTCTTTTTCTTGGCATCTTTGATAGATTAAAAAAGGCAACAAGTTCGCCTGGGAGCCTGTGTCTACTTTAAACAGAACAGCTCGACTGCCTACAAGCGCCTCTATTAGTCATTCTGCCTTGTTCCTGATAGCATCGACACTGACGTCCAAGATACCGAAATCGTATTCATCTTCGCGCACATCGTGCACCTGATGGCTTCGCTTGCAACACACCGCGAAATGGTTCGTTGCCTTACACAAAAAACCCTTCTTTCCAGATGCTGGGCACTTTCCACGTTCATGCACCCTGTTTCATCCGCTGCATTTGGACCCAACTGAATCAGGCTGTCGCTTCACTGTCGCAACTTGGCCTTCTGGCTGTGCCCAAGCCTCATTGCGAAGGGCTTCTGCGGTTTTAAAAAGCTGCTGTTTTAAAAAACTTCTGCGGTTTTAAAAAGCTGTTATGCCTTAAGCAATGTCAAATTTTTCTCACCAATCAAATTCTCTCCCAATTTGCACTTGTTGGTGCCAAAAACAATCTGGTCATAGATCATCTAGTCGACCTGTAGCCCAAAGTTGCAG
The DNA here is from genome assembly GCF_013339725.1 of Rhipicephalus microplus. Taxonomy (NCBI): domain Eukaryota; kingdom Metazoa; phylum Arthropoda; class Arachnida; order Ixodida; family Ixodidae; genus Rhipicephalus; species Rhipicephalus microplus. The sequence goes on from NC_051174.1 coordinate 53,376,832, forward strand.
TTGCGGGCTTGCTTCCGCAAATCTCGCAAAAATTGCTGGAAGGGCTCTCCTTCACCCTGAGTCCTTGACCGAAACAGGTATCGCTCATGCACCTCATTCTGCTGCTTTTGACAGTACTCTTGGAATTTCTTCACAACTGTGGCGTAGTCATCTCTGTCTTCGCTCTCCAGAAATGTGAAATTAGTAAATACCTCCAGTGCGTCATCGCCCGCAGCACTTAGCAGCAGAACTGTCTTTGCGGCTTCTGACCTCGGTTCCTTTCGAGACTCCGTTGCCGTAAGAAACAAGTCAAACTTCTGTTTGCAACCGCCCCAGTTTTTCGAGATGTTTCCGGCTAGGAGCAGGGGATGCGGAGGGTTCTTTATTTCCATCTCGTGGGCCCGCGTTGTGCAGACAAGTCAGGTTCTGCCCCCCTCCCCAGCAAGCGAGCCACTTCTGACACCATGTATCGGAGGCGAGCAATGAAACGAAAGACGTTTATTCAGGTAATGCTTGCGCATTTAAAGGGGCATCATGGCTGACACGCATGCGCAGTTGCAGCTGCACATGACACGCTCGACAGAAGGTCAAGGCTACGCGCATTTTTAAAGGAAGTTCGGACACCAGTGGCTGCAAAAATACTCCGTGTGGCCGATGACGGCACGCTGATCATTCTCGGTCTGTGCACTGCTTCTTAAGTATAAAGGACCACACTGCTTCTGTCATTCAAGCCGTGATTGACCACAGCTCTTATGACGTTATCCTAGCACTGGACTTCTTGTCGAATCACTCTGCTCTTATCGATTGTGCTGCTGGCGTCCTTCAGCTACAACTGCCTCAGATAGTTGCTCAATTTCACACGGACCCGCCACGCCAGTGCTTTCTTCAAAGTGCGCGGCTGTAGCCTCAGGCAGCCACCTACGTTGTTTCGGCCACACAGTCACAGGTTCTATCAATATGTACTTTTTACTCTCGCCGAAATCATTTTGAACAGTAAAATAACCATTCCCTATAGACTTGTGACTTTCACTGACAACTGTACCTCGCTTCTACTTCTCCATTACAGCTTGTTCTCTCAAGTGCTTTCTCTTGGCATGTTCTTGGTCAGCCTATGTAATGTTGACGAATTTATATGAGCGGTTCCCACCACCGACATTGATTTACTTCAGTCTACCGTACCTAACAACACATGTTTTCCGCTGGATCGTTTCTCGAAGATGATTGCACCCGACCTCAACTCAGTGTAAGCCAATGACAGCCGTCACCTTCTCGCATCATATAACGACATTCTTGAGTTCGACGACAGAACTCTAGGACAAACATCCGTCGTTAAGCACAGTGTAAACACTGGTGGCGCCAGTCCTGTTCGTCGACGCCCCTGTCGTGTCTCCCACTCTGAGCGCAGAGTTGTCCAAAGAGAAGTTTACCAAATGCTCAGCAAAGATGTCATAGAATCATTGTATCGTCCTTGGGTCTCCCCTGTCGTCAATTTGAAGAAAAAGGACGGTACCTGACACTTCTCCGTTGACTATCACCACCTCAACAAGATCCCTCGATAAGACGTATACCCGCAAGTAAAAATCAACCTTCTACCTACTCCATCTGTTCCCTTGAGCAGACCTCTCTCAGTTGCGTAGCGGCTGCTGCTATAGAAGGAAGTGGAAGGCTGATTGCGTGGTATCCGTTTTGTCTTGCAGTGGCAGCTGCTGCTTGTAAAGGATGGAGACCAGCACCATTCGATAAGTTGCAACAACTCGACTCTATTTACAGGAACTTATGCACAAATTTACAAGACTATTTCACCGTTCGAACCAACGCATGTAGCTTCTGCAGAGCCGATAGTGCGAACACTGTTTGTTGCGACCAGAACGACCACGAGGACACGGGAGCCAAGGTTTAACAATCTGGTTGGCTGTACCAAATCTCCTAAGGGCTAGCCAAATCAAACTAGTCCGTTTATTGGACAGACTCAAACACACTTGTTGCAGTCCTCTCTTTTCGCCCTCTTATTCAAGCACTCAACCTGTAGGTCGTAGAGAGAGGGACGAAAGGACCGGCCTGCGCACGACCTTCCGCGAACTGTGCGAACGCACACAATGCTGGCGCCCTTCGGCTGCGCGCCCCTGCCATTACTGCGAGTTGACCATGCTGTCCAGCGTGACGGCTGTCCCGCGGACTCTAAATGAATTGGTGGCGATACGCGGGATGTCCTCACGTCGCCCGCCGGCACTTCGCCGGGCAGAGACCAACTAGCTGTTTGTCAAAAGCGGTGACCTACCACGACCTTCTTACAAGAACCGACGTCGTTACGCCGGGATTATCGTCTCGCGAAAATCGGCTCTTTTGGAAGCGCCCCTTTTTACAACAAAGAAGACTCACCCACCTGGCCTGCGACGCCAGACCTTACGCGCCCCTCCCAAGATTCGCGCAAGCGGTCAAAGGCAGTTGCACGAATAACAACATAAAGAAATGGCGCCGAACGGCTCCAACCCTGTGGCCACGCTTCGCAGTTCTTTGAATGCCAGAGGCGTTTATGCAACACGGGCTATATTCTCTCTGCCTAAACTTTCAGCCCAACCAAACGGGTGACAACACAAAGCAACCAAAAAAGAAGAAAAACGACACGAGGTCACATTGTACACAAGTACGATCGATAAAGCAGGCAAGAACATGCGCCAAACAGTAAAACACTTCTCCGAAACACACACGCCTTTCTTCACATAGTGCTATTGAAAACAAACAAAAGAACCATAACTCCTGCATGCACACAAACACACACACAAAAAAACAATACACTTCACTGAGACACATACAAATTTTAACGCATAGTGTTGTTCAAGTGTCTCCAGGTTCATAACGTCACTTTTACCTAAATGGGTGTCAACCACGTGCCTAGTCCTCTAGTGTGTCAATGGCCCCTGAGGCACCACTGCCATTTTCCGAGCGACCATTAGGTGCCTTCGGCAGTGCGCATATGTTGGAAACAATAGTGGTTGGCGGCCACGGACCATGGTCATTAGTGCGCAGAAGGGCTAGAAATTGACCGCTCCCGAATTCCAGCTGACTGACGGGGAATCGCGGCGCTGAGGTGGAGAAAACCCGTGCCGTACAAATGTGATCGACGCCTGAGCATCGCTCTTGAGCCGCTATCGGTAGACCTCAGAGGTGGCCATGGACAAGTTCACTACGAGCCAGTGTGGCTTTTTGGAATCTTCCCTTATCAATGGCACTGGCTCACACACTGTGGCTTCGTGCCGCCGAGACACCTGATCTGTGCAGCACTTTTGTCCGCAACCCACTCTCCCGTTAGCTCAAAAAACGGCCGAGCTACCTCTGCGTAATTTAGCCCGTAGCTTAGGTAGTGTCTACACGACCCCTAAAATTTTATCAGCTCCATCGCTATAGTTGGCACACTCAACCTCCTAACTACCGCAAGCTCCTCACCGTCAGACGCCCGACAAGTGGAACCTGCAACACGCCCTAAGTAGCTCTCCCAATGATTCTCCACGCAACACTGTTCCGACTCGAAAAGTCTTCCTACTTTCCATTTTTTGCTTCCATGTGGATAAGAGTTTTTTCGAATTAACTTCTCTTCTTCAAGAACTTTTAGTTGCCGCACCAAATTCACATTAGGCTGGCCGCTGAATGGCACCCTGTGCTTACTAAAGTTCTCACGGACTTGGTCACGGTCTTGTTTTTCTGCACCAGCCAGCCGATCGGAACCCAGGCAAGTACCTGCAGCACACGCTGATACTCAGCATCGCTAAGTTCTACGTTTCGCTCGAACGATACGTAAACTGACCCAACTTTTGGGCAACAAAAGCGCGTTCACTCGCGTCCCCCTGCTCTCAAGGCTCCAACGGTTTCTATGCCACGCACAAACGCTCGCATTGTTGCTCAACAATGCCTTCTGCTTCAGCGCCTTCCTCGGCTACCTGCGGTTTTACCTCCGTATGCTCCTTTTCGCGGAACTCCTCGGGTGCGCATGTACCTTTCCTGCACGCCGCTTGCGATCCATCGGGATCCGCGCGGCTTCCCTGGGGTTTGTCGTCGTCCCCGCTCTCTACAACAATATGGTTAATACCCTTTAAAGTCCCGGATTCTCCTTGGCTTTCAGGGCTATCGGCTTCTAACTGCCGTACTTCCCTTCTAACTGTCGTACTTTGCCCGTGTTCACTGGGCCGATCTTCGGCGTCAGCGGTGTGCCGCCTGTCCCCTCCGCGCCTTTCGACATGCTCTCGGAAGCGCATTCATTTTTAAGCAATTTCCACGTTTTTTCTGACAGCAGGCCATCCGCTCATGCTGTGAGCCGGTTCACTAACCCATGAAGCACAGTAACCGTCCCCTCTAGGTCAGCGCTAACGCCGCTTTCTCTGAAGATCGTCGATGGGACCACAACGAGCGTCACCTTCACTGTGCCACCGACCGCACATGTTAATGTAATAATGCCTTGAGGCTTCACCATCTCCGGTGGGATCGCGCTCTCCCGCAACACGGTGAACATGATCAAAACTGCACCGATATGCCTATTCCTACAGTCGAGTGACACGGTGATAAAGTCACCGCGCCCTACCACCGGCTACCCCATCGAAACGTGCGCTACTAAGCTCTCACTCTCAGTTCCCGAACCCCTTCAGTCGGCTGTTTCTTACTCTGATACCTATTCCATTTTTGGTGTCCTGTGCTACCACAACTGTCGCATCGCCTGGGCTTACGTTTTCCCTCAGCGCCTAGGCTTTCTCTGGCACCGCGGCTCTTCGCTGTCTCATTCTGAGCTCTAGCTGTGCTCGCGCCTTCCAATTTCGCTGGCTTTGGTTTCGCCTGTTTGCAGCACTGTTCGCTCCCTGCGCTTCCTCAAACGTTCGTGGCAACGCGGATATCTCTGGGGCGCTCATCCACTTTTTCTCTTCTTGGAGTGTCGCATACCGCACGGCCTCCTCCGACAGATTTTCCTTTAATTTTTCGGCAACCAAAAGCTTAACCAGGCCCTCGAATGTCGGCACCCCCCTTGCTTCAAGGTAAAAGTGGAGGTGGCTCTCTAAGCCTGTCGAAAAATGTTTCCACCCTTCCTTCTCACGCTTCCCTGACCCCATGAATCTCCTTAGATACTCCCCTGTTGAAAGTTTGAGCTCGTCAAGCACCGTTTCATTGATTACCTGGTAATATTTGTGCTTTGATGGACTTAGTCGGGTGGAGAAAATTGGGACTCTCTCCGCTACCAACGGGAAAACAAAACGTCCCCAAAACTTTCCCGGTACCTCGTACGCTTCTAGGGCACTCTTCACAGACTCAAACTATACCGGTGCTTCTGCCTCTGTTGAAATTTAAGGAAATGCCCCTGTGAAAACTTTCGAGTAGTGTCTACGTTCCCTACACAATTCCCGCCTGCGGAACTCAGGTCCACTCCACCGAGAGTTTCCACCCGTCATCTGTGACATTCTCTCCATCTCCAACCGTAACTCCTGCAGTCTACGCTTCGGCTTGAGATTTCCAAAACAGGCATCTCTTCGGCTCTCCCACGCACTCCCCTCTCCTTGGCTTGCCACATCGCTCTCGTCTCCCGCCTCACGATTCGTCACCTCCGCTCGCCTGTCCGGGTTTAGGTTGGCAAACCTCGTGTTCATAGGACACCTTAAAACTCAAGAAAGGCAGCGGCACCTCTGAGATGTAAGAACACCAGAGGACTCCCCACTTGTGAAGCTGCTGCTCACTGCTCTCTTGATTGCCCGCCGTCAGACGCTCCACATCGCCCGATGTCGCCAGGTTTGTCGCCCAACCGATGAACTGAAGGTGACATTTGCTGGACAGCTGGCTCCCTTGTGTCGATGTTTGCCGCACCGCAGTCTACTTAGCTTAGTGGCTTGCTTCTTCATTAGACTCGCCGTGGTCGTGGCTTTCGTCTTGCGTGTCTTCCGCAACACGACGACCTCCTTGTTACGCAGCGTGTTCCTTGTTGTCGTTGTCTTGATCTTGTCTGACTGTGTCAGTAAAACTCAACCTTCTGCCCACTCTCTCTGTTCCCTTGAGCAGAGCTCTCTCAGCTGTGTAGTGGCAGTTGCTATAGAACGGAGTGGAAGGTAGGTTGCGTGGTATCCGTCTTGTCTTGCAGTGGCAGCTGCTGCTTGTAAGGATGGAGACCAGCGCCTTTGGATGCGTTGCAACGACTCGACTTTATGTACAGGAACTTATGTAGAAATTTACAAGTATATTTCACCATTCGAACCAACGCATGTAGCTTCTGCAGAGCCAATAGTGCGAACACTGTTTGCTGCGACCAGAACGACTGCGAGGACTCGGGAGCCAAGTTTTAACACCCCGGTTGGCTCTACCAAATCTCCTAAGAGCCAGCCAAATCAAACTAGTCCGTTTATTGGACAGACACAAACACACTTGCTGCAGTCCACTCTTCTCGACCTCTTATTCAAGCACTCGATCTCTAGGTCGTAGAGAGAGGGACGAAAGGACCGGCCTCCACATGACCTTCCGCGAACTGTGTACGCACACGATAGTGGCACCGTTTGGCTGGGGGCCCCATGTCATTATTGGGAGATGACTACGCTGTCCAGCGGGACAGCCGTCCCGCGGACTTTTGATGGATAAGTGCCGATACAACAGATGTCTTCGCGTACCCACCAGCACTTCTCTGGCCGGGGACCATTTAGCTGGTTGTCAAAAGCAGTGACCTACCGCGATCTTCTTACCAGAACGGACTTCCTTACGCCTGTATTATCGTCTCTTGAGAATCGGCTCTTTGGAAAGCGCCCCCTTCTGCGACAAAGAAGACTGACCCGCTGGCATGCGATGCCGGACCTTACGCCGTCACCACGCATCGATGAGGCATTGGACTGCCGGCACGGCTGTACATACTTCTTGTCTATTTATCTACAGTTCGGCTACTGGCAGATTTCTCTCGATTAATTGGACCGTGAGAAAACAACTTTCATTACACCGGATGGTTTATACTTGCTAAGGGTCATGCCTTTTGGACTATGTAACACCCCTGCGACATTCAAACAGATGGTACACTCTCTCCTGCGTGGTTAAAATTGGTCTACTTGTCTTTCGTATCTAGACGATGCGATAGTCTGCTCATTTACTTTCGATAGCCACCTTATCCGTCTTGCTGCGACTCTCGCAGTCTTCAGCACAGCTGGGCTACAACAGAATTCCAAAAAATGTCAATGGCCGCCGTCAGATTGCCATTTTGGGCCATCTTGTCAACGCCGATGGCGTCCAACAAGATCTCGATAAGGTACAAGCCGTACCCAGCTTCCCCGTTTCTCATTCTACATCTAACGTCAAGAGCTTCATTGGCTTATGTTCCTACTTTCGACGTTTCGTGAGAAACTTCACCTACGTTGGCAGGCCACTCACAGATTTGCTGAAGAAGAATACCACATTCTCATTGGGACTTGAGCAGGCTCAAGCGTTCACCGCTGTCAGTAGTTATAACTACGGCCCCCATACTTGCCCGCTTTATTCCTTCTACTGCCACAGAAGTTCGAACCGATGCCAGTGGCCACGGTATCGACGCAGTTCTGGCTCAGCGGCACCACAGTAAGCAGTGCGTGAGAGCTTACGCTAGTTGCCTGCTGTTTCACCTTGAGTGGAATTCATCAGCGAGGGAAAGTTAAGCGAGAGAAAGAATATATATCTATATATATATATATATATATATATATATATATATATATAGGCAGGCATGGTGGTTAAGTGGCCGTAGCGTTGCATGGAGGTCCAGTAGATCCTCCGTGAGTGGTCACAACGTGGTTTATTTCGACGTTTCGGCCTAGAGTCTGGCCTTCATCAGGATTAAAGATACAGTTTGTTGGTGCTCAGCTTTATACAATCTCAAATCAGAGGGCAAGGAAAGAAGAAAAAAAGACAGAAAAGAAAAAAAGGAAAGAAAAAGAAAAAAAAGAGAAGAAGAAGAGAAAAATAATATACGGTGGATGCCCCTCGGGTGCCCCCTTCCACTCTCCCTTCCACTTCCTCCTCCACTCTTCCCTCCACTTCCCCCTTCATCTCTTTCCCCCTTCTCCCCTTCACCTTTCTGATGTCAACGGTCTGTGTATGTTTCCGTTCACTAACGCATTCCTCCCGATCAGATGGCCCCTCCTGGCACTGGCGGTTCGGTGTGGAGCAAGAAAGAGCTTTTCAGGAAGTCCTAAGCCTTTAACTACTCGGAGTCCCGTAAACAATTCGTCGTAGAAGAAGGGGTGCCGCGTATTGTGGCAGAGGCTGGTAAGCGGGCATTTTAGGAAGTTCTAAGTCTTTAACTACTCCGCGCCCTGTCAACATTTCGTCGTAAAGAGAGGGGTGCCCCGTATTGTGGTAGGCTGTGCAAGCGGGTGCTATGCGAATTTCTCGCCCGCTTCTGGATTACGCGTGTAGTGGGGGCCTCCCGGCTGTGCACAGGGTTGCTGTTGGGCATGTCATGCATGGCACAATTGATTGGGTAGTAAAATAAAACAGAAAACAGACGACAGCTGCACTTAGGAAGAGTAGTTACACTTGAAATTGTTTTGGGTTTTCCAGTGCCCTTCGCAGCTGCAGTGCCGTGAACTCAGTATTTTTATTGTTGCCGTTATTGTTTTCTAATGCTTTAATTGCTGCAAGTGTACCAGGATTCTCATTTATTCCTCCATCGAGAGTGTGAAATTGGTGGATAAGGTATGACTCTCGTTGTGCACGTTCTCGATTTAATTTAAATCCCGTCTCTAAGAGCGTTAATGATAGTTTGTCGAATGCATGGTCGGGAAGATTGAGATGTTTTGATAAAGGTAGACTTGGGGCTGATTTCGCATGGGCTCTGTGATTATTGAAGCGAATTCTAAATGGTGTTACTGTTTGTCCGATGTACTGCATACCACACACGTTGCATTCGAGTAGGTATACCATATGAGAGGAATCGCATGTTAGGTTTCCTCGTATGTTAATCGAAAACTTGGATTGCGTGCTGGTTGCTTTGTCTGTTTCTCGCATCACCTTACATACAAGACATCGTGGCTTTAAAAAGGGCGGCATGAATTATTGGGGGGTGATGCGTTAATATGGGAGTGGACAAGGGTGTCTTTGAGGTTACGTGGTCGTCGGTAAACGACGCCTGGAGCGGATGGGAATGCGCGTTTCAGACGTTCACTTTGTTCCAGAATGTTGTAATGTCGTTTAAGATTTTGTTTACATTGGGGAAGTTTGTGCGGTAAGTCAAGCAGAGGTTTGTTCGTTGTGGGTCTTCTTGTGGTGGTCGCTTCATAAATAAGTCTTCACGCTTTAGTTTTCTCGCTTTTTGAAAAGCGTCATTAATTACATTTGGGGGGTATTTTTGTTTCTCGAACATAAGTTTTAGCCTCTGTGAGCTCGTGTCAAAGTCAGCGTCTCTAGAGCAGATTCGCTTAAACCGGTGAGCCTGGCTGTAGGAATACTGTTGTTACAGTGGCGTGGGTGATCGCTTTGGTAGTGGAGGTATTGTTGTCGATCCGTTGGTTTGCTATATAAGGTTGTAGAGAGCTTCTCTTCTTCTATCGTTATGGTAACATCAAGAAACTTTATGGTAACTTGCGTGTATGTGTGTGTGAAGTGTATGTTCGGATGTATAGCATTGTAAGTGTCGATAAAGCTGAGAAGTCCGTCCTTGCTGTGGGTGCAAATAAGAAAGATCTCGTCTATGTATCTTCTGTATAAAATTGGTTTCAAGGAACTTTTTGCAAGAAATTAGGACTCTAGCTTTCCCATAAATATGTTGGCATAATTAGGCACCAATTTTGTGCCCATAGCGGTTTCGCTGATTTGTTGAAAATACTCTTAGTTAAACTCGAATGAATTTAATTCGAGGACTATCCTCGTCAAAGTGGCAATAGCAGAGAAATCCGGGGTGTTAGATTGTCTATAGTTTGTGTACATGTTTTGTAATGCAGCTATGCCGTCATCGTGAGGAATATTTGTATATAATGAAGAGACATCAAGAGTAACCAAGTACGAGTTTTTCGGCACACAGATACCTTCAATGTGTCGAAGAAAATGTGTGGTGTCTTTTATGTACGACGCGAGGGTGCATGGAATGTGGCTTATTAGTTTGTCCACGTACCCTGATATGGGTTCAGTTATTGTACCGATGCCTGATATTATTGGTCGACCTTGGCTACCGGGTTTATGAATTTTTGGGAGGGTGTAGAAGCGACCTGGACGAGGGTATGCTGCTTGCATCAGTTTGTGGTCAGTGTTGGTTATCTTTTCTGCATCCGAGAGTTTCTTTAGTTCTGTTGATACGATACGTTTGTATTCGTCTGTCGAATCACCTGGAAGGCGTTCGTAAAATCTTGAGTCGTCTAGTTGGCGGTATGCTTCTTGTAAGTAGTTGGTTGTGTTAAGGACTACAATTGCTCCTCCTTTGTCAGCGGGTTTTATTCTTATGTCTGTCCTAGATGCCAAATTTTTCATACTTACTTTTTCAGATTTTGTCAAGTTTTCTTGGTTTCCTTTCTGTCTGTGGTATTCGTGTACTATATCTTTCTGTACTGCGGTGATATAAAGGTACAAGCACTTGTCTCGATTACTGTTCGGTGTCCAATCATTTGATTTACGACGGTGAATTGTTTCGTGGTTAGAAGGCCTGTCCAAGAAATAGTCACGCAACCTTAAGCTTCGAGCGAAGTTGTCGAGGTCTCGGAGCAAGTGGAATTCATCGAAAAATTTTGTGGTCGGACAGAAGCTTAGTCCCTTAGATAGCAGTTTTTCTTTGTCAGGTGACAAGCTCGTGTCCGATAAGTTTACAACCACAGTTTCACAGGGTGTGTTCCTAGATGGGTGCTCGTTTGTACCTTTAGTGATTTCCTGGGTGGTGGTGTTGTAGTGATAAGGAACTATATCAGGGAACGCGGGTTTGGGCACATGGTCTCTTTTGAGTTTATGAATTTTTGTGGTCATGATGGCTTGGTATTTATTCTGTTCAAATTCTGTTAATCGCGTGATTTCTTCATTCGATCAAGTGTTGTGGCGGAGAATGGTGTTGGTCATAGCGACCAGTTTCTTTACCTGCTCATCACTGTGATTAAGAGCGATTTCTGTTAATTTGAGAGATGCCTCAAGGAGGACGTTTTTCATGTTATTTGGTCATGTTCATCTAGATTTGTAGAGGCTGGTGGTAGGGAGAGTGTCATACCCTTGAGGGCTATTCTAGCACGAAGGTACACTTGCAATGTTCATTTATGCATTTCATGTCTAATTCGTTTGTCAGCAAGTTTTCGTACTTTAAGGAAAGTGGCACTGCAACTGGGAAGTGATGAGCTGGACTTACAATTCAGAAGTCAATCTTCTTTTGGGTGCGGGGATGGCACTGATGAGGTGCGCAGGTTGTAGTTATGTCCGGCAGGCCTTCGTCGTTGTGGGGAGGATTTCGGCGTTGGGCTGCCGGCGAACGTGTTCGTTGGCAGTTCCGGGGTCCGCAATAGGGGGGCGCGGTTTCGTAGTTCAGCAGGCTTCCCTTTGAGGAGTGGTGTAGTGGTGCTGTCGTGTAGTGCTTTTGGTCTCGATATCCCCAATGGAGGGACGCGTGTTGGCTGTTCTGCAGACTTCCCCCTAGTAGTGGTGCGCTGTTGATGATGGTGAGGGGGTGCTTGTGGCTCGCGGGAGTCACAGTTTCGCTGATCGTCGGGAACTCATCTGTGATGTTGGGTGGGTGTGGGGCTCTTGGTGTATGTTGATATGCAGAAGTCTTCCCGTACGTGTCTTGTTGTGTTGAACGTATATTCACAATAGCTGCTGGTTGATTCTTCCACCCCGTGGTAGCTTCGAAATCTCCACGACCGAGTGCTTTCTTGAGGGTTTCGGCAATCAAAGCGACACCCATAAAACTAGAATGAAGCCCATCTGCAGCAAGAAAGCGTCTTGGTGGCAACAGCTCGAATTGGTAGTCAATGTATGACACCTTGCTGGGTCTTCGGCAGTAGGCCTTGACTGTCTCGTTGAATTGACGAGCGTCCTGGTTGAAGCGGTGCACGAATTGTTCGTTCGATCGTTCCAAGTGTAAGTTGAGGTAACGGGGCAGTACGCATGAAACAATGAGCCTTTCGAGTTCCTGGCGTGTACGAAGCGTGTTGTGTACTAGGTGGCGAAGGCGGCGTAGCGATTCCTCTAGTCCGTACGACGCCAGCTCGCTCATACCGAGGTGAAAAACGAGCGTGGTCACAGATCGTGGTATGCCAGCAAGCTCTTTCTCCATGTCGAATGTAGAGGCTCCGCAGATGGAAATGATTGCAGGTGTCGTCTTCTCATCCGGGTTGAAATGCCACTGTAAATACCCTGTTTGCGAGTTTCCGATGATGGCTGTAGTTGGTGCATGTTTAGGGAAATTCCGTGAGACCTGCTCGACTGGAGGTGCACCTGTGGCAGGTCTTGTGTAGGCAGGCATGGTGGTTGAGTGGCCGTAGCGTTGCATATAGTCCAGTAGATCCTCCGTGAGCGGTCACAACGTGGTTTATTTTGACGTTTTGGCCTAGAGTCTGGCTTTCATCAGGTTTAATGATACAGTTTGTTGGTGCTCAGCTTTATACAATCTCAAATCAGAGGGCAAGGAAAGAGGAAAAATAAGACAGAAAAAAAGAAAACAAGAAAAAAAGAAAAAAAGAAAAAAGAGAAAAAAAGAAAAACGAAAGAAAAAGAAGAAGAAAGAGAAGAAGAAGAGAAAAATAATATACGGTGGACGCCCCTCGGGTGCCCCCCTTCCACTCTTCCTTCCACTTCCCCCCTCCACTTTTCCCTCCACTTCCCCCTTCATCTTTCTCCTCCTTCTCCCCTTCACCTTTCTGATGTCAGCGGTCTGTGTCTGTTTCTGTTCACTAACGCATTCCTCCCGATCAGACGGCCCCTCCTGGCACTGGCGGTTTGGTGTGGGGCAAAAAAGAGCTTTTCAGGAAGTCCTAAGCCTTTAACTACTCGGAGTCCCGTAAACAATTCGTCGTAGAAGGAGGACATGATTGGACACCGAACAGTAATCGAGACAAGTGCTTGGACCTTTATATCACTGCAGTACAGAAAGATATAGTACACGAATACCACAAACAGAAAGGAAACCGAGAAAACTTGACAAAATCTGAAAAAATATGTATAAAAAATTTGGCATCCAGGACAGACATAACAATAAAACCTGTTGACAATAGAGGAGCAATTGTAGTCCTTAATACAACCAACTACTTACAAGAAGCATACCGCCGACTAGACGACTCAACTTTTACGAATGCCTCCCAGGTGATCCGACAGACGAATACAAACGTATCGTATCAACAGAACTAAAGAAACTGTTGGATGCAGAAAAGATAACCAGCACTGACCACAAACTGATGCAAGCAGCATACCCTCGTCCAGGTCGCTTTTACATCCTCCAAAAAATAGATCCTCCCGAACTACATCCTCCCGAACTTTGGAGCAATCCTGCGCATTTTCAGCTGTTCGAAAGTTCGGCAATGCCGATTCCCGTCGGACACCGAGCCCAGGTGCTTTTTCCGATGAGAAATTTATAGATATCTTCAGCTATGCCTTTCAGCAAATGTCCTACTTTGTCTTCGTCTGACATCTGATCATTGACCACCTTGCAGAGCTTCAGCACATCCTCTATATTGGTGATACATGTCTCACGTGGAAGCTGTGCGCGTTGAGACAATGTCTGCTCAGCCGCTTCCTTTGGACACTCGAGTCACCGAAACACGCTTTCAGATCCGCAACAAAAACATCCCGCGTTGTCAGTGTGTCCTCGTTGTTGTCGTGCCACACTAGCACAGTACCCATAAGGCAAAAGACCACATTAATGAGCTGAGCGGTGTCATCCCAGCCGTTGGACTTGCTGACTCGCTTGTACTGGACGAGCCACGCGTCAACATCTTCTCCTGATTTCGCTTCGAAGGTTGGTGGGGCTCGGTAGTAGGGCGTGGAACCCACTGTAGTTGGCCTTGAAGCGTTAGATGATGGCTCAAAAGAGTGTGCCACACTTGCCGCCATCGCTACTGGTGGCGCTGACTGACACGTCCACGTTTAGTTCACATATAAACTCCATAAAGTGGCTTGTGGGTTAGCTGTCATGGTAGCTCAGTGGTAGAGCATCTAACGCGTCATTCGAAGGTCGCAGGTTTAAATCCTGCCCACGGCAAGTTATCCTTTCACCCACTTTTCTTCATATTTACCTTATAATTGCGTGTAATATCTTTCCCTATACTTTACTTGGGATTATTGTCTGTTAGATCTCATTATTATTCTGTAAAAACACGGAAAAACTAGCCCTTAGGTGTAACTTCTTTACATAATTCATTAACGAGGGTTTCGTACTGGCAGACTTAGTGCCTTTAGGTTCTATACGAGAAACCATTGGTCAGCTGCCCACATGGAACAAGTTCACCTGCTACGTGACGCCAAACAGGCTCAAAAGAGTGTGCCACACTCGCCGCCATCGCTACTAGTGGCGCTGACTGACACGTCCACGTTTAATTCACATATAAACCCAATAAAGTGGCTTGGGGGATAGCTGTCATGGTAGCTCAGTGGTAGAGCATCGAACGCGTCATTCGAAGGTCGCAGGTTTGAATCCTGCCCACGGCAAGTTATCTTTTCACTCACTTTTCTTCATATTTACCTTATAATTGGGTCTTATATCTTTCCCTATACTTTCCTTGGGATTATTGTCTGTTGGATCTCATTATTCTGTAAAAACACGGAAAAACTAGCCCTTAAGTGTACACTTCTTTACATAATTTATTAACGAGGGTTTCGTACTGGCAGACTTAGTGCCTTTAGGTTGTATGCGAGGGACTATTGGTCAGCTGCCCACCCGTAACAAGTTCAAGTGCTCCGTGACACCAAACAGGCTCAAAAGAGTGTGCCACACTCGCCGCCATGGCTACTGGTGGCGCTGACTGACACTCCCACGTTTAATTCACATATAAACCCAATAAAGTGGCTGGGGGATAGCTGTTGTGGTAGCTCAGTGGTAGAGCATCGAACGCGTCATTCGAAGGTCGCAGGTTTGAATCCTGCCCACGGCAAGTTATCTTTTCACCCACTTTTCTTCATATTTACCTTATAATTGTGTCTTATATCTTTTCCTATACTTTCCTTGGGATTATTGTCTGTTAGATCTCATTATTCTGTAAAAACACGGAAAAACTAGCCCTTAGGTGTACACTTCTTTACATAATTTATTAACGAGGGTTTCGTACTGGCAGACTTAGTGCCTTTAGGTTGTATACGAGGGACTATTGGTCAGCTGCCCAACCGTAACAAGTTCAAGTGCTACGTGACACCAAACAGGCTCAAAAGAGTGTGCCACACTCGCCGCCATGGCTACTGGTGGCGCTGACTGACACTCCCACGTTTAATTCACATATAAACCCAATAAAGTGGCTGGGGGATAGCTGTCGTGGTGGCTCAGTGCTAGAGCACCTTATTAAGCAATCCTGCTCTGGGAGAGTGGGAGCACCGCACAGGGCTCCTAACTTCTCTGAAGGACCTGACTGGACGTCTGGGTCACTGGGCTTTGACGCTCTATGAAGTCAATTAACGTCAGCTACAGGCCTGACTGAGTGCGGCGATGGCGTAGTGGTTAGAGCATCCGCCTCGCATGCAAGAGGTCCGTGGTTCAAATCCCGGCGCCGAGCAGTTCCCAACAAGATTTTAAAAAATCCGCGTGTTGATAGAACTCCATTAAGAGGCCTGGGGTGCGGCCTCACCGGTAACCACCGCCGGGAACGCACTCCCTCAACAGAGAAGGATTGGCCATCCTGGTGCAGTATCTGGCCACTACCTTCCACATGCATACGTCAAATAACTCATGGCCCTCAGTCCCCAGCAGCTGCGAAGCAACTGACCACGGCGGCGGTCAGATCTGAAACGCAGCAGAGGGTGCTAAGAATCTCTGGATCCGGACAGGCCACCATTGGAACCTGAACTTGGCAACATTTAACGCTAGAACCTTATCTAGTGAGGAAAGTCTAGCTGTACTATTCGAGGAGCTAGAGAGTGTTAAATAGGATATAATAGGGCTCAGTGAGCTTAGGAGGACAGATGAGGCCTATACTGTGCTACAGAATGGGCACTTCCTTTGCTATCGGGGCTTGGCAGACAGAACAGAACTGAGAGTGGGGTTCCTAATTCACAGAAACATAGCTGGCAACTTAGAGGAATACTATAGCATTAATGAAAGGGTGGTAGGTATTGTAATTAAACTGAATAAAAGATACAAGATAAAGGTAGCACAGGCTTACGCGCCTACATCCAGCCATGATGACGCTTCAGTTGAAAGCTTCTATGAAGACGTGGAATCAGCAATGAGTAAGGTAAAAACACAGTATACTATAGCGATGGGCGACTTTAATGCAAAGGTAGGGAAGAAGCAGGCAGGAGATCAGCCAGTAGGAGATTATGGCATCGGCACGAGAAACGCCAGAGGAGAGCTACTAGTAGAATTAGCAGAACGCAATAACTTACGGATTTTGAATACTTTCTACCGAAAATGAGGAAACCGCAAGTTTACATGGAGGAGCCCTAATGGTGAAAATAAGAACAAAATAGAATTTATTATGACTGCACACCCAGGAATCGTGCAGGATGTGGAAGTGTTTGGGAAGGTACCATGCAGTGACCATAGAATGGTACGGTCTTGAATTCGCCTAGATTTGAAGAAGGAACGACAGAAACTGATAGGCAAGAAGCCAATCAATGGGCTAGCATTGAGAGGGAAAGTACAGGAATTCAGAGTGTCGCTGCAGAACAGGTACTCTGCTCCTAGTGAGGAAACCAACCTTAGCGTAGATACAATGAATGATAATCTGACGAGTATCATTACGGAGTGTGCAGTGAAAGTTTGAGGCAGGGTAGTTAGACAGGACACTGGCAAGCTTTCCCAGGAAACGAAGAACCTAATTAAGAAGCGTCAAATCATGATAGTCTCAAGTACAACAGACAAAATAGAACTGTCAGAGCTTTCGAAGTTGATTAATAGGCGTAAGGTATGCGATGTAAGAAGGTATAACATGGAGAGAATTCAACACGCTCTGAAAAACGGAGGAAGCGTCAAAGCAGTGAAGAGGAAACTTGGGATAGGCAAAAGTCGGATGTATGCACTAAGGGACAAAGAAGGCAAAATAACTACCAATATGGATAGGATAGTTAAAATAGCGGAGGAGTTTTACAGAGATCTGTTAAGTAGCCGAGACAACCACGACCTTAATACTATAAGAACTAGCAGTAACCCAGATGACACCCCACCAGTAATTATAAAAGAAGTCAGAAAAGCTTTGGAGAGCATGCAAAAAGGCAAAGCTGCTGGTGAGGATCAGGTAACATCAGACCTGTTGAAAGATGAAGGACAGATTGTCTTAGAAAAACCAGCCACCCTGTTTACGAGGTGTCTCCTGACGGGAAGGGTACCAGAGTCTTGGAAGAACGCTAACATCATCTTAATACATAAGAAAGGAGATGACAAGGACTTGAAGAATTACAGGCTGATCAGCTTGCTCTCTGTAGTATAGAAGCTATTTACAAAGGTAATTGCTAACAGAGTAAAGAAAACATTAGAATTCAATCAACCAAAGGAACAAGCAGAATTTCGAACAGGCTACTCAACAATTGACCGTATTCATACTATCAATCAGGTATTAGAGAAATGCTCAGAGTATAACCAACCACTATACATAGCCTTCATAGATTACGAGAAGGCGTTTGATTCAGTAGAAATATCAGCCGTCATGCAGACACTGTGGAATCAGGGCGTAGATGAAGTATATATAAACATTCTGGAAGAAATCTACAGGAGATCAACTGCTACCATAGTGCTTCATAAAGAAAGCAACAAAATACCAATAAAGGAGGGTGTAAGGCAGGGAGACGCCATCTCCCCAATGCTATTTACCGCGTGCTTACAGGAGGTTTTCAGAAGCCTAGAAGGGAACAGTTAGGGATAAGAGTTAATGGAGAATACCTTAGTAACTTGCGCTTCGCCGATGACATTGCATTGCTGAGTAACTCCGGGGACGAATTGCAACTCATGATTACGGAGTTATACAAGGAGAGCCGAAACGTGGGTCTGAAAATTAATCTGCAGAAAGCGAAAGTAATGTACAACAACTTCGGAAAGGAGCAGCGCTTCGAGATAGATAATAGTGCACTTGAAGTTGTAAAAGACTATGTCTACTTAGGGCAGGTAATAACCGCTGAGCCTAACCACGAGATTGAAGTAACTAGAAGAATAAGAATGGGATGGAGCACATTCGGCAAGCACTCTCAAATTATGACAGGTAGATTGCCATTATCCCTTAGGAGGAAGGTATATAAAATCCGTATCTTGCCGGTAGTTAGCTACGGAGCAGAAACCTGGAGACTCACAAAGAGGGTTCAGCTTAAATTGAGGACGACGCAGCGAGCAATGGAAAGAAAAATGGTATGTGTAACCTTAAGAGACAAGGAGAGAGCAGAGTGGATTAGGGGACAAACGGGGGTTAAGGATATCATAGTTGAAATAAAGAAGAGGAAATGAACATGGGCCGGGCATGTAGCGCGTAGACAGGATAACCGCTGGTCATTAAGGGTAACTAACTGGATTCCTAGAGAAGGGAAGCGAGTTAGGGGGAGACAGAAGGTTAGGTGGGCAGAAGAGATTAAGAAGTTTGCGGGTATAAAGTGGCAGCAGCAAGCACAGGACCGGGTTAACTGGCGGAACATGGGAGAGCCTTTGTCCTGCAGTGGACGTAGTCAGGCTGATGATGATGATGATGATGACAGGTCTGACCGTTTGCACAAGGACGCTCAGTGGTAGAGCATCGAACGCGTCATTCGAAGGTCGTAGGTTCAGATCCTGCCCACAGCAAGTTATCTTTTCACTCACTTTTCTTCTTCTTTACAATATAATTTGGTCTAGTATCTTCCGCTTTACTTTCCTTGGCATTATTGTCTGTTAGATCTCATTATTATTGTGTAAAAACACGGAGAAACGAGCCCTTGGGTATACACTTTCCTTATATATATATATATATATATATATATATATATATATATATAGATATATATATATATATATATATATATGTATGTATGTATGTATATGTGTGTGTGTGTGATTGCATTATTTAAGTCGTTACTGACCACCATGTGCTCTGCTGGCGGACTTCTCTGAAAGAGAGAGAAATAGACTTTCTTGGGCGATCCTGCGTGGCGAGGGCGGGAGCACCGCACAGGGCTCCTTACTTCTATGAAAGACCTGACCCTGACTGGACGTCTGGGTCGCTGGGCTCTGACGCTCTATGAATTTGCATTTAGCGTCAACTACAAGTCTGACTGTTTGCACAAGGACGCAAACTGTATTTCTCGTCATCCAGAGGATCCTCCTGATCTTCCTGTGCCTGTCCTTGAGAGCAGCGTAATGACCTTTACTGACATCAGTGATATGCGCATCGAATAATGACAGAATGAGTCAGTGCGCGCTATCATCGGCGACATCCAGTCTGGCAGCCGTGACACTGAATTCCTTATGTTCGTGCTGCATGACGGCATCCTCTACAGCGCAACGTCAACACTCAAGACCCTGAGCTTCTACTTGTCATTCCTTGTCACCTACGACCTGCCATACTTGAACAACTTCAGGACGCACCAATAGCGGGACAACTAGGCGTTTCTTGCGCATACGACTGGTGTTGACGTCAGTTCTTCGGGCCTGGACTGTACCGCCACCTGCGTTAATACGTCGTCACTTGCGACCTCTGTCATCACCGGAAAAAGACCTTCCTTGCTGCCAGCTGGATATTTTCATCCAACTGAACTCTCTTTTGAACCATTTCATCGTGTGGGACTGTGACTTTTTGGCTCTTTTCCAATGAAGACACTGGGAAATAAATGTATCAACGTTGCCACAGATTATGCCACAAGTTACGCGATAGCAAAGGCCATTCCAACCAGTGGCGCTACAGCCGTCACGGATATTCTTCTTTATGACGCCATCTTATACCGCGGTGCACCCCGGCAGTTGATTACGGACTACGGCTGCTCTTTCTTGTCAAGAATGTTCGACAACCTCCTCCGATCGCGCGCTACAGAGCACAAGCAATCTTCCATTTATCACCCACAAACTAATGGCCGAATTGATCTCCTCAACCGCAAGCTCACAAAGATGCTTTTGGTGTACGTCTCCCAAAATCATCGAGACTGGGACAAAACGTTGACATAAGTGACTTCCGCGTATAATTACGAAAATTTTCACCTTTTTATGTTTTGTATGGTCGCGATCCCATATTTCGAATTGAAACCGCCTTCCCTCTTCTGTCATCTGCTTCTGTATACGCTCGGTAAGCCGTTGATTCGGCTCACATGGCTCGTAACGTTGCCCAGTCTCATCTTGCCAAATCAGAGGATATGCAAAAAGCTTCCTGTGACCACCGGCATCGTAATATAACGTTTGCCCCAGGTGACCGCTTGCTCCTCTGATCATCGTGTCACCGTGTAGGTCTCTCCGAAAAACTCTTGTCCCAATAAGCAGGACCCTACCTAGTCTTACGTCAAGTTACTGACGGGAACTACGAAATAGCGCCATTGCACTCCAAGACGTCAACAAGTTCGTCACTTGTTTACATTGTCTATGTTTCGGTACACATGATGTCAAAAAGACTCTTCTCTCATCTATCGATTGCCTCGTACTGATGGCTTTTGAAAATTGTATTTTTTCATTGTTCCTTTCTTTTTCTCTAGTGTATAGATCAGTCTTGAATGCGTTATTATTTGTATAATATATGATATTATGTTCTCTGTTATTGTTTGTATATTACATAATAGCATGTGAACTTGTGTAATGCCGAAATACGTGTAGTATCTTATTTACTGTGTTTACTGTGTACCTTATTTACTGTGTAACGTATTTACTGTGTTGGTAGTAATTGTGGTCAATTTTTAGTGTTTATTTATTTATTTTTATCTTTTTGCTTTTCTTAACTTGCTTTTATTTTACAAGTTGTACTTGACGTTGCCGTTACGCTGCCCAGTGCTTGGGGGCTTGCAGCGTGGTCAAGCTGTCGATTTCTGACAGCTCTTACTGCTCGCTCCACAGTCGTGTACGCTGTGCAAGATGCGAATAAAACAAACGAACAAACAAACCCAGCTTTTCTTGCACTTTTTCGGATTTTTGCTGATATGGTGCTCAACGGCCGGGGATCCTGTTACAGAGATGAAGTAAAGAAAAACAAACGGCAGAAGGAGCTGTCAGGCGTGCGAGTGTGCCATTCAGCCTTTGTGACTCTCGCCTGTGGTTTTCCTCGGTAAATGCACATTCTACAAAAGTCACCAACCCCGTAACAATAAAAATACAATTTTTCTGTAGCCTATATTGCAAAACTGAGAACCTTTAGTATTAAGGTTAGTGAGTAAAGATCTTCGAATGTTCATTGAAGTTTTCATGGCCTCGCACACTTTTGCGAGGCTGTGCCCCAGGATATGTGCACCTAGGTATAGTGAGTTTGACGGGGTCGACGCAGCTTTTCAGACTTCTTAACGACGTTTCTAGAGATATCTTTCCTAATATTGAAATCTTTCGACAAGACATCAAGGCACATTCTACAGTTTTCTCTTCTCCACAAAAATGAAGAAAGCGGGGAGGAAGTCAAGCCTGCTCTGAATAAATAAAAACCTATTGGTGGAACACAACAGTGCAATTTAGTGAGTAAACTGCCAGACATTTGTTTTGACATGAGGAAGATTTGTAGGGTGTCATTGGATGGATAATTCCGGGAAATTTCTTAAAAACGGTTTAGAAAATTATTTCATCTTCATTTGCCTCCAAAATGTAGCCGCTACCCTAAAGGTGTTGCAGAAATGATCTTGATAGCTGGTCCGGCTAACGCCACTTTCGCTAGTGCATCAGCTGTTTTATTTGGAGTTATGCTTTTATTCCTATGCGCCCATACTAATGAGATTCTTGGATCTTGTCGCTTCATTCTTATTGTTCTCGCTCACTGGTCTAAAAACTGACATATAATAATAGTTATCTCTTTAACAACCATTGCGAACACTCTAGAACAATTTTATGTTGCTCTCGTGTGCTGAAAAAACAGTAATAGCGACCACGTGGCAAGCAGTATGGAACTATGGAACAAATTGCGAGCGTTGTTCGGACTGCGCTTTTTTTCACGTTCCCGCACCAGAGGCCAGAATCCACGTACTCATTAGAAAGTGAACCATCAGCTGTGGCCGCATTTCCTGTCTCTCGCTCTACACCTTTTGTATAGCTCTACAACTCTTTAATCTTGTAGGTGTTACGAAGCACGCCTCCGACGACGTTACGAAGGGCACCACAAATCTCGCCTTCTACTTTACTGTTACGAAAGACAGTGACGCCTACACGGTCCCGAAGGCGCCACTGCTTCGAACTCCGCCGGGAAGGTCACCAGCCGTTTGGTAGCGTACATTTCTCAGCTCGCGACTGCTTCTGCGCAGAGCTGATATACGAGCTGATGAGACGACGGTGAGTTAAACAAGGTTTATGTACAGCATATATGCAGAGGCGTTACAAATTCGGCAATGGAGCCGACAGCTTAGAGACTCGGACAGTCCAGCTCTCTCCTCTTACACATAGGTCTACTGCTCGGGACGCGCCGCAGAGCTTATTTTTATATGCACTGGGTGGATTCTTTGAGTAACCAAATTTCCTACCAGAAGCACCGCTGGCCGTGAGGGCGGAATGCTCCAATGGGGTCGCAGCTGGGCCGCGTCATTCTCGTCGAATCTGGAGCTGCTGTGCCGCACGTGGCTGCACCCAAGGATGAGAGACGTCGCCACGCATTGCGTCAGACTCGCCAGACAGGAAGGCGCCGATTGCTTCGAGGGGCTCGCTGGCTGAGGTGACTCACTGTGCGTGCGCGGCAGAAAGGCACCGCCGCGTGATGACGCCGTTGAGATGTTAGCGTCAGGTGGGCTCGCGGGCTAGCCTTGACACAAATTGACTTTTTCAGAAGCATGGGTGTTCGCTGTGGACTCGCAGGAATAGCAGCACCTTCGCCGCCAGACAATGCGCCGGAAAGACGAGCTGCTTTCTCGTGGCTCCATGTCAGGCGCACTCGTTCGCCAGGTCCCTCTAGGTTCGCCTATAGGGCCATGGGGAGAATGCAGCTCCAGACTCAGTTCCGGGAACACATCCCATTCTTGAAGATGGATCCCAGCTCTACTGGCTTGTCGCCAGAACTTGTCGACCAGCTTCGCTCGTCTCTTCTGACGATCTTTGGCTTCAGCACTTGTCGATGGTTCTGCAACTTGTCAAGAACGGTTCGACAACAGACAACACACGACACAAGCAAGTGCCCTTGGTCACCCGACAGAACACCAGACAAAGTATAGTACATCATATACCTTGCAACGTGTCTGTCAAAATTTTGTTCCCTCTGCACCAAAGGGCACATGTGGGACACAAGACTCTTAAAATGAGAAGTCTAATTTTTACACGTACAACAACGTAACGAAACAGAATAGAACATAAAGTAGGCTCCTTGAGCTCATTCTGGACGACAGCGCTCAGCTAAGGCCGTGATGAGGACAAAAATTGGCCCCGAATCGCCAGCGAGAAACTGAAATGTGGAAAAGGAACTAACTAAACGCATGGCTCAATGCGTCTGCATTAACATATAGCTCTCCTTTTTTTGTAGCGAACGTCACAGTTGGGCTGTTGGAGTATCAAGCTCCACCTCAGTAACCAGCCACTTTAAGGCGACGATACTTATGCGGTACCAACAGCTGCACATACTCGCGACGTTGCACAGGGGAACAACGATACAGCTTGCTACGGATTGGTTCCTCACCAACTAGCTCGATATCGTGTTCAATCACTGTCGTATTTTCGGAACGGTCCGAAAACGAAACGCCCTCCTTCTGGACTTTTCTTATCCTAGGCTCTAGGTTCAACTGCTCCAAGATTACCTCCGATCCCCTTCCGATTACATCACTAGAACTCAAAATTTCTGCTCCCTCTTCCTCTGAAGCGTTCAACAGCAGATTTTCAACTGATTGACGTTGAACGTATGGTTTCATCAAGTTACTGTGGTAAATTTTGTTCGGCCGCCTTCCTAATTTTATATCATAATTGGTATCAGAAAGCTTCATGGGTGCCTCCCACTTGTCCGTGGATTTCCCCGCTCTCTGACAAGTGTCGCATGAGCGTGCTAATTCTTCAATATCCTTTCAGCATTTCGGACAATAAAACTCAAGGGAAACTCTAGCCTTGGTCTTTTTTATTCTGAGGTGCCCGGCCCACGCGTTTTCATGCGTCAGTTCCAATAGTTGGCGACGATACTTCTGTAGCACCATGAGCTGCTCCTAGTTGCGACCTTGCGCATTTGTGTAGCTCCAATGCACGAGCCCTGCTTCCTCAAAAAAAGAAACGTTCTTTTTCTTTTTTCCCAAGTTTACGCTTTCCATTAGCGCTTTAATCGAAAGGTCCTCACGCTGCTCTCGAATGAGCGTTTCTCGATCAACCCTTGACAGCTTACTCCAACTTTCCGCGACAAGTGAGAGCGTTGCACCCCTCTCGCTCTGCCTCAATGGCGCCAGGTCGTCTCCCCCTGCTACGGAAACCACGCCGTTCGCTTTGGCGAGGGGCCGCTCGAGTAATTGCTCACATGACTCACACGGAGAATTTCCTCTCTGAGGTACCATCGACTTGCCGCCAAGGACACACAGATCTGCTGCTTTTGAACTTGTTTCACCACATTGAAGAAGATCAAGCTCCTGCGAAAGCTTCCGCGCTTGCGATCGCGTGAGGGCCATGTACGCTAAGTTGGGGAAGAACGATTTACCCTGCTCTTTGAGAAGCTGCTCTGAATTGCTAGAGAATAGTTAAGGAAAACAATCGCGAAGCACGGCAGACACAGCCACTTCGGTGCGAATCTTACCGAACAGGCCTTCAATGACAAATGTAGCGAATGGTAAGCAAGCACTCTGCTCCTAGGTGACTTGCCTGATCCACGCGCATTCTCCTGTAAAGTCATTCGGAGACACCAATGAACGATGGACAACGTCCATGGTTGCCGCTGAGTCTCGAAGTGCTCGACACGTTTTCCCATTCACAATTATTTCTTGGAGATACGGCTCCAACAACCGCATGTTCTTTTCCAATTCTCGGATTGTTGCAAGAGCGAACATTTGCTTACAGTTTATCGCGATGTGCCTTTCCTTTTTGCAGTTGTAGCAGATTCGCGGGTTCCGTTTGTTTTCCTATTCTCGGATAGTTTTAAAGTTTTGCTTACAGTTTATCGCGATGTGCCCTCCCTTTCTGCAGTTGTAGCAGAATCGCGGCTTCCGTTGATCAGGTTTCTTCGATAAGCCCTCTCTCCTTTCATCCTTTTCAACGCGCACTACCGTGCTATGCAACTTTCGGCGTGTATAATACTCCTCAGCTGACTCTGCTGCCTTGTTCAGCTGTACTTCGCCAAGTTTGTCCTGCAGCCAAAGCTTGACATCCTCCTCGATGCAGCGGTAGAATTGCTCCAATGCAATGCATTCTACCACTTTATCGCGATCTTCATAAACACCTGCGCCCTTGGGTCATTCAATTAACTAGGCTTTAAGACGAAACGCCAACTTAACGTGTGACTCATTCCTCTTTTTAGCATACTGGAACCTTTGCTTGAATGCCTCGGGCGACAACATATAACGTCTCAAGAGCACTTCCTTAACCTCGTCATAGCTCTCAAACGCTTCCCTCGACAAGCAAGTTATCGCGTCGGACACTTCACCGGGAAGAAGAGCTAACAGGTTCAGCGCCCGAAGAGACCACTCTAAAGCATTTCGCTCACAGACGTGTTCAAACTTGACGAGATACTTCGCAATGTCCTCGCCTACGACGAACGGTGGCAGTTGGTCCCAAATTCTATAACCGCTGACCTGAACTGTCGGAGAAGCTACGCTAGGCACCTGCGAACACTGTAGGATTGCCAATTCTATTCGTTTCAACTCGAGGTGCTTCTGTCTCTCATCCTCCTCGCACTCGCGACGTTCGCGCCTTCCAGCTTTTTCACGTTCGCGAAATTCTCGCCTTTCAACTTCTTCACGTTCGCGAACTTCTCGCCTTTCAGCTTCTTCACTTTCGCGAGCTTCTCGCCTTTCAGCCTTCTCGCGGCTTGCCTTGATATCCACCCAGGCCTCATCAACTTCCTCCGCCGGTACTCTTTCATCCTTCATGATCTCAAGGATCCTTGCTTTCGTTTCGCACGGCCCAAAGTAATGCCGAGTTCCTCACAAATTTCGATGAGTTCCTTCACTTTAAGGTTCTCCATCGTTCACACTAGCCTCTTGCTGTTTGCTCCTGTTAAGAATTTACTTGTCGTACCCACTATAAGTCAACAAGCAAGACGCGCAAGCAATTTGTAACACTCCCGTGTTTACACCCTTCGCATTAACTTTGGTTTCAAAGCGCTTCAACTTGGCTTGAAACGATCAAAGCTCACTCTAATACTTCACACAGCCCTTCTCTAAACTGCTATAACCTGAGCTAGAGTAGTCTGGTGAACTGAGGAGAAAAGATCAGGCACTCACCGCATCAATGTCGCTGACGCCAGCCGATCCCGCAGCTGCCAACCAGTGTTACAAAACGCGCCTCCAACGACGTTACGAAGGGCGCCACAAATCTCGCCTTCTACTCCACTGTTACGAAAGACGGCCACACCGACATGGTCCCCAAGGCGCCACTGCTTCGAACTCTACCGGGAAGGTCATCAGCTGTTTGGTAGCGTAGGTTACTCAGCTCCCGACTTATTTTGCGCCGAGCTGATAGACGAGCGTAAGAGATAACAGTGAGATAAAAAAGGTTTATGTACAGCCTATATACAGAGGCGTTATATATTCGGCGCTGGGGCCGACAGCTTAGAGACTCGGAAAGCCGAGCTCTCTCCTCTGACACATAGATCGACTGCTCGCGACGCGCCACAGGGCTTTTTTTTATATGCACCGAGTGGATTCTTTGAGTAACCAAATGTCCAACCAGAAGCGCCGCTGGTCGTGAGGTCAGAATCTTCCAATGGGGTCACCGCTTGGCTGCGTAATTCTCATCGAACCTAGAGTCGCTGCACCACACGTGGTTGCACCCAAGGACGAGTGACGTCGCCACGCATTGCGTGAGACTCGCCAGACAGGAAGGCGCCGATTGCTTCGAGGGGCTCGCTGGCTGAGGTGACTCACTGTGCGTGCGCGGCAGAAAGGCACCGCCGCGTGATGACGGCATTAAGTTTTTCGCGTCAGGCGGGCACGCGGGATGGCCTTGACACCGATTGCCTTTTTCAGAGGCATGGGCGTTCGCTGTGGACTCGCAGGCATAAAATAGGGAACCAGGTTGAAAATGCTGAGGCATACTCAGATGTGGCGTATTTTCGACGGCAGATGTCGGCCATGCTGTTCCACCCGCAACGCTTCGTCGTTTAGACATGGGAGCTGAGAACTGTACCTCCTTCGAAAAACTGAGTTATGATTTTACGCCGGTTTGTCTTTTCACGTTTTGTTTTATTGTCTTTTGTGTGCAGGCTGAAATGCTTCCAAGAATGCGCCCAAACCAGCTCACCCAACATTCCATACTGTTACATTATAATCTACGAACACTTCCACCACCTGGAAGTTGTACTCCAAGCAATCAAGACCTCCGAACACACCCCGACACCAGAAAAGAACCGCTTTGCCTCGACCCGCAGAAAATAGCTTCTATTGAAGCCTTCCTGCCGCCAACCGTACGTTAAGACCGTGCGTTAATTTTCCGACCTGTGCGCCGAGTGCTGGCGGTTCGTAAGAAACTTCGTTACGCCAAATTTTCAAAAAGAACTTGTTTTTGGGCAAGTTGGTGCATACTTGATGCAGATGTCTGAGACGCAAGTGAGTGAGTGAAACAACGTTATTGTTGATCCGGCATAAAGAGGGAAGAGGTACGAGAATTAGAGGAAGTCTCCAGCATGCTCGCATGTCCGGGAGCAGGATCCTACTCGCGTCAAAACCGCGGGTCGCCGCTTCAGCCGCTGGCGTTCCAGGATGCCACGCACGTGCTGGGCCACTTCTCTTTGGTTCCCTGCCTGTTGGCTCATGATTATGCTGCTGTAAGTTGGCATTTCTTCACGGTTACCCGGTAGTGGTGCACAGGCCCAGAGGAGAGTAGTGTGCCTCGATGCTCGCTATTCCTTAACAGGGGCGCGCGCATCGAGACACCCTAGAGGAGATGTTTCTCTGTGGCTCGCGCCTTCTTACAAAGTTGCCATAAATCTGTGGAGTATACCTTCGGGCAGACGTGCTTCGCTCTGACACGGGTTCATATGACCTGTACTTGCAACTGCATAGTGTGGCTGCTTCGCTGCGTTGTAGGTCTCGGTGAGGTGGTGGGTGGAGGCGTCTTCTCTTTCGGTACCACTGCAGAACGTCACCGTACGTTGTGATGGAATGCTCTTCGTCTTAGGCATAGGGTCGTTCCGCTTCCGAGGAATGTGTTGACGAAGACCCGCGGCTAGTTAGTGCGTGTACCTCCGTATGTGCATCCTGGTTGTGGTTCTGGCCCGTGTTTAGCTCCTCGGCATTCGCGGAAAACCACTCGGCTGTAACGTTGGTTTCCAGTAAAAATAAAATTAGCCCCGTATCTGCATGGCAATCTGCAAATGTCGTCGAAAGACGATAGCGTTGTATCTGGAGAGAATGAATGAAAAGTTCATTTGATGTTCTGCGCAAGAAAATTGGTGAATGGCATTCTGGAGGCGCTGGGTTACAGTGCCTCGAGCGTGCAGCGGAGGCGATTGAGCACATCAAGTCATTTCACACGTGAGCCATGCGCGCAATCAGGCAGTTTTCTTTGAAAGTGAAGCGCGTGACTCTGAGGTGTAGAACGCAAGGCGACGGGTAAGTGCACCACCCTTTTGTCTCAGCGAAATGTTAGAAACACTCGTCTTTTCGTGCAAGCGTTGCATGACCAGCACAGCGTGGTTAACGCTATGGTTCCTGGAAAAACATATGTATGCCTTGTCCAGTAAAAACACACATACAGAGTATATATGTATTGTTATAGTGCTTCTGATATGCGCAATAATTGCTGTTTAGTTGACAATCGCAGAAGTATGAATGCTTGACTGTAAACATTTGAAAGAAATCTGTCTGGTTGGGTATAAAACTTGGAGATGGTTTAGACTCCAACCAAAAGTTTTGAAGAAACCTGACGTTTTAAAACCGACTCGGTTCCTTCCTCAGTGTTGACTGCGGAGGCTATGTAGCAGCGGTGGCTTCCAAGCATTCGCGGGATGAATAATGACCCTCACTCTCTCTCTTTTTGCCGTGGAAAGCAGTTCATGTGTATACACACGGAACCCTCCCCCAGTGTATACACATAAACCGCGCTCCATGACAAAACCAGAGAGGCGGAGGGGGGGGGGTCATTATCTATTCCGCGAGTGCTTTGAAGACGCCGATGCTACGTAGCCTCCACAGTCACCCCCGAGGAAGGAACCAAGTCGGTTTCAAAACGTCGGGTTTTTAAAAACTTTTGGTTGGAGTATAAATCATCTCCCAAGTATGAATGCTGAATTTTGAACAACATTGGTGGGTGCTGCGGATGGGGTCGGCCGTTTTGAGTATCGGCTGATGCCGTTCAGAATAGCTGGTACCTTTCAGGGTTGACAAACAGACAAGTTTACAGACAGACAGCTAGACAAAAAATTTGCGTCGAAGGTCCCCAAAAAAGAATATCGTCTTTAAAAACATTTCGTGAAACAGGAGCAGAAGACAAGGAAGATCTGTGCCAACTACCAACTGTTTAATGAAAGTGTGAGAAACACACAGAAAAAGAAGACAATTTCGCGCATGCGTGCACAACCAACAAACGTCGTTATGTGTTCTTCTTACATTTTTTAGTCTTTTTTATCGCGTAACACGCTAGGCGGGGAACACTTGTAGCGTAGTGCTAGTGACGGCCAGCAGGCTACAAAAAAAAACAAGTGCCGGTTCCTCGTGGCGCGTGGCAGATAGAACGTTCGTGGCTCCTGGCTGGCTGGGTGCCACGGCCGCCGTTCTACTTAGTCGGCTAGCTTCCTCCCTGAGTCGTCGTTTCAATAAACCAGCGACAACGGCACAATGGCACAACGACCTCGGACGCCATTCCGTCACTACAGCAAAAGACGAATATTTGGTCTGTGACGCACTTGCTATTGATTAGAGACACCGTCGTGGCGTATAGTAGGTACCTTGCATGTGCTGTGCCGTGGTGGCACGAAAGAGAACGCGTGGTCTGGATCGTGATTTTTCTTCATTGGCATCCTCAAGGCGTGGACATGGCTTGACTCGGCGGAGCTTCGCCCTGATACGTATTTAGGGCCAGAGATTCTCCAGATCAAGCCTTTGTCATTGCTCATGTCGGCATGCGCATTAACCACCGCTGAAAGTCATAGTGATAATAATGACAATAAAAAACAAACGCGTTCGAGTCCACTCTTATTCTTCCATTAGGGCTCAGCACATGCAAGATTCCAAGTATATGTCATGACGATGAAGATCAGGATGGTGAATATCAAGTGCGTTCCAGATGACATAATCTGTTTCTTTCTCCGTGATACAGAACATGCTAGGTACCAACTATACGCCATGGTGATGACGATGGCACTCGTGACAAAGAGGATCATAATAAATGGCAAGACTGGCTTGTGCAGTAGGTTGCGTCTAGACATGCTCTACCGTGCATTTCATATAATTTAAAGTAACCTAAAAACACTGGAGAAATGTACCCAGCCTCGTATTTGCGAACTCAATGCTAGATGCGTTACCGCAACGCAAGTAAAATTAAGAACAGCGAAATTGACATCTCAAAGTAGCACACCAGTTATGGCCAAAAAATTGCTTATAAGTGTACACCTTTTTGAACTCACATCCGTGAAGCTTCAGTGCTGCAGGTGATTTTTGGTACCTCTGAATAAAGCCACTGCTTCGCAAATTTGTCAATTATTTCGCGGATATGCTATGATTTTCAAGGCATATGTCTTTAAAGTTGAGGCTGGTCTGTTACAACGTTGGCGCCATCTCGTAGCCACTGCTAACAATAACATTGAGGGTGACGACGTTGAAGAACAAGCGCATTTCACACGAGACATTCTCACTATGTCATCACGGCACATCACATCTTAGTTACCCTTTAGGCGTCATGACAATGACCCGCATGATGATGAAGAACAAGCGGGTTCTAGACCACACGTTCTTTCCTGCAATTACGGCACAGCAAATTTAGGTACCTACTCTACGCCATGACAATGACGCTCATGACAATATAGATGATGATTACGGATTTGATTGACTGATATGTGGGGTTTAACGTCCCAAAACCACTATATGATTATGAGAGACGCCATAGGGTAGGGCTCGGAAATGATGATGATCACGGGAAATCATTGGCTTGTGCAGTATATGAAGTCTCGATGTGCTTTGCGATGCATTTGTTGTGATTGCAGACAACCAACAAGCACGAGAAGTACGTGTCCAGAAACTCGTCTTTTTTAACTTCGAGCTTGATCTGATACCACAACGCAGTATTAGTATTAAAGTGAAACGAAGTTCACAACTCAACAAAACATAGCAGTTATCACTGATTTGCATTGTAATTACCTGTACACCTCATCGCACTCATTTACATGCGCGAGCGATCAAAGCCACGGGTGAGATTTATGGTAACACCAAATAAGCTCACCGCTTTGCCGAATCATCAATCATTCCTTCGATTTGATGTGTTTTTTTCTCCCTTGTTCGGCCTGGGCGCGCTTAGGCTATTTGTGAGTTAACTAAAATCTTATATATTTATGTGTATATTGCCACAAGCAAATGCGAACGCTCCGTCTAACGCAGATATCGTAAACAAGACAAGCACTGATGACACCGCTACAATCGATGAAGAACCCAGCCTCAATGCACGATTAGGCCCTGCATGCGCACAAGCCTTGACGGAGCGGCCAACACGCGTGAAGACAGAAACGACGGTGTTCGAGGCAAAAACTAGCAGGGACTACAGGCATTCGAGTACTAAAGACGATAGGCTTTCTTGGGAACCTTCGACAAAAAATTTTGGGCTTTCTGTCTGTTCGTCTGTACATTTGTCTGCTTGTGCGTCCTTAACGGTACCATTAACGGCACCAGAAAACACCCAATCCACCCGACCCAACCCGTAGCACCCACCACTATTGCTCAAGGTTCAGCGTTCCTACTTGTGCAATTGTCAATTAAAAGCAATCATTGCAGATATCTGAGGCACCGTAACAACATGTAAATATTCTGAAGGTGTGTCGTTTACTCAAAAAGGCAGACGTAAGTAATTCTAAGGACCATAGCGTTTATCGCTCTGCGCTGACCACTCAACACTTGCACGAAAAACTCCCAAGCATTTCCCCGAGGGTCAACATCGTTAAGTGCGAATGCACGGGGTGATGCTATGAGGGGGAGTATCGTTAGAATCCGTTGGAATTCGCCAGTGAGTTAACGTAAACTCCCCCGTGTGATCAGATTGCGATTCCCAGGAATCATTAGACCCTATCGGGAAATTTGAGTTTACGCGCACATGTGAGAGTAAATCCACGCTATAATGATGCTTATGTGTTTTTTATCACGCTCGGAACGTCGATAGGCACGTTCACGATCTGTTCCTTGATGCCACACTGACCGTTGCCGCGCGTCAGCCGCCTGATGCTCATGAAGGAGAGTCGAGGCGAGATGAGGCGTTCTTCCACCGGGTTCAGAACGGGGAGGTCCGCGGGACAAGGCGGGTACGCGTAGCAGTGGCTCTTGCTCAACGGCGGAACCCGCCCGAGCAGAAGGGACTCTTGGCACGAGGCACACACCCTAGACGCAAAGAAGGGAGCCAGCCGCGGGTCTTGCGCATCCATGTCGTCGCATCTGTGTTCACCCGACCGTCTTCCGAACTTATTCCAAAGAATCCGCAACGCGTTCAACCTGTTCGTCTCATTCCTCATGCCGGAAATGCAGCTGAGGTTGTTGCCAAACCACAGCTGGTCGCACACAGCGCTGCTGTGACCGAAGCTGCGATCCACGAAGTGGCGCTTGAAGCGCGCGTCTGGACGAGCGAACTCCAGGACCCACGCTCGCTCACACATCGCGCGTCCCCCCACCACATTGGCTTCGGGGGGCTCGGCTCGTTTCATCCACTTTCGTTCGGCGTCTCGCCGCCGGCCTTCATCACCGCAGGCGATGCGGTGTTTACGTCGCCCATCGGCCTCCCGCAAGCGGAGTTCGGGATCCGCGGCCTGCTTCGCCCACTTGCGCTCGGCATTACGGGCCCTTCGCCACGCCGCCTTGTCTTCAACCGACGCGGTGGGCGCAATCACGCGGCGTGTGACGTCGCTTCGTCGTTGCTACAGACGCTTCTCTCCGCTCCTCGCACCGTCGCTAGGGGAGAGGAGGAGGCACCCCACAGACGGTGGATTCAGGGTCGCTTATCAAGTGCAGTTGCACTTAAAAGACAAGTGTTTTCAGCGCTTTGCTAAGACGACATGGTGGTGGCAGCTACTCGTCGCCTTGGGTTCCACTCCTTATCTACACCGTTCTACACTGTCGCCTTGCGTTCTACGCCTTAAGTTCTACATCGAAGCGCGTGGCTCGGAGAGGGACGCGCAGGCCCGTCTCAGAGCCACGCGCTTCGTTCCGTCACTTCGTTTCGGCACGTTAGACATGAACGCTATCTGGCAGTTTTCCAAGAAAACTGCCAGATAGCGCTCATGACTCACGTGTGACGTGGCTTCATGCGCCCTTTCCCCTCCGCTTCATGCTCGAGACACTCTAACTCAGCGCCTCAAGAGTACCATTCACTGATTTCCTTGTGGAGAACATCCAATAAACGTTTTGTTCACTCTATCCAGACGCAAGACTATCGTCTTTCGAAATCATATCCAGTGTAACATGCAGATACAGGCCCAGTTTTTCCTAACTTTTGTGTTTCTTCGGCTTTGAACAGAAGTGTGGCAGTTTGGGCTAGTTGGTATGACATGACGCAGTTACAGCGCCTAAACAAAACAATTGACCGAGATATGTTTGGGATTGAACGTCCCGAAACCACAACGTGAATATGAAAGACGCCGTAGCGGAGGGCTCCAGAAATTTTGGTTACCTGGCGTTCTTTAACACGCAACCAAATCTGAGCACACGGGCCTACAATATTTCCGCCTGCATTGATAATGCAGCTGCGGCAGCCGGACTTCGATCCCGCGACCCACGGGTCAGCAGCCGAGTACCTTAGCCACTATACCACCGCGGTGGGGCGAAACAGAAAGGACGACGTTCTGTTCTCGCTCTATAACTATCGTTTGGGCACAAGTTTGCCATTATTATGCAGTGTAAAGAAAACCTCCTTGTTGTGAAGTTATTTCGTTTGTGACAATTTGTGGTGTCGGTGAGGGGTAGATGATTCAGACCCCCACACCAGAGCGAAGTCCACAAACTGACCAGCTGGAAGACGTGAAGCTTACACCAATGCACTAACAAGTTATCCGCCGTATTCGAGGACACTTCCCACTGTGTCAAAAGCGTCGGCGGCGGAGACTACCGACAGGGCCACTATGACGAGCCAAGTTACGCTGGCAACATTCATAGAAGCCAACCTGTCCTTCCAAGTGCTCCACGGTTTCCCCCAGGAGGACGCTTAAGACTGGTTAGAACATGCTTAGAGAGTGCGAAGGCTAAACCAGTGGAACAAAGAAGCCGATCTTTTCAATGTCTACATTGCTTGGAATAATCTGCGCGTGTATAATTATAAAATCACGAGGCATCCTTGACGTCATGGCAGTAGTTTCTATGGCAGCTGCTAAGTACGTTCGAGCACAGTAATCATCACGAAAATGCAAAGCAGCTCTGCGTACAAAGAATCGACGTACGAATGAGACTGACGCAATATACATTGGAGGTACGTCCAGTTTTTTTCAAGTGAGCTGATCCCGGCATGAATGAAGGCATAAAGGTGCGTTACCTCATGCACAGGTTAGAGCAGGAGTTCTTCGCGGCACTCCTTAGCAATCTGTCCCGATCTATTGTTTCGCTTCGATCTGAAGAAACAATCATCAAAACGACGTCGCAGCAGAGAGCCCCGTAGTACAACCTCGACCTAGCCTGCACATCAGCAGGAATCTACTCGGCACTGCGCCGTGAATAACGTTCATACCGTTTGGGAGCTCGTCCGGTCTGTTGTCAGAAGAGAACAAAGAAAACTGCAGTCATCTGATGTTGCCCCCGAGATGTCTCTTGCTGCATTTTTCTGGAAAAAAAATTGGCAGGCCATGCGGAAGCTGTGTAGGTATGTGCCAGCGACACCACGGGTGGTAAGGTGCTCCGAGGTGCTCAGGTGACCTGCTCTGCACTGTGCGCCGATCTAGATGCCAATTACGTATGTGCACACAATGCATAGCCCGCTGAAATTGTAGAGGCATGCGCACGTGCTTCGAACAAGCGGCCAACGCGCGTGAACACGAAAATGACGGTGTTCGAGGCAGAGGCGTGCGAGGAGTGTGGACCTATTGGTTGTTTTCCTCACTGCTATGTTTCTTTGTCTTTGGGCACATGTTCAGTCTTCATATTCCATGTGAAGAGAGTATCTTTGTTGTGAGGTTGTTACACTTGTTACAATATCTATTAACTAACTCTAAGCGTATCTCTGTACTTCATACAAATGCTGCTATGTAAACAACCCTCACCTGCCTGAAGACTTCTTATACCATCAAAGATTGCGAGATCATATAACAAATTTCTCTTGCAGAACAACACGGTATGGTCCGGTTTTTCTCTTGTGGAGCGTTTTTCGCAATTTTAGGTAAGTATCCAGCAATACTTTCTTCTCAGTTTTAGTGCAACAATATTGTAGTGTTCGACCTTTGTTTAACAGCAAAAAGATTGTTTTTGATATTAAACGTGACGGTATTTATTTTTTGCGCAATTATTTTGTAATATATATATACAGTAAAAGCTCCGTAACTTTAACTCAAAGTTGACCGTGAAACAGTTCAACATAAGAGGTGTGTGACCTAAAGGGCGAGTTTTAAAAAAAGTGCGAACATTGCGCCAAGGGCAGATTTGAAAGAAGCCACCTCACTACTAATTATTGCAAACTTGGTGTTACTACACTTCTCTGGCCGGTGATCTTATTGGTAAAAATTATGTAAATTTACCAGCGAACGGAATGAACTGACTATACATTGATATGACAGAAAGAGAAGTGACATGTACTTTTGTAACCAGTGAGCCTATATGTGCAAATAGATGACCCTTTTTATGCTCTGTAACACGTTTGCTTACATCGTGTATTGAACCCAAATAAAATTATAAGTAGCGGAAGTCTGCCTGCGTGTCTCTAAGCCAAGATAAATTGAAGTTTGTCAGAAGGAGTCTGATTCACCTTCTCTTCCGTTTTCTTTGACGGAACCCTATGTACATCGTTTGCATCTCCAGTTGGACTTCGTTTTGCAGATGTTCTGCAAGAAAATTGATTTCATTCTTTTCCGGCCATTGAATGCACCAAACTAATCGATTTAAAACGCATTTCGTCCTTGTATATAAAATTTACAGAAATTTTCTCACGAACGCTACAGAATAGAATACCCTTAGTAGCGGCGTCAATCAAGGAGGTTATTGTTCGGAATTTTCATTCCTTCATAATGACTAAATATTAAGAAAGGAATTTTGATAGCGATTTTGTGTGGTATATCTGTATTGCCTGTTCCGCTACATTTTTTGCTTTTAGAAAAGCTTTATTTCATGAAGGGATCAGAATTTGCGTTTTATAGTGCTGCTGACCAGCATTTTCATATCATAAATTTGTATTTTCTTTCATGTTCGTTATTCCACCATGCGAAAACCCGGTAGGGGCTGTAGCACAAATAAATGAATAGATCAATAACTAAACAGTGAAAAGAAACTACAAATATAGTTCTATATATAATTTCCACATAAGATCTTCCTGCACGACTTCTGCATAGAGTGCCAAAAACAGGTGCCTCGTAGTTCACATTACTCGTCGTGCATACGAACTTGCCTAACTAATCAAGATTTTTACCGCGCGTAAATACAGAGGACTGATGCGGAGAAAAAGGCCACGCCTGCACAGAAGGCGCTGCAAAGTCACAGCGAGAGCTAGAAAAGTGGCCTTTTAGAGCCTTTTCTAAACACTCATTGGGTAACTACTGCAAGTATGTTTACTTGATACCCACTAAGGCATTCATTATAAACATTTGGGTAGAAGGCTGGTATTCGCTATGCTATTTTTGTCATCATTTTGAGAAACGTGGTGTTTGCTAAACACTTCCAAGAAATTTCGTGCCAATTGTTCATGCAGTGGCTGATGACGATGAGAAATTATGGCTGAAGTGGCTATGCGCCACAGTTAACAGAAAAAGAAGAACAAGATTTGCACTGAGTTAAATCAATGAACAGTCCACACGTTACTCTACTCACATTGTGTGACGAATGGTTGTTATTTCGCTCTTTTAAAATGCTTTATAGGTCGTGTTAACGCGATTGCTTTCCCGACATCAAGCCTGCCTAAGGAAAGTTTGCCAGCAAGTCACAAGCACTAGAGTAGCTCAGTGGTATGATACTGGTCCGGCACCCAGTGCATCCGGTTTCGAGCTCCCTTATGTCTTTAGCGCTTGGCTTTCTTTTCTCATTTCTCATCTGAAGACAGCGGAGAAACAAAACAAAATCTGCTGATACCAAAGGCTACAAAGCTTGCCCTAGGACTGGTACCAGCCACCTCCACTGGTCGAATGCTTTGCATGGGACTTCACAATAAACAGAAAGAACTCATCAAAGCATCGACCAGGTCTAGAGACTCAACCGAGACCACCCTAGAACCCAACGAAGAATGGAAAGCCAAAATACTTCGACAGCTTGGAGAATGCCTTGAAATTCAGCAGATTCCACGAAACATGCATCCTCAACACCACTGGGCAAGGAGGCTCGCCAAGGTTAACATGATCCAAAAAATACATCGCAATAACCCACAGGTGCGATACGTGGACGCACCAGGAATCCGGGACATAACGCCTTGGCGATTACCGTCACACATTAAAAGGGCACGGTATTGGCATCGGCGACAATCCTCACCAAACGTGCGCAAACAGCTGAAGTGGCTGCTATACCACACGCCAGGCAGGCAAGAGAGGATCGCATCATGGTCTTTACCGACTCACAAACAGTGGCACGGAACTATCTGAAAGGCAGGGTCTCCACGGTGGCGATTAAGCTACTAAAACGCATAGACAATCCCCCCCCTACACATGTCTTGTGTAGATTCTGGGTCACAAAGGTCTCAAGGGAAATGAAGCGGCACACACCGCAGCCCGAAAATGTGTTAAACAGGCATTCACGTATGAAATCCGAGGCGACTTGCACTCAACAAGTGAAGCAAAAGCAAAACAAAACCGTACCGCTAACGTATCACGCATTACTGCAACATTATTGAATCGAACGCAGGGCATACTCTCCGCCACATTCAAAACTCACAAGAGATGAAGACAGGCGCCTTGAAAGCAACTCGTTCAGCAATGGCGTACTGTTGCATCACATGAGGCCAACGTAGCACAGCTACATCTGTCCTCACTGTAATGTGGCAGACACTCTGGCGCGCCTCTAACTGTAGTGCATAGTAAGTGTCCCAGGGCTACAAGCAGCAGTACCAAATGCAGACCACGACCTCTTCAGTGAAGCGCGGGAGGCCGCGATCTCCCAGCCGGACCTGGTGAGCAGTGTCAACTCGCCGCTCGAGCCCGGCGGGCTTTCAGGCTATAGAGCTCCTGGAATAAGAAACCGTCCCACCTTCACTCACAAACTTAATTCAATAAATGTTTTCTCTCTCTCTTTCTCGCAATGTGCTTACAGACAGTGGCGGCGGCGGTGGAGGACAACTGCGCGTGACCCGAGTTGTCGTCTCATAACAGCTTTCGCTGTAACAGGCTTTCGGTTTGAATTATCTGTAAGTTCTCAATAACCAAGTTGGAAATAACGAGCTTTTGAGTATACGCATGAAAGAGAAAAGAACCAATTTAGTGAAAATTATAAGTACCGAGAAAAGCAATGTTGAGAAAACACTGTTGAGAAAACATTCTTCATTGGTAAGCCGGGTAAACGCATAGTATAATGTACTGAAGCAGATTGGGTGGAGCCACTTATCAATGCAGTTCCGGAGGTAGGAGGTGGATCTTCAGCGCCATTCTCAAGGCTCCCATTTTCAGCGCAAAACGCCATTGATGTCTATGTTGAGAGAGTTATAGCACTAGAGCTTGTAGATGCCGGGGTCGGCATTTCTGTGGTGAGTGCGAAATCTTGTTGGTGACACAAGAAAGTGAAGACATCTCTCTTTGGCATGGTGCTCTCCCCCACTAGCGCGCCACGCACCCATCGCTCAGCCGTGTGTGCGGCGCACGGCGTTAACGAAGACATCATATATATCACACAATTTTTCGTTCCGTCAGCTTGCTGTCTTGACCTCAACCTAGGTTGGCGTTTTCTTATACGTCAGAAGCTATCATGGAATGTTCACGTGAAGAAGTGTCCCTTGTGACAGCATGTAAACTTTCATCGTCCGACAGTCCTTCCATCCCTTTTTGCCTTTCGTGTACTGCCCAACCAGACTCCTCCACAGTGTTTTCGATATCTCCCGTTTTTACTGAGCGCAATGTCATCGTTATCTGGTTTGCTGTTCCCACAATGGCGTCTGGATCAACCGTAATGCTGGTTACAAATCACTGCAACAAGCCCATCGCCTTACTTCGGAGAGAAGTTTTAGGATATGTACAACCTGTAGACCACATCGATGATCTTGATCTTCCTGTTGACGCTACATGTTGGCACATTGCCACACTCAGTGCTGCGTTTCAGGAATCGGGTTCTTCTACATTAGAATATGTCATTGACGCAAACCTTCATCTCTTTCATTGCAGCCAGCTTGATGCTATCCTTGACAAGTTGATCACTTTTTTCGACTTTGAATAACCTTCAATAGGCCGCACCACCACTATGAGTCATACCATTGACACTGGCTCACGCTCGCACCTGCGGCAGCAGCAATACCGCGTTTCATTACAGAGCAAGTAGACGGCATGCTTCAACGTGGAGTCATACAGCCTTCTAAAAGCCCTTGATCATAGCTTGGGCTATAGGTGAAGGAAAAAAAAAGGCACTATTCAGGTTTGTGGTAACTATCCCCGCTTAAACGAAAATACGAACAAATATGTCTGCCTGCTACTGCGATTAGACAATGCTTTTGAATGTTTACAAAGAATGGGGTACATTACAAACTTGGTTCTGCACTCTGCATATTTTCAGGTGCTAAATGATTGAGTGTGAGTGCCCTAAAGAAGCCTTTGTAACCCCGAAAATCTATCTTCATAAATTTCAGATCCTGCTACGCACCTACGACATTTAGGCGCATGATCAATCTTTTTTTGCCATACCACAAGTGGTACACATTCTTGTGTTACCTGGACGACGCTGCAGCAGAGTCCTTCAATATTTTTACTGGTTGTAGAGCTTTGCCGTAGCTCTATGGAGGAGCTTTGTGCGCAGCGAGCGCAAGCTATTGGGCGGCGCTGCATCACCATGCGGGGTATCGGAGGACCGGAGGGAAGCTGGCTGCTGGAGCCGCTTTGGGGTCAATTCATAACATCATGGCATGCCATCACGTACTTTTTCACCATATGATTCCTATTGTGCGTAGTCTGCGGTGCCTGATGATTAGGAAATATACCGTATAACTGTTGGTTGTCGATCCAGTTACAAAAAAAAATGACCAAAAGTCTCCGAGTTCTCGCTGCCTACCGTGATTGGCGTGTAAATTTGAAGCGCGCTGTGCCGCGACAAGAAACTGGTAATGATGTTTAGGAGCACGGAGTGCTGAGCCAGGTATTTTTCTTTTGTACCTCAATTTTTTTGGCACAATTAGGTTGCGGGGAAAAATTGAGGTACACAAAGAAAATACCTAGACACAGCGCATTATAACAACTGTAATTTTATTGAAAAAAAACAGACATATATATGTGGTTATGAAAGCTCGTGCAGTGAAAAAAAATATTAGATGAGCAGTCAGACCGTATCAATGATGCACTTTCAGAAAAGCTACCAAAGCGGCAAATAACTGAACGGAGGGTTTTGCGGCAAATGAATCGCCAGCTTTGTTGATGAAAGAAGCTTCTTAATTTGCTTTGCTACTTTGTCTCTGAATCTAGCTTTAACTACCCTATCACTTAATAAAGGTGAGCAGCTGCGCTCTCTACAATGCAGTGATAGCTTAGAGGAAGGTGTTTTCTTTAGAGAAGTTTGTGATGCATAACTCTATTATTGTTACAGTTCTCCATGTGTCCAAAATAAAAGTCCCAGCTTTTCTGCAAAGGCAAAGCAATTAACGCGATAGCACCGAATTGGAAGGGAACGTACAAAATCACTAGCATATCGTAACGTGACCCGCATTTCTGACGCACAAATATCCCACGAAACGTACTCGCAGGTATAGATGAACATGAATAGGCATTTCAGTTGTTACTTCACCTTGCCTGAAAAGCACGCTCTCTTCACCCACCGAGATTGCGCAATGATTGCAGGGATCTTTGTACGCCCGGTAACTACAACAAAATTATTCCGGTGAAATCCCAAGGCCAGCCACCACGAGATCCTCCCCACCGCGAGATAACGTTGCGCGAGCCAGTATCCATTCCCCTTTTCTCGACAGGGCAAAGTTGGCGTGGGATATGAGAACGTGCGCCGACGCGTCGTGAAGATGTGGTGATGTGCTCATTGCGCCATCCTGCTGGTAATACTGACACACTGAATATGCAGCGCCAAGAGAACAACGAAAAACATGCGCAGCGAGAGAAGAAGGGGAGGTTCTCTTCCAATCAGTTTGCCAGTGGTACAATTAAAGTGAGTTTTCTGTATTCGGCTGCTACTGTTTCTGCATTGTGACACTGGTGGAGGCGCTGGGTACATGTTCGGGACGCCTGATAACAGCCCCGCATCTAGTCCAGAAAGTCTTCCCCGCGTTGACACCCCTGTTCACCGCAGCAGCCAGCGCCTGTTAGGCCTCAGCCCGGAGTTTGGTTCATTGCGGGAAAGCATGACTGGGCCAGAAAGCATGACGGCGCCTGAAAGCACTGGCCCCAACATGTCCAGCCCAAGCATGACACAGGTGACTGTGTTGAACTCTCGACTTCCGGTTGACTTCCACGGAAACGCATATGAGGATGCACATGACTGGCTCGAGGAATTCGAGCACACAGCGAATGTTAACGGGTGGAACGCCACATAGAAATTGGGCTATGTTTATTTTCCGCTTCAAGACGGAGCCCGAACGTGGTTCGCGAATCGCGTGTGGTCGTCTTGGGACGAGTTCCGGCAGAAGTTGCTCGACACGTTCGCGAGCACTGAAAGACGAGAAATCACACAGCGTCTCCTCGAGTCACGGATTCAGAAACCAAATGAATCCGTTACGACGTTTATTGAGGACATGGCGCGGCTTTCTCGTCGAGCAGATCCTAATATGCCCAAAGCCAAAAAGGTTAGCCATCTCATGCGGGGCGTTAAGGAGCAGCTCTTCGCTGGTCTCGTACGAAACCCGCCTACAAGTGTGGAGGAATTCTCCAAGGAGGTGACATCTATCGAACGTGCACTGCATCTACGTTATCGCCAGTATGACCGCCCAACACACAGTGCACTGATCAGCGTGGCAGCCATGACCACAGCAACCACACCCGACGAAGGTTCTTTGCGCCAACTAATACGATAAATCGTACAAGAAGAGGTCAAGAAGCTCGTCGCCAAACCGAATGACTGCGCTATCGCCTCAGTAACGGAAGTTGTACGCCAGGACATCAGGCAAGCGCTCTCGCTTCCTGAGCCGAATACGAGCACTCCCAGGGCAAGCTATGCAGACTTAGTCCACTGACAGCCAGCGAACGTGCCGACACCACATCAGTACCACCAGCAACATCCGCCGACAGCGCCTTGGTACTACAGAGAAACTTCGACGCCGAGGCGGCCACCACTTCGCAAAACTGACATCTGGCGTACCCGTGATCATAGGCTCCTGTGCTTTCACTGCGGGGAAGCAGGCCACATTGTTCGGTATTGCCCGTATCGCGCCGCAGTGTACCAAGGGTTTCCTTCCACTGTTCCTCGGCGCCATTTCAATGGAACACCTGACGTCGACACGAGTTTCATGACCCCGCGGGATGTTCCTCATGGGTTTCGGTCGCGCTCACCCTCTCCTGGGCGTTATTCCCCATCCTCTAGACGGAGCACCACTGACATGCCAAGAGGGAGATCTCCTAGTCCACGCCGGCGAAACTAAAAGCAGCGACCTCAGGGGGGAAGGTCGCGAATCGTCGAAGTGCTGAAAATCCCCCAATACTGCCGAGCGAAGAGAGACTCATTTTCAATGAATCGACGAAAGATTAGGTTGTTACTGCCGAAGTTGCAATTACGAATGACGGACATGACGTCATGGCATTGGTCGACACTGGCGCGGACTTCTTAATAATGAGTGAGAGTCTGGCAGACACGCTCAGGAAGGTTAGAATGAAATGGACAGGGCCGCAGATTAGAGGAGCTGGAGGGCAGCTACTCACACCTACCGGAAAGTGCACCGCAAGAATGAAGATAGG
The DNA here is from genome assembly GCF_013339725.1 of Rhipicephalus microplus. NCBI lineage: Eukaryota > Metazoa > Arthropoda > Arachnida > Ixodida > Ixodidae > Rhipicephalus > Rhipicephalus microplus. The sequence continues at coordinate 53,420,457 of NC_051174.1, forward strand.
GGATGCATCCTTCGTCGCCACTTTTGTTATTCTTCCTGAGCGTTGCAAACAGGCAATCTTGGAAATGTATTTCTTGCGTGAATATGATGCCATCATCAATATTCCGGACGGTGTACTGACCTTTTCAGCGGATCAAAGCGCAGTGCTACACTTAAATTCCCTGTGAGTCATTGACGACGTGACCGTACCTTCGTTATCGTACCGTTTTGTTTCAGTCACGTGCAGCGAGCAGAATACCGGAGAAGGAATCGCTGAACAAGTATTGACGCTTCTACTCTCTCGCGGTGTTGCAATTGCCAGAAGTATCGTCAATGTGGTGTGTGGTGAAGCAGAGGTTCTGTTGACGAATTTTACCAACGAGCGAAGACACATTTCACAAGGCACTACAGTTGCCTACTTCGACGAGATCACCGAAATACACGAGTGCTGTGTAGTACAACAGGACGAGCCGCAAGCCACGTCAGCCCCACCACCTATTCACGTAAGCATGGATTTGTCACCAGCGCAGAGACAGCGTCTAGTAGATCTTCTTCACCAGTTCAAAGACTGTTTTTCATCGAAGTCGAGGGTCAGTCGAACGCCACTCACGAAGCATCTGATAATATCGGAGGAGACGGCAAGGCCGATACGACGGAACTCATACCGCGTAGCACCGAAAGAGCGTGAAGCAATCCACGAACAAGTGAAGAAAATGTTCGATGATGATGTCATCCAGCCATCAAGAAGTCCTTGGGCATCACCGGTAGTGCTGGTTAAAAAGAAAGACGGAAGCTTGCGATTTTGTGTCGACTACCGCAAGCTGAACCGTGTGACAAAGAAAGACGTATACCCCTTACCGCGCATCGATCACTCACTCGACAGGCTGAGATATGCACGCTACGTTTCGTCAATGGACCTCAAATGTGGGTATTAGAAAATTGAGGTCGACGAGCGAGATAGAGAAAAAACGGCTTTTGTAACGCCTGACGGGCTTTATGAATTTAAAGTCTTGCCATTCGGATTGTGCTCAGCCCCCGCAACATTTGAGAGACTGATGGATACCGTTCTGTCAGGCCTTAAGTGGCAGACATGCCTGATTTATCTGGACGACTTCATTTTTTTCAAAACATTTGAGGAACACCTGAGCAGGCTGCTATCGGTATTCAGGCCAATAAGGTCTGCCGGCCTGACACTGAAACCCAAGAAGTGTCATTTCGGTTTCAAGGAGCTCCAATTTTAGGCCATGTGGTGAGCCATGAAGGTGTTCGACCTGATCCCGACAAGATTGCGGCCGTCAGAAAATTTCCAGTGCCAAAAGACAAGAAAGCAGTCAGGGGTTTCCTTGGCCTATGCGCATACTACCGAAGGTTTATTGCCGATTTCTCCCACATAGCCTCGCCGTTAACACGACTCACAAGAGAAGACGTTTCGTTCACATGGGCCGACGATCAACAGGTGGCATTTGACGATCTCAAACAACGCCTGCATACTCCGCCTGTGCTTGCTCACTTTGATGAGGATGCTCCTACCATGGTCCACACGGATGCCAGCAACGTGAATTTAGGCGCTGTACACGTCCAGTGGCAAGACTCAGCTGAGCGTGTGATCGCATATGCTAGTAGGACGCTTTCCCGCACCGAGTACAACTACTCCACAACTAAAAAAGAGTGTCTTGCTGTCGTATGGGCGGTTATAATGTTTTGTACGTACCTTTATGGTCGTTCCTTCCACGTAGTCAGCGACCATCATTCCTTCTGCTGGCTGACCAACTTGAAAGACCCGTCTGGTCGGCTCACACGGTGGAGCTTACGCCTTCAAAAGTTTGATTTGACGGTCGTGTATAAGTCCGGACGGCAGCACACCAACGCCGATCGCTTATCAAGGTCACCGATGAAGCACGACGATGACACAGAAGATGACAGCATGACGTTTGTAGGAGTCGTCGACACCACTACGATTTCGTGCAAGCAGAAAGAAGACAGTGAGTTGCTTCCCCTTATTCAATTTTTGAATGGCCCGACAACAACCATCCCTAGAAGATTTGCAAGGAGCCTGCCGTCATTCTGCTTACGTAGTGGTGTTCTCTATAAGAAGAACTTTTCTCCCAGAGGAAGCACTCAGCTACTTGTCGTTCCAACGTCACTCCGTGAGGAGATACTTTGTGCTCGCCACGACGAGCCAACGTCTGGTCATCTCGGATACACACGCACATTGGTCAGAATCCACCAGAAATACAACTGGCCAAGACTTCCAGCTATTGTGAAGCATTACCGGTGCACGTGGCTCGATTGCTAACGACGAAAATCGCCCCCGTTAAAACCAGCTTGACTATTACAACAAATTCAAGTGCCCACGGTACCTTTTGCCCAAGTTGGAATGGATCTCCTTGGACCATGTCCGACTTCCCATGCTGGCAACAAGTGGGTAATAGTCGCCACTGATTATCTTACGCACCACGCGGAAACAAAGGCTTTGTCAAGTGGCACCGCCGTTGAAACCACACGATTCTTCGTGGAAAATATCCTTCTGAGGCACGGTGCTCCAACAATCATAATAACGGATCGAGGTGCCGCTTTCACGGCCGCGCTCCTGAAGACAGTGCTTGAGCTCAGTGGAACAGCCCATCGGAAAACCACTTCCTATCATCCACAAACCAACGGCTTAACAGAACGCCTCAACAAGACTAATGCCGACATGTTGAGTATGTACGTTGACGTGGATCACAAGAACTGGGACGACATTCTACCGTACATCACGTTCGCCTATAATACAGCGCAGCAAGAAACTACACGAAGAACGCCGTTCAGTCTTTTTCATGGCCGCGAAGTGACGACGATGCTTGACGCCATGTTACTGCACGACTGCAATGACATTGATTTGGACGCTGCATCTTTTACCCAACGAGCAGAAGAAGCGAGGCAGCTTGCACGCGTCCGGATCACCCAGCAGCAAAATTACGACGCCCAACGTTATAATCTGCGACACCGACATGTCGTCTATCGGGCCGGCGACAAAGTCTGGGTATGAAGTCCTATCCGCCGCCGGGGACTGTCTGAAAAATTGATGAAGAAGTAATTTGGCCCCTATACAGTTTTACAACGCCTGAGTGACGTTAATTACGTGGTCGTTCTTGACAGCCCCTCGACAACTCGCCAGCAAAAACCAAAAATTGTGCACGTGTTGCGAATGAAGCCCTACTTTTCGGACTGATTTACACCATACATCTACTACACCGTCTTTTGTAGAAGAGCAACGGGACGCTGCTCTCTGGAAGGGGGCAAATGCCACATTGAATATGCAGCACTAAGAGAACAACGAAAAACACGCGCAGCGAGAGAAGAAGACGAGGTTCTCTTCCGATCAGTTTGCCAGTGTTCTGTTACAATTAAAGTGAGTTTCCTGTATTCGACTGCTGCTGTTTCTGCATTTTGACAATACTGAAATGCGATAGTTCACCTCAGATGCCTGCCAACAGCGGTAAGTGGTATATATAAATAGCTTGCAATTTGCGCAGTGAAGTAAGAGATCCTCGGTATCTCCGTGTATAACGCCTCACACTCACGTTTTAGAGGTCGCAAGCTTGACTCCGCGCACTGGAGTCTTTTTGTAGGTTCCGTTTCTTTCTGGCATTTTCGTACATATAAATACATATACAAATACAAAGAGCGACAGTGAAATCCAGCTGAAAGTTTCCATATAATTGCTATAATAACGATACTTCACACTCGACTGCGGAGTGCGGTATACCACAGCAACTGCGCAGTTGACCTTTTTGGCCCATTGCTTGACCTAGCAGATACAATTTCCATGCCTCTCATTGTCAATCCTCCTCACAACAGCCGCGAAAATGCTCTTTACACGGCGGCCAGCCGAAAAAAAGATATTGAATTCGTACCTTGCTTCGACTTTCTTTAAACGATGTGAGACACCATGTAGGTAGAGAATGCTGGCAACTAGCAGTTCTTTCAAGCGCTTGCCACGCACGGAGCCTCTTGCCTGCTCTAAATACTGTTGAGGCTGCATCGGACTGTGCATGAGCCCTCTTGACATAACTGCAATGAATCATGAAGCAGTTATTGAAGGTAAGCATACCAGCCGTATCTTTCTCGCTCGATGCCTGTAGGTAATACAGAAGTCCGATGAGCGAAACTCGCCCCGTTTTTGTTTAAACAGGCAATGAGATGACTAAAAGTGTCGAGGTGATACGCATAACCGGCGGAGCTACACGCCACTCCTCACAACTTGAAAACTCAAAGCGTGCACACATCCGTCGCATGTAGCAGAGGCTTCAATGCTACAAATAGACGTTTGCCAGGTAGTGGGCGCAAAAGGAGTTGCACCCAAATGCTGTATAAAACTCGCACAAGCAGTAAAATCATGCTAAGTTAATTTTCAATATCAGTGCTCATGAGCACGAGAGGATAACCTTTTGCGTGACATGACGAATCCTCTGGCGTGGGACCCAGTCAGTCAATTTTCATGTTTGAGGAGTCATGCGTGTCTTTCGCGGTTACAGTGAAATTAATAAAAAAGGACAAGAAAACGCAGCATGACTAATCTAATCAGCAGTGTAAAGAACCGAAAAACTACATTACAATTCAAATCGAACTTAGAACGCGTTACGGCATCATAGTGATAAATTAACGCAAAACGAAACACAAAACCAAGGCAAACGCCGTATAAGTTTTGCTTCATCTTATTCATTTGTTAAACTAGGAGCACTGATTTGTTCATTGTAGCTATTGGTTTAATAAGTGCGACGCAATCGTAAGTTATATAGATGTCTTGTATACAGAAACAACGAGTGTAAATATAAAGTATGGAAGCTTGAACATGCGCCGGCAAAAGTTACAACCACTGCACTTCCACGACGCGTTAACAACCACCAGAGTTCTTCAAGAACTCTGAAGTGTACACAAATCTTCATTGGGTGCTTCAGCAAAAGAAGTGTCTGGTATAGCTTTAATATGGCTATACCGGACAGTATAACAGACAGTTGAGAGATTTGCGATGGGTCCCATGAATTTCGACCCACATGATGAAAGCACAACTGTACAATTCAGGGTTGTGGTTGCCATATTTAATTTTGAACTCATGTTTTTTCCATAATAGCTATGGTTAAGTTATTGGACAAGCTGGTGCTGGTTTGTGGCATTGTTCTAGATATTGTTCTGAACCTTCCTATCATAATCAGCAGATCCCACATACCTGGGAATCGACGTTACGCGAAGCATGCGGAGGGAAGGTGACCATGTTGCAATTTTTTCTATTGAGCGACACGTCATGATATGACGCGTATTATATGTACAAATGTTGCATGCACAGACATATGTTGAAGGGTTTCCGATTGTTATATAACAAGCTGTTTGCGCTTGCGCAATGATGCGAACTGCACGTGAAGGCTCTATCAAAGAGTATGTAAATTACGTAGTGTTTATAAAGTTGGGTAGACAGCACTGCCACTACTATTGACGTTTCACGAATATTAGCGTCTATTTGAAAAGTAGTTCCGAAAACTGGCCTAGCTGTGTGGTAGAATGCTTGGCTGCCACGCAGAATGCTTAGGTTCAATACATGCTGTGACCCTGAAATTTATTATTTGCAATCATCGGGGGGTCAACGCTGCCTATGTCAGGTTTTTGATAACACTGAAATTATATCATGCCTTCGTTGGATTGACACTACCGATTTCGGGTATTGCTCAACACTCACGCGCTAAATTGCCCATGTGTGTTCTCGTCGTTCCTGGCTAGATACTTAGGGTGTATCATCTGTGGCACATACCTGCATACCAGCAGCACACCAGCACGGGGTATGTGCCAGTGTCTGGCGGGAAGAGTTTGACGACGTACGCGACGGGATCGCGACATTAGGGAGTTATAGAATAGCGCACCGAGAGCCCTTGTGGTGCGGTCGCTGCCACTGCGCTCGCGTCGTAACGCGAGTTGGCGTTCACGTTCACAAGCCGCACGCGAAAAATCCGAAATAGCTTGTGGTAATGGCGACCCACATGTGGCCCCCGAGCGCTGGTTTTGAGGCAAAGGTGTCGCTGCGATCGTGTGTTGCGGATTGCAGCAGGGCAAAGGCTATTCTTAAACTCATATGGCGCCTGCTAGGTTCTGCAACGCCCGCAGCGCTTGCAAATAGTATTCTAAAACACCCTACTATTGATGTCTTGACGAGCGCGTCATATTCGTCAAACCATCTTACCCTCCCATGCAAATTTTGGTTCACGCCAAGTTAGGGTGTGAAAACGAGAGCACCCAAACGTAAGCGGCTAGATAGATAAATAAATCGATAAATACGCTCAAACCCGCTGAAGTTTACTAAGAAATGCTTCGCATTTAAAATAAGCCTGCATTTATAGCGTAGCATAGTTTACACTGGAATCTGCATACTATCAGATCTCTAGCTTCAAGGCCTCTTTCAACACTAAAGTACAATGTATATAAGCTTTCCCACACTTCCTAAAATCGGTAGTGCCATCATCATCATTATCATAATCATCAATTATTGACCACCACACCGCTCCTCTCGCTCGCCTGATTCTAGCTTGAGCTGCACGAAAACAGAACATGCTCACGTGCCTAGGTGTTGGACGTCGCCGCTGAGCTTTGACCTGAGGGTCATAAAGTGGCGACATCAGCAAGGCCCTGTCGGCGACCTACACAATGTCGTCTCACGTTTCTCTTTTCTCAAGGCTCGCTACAGTGGTGACGTGGAGAATGCGTCCTTCGACGAGTAATTGACTGCCATCTTGAAGCCACTCTGCCCGCCAGTGCCGCCATTCGAATCAAGCAACCCCAAAGTATGGTTTATGCAGCTCGACACAGCTCTTGCGGTGAAGAGCATCACGGACCAGCCACTGATGCACGCCATTCTTTTCGACGCCTTTCCGGTAGAGCTGCGTCAACACGCTGCCACTTGAAGCTCCAGCCCGCAACTTTACGTTGACCTCTGCTCTGGGGTGTTGGCCTCCTATGGCCTCATCTACTGCACGCTTCCGTGCACCCGCGACTTCCCAGTTTCTCGTGAGTTACAGCATGCGTTATTAACCAGCCTTCATCTCCGCCTTGACCGCGACGTAACTATCCCGGCTACGACTACTATCTCAGATCTGGCCGCAAGCACATCTACTCCGGCAACCGGTCACAGTGACGAGATAGGTGACGCCTCCTGAACTACTAACCTCTCCTCCAAAAGGTGCGATCCCTCAGAGCCCATGTACGAACGTCCGTCGCACGTGCCTGCCTCCTGCACTTCTTCAGTGACATCGATGGCACGTGGCACCTCGGTGCCACGAGACATCACGATACCCAACAGCGTCGCGAATCCTGTACCCGACTGCCCATTCACCGAGGTTCCCGACATTCTGGCTTAATACGACCAGTTCGTCATGAGGTGCATTTCATCGACGTCTTTGGCTGACGTTCTTTCAGGCTTGTTCGCCACCCACACGTCATACCCGACTTCCATGGTCCACAAACCCTGTGACATGTCAGATTCCACGACCACTACATCGCTGCAGGTCCTGGTGTCAACCATGACCACGGACAACGTGACACCCGCTTTTTCCCCGCGATCTTTGAATATATGATGTCGTTAATGCCCCGAGGCAATATTCTATCGACGCCATTGCTCTGAGCGTCCTGCCATCAGTCACTAACCTCACTCTTGATATAATACTGCAGAAGACGTTCGTGCCCCTCACCAGCTACGGCAGAACGTGCGGTATGCTGCAACCATTGTCAAAACTCTTGAGGACCGCCCACCTGGCTCACCACTGGTAAATCAAACCGCGTATTTTCTACAAACACACCGGCGGACGACTCGCCAGCCACCCCGCACACGCGCTTTTCTGCAGCTACTAAACCTCCGAGTACAGCTGACGTGCCTTTCAGCCCATTAACAACTTCTCGGGATCGCACTACGCCTTGTCATGCCACGTCCATCTACCGCACACTATTTGCGGCTCTCGGCATACATAACAGACAAGACAACAGCATCAGTGATGCAGCATCTGCGGTCACCGATGCTGTTACTAGCCCCGTCGACGTGCCACCTGTGTCACCCACCAGTCTCGACGACAATTTCACCGACGTAATGCTCAACCAGCTGGCTTAGACATGCTATGCAAATGCACCACTCTGTTTTCTCGACATCTTGGCCCAAACGTGCGCAAAAACCGCCAGCACCGCATGATCTTGTGTGTGTGCAAACTTCATTGCGCAGCACAATTTAAATTATTGGACCATGGCTCACTTCCACGCTATCGGTCTCGCTCGCTACAACCGTGAGCCTTTGTTATGACACTCACCCGCAGTGATTCTCCCAGAGTCACCCACCGAACAGCCACTGCTTACTGACGGCAACTCCAAGTTGACAACCTGGACTTCCCAAATGGACACCTTACGAATTGTCTTTCATGCAGATAGTATTTGTCGCTCTCTTTCTTCTTCTTATACCTTCAACTCGCGCAAAGCGCTAAGGGGAAGCCCTGTAGTGCCATCATCATCATTTTTCTTGACGCAGGTGACTATAGCTCGAGCTGTGCGAGAACAAAACAAGCTCACGCACCTGGGTGTCGGATTCTGGCTGCTGCAGCCGCTGAGCTTTGACCCGAAGGTAACAAAGCGGCAACATCGGCAAGGCCCTGTCACCCTCCTACACGACGTTGTCTCGCGTCTCTCTCCTCTCGCTCGCAACGAAGCTACCGTCACTTTCAAGACGTCTTTAACGTTCACGGCTGCATTTATTAGCGTTTAACTGTGCCTTGCATTTCATTGCCGTGGTTGCTGTAATGCCCCACTGTTACCCCGCCATTAGTGGGGCCGCCCTTAGCAGTCGCTTTTCTGTCCATATCAAACTTTGAACGAAGCTTCAAGTGCAGTAAAAGTAATGAAGAACTGTGTTATTAGTGTTTCCAGCTCCCCGACACACATTTTCGCGTGCCTATCTTCTTCGGGCCTACAACTTAACACACTGCCACTTTGCACCATGCAAGCTAAACATTTTGGGACATGCCATCACAAAAGGTGGTGTGCTTCCGCATCCCGATATCGATCGAGTTATCCCAAAGCCCACATTGACGAAAGCCCCAGAAGTTGTGTCGGTCTCTGCTCCGTCTTTTCTCAATTCATGCGCAACTTGGCAAGTTTACTTATGGCGTTGAATAAGTCAGTTGCCAGATTTTGGCGTGGTTGTTGCCAGACTGCCACTAAATTTGACTAAAAAATTTGTTGTTGCCAAACTAACGCTAAATTTGGCTAAAAAATTTTCTCCTGTAGTTGTGGATTCTCCGTATGAGTTTGATGTCATCTGCGGTGCATTTCGCGAGTGCATGAGCGACGCTGGCCGTTTTAATTAACGGAATAAACCAAGCCTAGCAAAAGTGGAGCGTGGTGCCACCGTGCAGTTAAGAGGCCGTTTTAATTTCATTTTAAATAAAGGAATGAACCGAGCGTAGCAGAAGTCTAGCGTGGCGCTGCTGTGCAATTAGGAATTCAATTTAGTTAACGAAATGAACCGCGCCTAGCAGCAGTCGAATTCGTTTTAATTAACGAGATGAACCGCGCGTTACAGAATACATTTTATTTACGGAATAAACCGCGCGTTGCAGAAGTCTAGCGCCGCGCTGCCGTGCAATTAGGAGGCCAACTTAATTAACGAAATAAACTGCGCCTAGAAGAAGTCGAGCGCGGCGCTGCTGTGCAATTAAACGGTTGTTTTATTTAACGGAATGAACCGTGCCTAGCAGAAGTCGGGGCGCATAATTGCGCAGCAGTTATGCGCTCGACTACTGGTAGGCGCAGTCCATTCCGTAAATTAAAACGGCCAGCGTCGCTCGTTGGCGAAAGGCACCACGAATGGCATCAAATTCTCACGAAGAAGCCACAACTAGAGAAAAAAAAATTTCAGTCTAATTTAGCGGCAGTCTGGCAACACTGACTCTCCCAGTCTGTCCACTATTTATGCAACGCTAAAAGTAACCTTGCCCGCAACTTCAAGTCCATCATATCATGCTTGGTGATTCTGCTTGTCACCACCAATGGTATATTAACATGATCACCTATATGTGATGACGAATTTCTCTAGTTGTGCTGCCAGTTGACCTCACCACCTATCCTTCGTCACTAAGACCCCAATGCTCCCACTAAAATTAACACTGATGAAAGTGACGTTGGTCTTGATGCAGTTTCGGCAGAACCGAACTGCAATAAAGCATCATACATTGTCACTTGTGCAACTACTTCCCGCAAGAAGACTGAAGTAAAGAAGACCGAAGCAATGCAGATAGAGAGCTTGGTGATGATGTGGGCATTCACAAGGTTTAACCCGTGCGTTTAAGGCCATCTCTTCGACGCGGTTACAGACAACCACGCTTTATGGGGATTTTCAACTTTGAAAAACCCGTCGAGACACCTGAGCCATTGGTCACTTCGATAGCAAGAATACGATAAACATGCCGTACATTGCTCCGGACCCAAGCCTGCGGATACTGATGCACTTTTCCACTCACCAAGAACACCAGATGTGGCTTCTTTGTAACAGATTTTTACCACCCTGTCACAACTTGACCCTCTTGACATGCTTTTCGAACAGCGTAAAGGCAAGGACCTTGCACTGCTGCTCGACTACCTTTTCGGTCCTTTCATTATCAGCTTCAACGAGAACTTTTCGCTGGTAAGCAGTCCACTTTATTGTCCATGACACAATTATCTATCACTGCAAACACATGACAGGTGGCCTGGAAGGGCTCCTTGCTTTTCCTAGTCATGTTCAGCCTGAGATCTGCCTGAATTTTTATGCAGATCTGGAGTGCCCCCGCCGGCGTCCTAAAAACCTACAAAAGGCGGCATCAGTGGTATCACTGGCAAGGTACTTATCGTTTTGCACAGAAATTTGTACAGTATTGCACTACACGTCAAAAAAAAGGATGCTCCTTCGGAACCTTGCTGGCAAGTTGCAGCTGCTTCCGTGCCAAGCCTTGTCCGCTTGACCACATCGGTATCAGCTTCTACGGCCCGCTCCCATATAGTGGCTCTGGGAACAGGTAGATAATTGTCAGCATCGATCATCTGACGCGCTATGCTGAGAATTCATCTGTCCCGGCAAAGAACTCCCGTGAAGTGGCACTTTTAATTCCTCGCAGCATCGTCCTACGCAATGGTGCTGCAGAAACTACTCCCTGTTAGGGGTCGCGCGCTTCTTTTGGAGATCATCCCAGTCTTCCTCGCTTAACGCGACATCAGTCACCGGACATCCACCACCTGCCATTCACAAAAAAAAATTGTCCCACCGAGTGGTTTAACCGCACATTCGGTGACATTCTGATGATGAGTACTTCCTCCGACCACTCCAACTGGGACAAGGTACTGCCTTTGTTACGTTCTGCTACACCGCTTTGTAAGCAACCATCGGCTTTCCGCCGTTGTTAGTGCTCTAATGTCACGAACAATCCCACCTATTGGGAGTCAGACTCCAATGCTATACTGGTGCTTCTAATTGCATTCCACTTTCTTAAGTTCATATATACGCCGAAGACTGTCGTCAGGAGGCTCTTTTCTTGACTAATGAAGCTCAACGTCGACAAAACACACGACATGACGACGTTTATCACCCAGCTCCTACGTTTCCTGTTGGCTGCCTTGTCTGGCTTTGCGTACCTCATGCTACATCCCTAGTTTTTCCTCCGAATTTTCGGCGCGGTACCATGGTCCATAACTTGTTATTGATGCCACCTATTCGTTGAACTACATCATTGACGTCCTCAAACAATCGCCAGATTTGCATCATCGAGGGTGCGAGACCGTACACGTCGACAGTCTCAAGTGCTTCTACGACCCCTTCATTGTGCCTACTCACTGACTCGCTAGGCTGGTTATGCTTCGCTTCCAGGGTCTGTAGAGTGGAAGGTTCACCAAGGTGTATGCCCCTTCGAAAGCGGACGAAAACTCAGCGTTCTGTTTGCGCAAGACATTGTCCCACTTTTACCACCCTTGGCGTATGGTCCCTTTTTGTTGCAACTTCGAAGCGACTTCTCTACGCCAATAAACCTCATCGACGTAGAAATGAAAACGTGTCAAAAAACGTTTGGAAGACGGGCGAGAGTATCTAGATACTGCCTAACCGCTCTAAATAAGACTGAGTAATTGCTTACTTAAAGCGAGTACCATCGTTAATATTAGAGCCTGCTAATAGTGAATTTTAAAGAAGTGCAGTGCTTATCAAAAGAAATAAATTCACATGCTATTTCCACTGCAGTCCAAAATAATATCTTTTTGTCATTGTATAAGAAAACATTGATTGATATGTAGGGTTCAACGTCTTAAAACCACCATAAGATTATGAGAGACGCCGTAGTGGAGGGCTCCGGAAATTTCGACCACCTGGGGTTCATTAACGTGCACCCAAATCTGCGCACACGGGCCTACAACATTTCCGCCTCCATCGGAAATGCAGCCGCCGAAGCCGGCATACGAACCCGCGACTGGCGGGTCAGCAGCCAAGTACCTTAGCCACTAGACCACCGCGGCGGGGCATTGTATAAGGAAACAAACAATAATACCTGGACGATTGAAAAAGAAAAAATGAAATTTTGAATGACCGATGTTTAAGGACTGAGACTCACGAAAGGGCCCTATAGAGGAATTGGGACGAGGATCTCCAAAACACCCAGTTTGCACGGCGCCCCTGCTAAGCTTTTGCATGCTTCGGGCACAGTGTACAGCCAGGTGGCATGTAACAAACTTTACCAAGCGATTACACATTTAAAGCATCTTGAGAAACAAAAAGGGATCAACCTTGAGTCGTCGAGATCCGTGACGCCATAGACAACTTATCCATCAGCTTTCGTTAGCATAGTTCATTGACGCCATGCATTAAAACTGCACGAGTCCCACAATGCAAATTGTTCAATTGATTGTTCGTACTAATTGCGTACTAATCCATATATAATATAGACGCCATATTATGAATAACATCGTAGAACAGAAATCTTTGTTTTATTTTGCAAGGGCAGTGGCTGGTAGTTGAAATCTAGTGAGGGTGGAGCTATACATATTATGAGGCATAGCTTCATTCGAGTTATTATCAGGCTCATGCACGTGGGTGATAATATATACAAAAGAGGAAGTTGTACAATTGATGATGTTATGTGTAAATGAGAAAAAATAGTGAACAACTGCGTTCACACAAATTCGCTATCATAGTTGAAGCGGCCGCCTGGCCGTGCAATAGAATTGAAGATTGTGCTGGGTATAGGGCTTTACCCGAGAGACAGGCACGATTTCTGTCCCAGTGGCAACGGTGATCGGAAGGACGCCCTAGTGGTTAAAAACAGTAATTGACGCGAAATCTTCGCTTTATGATCATGTAAGGGCTAATTAAGTGACTCTTCACCTTCTTGCTTAAGTTTGGAACATGCACTGGAGTCCAAAAAAGAACTTCTTTACCAGAAGAAAAGGTGGGGGCATGGTGAGTCTTGGCACGACTTCTGAGCTGCTTGAGAGAAGTTGGTGTTGCGTCGGGCAAGGTAACGGAGGTGAGAAAAATTGTTCACATGAAAGACTTGCCGAGGTTGCCGCAGCTAAAAGAAACGAGACGTTCAGAGAGAAACTCGGTGAGCGGCCATATACAAGAAAAAAAGTAGAAAATCTCGTGCGTTGGGTAGCTGTATTATGGGCTACCATCACGAACGGCAGAATTTTATCCCAGTTCGTGTGGTTGTGGTTGATGTACATTGTAACCATTTGAGAGAGCACGAAATGAAAGCGTTTCGTCAAGCGGTTTGTCTGCGGATCATAAGTAAAGGTTGTCTTATGAATGGTACTAGTGGCGCGTAGAACTTACGCAACAACAGGAAAAAGAAGACTGCCGCAGTCACTGAGCAGCCCTCGTAGAGCTCGTGGCGTAAATAAATGTGGCGCAGAAAAACAGCGACTTGTGTGGCAGTGCCTTTGTAGCGAAGCCGTTTCCGCATTGTGGGTTAGATGGTGTGATCTTTAGGACGGTTCGAGCACTTCCACCACTGTGCAGCAGCGCAGGAAGCAGAGAGAGAGACAAGTTAAAACGTTTATATACAAACGAAAGGCTATGTAAAGTCATTTATGTGGACGCCGTCGGGACGACCACCACGGCACATGAGAAGCAAGAGTCCCGAAGACTCACGACTCTCGAGCAGCGGTGGCGTTGTCTAGGAGATGCCTGGAGCAGTGCGACCTCGGACCTTGTTTCCGAGCTCTTGATCACTGCCCGGCCATAGCGATTCCACGTGCGGGTTATGGCCAGCACAGCACCGTCCGTGCCGTGCTGAAATGCTGCTCGCCACAGCTGCGGTGCGGCAGCTCAGTCACCAGCATTCCTCACCTTGGCCAGGCACAGCCAGGTACCTTCGGGTGCACAGCTCGCGAGCTCGCGGCCCATGTATGAGTCTAGCGCGTCGCTCGGTACGGCTTGGCACCGCTCGATTTAGCCAGCAACTCCCCTTGCACCTGGATCCTCGGCCACGCTGGACCTCGCCCGGCTCTGCGGTCCTCCGCAAAGACGCTCGCGTCTGGCCCGGCAGAACGTCTCGCTCGTCCGAGCTCAGAATTGCACACCTGGCCCGAACACTCCGAGCGCGCCTCGTGCCACCCATGCCACCACGCGTTTCTTCTTTGTCCCTCACTGCTCGGTGGTCCACGTCGACTTTTTTGCGATATTTGCACGTGACAGATGGTTAACAGCCTTCAAAATTTAACGAATTCTGTTGGGGGTTAGGTAAAGAGGGCTTTACAAGTCTATCCCGACGTCTTCATACAGGAAAGCGGGACAAGGAAAAGGTTGTAAAAGGTGAGAAGGAATGGTGGTGGGTCACTTGTGGCTCTGAGAGTGGGCACATGAGGCAACACGCTTGGCAACGACTGAAGAGAGGCCACACCCGACGCAGCGACTTCATATCTTCTCGCACTTTTTGTGGTTGCCGAGATGACCGGAAGTAGAATTATCATGAATTGTTTGAAGAACCTCCCTTTGCAGTGATCTTGGTCTAAGTGGGGCTCATACTCCACCGATGTGATAAACGTTGTGATGTAGAACATCACTGTGAAACTTGAATGGTTCAAGTTGTCAATAAAGTCGGGAAATCGGAGGAACGGAAGTTCTTTCCAAGCGTGCTAGAATAAGTGGCAGTAAGTGTCGAGGCGTTCATACGACACACGGAGTGACGGGCTGCTAGATCTCATACATTTGAACGCTGAGATGGGTGACACAGTTTCGCAGAGAAGTGGCGGTTAAGAGTTATCGTGGCTGGGCAGTGGGAAACGAAAAAAAAACAGCAGCGTTTTATGCATCTTTTCAGGTCTGTAGGCGATATCGAAATTCTACTCCTGCAAGCACTCCTACTCCTGGCGCAGTGGACGAGGGAACTTGGAGAAAGGCGGCAAGCTTCTCAGGGCCGAGTCTGATTCCTTCTTTGCTGACTAAGTGCCCCAAAACTTTGATTGTCTCTATGATGGAGCTACACTTTTCTATTTAGCTTTTGCAAGGCAGGCTTGTACTTCTTCTAGATGCTTCAGATTTTGCAAGAACGTGGTGGAAAACACTACAATACCGTTCAGAAAGCACAAGCACGATTTCCACTTTAGAGCACTTTGTAGGATGTACATCATGCATTAGAAGGTAACGGGCGCATTACAAAGCCCAAAAGACATTGCATTATTTTTGTACAGCACATCCAGGGTGAAAAATTTGGTCTTCAATTTGTTAGATTCATACATCTGTATTTGCCAATATCCCAATCGTGGATCAAGGTTAGAAACTTACTCTGCGCCACTCAATGGATCAGGTGCGTTGTCAATCCTAGCAAAGGGTAGTACACATCTTTGCACGCTATCTTGTCCAGAGCACGGCAATGGAAAGAAAAACATACTGCGCCACCTTTCTTTCACACTAAAACAACCGGAGGGGACCGGACACTTGATTGATTGATATGTGGGGTTTAACGTCCCAAAACCACTCTATGATTATGAGAGACGCCGTAGTGGAGGGCTCCGGAAATTTAGACCACCTGGGGTTCTTTAACGTGCACCCAAATCTGAGCACACGGGCCTACAACATTTCCGCCTCCATCGGAAATGCAGCCGCCGCAGCCGGGATTCGAACCCGCGCCCTGCGGGTCAGCAGCCGAGTACCTTAGCCACTAGACCACCGCGGCGGGGCGGGGACCGGACACTTGCGAATGGTCGTATATTGTTCCGTCACTGCATGTCAGAGACGTTTTTTTTTCAAAGATTTTACGCTTGGATAGACACACGCGACACGGGCGCCAGTAGATCATACAGAAGCCATCAGTGGGAATGCGGTGAGTAGCAGCAGTGGTCATACCAAGAACAGGTGAGTTAACGTCGGAAAAGAGCGATTTCGTTTCAATAAAGGGAGAAAATTCGGTCTCTGGGCTTCTGTGAGATCAGGCCTTATGGTAGACACCAATGGTGGAATGAGTGGCGGGAAGGTTGGCTCGGGTATTTGTTGAATTGAAAGAGCAACGACGGTAACGGAATCATGGTCCACCACGCAAGTGCTAGTTTAACCACACGGCAGCAGTAAGAGTCCGGGGGTTGATTTAGGGCAGTAAGGAAGGCACGCCTCCGGGGAAACGAATAAGGTTTCAAATAATCAGAATGATGCATTGTAGCTTTTAATGGTATGGTAGAAACGAGTACGTCACTATTCGCCTTACGGCGTGAACTAACGCTTAAGATTTATTCTTTACATGTCCACACAACATATTGTGATGTCATGATGAGGCGAATGCGCCTTTCGTGTTCAGGCAAAAACGAGTCAGTGACAAGAAGATGTAAGAGGCACTGCCGACAACGTATAGAAGAGGAAGCGGAAGTCAACAAATTCCAAACCAAAATGAGTCGTTGGGTACCCTAATGAAGAAAGGTAACACAATAGGATGACGAATACCGTCGATGGAAAAGCAAACCATACTGTGTGCGAGGAAACAAATATTGGTGTTTGTTGCCATTCGAAGAGATAGGCCCCAAAAAGGTGTGGTCACTTTTCGGAGTAGGGCACAAAAGTCACTGCGAATAATCGAAATGGCAGCGCCAGTATCCACAAACGCTTCAGCGCGTAAACCTTCCACCAACACTACCAATAAGTTATGGTCGCTCTGAAGGAACTGTTGGCTGTCTGGCGGATTTTTGTTACCGCTAAAACGGCATTAGAGAGTTTTCCGAGTGGGCGTTCAGGACATGGAAGGCGGGTGGTAGGGGCGAAACTGAACGGGGGCCTAGAGATGGTGACCGGCGGCGAGACTGCCGTGAATTCACAGGAATAACGGTACTTTAAGGAGGGGAGGATGAACAGTGAGAAGAGCAGAAGGGCTGCCGTGAGTAAGTCTGGATAGGACAGACGCTTGCACGTGCCCCAGGAGCGTAGCTACATTGCACATCCTATTGACGCCGTCAGCAAAACCGAAAGATCGGTCCGTGGTAGCGACATTAGTAGCCGATAGCTCGAGGAAGTTCCTGCGGGCTATAGTAAGGCTGTGGGCGCATCGGGTGTGCCAACGAAGCGAGATGTGCATAGCGTTCTTCTGCGTGCGTAGAGTCTAGAGTGGCTGCAGAGAGCGCCGCAACGGCGGCGTAGGTGGACGCCTGACGAGCGCCGAGACCATCGGATCACGCGAGAAGTGACGCAGACGCTATCTCATGCTTAACCATGTCGCACAAGTTAGTCAGAGCAGCAAGCAGAGGCGACTTCAGAGCTCAGGAAGAGCAACGGCCATGGAGCTCTTTCACGAACGATGTCGCAAATCGGCGCAGTAAAGTCGAAGGCAGCAGAAAGACGATTGTCGTATGTATCGGAGCAAACTCGTATAGTCCGGAGCTCCTCAAGGCGCTGGCAGAAGGCGATGACATCTTGAGTGGTGGCTGGAGTTTGCGTAAAAGGGGCGTTTAAATCGACCATATTTATTCCTTTAATATTGTGGCGTATGCGGTTGGCCTGGGACACGGAATAGTTTACCAGCTTGCACAATGCAAAAACGTTAATAATGTAAGAGGTCTAAAACTAACCGGGCAGTTCAATTCGCTCAGCCAACTGCTTTTTCGCCACCTCACCAGAATTGGTGAGGCATCAAAAATCTGGCAAAACTGCTGTGTAAACGTGTCCCAGTCGGGAAGATCTGGTTGATGATTCTAAAACAAGGTTTTCGTGACAGCAGACAGGTAGCAAGCCACGTTGCACACCTTGTGGGGCTGTTCTACCTGTTCAAGTTGCTGACAATGTTAACGTTTTGGACCCACTCTTCAATGTCGTCCCCTCGTAGACGACAGAGCACTGGCAGACCCGCTGGCGGTCATTGCCGGGCGAACCGGAAGGTAGAGGCTGCAGGGCAACGGCGGCAGTGGACGATCCAGCGTTGTCTGGAGCGCTAATGACAGGTGATATTAAGCACAGCTAGCAGCGACCCAAGCGCAGCTTCAGTGAAAGCCTTTTAGAGGACTGGGGGATCAAAGAACATCATCTCCACTTGTGAGGCACTACTTTATTTCAGTCTAGCTTAGGCTCCCACACGTTTATGATGATATACACAGAAGAGGAAGTTGTACAAATTATGACGATATGTGTAAATGACAGTCAACAACTGCTCTCACAATAAGAATAATTTTCGCATTATTATTGGAACGTCAGTTACCTTAAGAGTAATGAGGGGTTTAAATTATTACGACAACACCATAGATACCAGTGCGTTGTGCTGTGCAACTAAGCCCCATTATAGCCACAACAACAACAATAACCATCAAAGTCGCGAAGAGCCAGTTATGTACCTGTGTACGAATGCACAGGTGCCTCCCAACATAAGCATTGCGCTTGCGTATTGCTTTGGGTCTCATTGACACTTACAACCACAGGACAATATTAGGTCGAGAACCAAAGGTGCTTCTCAAAACTTGAAATGAACTATCGGCGTTTGCGTCAAGGCAAATTGTGCGTATAACCAAGTGATCACAAATGACGACATTATGACGTTGTCATAAAGTTCGCAATGGCCAATATTTGTGACGTTTTTGTGAAGTGTTCATGACATCACGAGACATGCAATACCAAGAATGCGTCGCCAGAGAACGTGGTCACTGGTGCGAGAGTGGTCCGATCGCAAACGGAGTGAGTGCTACACCACCCTAGATAATACATCACCGAGTAGAAGAAGGAAGCATAGATCAAAGCGATTTCTCAAAAAAGAGAGCAGCAGAATATGGATGTCGCCTACGAGTAGTCTTAGAGTAATGTATACAATGCTTTTGAATTTTTGATGGCCTCGGCTACTGTTTAACGCATGGATTTGTTATATCTCCAAATGGTATAAGACTTACACACATCGTGAGGCAACGTAGCTTCTAAAGTGGCGAGTTATGATTGTTGGTATATACCTATGGCACTATACAGCACAATAACTCGCAATGAATAAAAGGAACACAAGTTTAAACGACGAGCGCTGAGCTTACAACGAGCTCACAGAGATAATATATTATCCGGGGTGAAAGGTCCGAAAACCGCGATATCATTATACGAGACGCCTCAGTGGAAAGCTCCGGCAATTTCATTCACATGGGTTTCTTTAACGCGCATCTAGATCTATCTGCATGGGCCGCACATATTTTCACATCCGTTGAAAAGGCACGACGGTAGACGTGACTTGATCCCGTGACCTCCGAGTTCGCATTCGAATGCCACAACCAGTAGACCAACGATCTGGACCTCTACGTTGAACGGAATTTTTCTTGTTTTTACATATCCGGTTTCGTTTGATAAGTGTTAGCGTCTTGTGGAGTTAGAAGTCACGCGCTAACAAAATACTACTGCCTTTAAAGTGCACTCTCTTTGAGTTCGTTAAGCGAGCTGTTGCCGCTCTATTCCTGAAGAAAGACATCGGCAAATCTAAGAAACGCGGTCCTTCGGAAACGTTCGAGCATCAAGCTGAAAATGTTACAAGTGCTAGAAACTTCCAGCGCCTACCTACTTCAGCCAAAAAGAGTTTCCTGGAGATATGTGCCATAACGCACCATGTTGTGAAGCCAGAGAATTGTGCAGGTAGACAGTAGCCGTGATACCTTGTGTGCACAATATAGCGCACGACCTAAAAATGTGGGGTACCGTAGTGTGACATCGAAGTCATATGCCCAGCATCAGACAAGAAATCCAAGACCTTAAGAATGACTTGCCCGGAGGCAAGGAAGCTGCACAAAATAGGCCCTATTTTGATTGAGCAGAAAGGGTGGTTTGCCCATTTTTTTTTTGTACCGAAAGACATGTGCTTTGAAAAAATTGGAAGGCGTCTTCAATCTAGGCTGAGGGAGTATGCAAACAATGTAAAAAACTCACATGGTTTGAAGTATTTTGAAGGTTTCTTAGGGAATCATACTAAAAACTGCCACATTAGCTCTCCCAAATTAGACAACACTGCCGTCTTTGACACAAGCGAAACGCCGCTTACTCGCCAAATTATCGACGCAAAAGGCAATGCATAATTTGGATAGCATGAAGTTATTGTTGCTTCCATCAACTTAGTAGCAATAAATTGCTTGTTTCTTAGAAAATTTGGTATCGGCGTCGTTGGTCGTGGGCGAAGAATTATCTTGTGCGTGACCTAAGAGTCGAAGTTGCATATAAAATAAATATGAAAAAGTTCCAGGTTCAAGTGGGGATCAGACTCAAGTTCTTTGCGTGACAAGCGGCTGTTCTACCTCAAACTATTGCGTCTTCTTGCGGATACTGTGAAAATACTTTGCTCTGTTAGAAAATTTCGTGAAAGTAACGTTCATGCTTTAAAACACGCGTATCTTGTATACATGGTTCACAATCCAGCAAGAAATATTGCAGTAATAATGTGTGGTAGAAACGTATACATTGCACTGGGGCGTCAGACTATGTGATTGTGATTATGACTTCATGGTTTAAAGCCGATCACCTAGTACAAATAGTACACATGTTACTGCGCCTATTCCGTCAAGGCCACGTAGTGCGTGCATAGCAGGTTAGAAAGTATTTAGTGCACTAAGTGTTTGAGGTAAGCAGTAGGAACAGGATATTCATATTCCATTCAATCCTTCAAGTTGAAGCTTAAGGTTCCCCCAATTTTCTAACAAGCTCATGAGACAAGGTATTTACGCTTTTTCAGTTGGTTAAATTTGAATGGGGTGGTACATATTTACCTGCCGGGTTTAAATAAAGATTGTTGTAAGTTCAGCGCTTGTCGTCGTGGTCGTTTGTGTTCCTCTCGTCCACTTTATAAATGCGGAGCATTTCTTAGTGAACTTCGGTGAATTTGAGCGTATCTATCTACCTAGCCGCTTACGTTTGGGTGCTCTCTTGGTCACTCCATTAACTTGGCGTGAACCAAAATTAGCCTGAGAGGGTAAGATGGTTTGACGAAAACCACGCCCTTTCAAAACATGAATAATGTGCCAGTACCGTCGTGTATACGTCATCAAACACTTCTCGCCAGACAGAGGCACATACCAATGGGCGGGTATGTGCCGCTGGTATGCGGGTAAGTGCCAAAGGTGATAGACTCTTGGTATCTGCTCAGGAAGTACGAGAACACACATGGGCAATTTTAACGTACGAGTGTTAAGGAATACTCGACGTCGGTAGCGTCGACCCGACGAGTCTCAGCTGGAATTGAACCCAAGCATTCTGGGCGCCAATGAAGCAATTAAGCACAGAGCTACGCCAGGTCACATATTTTTCAATCATATATCTATATATTCATAAATCATTAATCATATATAAATAATAAATCATACATATAAATCATATATTAATCATAAATCATAAATTATATATATTTCTATAAGCTATAAATCATAAATCATATATATTTTAAAAAATAGATGTTAATCTTCGTGAAATGGTAATAGGGGTTTCAGTGCTGCCTACCCAGTCTTATGAACATTACATATGTACTGTTTTGATACAGCCCTTCACATCAGGTGAACGTCAGATGTGGTTAGTTGTCATGCGCTGAAGTTTATTTATGTAGCTGTCCAGGGCAAGAATTTTCACGAGCATCAGTGCTTCATATCTGCTCTTGATGTTGCTAATACGTAGTTCGCATCGTTGCGCAAGTGCAAGCACTTGGTTATATAAAGATCTGCAACTCTTCATCATATGTGTGTCTGTGCGCGACTTTTGTACATTATTTAGTGTCATTTCATGACGTGACGCTCAATAAAACGTTGCAATACGGTCACATTTCATTCCCATGCTTCGGATAACATGGGTTCCCAGGTGCGTGGGATCTGTTGATTTTTTTTTCGCACTTTAGTGGCAGCAAGTATGCTTATAAATTTTGGTGACAGCATATGATACGTTGTCAGGGCTTTCCGACAGTGGCATCGTCGTGAAGAAGAAACAAAATTACGCCATCTTCTGCTAAAGAGAACCATGTTTAGATGCGAAGCATCGGACGGCCCCGCCGCGGTGGTCTAGTGTTTAAGGTACTCGGCTGCTGACCCGCAGGTCGCGGGTTCAAATCCCGGCTGCGGCGGCTGCATTTCTGATGGAGGCGGAAATGTCGAGGCCCGTGTGCTCAGATTTGGGTGCACGTTAAAGAAACCCAGGTGGTCAAAATTTCCGGAGCCTTCCACTACGGCGTCTCTCAAATTCATATGGTGGTTTTGGGACGTTAAACCCCACAAATCAAACAAATCAATCAATCAAGCATCGGACGTTAACGCTTACAAGAGTGGCGATGTGAGCTTGTTGGTGAAACATTTGAAAGAAATTTATGTAGCGCGAGGCGAAAGGACGAACACAGGAAAGAATAGACTGAAAAGACAGAGCGTTACTATCAACAACATGTTTATTTTCGACCTCCAAGCTGCTTTTAAGCCATAATCATCAGGTGACCAAGCAGATAAGCACGTGTAATTCAGATACATGCACGACAATGTCATCTACCTACAAGAAAAAACAATAAATTTTTTTGTTGTCCTATTTATCGTTTTTTCTTGTAGGTAGATGGCATTTTCGTGCATGTATCTGAATTACACGTGCTTATCTGCTTGGTCGCCTGACGATTATGGCTTAAAAGCAGCTTGGAGGTCGAAAATAAACATGTTGTTAGTAGCGCTCTGTCTTCTCAGTCTATTCTTTCCTGTGTTCAATTTTTCGCCTCGCACTACATAAATTTCTTTCAAATGTTAACGCTTACACTAACGGTGGTGTTGACACTGTCGCTCGTCATCGCTCTGTACAGGAGAGCAACCTGGAAAGGCGTGAAACACGCGGTGATGGATCAGTGTTTTCTACTGGAACATGCCAATCACTGTTAATGGGCAATGAGAAAGAGAACTCCAGCGGGACGCAAAGACCCACAGCTCGCTTTTAGTCAACGCCCACGCTGAGAACTTAAATTTTCAAAAAAGTACAAGAGAAATGTTCTACCGGTACTACTTTGGAGATCAAGATCCAGTGCCCATATATGTTGGGTAGCCAGCAAGCAACAGAGCAGAGCTAGCAGTTGGTGTTTTCAATCACTAAACTGGCTAGAGAGAGGAAGAGCGAGGTTAGTAATAGAGGAAGAAATAAAATTGACGCTCCTTTCTGCCACCTTTTACGATGACACGACTCAGCGCTTTTAGGTATGTGGGGATAGGGAAGGTAAAAATAGTAGGAAGAAAGAAGAAGTGACGGAAAAAGTGAAAGACATGGCAAGAGAACGTCTTTTCAGAATAGTCAGAAGTGCGAAGCAAAATTGTTCGTCTATAAGGCAGAAAGGTCCGTACACGCACAGAACTCGAGCAAGGCTCGGAGGGTATGTGCCTGCAAGCGCGGTGGAGAAAGTTGTCTTCCATTTTTGTGGCAGGTAGACCAAGCATACTATAGCGGCTCACCAGTACGCAACGCTCTTTGGCCAGGTCATGCGACGGACAAATAGTATGCTGTGGCGTTTTGTCATCACCGCACCTTAGGCACGCTGGCGATGAAGGGCAGCGCTTGGCCTCCGCTACGCATGAATACCCGTGGTATGCATGCGTGGCGGAGGCCAGGTGCTGCCGGTACCAGGCGAAGCAACAACCGCCGCTCGCATCTGTCCAGGCCGGTATCCTGAAGATATGGTGGTGGTTTGGCGCTTGCCGCCCATGTGTCAGAGAGGGCCTCTTGTAGGAGCATCCGCAGTCACGGCCGTGAGTAACCGCCTAGGCTACCACCTTTGTCACTGGCAGTGGGGTGCTGCCTTAGCGGTGGCGTCAGCCTTCTCGTTGCCAGCTATTCGAAACTGCGAGGAAAGCCAGTGAAGGGACGCCCACCACTATCATTGTTGGCGGTCAGTTTAACGTGCAGCAACACCACAGTCATGGCTGCTTTGTTTGGTTGAAGGAGCGCTTGTAGGGCTGGTTGGGAGTGGAGTCACACAGGATTGCCCAGGCAGCAGGGTAACGTGGTAGCGAGGTGGTAAGGTGCCAAGTGAAGGTCGGCCAATCCAGCTGCAGTGGAGCTCACATGAAAGGAAAGCCGGCATCGGACAGTTTTCCAAGTCGATGGTTTGACGCAGGCAGCCACAACCGAAAAGGGCTGTCCCGAAGGGACCTGTCCGTGAACATCAAGAGCTGCCCCCCAAGCCTGTCATTGAGTTTTGCCGCGGCTGCCTGGTGATTCTGGCACGCCGGTGTCCACCTATCCTGAAGTTGTTCAGCCTCAAGGCTGCTGAAGTGACGGAGGGGGTTATATGGGACAAGGAGGTTCGGGGACCAGCTATTCATAGACAGCGAGATCTGTGTCATTTGTGACGCTGGCCAGCTCCTCAGTCCCCGAAGGAGGGCCACGCCCCGGGGGCCCTGTGAAGGCAATCCACATGATGCAGCAGCTGTCGTAGCATCAAGAGTGACAAAGGCCAAGTGTAGGTCTCCACCAGTGTTGCATCTATGGGTGACTGACGGGGAAGTTTCATAAAGCACTGAATGGCCATGCAATGTTGCCGTTCTAGCTGCTCCTTGTGATGTGGCGCCAGCTGCACCAACGGCAATGCGTAGGTTTGCGCTGCAGTTGCAGCCCCTTCATAGAGCTGTAGGGTGACCACGAGAAACTGCCGTTGCAGCCCCTTCGTAGAGCCGTAGGGCTACTGTGAGGTGCACCCTTGACCCCTGCTGAGCAGCTTGCTTATGGCAGTCTCGACCCTGGTGGCCTTGAAGGCGGCGAGTTTAACGGCTGGTATCTAGGTATGGTGGTGGTCAGTCCATAGCCCCAGAAACCTCAATGCCTTGCTCCACGGCAACGGTCGCTCACCTAAAACAAGCCTTCGGATGGCCCTCCATGCAGCGTCTCTGGGGGTAACCAGCAGCACCTCCGTCTTCGTGGACGACATTGTCAGTTCGATTGCCTTGAAGAAAGAAGTGATAGCATCAAAGCAGCATTGCAGAGAACGCCTTATGTTCATGAAGTTCCGCCTAAGCCCCTTGACCCACAGTGCCGCATCGTCTGCATACAAGCAGCACTACGTGGTTTAACGCTTGTCAACGTGCGTCGCGGTCGGCAGCCCCGCTAGCACCAGGTTCAACAAAAAGGGGCTCAGGACAGAACCTTGTCAAACACCTGCTGTTGCTGGCCGTGGATCGCTGAGCACGTCGTACTCTAACCCGGAGCGTCCTTCATGCCAGAAGGGCACTGATGAAGGTACATAGGCCGCCCATGATACTGAGTGTGTCCGAAGCACTCTCTATGGCTTCATGAGGCAGGCTGTCAAAAGTCTCTGCACATCTAGCAGGGTGAGGAGGGCAACTTCGCCATTGCTCTCGGCCTTCTCTAAGGTAGACACGACGTCAGCGATTGAGTCTGCTGTGCATCTGTGGTGTCGAAAGCCCCTCTACGGTTCTGCAAGAAAATCTTTTTCCCTTAAAATCTAATTTAGGCGTGCCAGTGTTGCACGCCTAAATTCCAAGAGTTGCACGCAGCGGAGGTGAGAGAGACGAGCCTGTTGGATGTGATGGCGGGCGAGGTATCGAGTATTCTGTTGCAATGGCAGATTTTGTTAAAATCCCTTAACAGGTGTCGTGAGGCTACATCCAAGTTGCGCAGCCTCTAGTATGTGATGCCCTCAGCACCAGGGGAACTACGGGGCTTGGTTCTGGCTAGAGCAACATTCAGATTGTGTTCCGAAATAAGGTCTTGACACAGAGCTGCAATCTTGCTGGCCATCCAGGTCTTTTGGTGGCTTAGGAGCAGGTGTGGTGGCGAGGGCTGCAGGATTGGCTGGCGTGAGTTTTGTGAAGAGACCGGCCAGCCATTCTGCCAGTTTTTGTTTACTAATGCCCAAGTGGATGACCACCGCAATGACGGGTTGGTTAAGTGACGAGGAATAGTAAAAGACTCCATGCTTTTGCGCCTCCTCTTGCCTGGCTGAGAGAGTGGCAGGTACCCTGCCAGCTCTCTCGCCAAGGACGGTTGGCATTTCACCGACATGCCCCATCATACGGTTGAAGTGTGTAAAGTGTGCTGGGTCCTGGGCATTCATGTACCTTCTGTCAGCCCTGCGCCTCTCAGTCCGTAAGTTCAGGTGACGGAGGCATGGCACAGGATGGTGCTCTGGCACCCTGGTCTGGATCGTTGCTACTTGCGTTGCCACTGTAACCAGATTCAGAAAATTCTGATCCTCTGGGAAGTCTCGAAGCTGCCTTCGAAAAGTCCACCTATCGACTCTAGTACAGAACCTTCTCCTTGGGATCTTTCCGCCCACAGGTGAGATGACAATCGGCAGCTGCTGTGAACCCCCAAAGTCAAGCTTTGTTGCGCAATTGTACCAGTCCCCTTTGCTGACCAGAGTGACGGCGATGGTGGAACATGACTGTCATGCTGTCCTGCGGACGAACACAGAGGATCTGGTGTTCAAACTTGTAGGTCCAGTTGATGAATATTGCCCACCACGTCCCTTTTACGAGAAGAACGACAGGTGAGACACTCCCACCTGGTGTGATGAGAATTCGTGTCCCAACTTAGGAGGTTGTCGCTGTAGCAGCAAGGTGGCGTCCCACCACTGTCCAGGTCGCACATACAGCGAGGCCACTGTCCTGTCTCCACCACAGAGCCACACCGTCACGGCACTACACTCAATAGTCCCTCCAGTGATATCAGCCAAATTTATGTGAACTGGGAGGTTTTTTATGGTAGGCTTTTATATATGTGTTACTTCACGTTGCACGTACACTAAAAATGTGGTCGACCGTGCCTATGTGCATTCGCCTTGCGCAGCACGTCCTGGCAGCTGTCCAGAGTTCACGGCGTGACACTTTGGTAGCTGATGCTTCCCGGAAGTTGCAAGTCGTCCGCTACTACGTACACTTTCTGCAAAGCAAGCACATTATACTCGCTCATCAGGAAATGTGAGGAGAGGTCTGCACGCTGCACGCTGCTGCCGCAACGAGTGAGCAGTCAACTGAAGCACACGCGGGTGTTGGCGGTTCCCTGCCGCATGCAGATAAGTGTCAGCCATTGTGGCTGCTCTGAGGGTGCACGCTGCCTGCCTGAAGGCAGATAGAGCGCAGCTGGTTTTCATGAGGCAGCAGTTCCGCAGCCACTCTTAAAAGGAGCCTCAGGTTTGCATATTCCTGGTCCACATGGGGCTGGTAGTGTGCCTTCACACTTGGACGAGGCTTGGTAGGGTCCAGTCGTTTCAAATCAGCTGGTGGAGCCGACTGTTGTGCGCCTGACTGGCCTGGATGGTTCGAGCAGGCTGCCACCTTGAATGGAGCTCTCACTGTGGCAGCGTATCTTGCCCGTGGTCTGCTTCAGCTAAAGACCATCAGTACCCCTAGGGCTTGCCAGCAAGGCTTCTGGAGCCTCGCGATGAGAAACGTAGATGGGATCTGACACCTTGATGGTTGCCAGGTGCCGCTCTCTTTGCCAGAGCTGACAGTCTGTGGGATCAGTAGAAAGAATGTGCCCTGCCACAGTGCAGGCATCTCAACTTGTTGATACAGTTCGCGTCTTTTTCTTGGTTGCCACCATACTGCAGACACTGCTCTGGTCGTCGGAAAGCGGCAGCAATATGTCCTCAGCGTCCGCACCACAGGCACTGATGCGGATGAGGTCGGTGTGGCCTCACTTTGAACACCATGTGAAAAACGCAGACCCGGGCGGAAGGCACGGGAGAAGCGAACCGCAAGACTAATGATGTCCCTTGACTTCTGCCTGCAATCACCGGCACCTCGGATGTCCCAGCTGCCAAAAGGGCTTCATGGGTATAGTCGCTGTCGACGCCTTGCACCACACCACTGCTTTGTGAATGGGTAGCAGAAAGACGGGGAGTCACTGGTATACCTGCGAGCTCCGATATTACGAGAAGGTGATCTATTCATCCTGGTGTAAATGCGTCTGCTCCTACGTTGATCCTTTTGTGTTTACTTACACCGCCTTGAATTCGGGCAGGGTAGAGAGAGTTTACACAATGACAAGACGGGAGTTGCGGTGAAGGTGCGGTGAAAGGAAGCGCTGGCGTTTGCCGGTTGGAAAAAAATGGTGCCTGAGCCTAGCGACAACGATGCAGAGGCCAGCATGGCGTGTTCAGCGGCAAGCACTCCTGCAGGAGGGGTCTGAGTCGCTGTGGGCGCGTTAACAGGCCCGGGGGCCACGTGGCCGGGCATAGTCGTAAGTTCAATGGCAGGATGTGGACGAAAGTGGGTAGTGGGTCCCCGACTTCTGGAGGCTCACTGACGGCGCTTCTTTGAAATAGAGGGGGCAGTCTGAAGCTCAGAATCCTCGGTTCTGTCAGTTTTGTGAGTGACGGAGTCTTTATGGGCAGCCGCATCATTTGACCGTGGGGTAAGCGACGTGACGATGGCACATTCAGTCGCTACGGCATATAAATTCCACAAGACACACTCATCGTCGCTGCCTGCCTTACTAGGACGTGAGCGCTTTCGCGCAAACGTAGCTCCATGTTAGGAAGATCAGGTTCCTAGTCTGCTGGCAGTGGTACGTTATGCGGATCGGTGGCGAGCGCACGGCATGCTCGTCACAGTGCAAGATTCTACACCATCCGCCATGGACGAGAAAGCAGTCAGAAGTCTACCAATTGAGCAGGGATCTTCAGGTTGTGCTCTATGAAGCGCCGCTTCTTTTATCGAAGATACTGTAGTGATAGTGGTGGGGCAAGAGGTTACCGAGGACGTCAGGCCTCTAGAAATCGTCTCTACATCGGTAGCAGGCACCGGTAGGCGAAGTGTTGTCGGTTTTTCGGTGACGACTTTGCACAGTCAAAGTGCCTGT
Source organism: Rhipicephalus microplus (assembly GCF_013339725.1). Taxonomy (NCBI): domain Eukaryota; kingdom Metazoa; phylum Arthropoda; class Arachnida; order Ixodida; family Ixodidae; genus Rhipicephalus; species Rhipicephalus microplus. The sequence continues at coordinate 53,449,698 of NC_051174.1, forward strand.
TCATGACGCATCCGCACCACGCTGGCACTAAAGATGATGTTCCACAGCACGTAGGTGCACGCGACACTCGCTGAGCGCCTGTGTGACAATGCGGGAGCCAGGGAACGTGATGGGTGTTCGAATGGAGCAGCCGAGGAGTTTGGAGAAACCTCTGCCATGGTATTCATGATGACAGCTGCCCCAAAGACGCACATGTGACAAAAGACGCTGTCGCAGGGCTTAGGTAACCAAAAGCGGTGGCAGGAATCTGAGTGCATAATCTGTAAAGAGTACTCTCCTTGACGAAACTCCAATGGTTATAACAGTCCAGGAACGCGAGGAGCACTGTGCACGGGGCGCGGTAGCATCTCTCGTTGAGTCGAGAGATCCGAGTAACACGTCTGCACTCTGTGAATGCTAGAGAGAGAAACTCAGGCTAGCAGGTCCTGCGAGACGAGAGATGGGGTGCTGCGAGACGAGAGAAGGTGGAAGGGGTGTGCATGCCCATTCGGGGTTCTAACACTGCGAGGAGCGACGCCTAGAGGAGAGAGAAGAACCGCGAGTAGACTATCAGATACTGCGTGTGTCGGCATTGCGAGGGGAAAGAGGGGCGACACGTTGAAGGAGGGAAGGGACGCGCATACGCGGTTGGAGTACGTGACACACTGCACACCGGATTGAGTTCTACGATAACAAGCAACCCATCTAAAACCGATGGAAGGTCGCAAAATCCACATGGTGCTCAAGAGAAAGACTGTTACTTTGTTGAATTTGCAAAAGTCATATGACCTTCAAGTGATGTCACGTACTCAATTTTGTACGTGCAAGTTCTCGTGACATCCGCAATGTTAAAATAACTGAGTAATCTTGAATTTATAATATGCCATTTCCTTCGTCGCTTCTTCCAAAGTAAAACTATCGCGGAAGCAGTGCGGCAATAACGGGGGTGCGTGTAGCAAGGAGATTCAATAGAAAGGAATACGTTATTAAAAACAAGATACCTTTTGTTACCTGGTTGTCTGAAACGAACCACAAAAAGGCTTTGGCTGTCTTATTGTGCGAAGGATAAATTTTTTTCAAAAGCTAGGTGGCAGTGATATGTCTTTGTTTTCATGGACGACGTCTAGCAACTGGCAATACTTAGGCACGATAACCATAAATCATCTGACGGCACTTTTCACCAATGTATATGAACACCCACAGGCATGCCTGATAGTACTGGTCACTACGCTGTTTCTGCTTTGATAGATCTTTCATGTTTTTTTGTTTTTTTTATCGTGCGAGCTACGTTGTTTTTCAAAAAATAGCATACATAGCAGATGAATTTTTCTTGTTTTCAGCTTGCACACTTGGCGAAGAGTTGCCGACAGCAAGTAAGTAGGCTACGTTCTCGCTATTTCAATTACCAGGCTGATTCTGAACCTTACTTAATAAGGAAACAGAACTGATACCAGTTTATTACGAATGGGTTATCATTTTTGTACTTGTAGAACTGAATGATGCTCTTTTTTTTATCTAGCGACACTTTCACTTCTTCTGCTCACGTCAAGATTACAATAAAATTTGGGAGACGTAGTATAACTGATAAAGACAGCTGTAGCATATTGTGACATGGCTTCAAACGCGGCGCATTTCAGGGCAGACTTGATTAAAAAGAATATCAGAGCTTCCCATTTTCATAATCTCTCTTTCTATAACTATTTAGGACAGCCATAAATAGCACAACTACCACCACCTTCGGCAAAGCCATTTTTTTACCTAAAGCTAAAACATCTGAAATTTCTTTAAGGGTAAAGGATTGATAGGTTGTGGCTTCACGAAAATTCTACATTCTGAAACTGCATGATGATAGGAAATGTATAAATGTGGTTATGAGTCAGTAATGCGTATGTATAGGCTAAGCGTACAACTGTCAGAGTGCACACCACCAGGCCACTTATTCATTAAAAAGGTATATGCTAAGCCTAATTGATTCAGACACGACAAACAAACACTGTATCTAGGGGCGACTACAAATATCTTTTTTTCAATAAAATGAGCAGATTTCTTCAGTGCGTTTCTAATTACGAAAGTCACCAATAACGCTATATCCTTACTATGTCACCGAAGTTGCCGCGCCGGGGCAATAGGAGCACGCGTAGGGTGCTAAGCAGAACTCCTCTGAGTAGAAAGAGCGGCGGATCCCGGAGAATCCGGCACCATCATGCTAAAGTTCTCTTCGTTTTTGTAAACTTTTGCGACTGACAGCTGTGAGAATTCTGTGCGAATTCACAAATAGTGTAAACTTTTAAAAAATGCAGTGCTATTTCTTATTTTTGAGATAGTAAATTGTTGTCACAACGTTCATTACCTAAGTAGTAACTGCAGGTGGTAGACCACAGACATTTACTTCCTCTGGTTACTTCTAAGGTAGCAAACGTCTGTGGTCTACTACCTGCAGTATCTACCTCACTACTACCTGCTGTTACTAATCATGCAGTAAATGTTATGACAATAATTTACTACCTCAAATTAGTATAACTGCCTTTTTTAAGAGTGTGCATAACCAATGGTAACACAGACTTACTGTGTACTGCTTTGTTGCTCAGGCTGTAAAGGTACGAGCGGAAAGATGTCATTCCTTAGTTTTTTTGAAGGACCATGATATGAGGAATGAATGAAAACGTGTAATATTAAGACAGCAATCTGTCGGACCGATATTAAAATCTAGAAAAAAGAGAAAGAGAATCTTTATTATTTATATATATACAGTGAGTAGGAGGGAGGTGGCCCGGTGCGGGCCGTTCCTCACACATACTAGGTGGGCTCTTCATTACAGGAGTCCATTGGCAGCCAACGTCACTAGAGCTCGGTTGACCAGGGCCTTCTAGCTCGCCAGATCTGAACAGCTGAGCAGGGCTGCCTGCCAGTCTTCCCGGGTGGGGTTTGGTTTTGGGGTGAGGTTCGAAATTGACTGGCATGCCTACACCATATGGAAGATGTCCGAAGAATTTTCCGCACATAGCGGGCATTTTGCTGTACCCGCAGGATCAAGATATTTGAAAACTGCTGGTCACAGCATTGTTGTGGTGTAAATGTCAAATCAAGTCAAATCAAATTTTATTGTTGCTATGAAGTAAAGTCATTACAGACAGTATACAGAAGGAGGTCCCGTAGTCGGAGACTGAATTGGGACCTCCTGTGCATGATGAACATAAAAACAAATAAAACATAGCTTCGACAGGAAGGGAAAAATTCCAATAATCATAATGATATGGGTGATCAAGCACATTTCATATTATAAAGAAACCATGTACACGAGATGTAAAGAGAAAAAAGAAAAAATATATATAAATATATACACACATATATACACACATACATATATACACACATACATATACACATATATATATGCACACATATATATACACACATACATACATGTGTGAGAGCATGCTTTAGGGGCTATGAGAATGAAGTGCTACGTGTTGTATTGATTGACAAAGAGCTTTTTAATTCTTTTACAAACGAGTGTGGATTCATTACTTTTAAGATGGATGAAAGTGAATTCCATATGGAAAGTGAGCTAAAATGAGTGGTTTGTTTGCCATAGTTAGTCCGGGCTTTCGGTAAGATGAAGTTTTTGTGGTAAGCAAATCTAGTGTTTTTGGTATTGAGAAGTGAGGAGGATGGGATGATGGAAATGGGAAATATCTCATTCATATGCTTGGATAAACATATGACTAGATTATACTTAACCATATCGCGCACTGTAAGAATGTTGTAGCTGTAGAATAGATGTTTTGAATCGGTGTAATGTGAACTAGAAGTGACTCTTCTAATTGTTTTGTTTTGAACAGTCTATAACGGTGCGAGGTGAGTGTTGTAGGTAGTGCTCCAGGTAGTCATACAGTAGTTGATGTGAGAATGAATAAATGCGTAGTATAGTGACAAGACAGTGGAACGTGAAAAAAAAAGGGCGAGACCGAATGAGGATGCGTATACCATAAGACAGCTTTTTCTTGACATCTAAAATATGAGAGTGGAATTTTAAGTTTCTATCTAGTTTGACGCCCAAGTAAACACAATCATTACTAGCGTGGATCGAATGATTTGGGATGCTAATTGAGGGATCCGTTACTAGCGATCGCTGATGTGATGAAAAGAGAATGAATTAGGTTTTTTGAGGATTGAACTGTAATTTGTTTAGCTTACACCAGTGTAGTATATTGTGAAGATCTGTGCTCAGCTTATTTATTAAACAGTCTATGCTATTATCAGAACTAAAAATCGTCGTATCATCAGCGTAGAGCAAATATTTACAGTGTATGATAAAATTAGGTAGATCGTTGATATAGATTAAAAAAAAGTGGGCCCAGAATGGACCCTTGTGGTACTCCTCTGTTCGTTGTTGTTTGTTTGGAGTAGGTACCGGAAATACTGACCGTTTTGTTTCGATTAAGGAGATAACTGCGAATAAATAACAGAGCAGGACCACATATTCCCATTGCTTCCAGTTTTATGAAGAGTATCTGATTGTTAGTAGTATCAAAGGCTTTTGTTAGGTCAACAAAAACAGATCCAGCTAAATTTCCATCGTCAATCGCCTGCTTTAGAAATTCAGTATGATATAATAAAGCGAGGTCAGTAGAATATCGTGTTCGAAAACCAAACTGAAAATCAGCAAGAATGCTGAACTTTCGAAGGTAATTAGTTAGGCGCTTTTCAAATAATTTCTCAATTACTTTGCTGAGAAACGGGAGCACACATATAGGCCGGTAGTTCGTTACCAATGATTGGTCTCCTTTTTTAAATACTGGGCTAACTCTAGCACGCTTAAGTTCGCGAAGAAAAGTCCCCTTTTTAAATATTAGATTAATGACTTGTGCAACAATGTCAGATATAGATAGAGCAATCAGCTTTATTTGTGATGGACTGATGTCGTCTAGAACAGCGCTAGTGGTTTTTAGATTCCGAATTATCGCGGCTACTTCATCGGCAGAAGTGGGGAACAAATAGAAGGACTGGGGTAAGCGAGTGATTTCGTAATCTAAAACTTGGTCCGATGGCAGATTGTTCGGAAAAAAGAAGTCACTGAATGTATCAGCAATGTCACGTGGATTTGAGTGCACAATGCCGTTATGAATTATTGAAGTAATGCTTCCTCGGTCGCCATTTCTATTTAGAAAGAAATTTACTAATTTCCATTTTTTATCGGAGTTACTTCCACATTCTAATATTTTCTGTTCGAGGTATCTTCTTTTTGCTCTTTTCAAGTACGCACAGAGATTGTTACAGTATTTCTTGTACCTTGCTCTTAGCTTAACATTAAAAGGCTGTTTCTTGGTTTTTTTGTAAAGATTCTCGCATCTGCGCATTGCTTTAAGTAATTTACCAGTTAGCCATGAATTTTGAGGTGACGCAATGGTCTTCTTGCATTTTTTCCTATGCGAATGGGAATGGAAGTAATGTAAAAGTAAAGAAAAAAAGCGCGAGAATGCTTCTTGAGGGTCGTTGGTTTCCCTTACAGCAAGCCAGTCTGATTTCGTAATGTTCTCAATAAGTGCTTCCTTATCCAAAACAAGTTTATGAAAGCATGCGGAACGACAAATAGGAGTTGAAATAGTTTTAAGAATAATGGGATAATGGTCGGTGATATCACTGGTAAGAATGCCTGCTTCAGGAGCGACCAGAAGGTTTGATAGCGCATGATCAATTAGTGAGCATCCGCCGTCACGAGAAAGACGTGTAGCTTGAGTAATTAGGCATTCAAAACCATAACTGTGATAGCAGCTAGAATATGTCGTTAGGTTAGCGGACGCGGTATCAAGCAGGTTGATATTCATGTCACCAACGATAACTACATTTTTATTTTCTGACGATATTGATTCAAGCACATTGTCTAAAGCGTTGCAAAAATCGGTAATGGAGGTAGAGGGTGAACGATAAATACAACCCAAAATAAAATTTTTGTTGTTAATGTTAAGCAACAAATGATCAAATTCTACCCATACAGCTTCACAGTTAGGTAAATTTAGTGCAAGGTCATGCCGTCGTTTGAACGCCAGGTTTGATAATACATAGATGGCTGCTCCACCATGATTGCTTGATGGTCTGTGTGCGTATTCAGATGAGTAGTTGGGGAAGCCGAAAAGATTTTTATCAGCGTCTGAAAGCCAAGTTTCGGTGATACAAATGATAGAAAAGGGCTTTGTGATTGTATAGAGAAGATTTTGAATGTCGTCGTAATGTTTCCGCATACTACGAGCATTGAAATGAATAAGCGAACATGAGCTGTTAAAAAGAAAATGATCTACCTTCGAAGTGTTTAGGTAAACTGACATGGTGATTCAGATTCAGCGATGGTGAAAAAAAAAAACAACAGCGTATGCGTAAAAAAAAACAGGGATATCTAGATTATAAAACAGAGAGATCAGATTCCTTAGCAATGCGGTGAAGGAGTAAGCGTTCTTCAGACTTTGTAAGGCCCTTACAGAGTTTATGATTGATCGCATGGCCGAATCAATCCAATTCACTAATTTCTCAGAATATTAAGACCGGATTAGGTTCGGCATCCATTTCGGAAAGGTCTGAAGATGTTACCCGGCAAGTGAGCGCGGGGGCAGCGGCATCTGCCGTTTCATTGCCTTCGACGTCCGTGTGAGCTCAAGCCCATATGATGGTACGGGACGTGGGCGCCCCGACGTAAGTACTAGTTTCAAAAATGCGGTACGCCAGGTATAGGATGTACCCTCGTTGAATATTTCTGCAGGCCCCTCTCCAGTCCGTAATGATGACGGACGAGTCCTCGTCTGTGGCAGCTAGCACGATGGCGACTTCCTCTGCACGTGTTATGCCCTGTGCTCTGAATGTGAGACCATTCACCGCGATGATTTGGTGGACGACTACAGCCGTGAAACCCCCTCCCCCCATGGTGAGTACCGCAGGTGACCACGTAAAATATGAAGTGTTTGTTCCTATAGTGGCGGGCTAGTGACTCCGCCCGCGCAAAGCGCCTGCAATTGTGGTCGTCACGTGTCATGTTGGCCGTAAGAGGGCGCACGTGCAGGGCGTATCTCGAGACTTCTGAGATGCGTTCGCACTCTTCCGTCTCTCTTGAGTGGTGGATGTGTATTCGGGCTGATAGGCGGCAACCCGATGAAGTGTTCGAAAGTCTCGTGTATTGGATAATCAAGTGTGCCCCCTGGAGCTCTGCGAAAGTGTTTACCATCCCCAGGCCCATCAGGTGCTTGTGGGAAGTGGTAATTGGGAGATTGAGGGTACGCTTGTACATCTTCCTGAGAATCACCTCAATAGCGTTTTCGTCAAACTTGCGTAGGTGGAGCTAATGAGCCGAGTAGAGGACTCGACCCATTGCAAATACATGCGCCAGCCGCAAGGCGTCTTTGCAACGTAACCCCCCGCGCTTGTAGGAACGTCCGTGAACCGTGCGGCCCACCTGGTCCACAACCTTGTGCAGTTTTGTCAATGTTGTATCGACTCGGCGATGTTTATGAATAAACAGACCCAGTACTCTTATCTCATCGTGTTCTTAGAAAAGTTCGTTGCGTAAGGACAGTTCAATGTTGGTAGTGTACTTTGCCGAGGGGCGTATGTGCACATATTCTGATTTGGTCAAGGAGCACCTGAGGCCGCAGCGTCGGGCGTAGGTGTCGACGATCTCCACCGCTCGCTGCAGGTTGGCTTGTATGCCTCCTACCAAGTAGTGTGTAGCCCATATGGTGATATAGTTAGCATACAGCGCATGCTGTATGTCTTCAACATTATCCAGCCTTGTCGGGAGTTTCATCATAGTCAGTATAATAGGGTTGAGAGAACCGCACCCTGTAGGGTGCCTCGGACCACATCCTGTGGGGTGCCTCTCGTACCTGATTGGTAGGGGCCGTGTTCTTCATCTTGTATTCGTATGTATGTCTGTTGGTCAGAAAGGCATTGTCGAATGTATTGAAACATGTTGTGTCCACAGTTGGTTGAGGAAAGGTGCTTCAGTATTATGTTTTGTCTGACGTTGTCAAAAGCCGATTTCAAACAAGGGTGAGTACTGCCTTTGTCATTGAGAGGGTATTCGACAAGTTTTAGCATTTCGCGGTATATATGAGGCAGGACATCCTGTGCGGACCGGCACTGGCATAACACGAACATAGTGTCTGCAAATACGCGTTGGTTTTTCAAAAACTCGGGCAAGTGATCTCGAACCATAGTCTCATTCAGCTTTTCTTCACAAGACGTGAGAGAGATGGGGCGAAGGTTGTCCGTGTTTATTGCTTTGCTTGCTTTCGGAATGAAAGTGACCAGGGCGATCTTTTATTCAGTTGGAAGGGCTGTCCCAGCAAGCCATATTGAGTTTATGTATCCGAGCAGTGCGTCGTAGGCTGGGTCAGGAAAGTTGGCAAGTAATTTCACTGTTACTTTGTCTCTCCCCAGCACCGTTACTCACTTCATTTTAGTCAGGGATACCTTCAGGTGATAGAGCTGAAATGATTTATCCAGCTCCTCGGAACCTGCATATGAGTACACTGGCCCTTGGGTGTCATGTCGAACACATGGATATTGATCGCGCAGTTTGCATCCCAATTCTGAGGTGTCTCCGTCGAAGGCATGAATTCACGTTGGAGGTGCTTTTGTGTCTCGTCTTTGGTTAGGGTTGGACCAATCAAGGCACGAAAGAGACGACAAGTGTTCCATCTGAACATTTGTCGAGCAGCCGTGTTGCATCGGTCTACTCAATCCAAGTCGGCGAGCTGGGCCGAATTCTCCGCCGCTCGTTGGGTGAGCTCGGCTCGAATTGACGCCAAGAATAAAATCTGAAACTTAGTATTTACAGATACTACTGCAAAACGAGCGGAAACACTGTACTGGGCGGCATCAACAAAGCATCAAACAGACGAGTGTTTGCGAGCTTGAGTTAAAAGAGAAAAGGTTCGAGTGACACGCCTGCCCACATTGTACTGTGGATGCGTATTTCGTGGAAGGGACACACCTTGATGCAAGAGCGTATATAATCACCGAGTGGCGTATTTTGCACATCGAGCGTCAGGGGGTTGACGCCAGTGTCAACCAGAGTGTTTCTCCCCACTAGTGTGATAAAAGTCTGGTAACCTGTGCCGTTTGTTGAGCCTAGATAACTTCTTCCAGCGTGTTGTGCACTCCAAGTTTCATAAGGTTCTCTGTGCTTGTGCGCATAGGTATGCCAAGAACATTCTTGATGCTTTTCCTTCTGAGGATGCTCAATTTATTTCTTTCATGAAGTTGCCACCTGTGCATAGATGCGGCAATGCTTATGTGGCTCATCAAGAATGCAAGGAACAGTCTGTGGAGGTTGTGTTCTCGAAGACCACCCCGACTGTTGGAAATGCGTGAGATTAGTTGGATGACCCCTTGCGCCTTGGAAGTCAGACGGTCGATCGTGCAGCCGTTCTGTCCATTAGCCTCGATAATCATGCCCAGAACGCGTATGAAGTCCACCCTTGGAATACGCTGCCCCGATGCCGTGTGCAGCCTAATGTCGATGTCGGCCAGTAGTTGCCATTTTTTTATTTTAGGTCCACGTCTCGAGGGTCAATATCAGAGAAGTTCGGACTTTGCTGGCGAGAGCTTGAGGCCCATTTCATTTATGTAGACTTCAACACAGTCGACGGCCTCTTGAAGAGAGCTCTCCACAGTGCCCTCCGAGCCACCGACACTCCATATGGTGGTGTCGTCCACGTAGATGGCGAACTTGATGCCTTCTTGGTTTGAGTGCTTGGAAGCAAGGCCGCACAATGCAATGTTAAACAGCAGTGGAGAGACGACTGAGCCCTGGGGGGTGCCGAAAGAGGCGAGAACATAGGGCTCAGACTTGAGATCCCCAAGTTGTATAGTGGATTTTCTATTCCTGAGGAACGAGCTGTTGAACTTGTGAAAGTTACTTCTAAGTTGAGAGAAGAGATGGAGGGAAGTATGTGGGAGTGCGAGACATTGTCAAAGGCCTTTTCAAGATCCAGACCGAGAATAGCTCTAACGTCTTTCGTGACCTGATCTCTAATGTGATGTTTCAGCATTTACATGACAACTTGAGCAGATAGGTGTGGCCTAAAACCTGCCATGATGTGCGGGAACAGGTTAGTCTTCTATATGTACTTTGATATTCGATCGTTGATGACATGCTCGGCGACCTTGCCTATAGGGGACGTTAGTGAAATGGCTCGTAAGTTGCTAAAACTGAGACTCCGGCCAGGTTTAAGTATGAGAATAACCGAAGCCCTTTTCCAGTGCTCAGGGAAAGTCACCATCTCCCAAATACGATTGATTTCTTTGGTGAGGTAGATGACAGGGTCATCGTCTAAATTGCGTAGTATCTTGTTTGTAATATCATCCGGGCCCAGGCTGGAGTTCCCCTTAATTTGTTTAAAATGGTCCGGACCTCTGCTTCCTGGAAGGGCTTGTCCAATTCGAAGGCTGGTGTTCCTGTGTATTGCGTGTCGCCAGAAGGAGGCCGGGTTGTGTCTAAAGGGAGGTATCTCTGTGCCAGACACTCCGTTATTTCTGTGGCGGATGTAATCTTTCTTTCTGAGTGCAGTATTCGGTCTACCAAGCGCGTCTGGTTGGATTTAGATTTGGTCTCCTGCAGCAGGTGTTTGAGGAGGTTTCATTTTCCCCCAACTTTCATCTGACCATTCATTGTGTCGCAAATCTCGTCGCAATGCTGTTCTTCCAGCGTCTGACAGTGAGTCGTTATTTCCTAGTTAAGGCTTGTGATGCATTTTCGCAGTCTTCGATTCATACGGTGCGCTTTCCACCTGTCAAGGAAGGCGCTTTTATCCTCAAGAAGACGAGCAAGACTGCTATCTATTTTATTGACCACAAGATCCGTCTATATTGTTTTGGTGACCGACTTGGCGTCTTAGACCAGCTGAGACATCCACTTGTCAAAATTCGGTGAGCCAATAATGTCCTCTGCGCTCTCCGCTCTAATCTTACGGAAGAGGTCCCAATCTGTGAATTTGAAAGCTTTAGAGTGCTTTGCCTGAATTTGTAATGTCGTACTCTGAATACAGTGGTCACTCCCCAAGTTTTCTCCCAAGTTTAACCATGATACCTTCTCCGTGGTTACGGCAAAGGTGAGGTCTGGGGTAGTATTTCTAGAACAATAATTTAGAGTGCGGGTAGGAAATGTCGGTTCAGTGACCAAAGTAAGATTCAGATCCGATATCGCTCGCAAGAGCTCGGCTCCCTTGGCAGTGATTCGAGGGTAGCCCCAAGCTTGATGGCGTGCGTTGAAATCTTCCTCTATAACTATGGGAGCGCCTACTTTCCTAGCGATCGCAACGGCTTTCGATAACAATAAGGTGAAACGATGGTGCCTGTTTTTTCCAAAGCTATATATGTGGAGTATGAAAATGCTATTTTTAAGGTCGCTGTCTGGTATAACTTGTATAAGAGAGTGTTCAACCTTGCTATTTGCCATGTGCAAATTGTGCTCAATGTAAGTGTACTTCCTGGTCACAAACGTGAAGATACCGCGGCCATCTGGAGGTTTTGTGATGTGATGTGTGTAGCCTGGCAGGCTCATTGTTTCTGTAAGCGTCTCCTGTAGCATAATAACATGTGGTCGAATTGGCTGGGATTTACTATACTGTTGGAGAGCTGCCTTTTTTGATTGGAAGCCCCAGCAGTTCCACTGCCAAATTACGAAATTGTTAAGGTATCCCGCCATTGTTGGAACCCTCAAAAGCTCTCTCCTGAGACGCTATGGGTTGTAACCTTCTGCACGATCCTGACCTTAGGTATTACTTGGGCCAGAGTAGCCTCGGCAGATTGCAAAGCTTTAACTTGGTCAGCCTCGATCTTTGTGACTCTGCTGTCCAATACCGCAATCTACTCGACCACCGCTCTGGGAGCATTTTTTATATCATTCCAGGTATCCTTGACAGGTGTTTTGAAATCCCTGTCCTCGTTATTGGCCGGTTGTTTTAGCGCTCTTTTTGTTGGTTTTGCCCCTGGCTGGAGGTCCATGGGTACCTCATCGTGACTCGCATCCGATGCAGCCTCTGTACAGGGAACTGTGTTTGAAGGAGACGAAGACGAAACCTGCTGTGATTTCCTTAAGTAGGCTATTTCAGTCCTGAGTTGCTCGAGAATGGCCCTGAGATTAGCATTTTAACTTTGCATCTGGGCGTATATATCTGAGTGTTGCTGTGGATTGGTACCCCTCTTTACCTGTGATTGGGAGACCTTGATCTTGGATGCTCAGGTCTGGTGCTGATTTTCTTGCTGCACACCATTGCGGGTGGTAGGCACGCGTGAGTTAGAACGGCCCTTGGATCAAGAATGTCCTCTGGATCTCGAAGGGCCCCTTGCTCTGCCTCTGGAACGGGATCGCCCTCGTGGTGGTTGTAGCTTTTGGCTGACGTCAGGCGGGCACCAGCTGCTGCTCGGGCACTCAGTCGTAGTGCGGCCGCGTGCAGCGCCTGGTAGCGATTGAAAGTCTCTTCCAACAACAGTAAAGTTCATGTCGTCGTCGTCTTGTTCCGCAATTTACATCGTATATTGCATCCGTAGCTCTCGTCTTCGTCGACGGACTATGTAGGGCACTTGAAAACAATGCTTACACGTCTTGTCTGCCGTGAGATGTGGACCCCTACACAACTTGCATTCTGGAGTGCAGACGTAATTCTCCGAAGGAGATGACATACCACACCTTCTACAGATCACCTCTTCTGAACGGGGGCAAACATCGGCTCGATGACTTAGCCTTCCACAGGCATAACAGACATCCATCTGTCGACGATACAGGGTGCAGTGAACCAAACTATTTCCACATATGACGTAAATTTCGACTTTTATTCCGTCAACGAGAATGATCACCGTGGTGAAATTCTTGGTTCCTTTCACTTGGAGTGCAGTCGGGTTCCTTGGGTGTACAACAAGTGAATAAAGTTGTTCTTGACCAGTGTCCGTGTCAACACCCCTGATGATACCTTTGCAGGTGTCATCGGGGGCAGCTCAGTAGGCACTAACGTCAAAACTGGCGGTACCGAGAGTAATGGCGGTGATCTTGGAATACGCTCTGGCGTTCCTCTTCACTGGAGTGCTTATAACTGCGATTTTCTGCATCATATTAGGGCATACTACGCCTTCCGTGACTTCTTCCTCACTGAGCGCTGCAGCCACTGCGAGTGACTTCACGAGCTTAATTTGACTCACAGTTCTCAAGTCCAGGCTAGGGAGCCTTCATGTGCGCGCATCTGCGTGTTTTAGGGTTGCGACAACTCCAATCGTGGTTGCTTACAACTGTCTAAAACGGCCCTCATACTTGACGAGCCGCCATGTTGGTTCTGAGTGGTCGCTCATTTACAGTGACGGTAGCGTGGGTTTCAATGAGAAGAGGGTATTTTTTATATAGCAAGTGCCTAAGGCTGAAGGGTTGTTTTCTGAAGTTAGCTGTGGCTTGGTAGAACAGGAAAGACATGTTCGTGACTTGAGTTTGTATAAAAATACTGTGAAAACAGTTTGTTTTTCCCACTGGTAGACCCACCGCATTGGCGGAGTGAGGTTATTTAGGAAGCCTATATTTGCGAGGGTAGAACCTCGATGTCACAATGAATGGTCTTCAGTTTCTGCACGCCATTCATAAAGCGTATTCACCTTAGCACTGCAAATACCTCAAAGGCATCTTAGTGCAAGGCTCGAAACCGTGCTGTTTATATGATGAAACTCATAATGACATAGAAGGCAGAACAAACAACCGGGTAGCTCACGATCTTCTCTGTAAATCGAATAGCTCAGCTAGCCTGTTCCTCATACCCTAAACATTGCGTTTCTCCGTAATATAATTTTCTACAGCAAGTTTAGTTCCTGCGAACAAATCTGTACAATGACTGCTTAAAAACCTTACAAGCTGCAAGCATTGTCCGAAAAGTAGGGCATTCAATCACATTATACCACCCTCCCCTATGCCTACAAGCCTGTATATTAGGTTAGAAGAAAAGCAAAGGGGAACAACAAAGGACAAATCAAGTTTTTCCAGGTCAGATTTTACTGCAAACAGCATCCAAACCGCATCAGACCTTGTGTTTTCAAACCACCCTGCCTCCTTTGCTGGAAGCTTGTGTCCTCGCAGTGGGCCTAGAGTAAAGAAATAAGGCGAAAAATCATACACAGCTCCGACCACATATACTGAGTTCATACACATTTTTTCTACAAGCACAAATTGAAGTGGAGTTTACGATATTAAATCATCTGTGTGTCTGGTTATGAAACAAAAGGACGACACAAATAACTATGCACCATATAGGGCATATTTGAGTTATGGGCTGACAACCGACTTGCTTAGTGCACATGTACTGCCCTGTTCAGGACCGACAGATAGACAGACAAATATACAGACACGAACAGTAAATCTGTCGCATTCAATGTTATTGAAGAGAAGTCCTGTTTGCAATTATTGAGCGAGTTTTGGTGTGGTTGCCCGTGTCATTGAAGCGAACAACGAATGCCCCATGGCAAGCCACACAAAACGTTAGTTGCGTTGCAACTGTGCAAGGCAAGCGCCTAAAGGGAACGCGTTGATCGGCTCGTCTGTCTACCTCTCCAAATGCACTTCCTCAGCAACCGAGGTAAAGCTGCAGGAATGCGAACATCTGCCAGAAAAGAAACAAGTGAACGGGAGCGTCTGTAGGTGGTTACGGGCCTGGCGTTTTCCGCGATGAATGCAGTGACGGCTTCGGAATCTGACAAAGTGCAGATAGTGAATGCATGCACGACCACACATTCGACTAGTTATATCATTCGATTGAGGAACTGCGCTTCGACTACAAGGATCATCAAGCATACTCAACCATCTTCCACTCGCACAGCATAGCCGAACGAAGCCTAATTCATAATTATAGTGTGCTCGTTGTCGTGCTTACTTTGCTCAAACTGCTTTTAGTTGCATGGCTAAGTCAGCCATTTCACGAAATGTGCGGTGATATACTCAACCCACTCCCATTACAACGGGTACTCACCTCACAAACACAGGGAGAAGTAGTTGCCTCCAAGCAGCCTCACTTCACTTGTGTAGCCCAGAATTTCTATTGGCTAGAGCAAGTCGAGAAGCGGGAAGGTCTCCAGATGGTTTTGCATTGTGGCATGCAGCACCCTGGCATATAGACTTTAAAGTTCTTTTATGTGTGGTTAGAACGAGGATGGTGTCATAGCGGAAGCTACATCTAGGGGGTAATCAAACGCAGCTCAAACCGCAGCTTGCATACCCGCGCCAACATGCAGCTGGTGCAGTACGACGGAGCAGGAACCTCTGGCCGCAAGAACCAACATGGCACCTGTTGCCACGGAAACCGGGACTGACAAAATTGTGCTTTAACGGGTGGCGGCAAGTAGTGAGTCAAAGGCTGACACCACCCTAAAACACGAAGACGCGCGCACATTAAGGCTCCCTAGTCCAGGCCATTTCTAGGTCTCACAATGACCCGATGGTGATCTCTTTGAAGGTGAGGAAGTATAGAATCAGCGATAGGACGCTTTTTCACCGCAGCTAGGGAGCGCTGAGGCGACCACACGTCGCCGTGCATGGAGACGCTTGCTTGCGTCTCGGTCCTGGGGGTATGCGTCCCACGATGTTTACGTTTAGTGGTAGCCACACACCTTCCAGGATCTTGAAGATCATCGGGAGTGATATCCTCCCCATCGACATAGAATTGCATAGACATTCTGTGCGTAGAGTGCTGAAACACCCTTCCGAGAAGGGCCGGCGGCCGCTCCGCCATAGCATCAGCCAAGCGCACTCAGCTGAGCAGATGGGCAACCGGAAGAGTCTCAAAAAAGGGTCAAAAAGCTCACCAACAGTGAAATACTTGATATCGATGCAGTCCGTGCTGTTTTATGCGTCGAGTGACACCAAAAGACGACCACAAATGCGCGAAAAACTGTCCAAAAATGTTTTCGAACGCGGAGCCTTTTCTGAGCCATTCAAGAAACCGTGAGCAGGAAACCCGGTTCTTCTAAGCAGTAAAAGGGTTGATTTGCAAATGTACAAAAGCACGAATATTGGAGACATCACAGTGCCCTTCCGGCGCAGTACAACGTTAGGTACGATACACTTTTTCTCGTGCTATGTCCATGAAGCACGAATTTGTTACGTTACACATAGGAAATAGAAAGAATTTCGTTACAAACTCGCAGTTAAGGCTGGATAGAGCCCTACACCATTAATCGGTTTATTCAGATCCTAAAGAAAGGCTGGCCCACGTAAGGAAATTAAAAATTCCCGGTTTATCAGGTGTATTCAGCACTTTAAGCAAAAACGATGTAAGAGTGTAGATATCAGTGCGTCTTCACAGTACTTATAGACGTGACCTAGTGAGAGTTGCGTCACAATCAACCTAAATGCTTTCCAAATCTCTATGAGGTAAGCTATGGTGGAGCAAAGTTAACTTTTAAAAACTATAAAAAGTCAAACATAGAATTTTTTTTCGTTATGTGGCTCTGTTACACTCGCGTTGCCTAGACAGTCTCATGAAATATTTTGGGTTAGGCAGTTTCTGAACTCTCGCAGCCAGACATTATTTTTCTATCTGGTGGTTTTGCAAGTTTTGTGCAGTGGCCCAAGATTAAGTAAATATATTCGGCCTCAATAGCTGAATGATTAGCTTTTTTTTCATTGCATTACCGAAGTAATCACGCTGGAACAAAAGGTACAGCATGCATTGCTGCGTAGCCGTGACTAGATTTGTCGCAGCGTTGATATCTTAGAAAGTAATACGCTAAAGTAGGTCATTCCCAAGACCTTGCTAGAGCCACATTGAATTTCAGGTGAACAATAAATGGTTTTTGAATAACTACACTCAAATTCTAAATAGAGCGTTGCCTAAAACAGCTATTTGATTCGGCTGAATGCAGCGTGCAAGCGCGGTTGTCCTGTGTTGATTACGGCGACTCTAGTGGCGGATTTCTCTCTGTACAAAACTTCGACTGATGTTTTGTAACCAGAGAATAAATTGATTGATGATAGATATGTGGGATTTAACGTTCCAAAACCACCATATGATTATGAGAGACGCCGTAGTGGAGGGCTCCGGAAATTTTGACCACCTGGGGTTCTTTAACGTGCGCCCAAATCTGAGCACACAGGCCTACAACATTTCTGCCTCCATCGGAAATGCAGCCGCCGCAGCCGGGATTCGATCCCGCGACTTGCGGGTCAGCTGGCGAGTACCTTAGTAACTAGACCACCACGGCGAGCACCAGAGAATAAATTAAGGACCCTGCTGTCAAAAGTAAACATTAGCAGAAGCTTCCCTGGTTGGTATACAAAACTCTGCCTTCGAAACGTCGTGGTTACTTCATATATATTTTGATTGGCGTTATGTCATTCTTTCAACGACTCTAGTAGTACGTTTACGTACAACGTCTCAGCACAAGCATGATGTTTAAATAGCGCCAACAAGCTCTCACAGCATTATTCCGTGGTCGTATTCGAGAGGTTCTATTCCCGAACTGCAAGCATTTCATTGCCGCAGCTGAGCACGTCACTAAAAGATTGGCGCACTCTTCTCATACGTTAAAATGAGTGAAAAAGATGCTTGATTTCGGGATGCCTGAACTAATAAGTTTGACGTCAGAGGTAAGTAACTATCGCAAGAAAAAACGCTGAAAGAAGGTCTGAACAAGAAACAACACTTTGCAAATGTTTGCATAAAAAATAGAATTACAACGATGTAAAAAACCCCGCATTACAGCTAAGAACCACTTGAAAATGCCGCTGTCAACAACACTAATTTTCAACCTTTGACAGGCTTCTGCGGCTTACACGTGATGCACCGAGCTAATTAGTTCGATGCAGACATTCGAAAGGTATGAGCATACTTTTTTTGTTGAAAGTCGGGGAATAAAATGGAACGAAAAAACTTTATTTCAGTCCTGCAGGACGCGTTTAGCTCGTAGCGGGCGTCTCCCACGTAGGGACCGACAGGGAGTACCTGGCGGCCGCTTCGTGGGCCTGCTGGATGGCCCATTGCTGGTCGGCGAGAAGTGAGCTCCTGAGGGACCTCTGCCACTTGCTTCAGGAAGAGTCGGGAGGAGTTGTTCTACACTCCCAGAGCAAGTGTTCGATTGTCGCTGTGTGTCCACATGATGGGCATGTGTCGCTGGGGTATGCGTGAGAATAATAAACGTGAAGCGTGGCAAGTTTTGGTTACGTGTGTGTCTGTAATAGGCGTAGGGTTAATGCCTGCGGTCAGTTAAGTTTCAGATGTGGGGATGGATCGTTGTGGGGGTGGATGTGGGGGTGGATTAATGCATCGTTCCAGGAAAGAGTGCTTTGTTATTTCATTGTACGTAATTGGTGCCTCCCGATTGGTATCTAACCAAGCAAGATGGGGTTGCCTTTTAGCGGTGCGGTCAGTAAGTGCACGCGCTGCATCATGGGCGATCTCGTTGAGGTTGGATAGGGCACCCGGCACCTGTCCGAGATGGGCGGGGAACCAGATGACAGTACAATGCTTCAGAGTACTGGTGTCTGCTTTGCGCAAGATACGTAGCGCCTGGTCAGAGATGACTACGCGTACGAAGGCTTTGATGGCCGGCCTGGAGTCACTGTAGATGAATTCCCGTTTGCTGTCGAGCATAGCTATAGCTATTTGCT
The DNA here is from genome assembly GCF_013339725.1 of Rhipicephalus microplus. Taxonomy (NCBI): domain Eukaryota; kingdom Metazoa; phylum Arthropoda; class Arachnida; order Ixodida; family Ixodidae; genus Rhipicephalus; species Rhipicephalus microplus. The sequence goes on from NC_051174.1 coordinate 53,468,302, forward strand.
CCGCTACTTCGGGGTTTCGAGTGAAGATTGTGGTAGACATAAGAGCCTGCTGCGCGGATGATACCGCGACCGCGGCGAAGCTTGGTTGTTGTGATAGGCAGCGGTGTCCACGAACAAGACGTTGTCCGCTTTCATGTGTACGCGCTTGAGAATGGCGGTCGCCCGCGCAAGGCGCCTGCTTCTGATGTATTCGGGGTGCACATTTCGTGGAATGGGAGCAATCGTGATATGGTCGCGGATTTCACGGGGAGTTATGGTCAACTCTGGGGGGTCCTTGGCCCTCGAGGAGAAGACGAGCTCGCGCAGAGTATGGCAGCCCGCCTTGGTGGTGGTGAGTCGGGTCAATTGCACGCGTTTCTGAGCTTCGGCGATCTCTTCTAGCGTGTTATGTACGCCAAGCTCGAGGAGTTTGTACGTTGGATTGGTGATAAGGAGGCCAAAGGCTCGTTTGACCACCTTGCGAATAAGCGCATTGAGTTGATCGCGCTCAGCACGTAGCCATGTGTGTATAGCGGCAACCTAGGTAAAATGGCACAAAACAAACGCGTCGGGGAATTGTCTGTTTAGATGCAGCACAAGTAGGTTGCGTAGGCATGGTAAGAGTTGAACAGACTGGTGATGTTTGTAATGTAACAGTTTTAAAATTAATTTTTTCCGTGTTGCAGAGGTTCTTGTGCAAATTCAGCTCGGCATGGTCATGTGTGCGAGTAAGTTTTCAATTGCAGTTTAACCATAAGGCCTATATTTGGCTTCAGCTCTCTCTCATTTTTGGCTAAATATAAAACGCAAAGTATTTTGAGTGAAATTCGGAGACATTGTGCATATCTATCTATCTATCTATCTATCTATCTATCTATCTATCTATCTATCTATCTATCTATCTATCTATCTATCTATCTATCTATTTATCTATCTAGCCACCTACGACATTTAGCTGAGCTGGCCGTTTCGATAATGGTATAGATATCAAACTTGGTATGGCATAACATGACTGCATGAAGAAGGCATTTGACTAGTCATAACATGAAAATCATGACATATATGTCAGGAATGTCATAATTTACATTTCTTGGCACTGCTGCTCTTGTGGTGGCTTCGTTCACAAGGCATGTTGCAGAACCTCTATGGTATGGTGTGATTTCATGGCGAACACAAGCGACAGACCCTAACATATAAATCATGACATGCGTGTCATGTATCAACATGACGACATGCGACACTTATAATGCGTTCACGGCCGTTTCGCTAGTGTCACATATACCAAATAGGGTATTGCAGTACGTGAATGGATGACGAAGGTATGTGACTGGGGTAAATATGATAGTCATGAGATGTGTGTCATGTAACAACATGAATACACGCCACGCTCAAGATGCGGTCGCGGCTGTCTCGCTAACCTCACATGTACAAAACCCGGTATTACACGTTGCGAACGGACGACATAGGTAAATGACACATCCAAACATCATAGTCACGACATGTGTGTCATGTAACAACATAACTACATGCCACCCTGATGATGTGCTCGTGGCCGTTTCGGTAGCTTCATATATGCCAAATTTCGTATTACGTGACTCCAGTATATCGGGAAGGTACGTGACTGGTACAAACATGATAATCATGAGATGCGTGTCACGTGAGAACATGGCTACATGCTCCAGTCAACGCGCCAACACATTTTGACGTGACGTGATGCGCGTGCTCGCCGGTGTTCGTTTCGTCGCGTCACGCCGGAGTTTCCACGCCAGGCGGCGGTCCCACTATGTACTCGCAGGTGCGCGCCGCGCTGCGTTGCTTTGAAGCATACGCGTTTCAGCGCATCCAGCGTCCCTCCGTCACAAAAAGAGACGCAGTGTTGTTTGAGTAGCGTATCGGCGTGAAATGCAGCATGTTGGATTTCACGCCGGTTGCCGTCTGGCCGCACCAACGAACCTTGGTCGCGCCTGGAGTCAGACTCTAAACTGCTCTCGTTTTTCTAACGTAGCATCGCGGTGCCCATCATGCGCGTGCGTTAACGCTACATTGGAGTGTATTGGGCTCGTCATGATGCGCTCGTGGCCAATTCGCTGGCTCCAAATATAATAAATTTGGTGTTTCGTTACGTCAATGGATGACGAACATGATTATTATGACACGGAATTCGTGTACGGCATCTTTTACTTCTACCTCGGAACGTTGTTCTGATTCTAAATTAACATATCAACATTTCTTATTGGTGCTTCGCATATCATCAATTTTCACTGCACGTCCGATCTGCCATATTTGTAATTCTGAAATAAATTCACATGGAGTAGCCCAAAACTCACAATTTATTAATTTTAGTTTTCCCCGTTTCTTTCACTTCTGACTGTACCGAAAGAACTCTTATCGCACGTGGGCATGATTGACGAAAGTGTAAAAAAAACACACACACGCATATATATATATATATAGGGCTTATATGCAGAAGAATAACTTCGGTTGCCGCAAGGTTGTAAGTTTGAAAGTATAGATGTGCTTTCACATAACAACTTGTTTTCTCAGCCGATATTTCGACGGGAACGCCGTCTTTTTCAGGGCATAATACTGTTTACACATATTCTTGCCATTTTATAGCTTCTCAAGACAGGAGAAAAGGGGACAGAAGGAAAATATTAACCATAAAGAAGAAAAAGAAGAAGCAAAAAAAAAACAAGGGGAGGAAGAAACGCTCGCATGAAAAAAGAGAGGCATAGCAGGATTGGGAAGAAAAAGGATCTCAACAAAGGCAAACGCAAACGAGCTATGCCATGTTTCTCAACTGGAACTGCCTACCTCAATCGTTAACCGGCTCTGTAGAGGCACTTGAGCGTATTTAACCATGACCTATGATATGTATTTGTGTATCGTTTGTATATGATGTAACTTTATTGTTCTTGCTGTTTTACACCTGTGTGCAATGCTATGATCTTGGCCCTCCTGCTGCGGCCCTCAATAGGCCTGCATAAATCTGTAAATAAAAAATATCATAAATAAATAGTACCTCCTGAACGCGCACCCTTCCCCCAAGTGGATTTTTTGACCACCGCTTCTCTATTTCACCCTCAGGTGCTCTCCACTGGCAACTACCCTCTTTTGAAGTTTACGACAAATCCTTGGGAGAGCTTAAGTGCTTACACTGCATGTTGCTGGCGTTGAAAGATATGAAAGAGCCGGTGATTGTGGCTCCGCTATCCATATTCATTATATGCATTGACTCCTGTGACTCGAGGATAAGAATAAAAAAGGCAAGAAAAAAGCAAAAACAAAAGCAAAAATAAAAAGGGAAAAAGAACGAACAAAAAAAGGTGGAACTTGTACAACATCCGGGACCACTTATTTGTGCGTTTCAGCTTTGCTTGAAGTGGCAAACCATTTCTAGATTGTCAGATGTATAGGTTAAAAGATTTGTTAGGGGGTAATGTTGTTGTAACAGGAGGCGAGGATCAGAATACTAACAAAGATGGGCATTACCTTCTTTCAGTGATCGTAACGCTGATAGAGCGCCTGGGTGTTGATGTATTCTGTTTGTTATTGTGTTGAATTTGTAGATAAAGTAAGGTTTTTGTTGTTTCCGCTCTGTGATAATTGCTTCCAATAGTGTAACTCTGATGTCATCAAAGCTGTGGTATTTTAACGTACTGTGTTTTGGAAGTGGAAGGCCTGGCGGGGAACGTACATGTGCCCGATGGTTGTATCTAAATCTAAGCGGTGTGCATGTCTGGCCGACGTATTGCATGTTATACACTCCACATTCCAGAAGGTATATGGCGTTATCTGAGTCACAGTCCAGTGCACCTCTAATCCTGTGCTTAAAATCTGAGTGGGTGCTTTCCGCTACTGTCGTTGTCTGCATGTTTTCGCTCACTTTGCATCTGCTTTTACCGCAAGGCCGACACTCTGTTTGAGGTTTGACGCCTATTTTTGAATTTATCAGATGATCGCTTGTACTTTTAAGCCGCTTGTATTTCACACAAGAAGGAGAAGAAAGAATTTTGGATAGTCGCACGCTCTGTTCCAATATGGTAAAATGTTTTCTTAGGACCTTGTTTATGTTAGGTGGTGGTTTGCTCCTGAAAGTTAATAGCAAATTTTTGCTACGGTGCTGGTCGGCATCTTTTTTGCGGTGTAGAAGAGTCTGGCGGTCTAGACTTTCCGCTTTTTTGATGGTGTCATTAATGACAGCTGACGGGTATTCTTGATGAAGGAGTACTTCGTGCATATGTGTACTGTTTTCGTGGAAATCCTCGGTGCGGGAGCAGACACGTTGAAATCTGTGTGCTTGGCAATAGAGAATGCTGGTCTTGATGGGTCGAGGGTGGCAGATTTTAGTATGCAGGTGTTGTTGCCAGGCCGTAGGTTCTCTCTATACGCTAGTTACCAACGCACCATCGTCCTTTCGAATAAGTACATCAAGAAAGCCTAACTAGGTGTTGGAGTAGGAGTGTGTAAAATAAATCCTGGCGTGTACTTCGTTAAATGCCTGTATATATTTGAGCATCTCGTTTTTCGAATGTGTCCAAATAATGAATATATCTTCTAGGTACCGTTTAGAAATGAAAGGTTTGATATCACAAGACGAAAGAAAATTGTACTCTATTAGGTGCATGAATATGTTTGCGTAGTTTGGGGCCATTCTTGTACCCATTGCCTTGCCGGTGATTTGAAGCTAGTACCCTTTGTTAAATTCAAAGCTGTTATATTCGAGTACAAGTCTCGTTTGATTTTAATTACTTTTTGCATGGATATGCGATAGGGTTTTTGTTGCCATACGACTCAACAAGTGCCCTTACGCCATCGTCATGTGAGATATTTGGGTACAGTGAATTAACATCCAATATTACGAGGAATGCACTTTTTGGAATTTTCACGTCCGATAATTTCCGAAGGAAATAGTTTTTTTGACGCAAGAAGGACTCGTGTGTGGGTGGTATGTTTTTGAATAAAGAGTCAAAATAACTGGACATGGGTTCCGTTAACGTTCCCGTGCCTGATATAATGGGTCTGCCAGGGTTTAAATTCTTAAGGATCTTCGGCAGCATGTAAAAATGACCAGGCGCCGAATGTACTGTAGTAAGTGCCTTTTGAAGCTTTGAATCAATGGCGCCTTCACGCGTGAGATTTTCTATGGTTATTACGATCATCTTTTTTTGCTCAGTTCGCATACCGGTTCCATACGTTTAGGGAACCAGCAAAATGTTGGCGCAGATCTTCAAGAAGGAAGCGGTTTGCATCATGCAAGTGCCTTCGTGTACGCTGGGCTGCCCCCTCCCCCGCAGGAAAGACCAGCCAACACTTTACAGAAGCCCCGGTGTCGTTTACGAAATTCCGTGCGCCGAGTGCCCCTCGCGCGCGCCGAGTGTACCGGAACGACTAAAGCAACATCCCAACAATGTGCGGAAGTTCTACAAAGAGCGCAGCGCAGTCGCCGAACAGGCTGAGACGTTGGATTACAAAATAAATTTTGAAACGACGGCCATCCTTGAAAGCGAGCTGAACTGGAGGCGAAGGTTGTTACACGCGTTCTGGCACATACAGAGGAGAGCCCATATTATCAACCACTCTCTCGCAACCTTTCCTTCAGTGTATTCACATGGACTGCACAACGCGGCAAAACGAAAGAGAGTGAGAGAGAGAGAGAGGGTTATTAGCCACCCCGCCAGTGCTTCGAAGACGCCGCTGCTGCGTAGCCTCCGCAGTCACCCCTGAGGAAGGAGCTAAGTCGGTTCCAAAACGTTGGGTTTCTTCAAAACTTTTTGTTGGAGTCTAAGTCATCTCCCAACCCCAGCATTTATTTTACACACTCCTACTCAAACACTGAATTAGGTTTTCTTGATGTACTTGTTCGAAAGGACGATGATGCGTTGGTAACTAGAGTATAACGAAAACCTACGGAAAGGCAACAATACCTGCTATTCAAAAGCTGCCACCCGCGACACTGAAAGACCAGCAATCCTTGTTCCCAAGCACACAGATTTTGACGTATCTGCAACCGCACCAAATACTTCGACAAAAACAGCACACATGTGCGCGAAGCACTTCTTCATCAAGAACACCCGTCAGCTATCATTGATGACGCCATCAAAAAAGCGGAAAATCTGAACAGCCGCCATCGCCGACTTCCCGCCGCCCACTGGCAAGAAGGTGGTGCGCCGATTTCTGGGCCTGTGCGCCTATTAAAGGCGGTTCATGGAAAAACTTCACTTGCATCACCAATCCACTCACTAACCTTACCAAGGCCGACGTAGAGTCAAAGTGGGAAACGCCGCAGGAACACGCTTTCTAGAAACTTAAACATCGCCTCCAGACGCCTCCGTTACTTGCCCATTTCGATGAATTCGCCGAGACAGAAATACACACTGACGCAAGCAGCGAAAGCCTCAGCGCCATTCTTGTGCAGAGGGATGACGGACTCGAAAGCGTTATTGGTTACGCCAGCCGAGCGCTATCCAAAGCAGAAGCCAATTATTCCACAACAGAAAAGAAGTGCCTTGCCATCATCCTGGCTACGTCGAAATTTCGCCCTTACCTCTACATCAGGCCCTTCAAAGTTGTAAGTGACCACCCCGCCTTGTGTTGGCTGGCTACCGTGAAGGACCCTTCCGATCACCTCGCACGATTGAGCCTGAGCCTTCAAGAATATGACATTACCGTCATTTAAAGTCCGCCAAAAACACTCCAACGACGAATGTCTCTCTCGTGCACCTGTCGACCAACCACCACCCGACGACCCAGATGACGACTACTTTTTGGGAACGATAACTGCCGACGACTTCGCTGAACGACAGCAGGCCGACCCGGAACTTACGGCCTTAATGAAATGCCTCGAAGGCAGGCACGCCGAAGTCTCGAAGGTATTCAAGCGCGCAGTTGCGTCGTTCGTCCTGTGAAACGGCCTTCTCCAAAAGAAAAACTTATCACTGCTTCGAGTCAAGTACCTCTTTGTGGTGCCTTCAGCTCAGCGACGAGAACTCCTGCAGACCCTGCACGATGATTCGACGGCAGGGCACCTCAGTGTTTCCCGCACGCTCGCGAGAATACACGAAAGGTACTACTGGCCACGTCTCACCATTGACGTAACTCGTTACGTGAGGACATGCCGGGACTGTCAGTGACACAAGGCACCGCCGAGAAGGCCAGCGGGAATTCCGCACCCAATCGAACCACCTCACTGACCATTCCAGCAGATCGGTATGGACCTACTGGGGTCGCTCCCGACGTCGGCTTTCGGAAAATAGTGGATCGTGGTAGCAAACGACTACATCACCCGCTACGCCGAAACAAAAGCCCTGCTTAAAGGCAATGCATTTGAGGTAGCTAATTCTTCGTCAAAGATATCGTCCTGCATCACGGCACCCCGGAGGTCTTTATCACCGACAGAAGAACGGCATTTAATGCTGCCCTAACTCAAGCGATCTTGGCATACAGCCAGACAAACCACCGCCCGACGGCAGCGTACTACCCACAGACCAACGGCCTTACCGAACGGCTAAACAAGACGATCACCGACATGCTGGCATTGTACGTCGATGTCGAACACAAGACGTAGGACGCCATTCTTCAGTACGTGACCTTCGCATACAACACGGCGGTGCACGATACGACGCAGATATCTCAATACAACTTAGTCTACGGAAGGGGCCCGGCCACAACGCTCGATGCCACGTGACCAAATGTCACCGACAAAGAAAACCGCAATGCGGCTGAGTACCTTCAACGCGCTGAAGAAGCCCGACAACTCGCGCGTCTCCGTATCAAGAATCAACAGACGGCCGACAGCCGCCGTTACAATCTTCGGCGACGCTTCGTCGATTACCAGCCCAGTGAACGTGTTTGGGTGTGGATCCGATACGCCGACGTAAACTCATTGAAAAGCTTTTGCGGCGGCACTTTTGATTGTACAGGGTGATTCGACGTCTCGGCCCACTTGATTACGAGGTTGTTCCCGACGGCACCATGAACTATCAATGATGCCGATCGCGACCTCAAGCCGTTTCATGCGCGTTAACAAACTGAAACAAAGTTTTTTGTATCATTGCTGTGGCGTAATTTATTCTTTGTACTTTCTTGCATTATTGTTTTACTTTCATCTTCAGTTGAAGCATCGGGACGATGCATTTTTCAGAAGGGGGCAATGCCACGTTCTTATTCTAAAGTTTTGTTACCACCCCAATACACTACGTAATTCTCAGCGCTAACCGCGCCTGCAGCCTTCAAAACGCTTCAGGACTGTAGTAGATGATTTCGATCAGATTACGCTCCCTCCGTGAACTGTAAACATTATTCTGGAGCCTACGTCAACGCTAGCGATAACGCTGAAACATTCAATGGCAAGTGTATAAATGCCGACGCGCTTCGCCACTTGTCAGTTGATCGACAATTGACGATCCGTTCACCGCTATCGTGAAGGTCTGCTACTGTGATCCGACTTTCGGTTTACCGGGCACAAGCTCGCCCAAATAAACAGTTCAACCTTCATCCTATGGTCTGTTTCTTTGTCGACATCACGACCCTGTAACAGTATTATGCCTTGAAAAAGACAGACGTTTCCGTCAAAACGTGGGCTGAATAAACAAGTTGTTATGTGAAAGTGCCTCTACTTTCAAATATATATATATTTATATATATATATATATATATATATATATATTCTCTTCAGACCCCGCGTACATTAAAATGCACATTTGTTTCAACCTCAATTTTGAATTTCGCGTAACTTCTGCAACAAACAGCGCATAAGCAATTGCGTCGCGTATCATGTGCTGCCATCTGATGAAAAATAGAGGAGGCATATCACAGAGGGAGCTGAGTTCTGTGCTATTACAGTGTACTAGATTAGAGGTAGCGTTCCGAGAAGCGGCGCAACGAAGGCGCACGTCCGAGGCAGAATATGCAGAAAGACTTCGTGGCCGCACGGAGCGCTGCAGAGCCTTTCACTTTTCACATCATTTGAGGGCAGGAAAGTTAGCAGCAAGATAAAATTTTAGAAGCGATTGAGAGAAATGGGGGAGAGCGTTGGGCTAGGAAGGTATTCAGCTACTTGTACATGAAAAATGTCGATACAAAATGGCGGAAGCGAAGCAGAAAATTGACTGGTAAATACTTGGAAAACAGCAGGGGGCCAAACCAAAAAGAGTTATCGGTTAAGAAGAAGGTGAAGGAAGCTGAGACTGATATGTGGAGAATTGGCATGATTAAGAAGTCCGCACATGAGATCTATCGAACTTTTAAGCAGGAAATTGCCAAGGAAAAAATCTATGATAATACTCGGGGTAGCTCTCTACTGTTTGAGGCCACGACGGGAGTATTGCGAATCAAGACATATCGGGCCAAATACGAAGGGGTAGACACGGTATGCAGTGTGTCTGGAGAGGAAGAAGAAACTGGGGAACACTCGATTATGTTCTGAAAAAGACTTCACCCCATAGTTCAGGGTGATGGCACAGAGTTTTTCAAAGCACTGGGGTTTAGGGACAGTGAGCACAAAATATACTTTAAGCGGGTGAAACTAACTAGAAGGAGGTTATCTGATTGGTGTCTAAAGTCAAGGCACAAGTGAAAATTGAAGCCTTCACTGCAAAGTACGAATCCTCAACTTCACTATTTGAGGGAAAAATGATGATGACGAGCGGTTTTCAATGGCGCAAGGGCCAATGGATGACAAAAGAGCGCCATTTCGATAGACTAGAGATATTGTAATGGGGAATTCGCAAGGCACTGCCTAGTGGGACCATCTCTGTGGGACCAACTCGTAATTCTTTAACTGTAGTCTACACCGAACCGGATTGAACCGCTCAAGCCGTCCACGAACAAGCGCCGCCTTGGTCGTTAGACGGTCCACGTCAGTCGCCTCAAGCCCTGCTACGAACGACCCTCCTGTTCCCTCGTCACCTTGAGTCGCCAGGATGGCTCGTCTTCATCGCCGGGGTATTGTAGTGGGGAATTCGCAAGGCACTGCCTAGTGGGACCATCTCTCTCTGAGTGCGAAGCGCGAGTGGGTGCACGAGCTGTAGACGCTGGGCTGCTCGAGCATTTCTGTCCGTACCGCCTGCCTGCCTACTACCTGGCGTCGCTATTAAACTCCCTTGCAATATGAACAATGAATGTTATGATGCGTGGCTGTAAAAGGGCCTTAAAATGCCTCGCGCTAACGCGGGTAAAAACATAGAATCATTAAAATCACGACATGAACGTGAACTATGTGCAAGAAGACTAAATGACGTGACGTCGTGATAGTGGGACAGTGACGTAGTTGCAGCAACCAAGGCAGTGACCTCTCTACTGAGATCGTCCTACAAAGTGCCTGACTATATGACATTAAAAGTATGTACATGTGTTAAAAACGCCAGCAGTTATTTAAGAGGAAAAACGGGTTCTCTACCGATGAACATTGATGGGTGCAAGGGTATCTGTTGTCGGAAGGGATATAAAAAGAGCTTTTTTTTAGAGAATCTAAATCACTGCATTGGACAAGGATGTGGAGAACCGTGAGCGGTTTTCCACATCTCTCACACAATGGTGCTTCGCCACCAGACAGTAGGTATGAGTGTGTCGAGTGTTTATGTCCTATCTGTAGTCTTGTAAGTGTGACTGGTGGGTAGCGTGATCTCTATACTGTGGGCCAATTTCCGAGTTTCGGTTTGACAATATGCAGTTTGTTTTTTGTCTGCCGATCCCATAGGCGCTGCCAACACGCCCTGAGCTACCGTCTTGGAAATGGTTTCTGATCAAGCGCAGGGACAGCTACAGATATATTGGCACCAGTGTTGTCTTGGGCAGATGCGGCCAGCTGATCCGCCAAAACATTTCCAGCGATTTCGCGGTGCCCCTGCACCCAGCAGACTACAACATGGCGTTTAAAAGCGTATATCGTGCATAACAGAGAGTACAAGGACACAAGGACAGGGTTTTTATGTTTTCGCAGAGTTTTCAGAGCCATCGCTTCGCTCAGCGAATCTGTGTATATTACCGCGCGTTGTAGTTGCAGTTTCTTAATATGCTTGACAGGCACAAATACCACGTGAGCCTCTGCTGTGAAGATGCTTGTTTCGGAGTGCAGAATACCGGAGTTGGAGAAAGATGGGCCAACAGCTGCATAGGACACACCAGTGTGAGACTCCGAAGCATCTGTGAAAAATTCTGGGCAGGTGTACCTGTGTTGCAGTTCGAGGAAGTGCGTGCGGGTATGTACAGTAGGTGCGTGTTTAGTGACTTCCATGAAAGATAGACCACAGTCTATGACTTGCCACTTCCATTGGGGTAGATATACTGCTGGAGCCATCAAACATTGTTCTAAAAGCGGCCCAGCTGTTTTCTCAGCGAGCCTCCTGACACGTATGAGTATGACTGTCTCAGCGAAGGACGGTTATTGAACAAGGTACAGTTAGACAGATCGTTAATTGTGGAGTGAGTGGGATGTTCCTCATCAGCGTTAATTTTGAAATAGTATGTAAAAGACAGGTAACATCTCTGCAGATGGAGCTACCGTTCATTTGATTCTACATACAGACTCTTTACGGGGATAGTTCAAAAAGCACCCATAGAGAGGTGTATGCCTAGATGGTGGACAGGGTCGAGAATCTTTAAGGCTGATGGTGTCGCAGACTGATCGATTATAGCACCGTAATCTAGGCGCGTGCGTACGAGGCTTTTATATAGATTCATCAGACATTTCCTGTCACTGCCCCACGTAGTTCGTGATACCACTTTCAAAATATTCATGGTTTTTAAACACCTGTCTTCTAAATACTTGATGTATGATGATGATGATATATGGTGTTTTTGGCGCAAAGGCCATTTCATGGCCAAAGAGCGCCAGTTCATGGGCAAGGAATGTGGACAATGATTGTGATTAGCGGCTGTATAAGGGCCATACAATTTCTCGCGGTAAGGCGGGTAAAAACATGAAGGTAATAAAATCATGAGTGTGCCGTGAAAGGTGTGTGTGGTGCAAATAGATGACAAAAGTTGGTGATAATAAAAACGATGGTGGACATGTATGGCATTAGCACAAGTTTCTCACTCGTACATACCCCTGCGTCCAAGGGCCATTAGGCAAGTGCTTTGTTGTGTAGCCACCACAGCGAAAACCTCTCTGGTGAGGTCGTGCTACGGAATGTCCGGGTATAAGATATGAAAACTATGAATTTCTTATAAAAACGCTAACAATGATTTATGACTGAAACGCGGTTCCCTACCGACAAACATTGCAGGGTGTAAAGGTATATGTTGTCGGTAGGGTAATGGAAAGTGTCGTTTTCTTAGAGTGTCCAATTGTTTGCACTGAATTAAAATTTGAAGAACTGTTAGTGCTTCACCACATCTGTCACACAATGGTGGATCGCCACTGGACAAAAGATATGAGTGTGTCGTGTATGTGTGTCTTATCCTGAGCCTCGGTAATGTTACCTCTGTATGATGTGATCTTGATACTGGTGGCCAATGGCCAAGGTGTGGCTTGATAACGTGTAGTTTGTTTTGTATGTGTCTATCCCACTTGCTTAGCCAGTAGTCTCTGAGCTTTCGTTTGAGAGACGGCTTAAAACCAAGGGCCGGGACTGATATGGGTGTAATGGCGGTACTTTCGTGGACGGATGCAGCAAGCTGATCCACCATCACGTTGTCTTAAATCTCACGGTGCCATGGCACCCAGCACACTACAACATGTTGGTTCAGTGGGTAGAGTGTGCATAAAATGAAGTAAAGTGAGATGAGGACAGGGCTTTTTGTTTTTAGGACTGTGCAAAGCCGTTACCACACTAAGGGAGTCTGCATAAATTACTGCTTTTTGTACTTGTAATTGTTTGATGTGTTTAGCTGCCACAAGTATCACGTAAGCTTCCGCTGTGAAGACACTTGTGCCTGTATGTAGAGGGCCAGCATCCGAAAAGGAAGGACCAACAGCAGCGTAGGACACAGAGGAGTTGGACTTAGAGGCATCTGTAAAGAACTCAGGACGTGTGTATTTTTGTTGAATTTCCAGGAAGTATGTTCGGATATGGACAATAGGTGCATGTTTAGTAACTTCAAGGAAAGACACATCGCAATCTATAGTCTGCCACTGCCACGGTGGCAGGCATGCTACAGGAGCCAATAAACTGTGTTCAACTGACACTTCAGTGTCCTCAGCCAGACCCTTTGGGCGAACTGAGAAGGACTGCTTCATCAAAGGCTTGTTTTGAAACAGAATGAAGCTCGAGAAATCAATAATAGTAGAATATGAGGGGTGCTTCTTGTCTGCTTTCACCTTAAGGAAATAAACAAAAGACATGTAAGTTCTCTGCAGATGAAGCGACCACTCATTTGACTCAACGTAAAGGCTTTCTACGAGGCTGGTGCGAAAAGCACCCGTAGAAAGGCGGATGCCCAAATGGTGCACAGGGTCCAGCATCTTCAAAGCAGTTTGAGTCGCAGAGTGATAAACAACGGCCCCATAATATAAGCGGGTGTGAATGAGGCTTCTATACAGGTTCATGACACATTGCCTGTCACTACCCCACGTAGTACGTGACAACACGTTTATAACATTCATGGCTTTTAAACCTTTTGTTTTTATATACTTGATGTGCGGTACGAAGGTCAACTTGTTGACCAAGAATAAGCCTAAGAATTCATGCTCCGCATTGACAGACAGACGTTGACCGTTCAGTTCAATGTCAGGTTCTGAGTGCACGCCTCTCTTTCGAGAGAACAAGACACAGGTGCTTTTTTCTGGGTTCAGCCGGAATCCGTTTTCCTCTGCTCATTTGGAGACCTCGTTTAAACTTAACTGAACCTGCCGCTTACACATTGCTAGGTTGCATGACCTAAAATCAAGCTGGACGTCATCGACATATGTGGAATAGAACATGTTGCAGGTGATGGACAGGTGCAAGGAATTCATTTTGATAATAAAAAGTGTACAACTAAGTACACCACCTTGCGGTACTCCCGCTTCTTGCACAATTGTTTGGGAGAGAATACTGCCCACATAATAAAAGTTTATTCAATAAAAAAAAATAAAAGTTTATCCAATAAAAAACTAAAAGTTTATCCAATAAAAAAAACAAAAGTTTATCCAATCCAATATTGCCCACACGTACACGGAATTTCCGATTGGACAAGTAACTCTCGATTATGGAAAGCCTTCTACCACGCACACCCAGGTGAGACAAGTCTCTTAGTATGCCAAAACGCCATGTTGTGTCGTAACCCTTCGCGATATCGAGAAACACAGAGAGGAAGTATTGTTTGTGGACGAAAGCGTCACGGATACGCAACAGATGGTCGGTGGTGGATCTACCCTCTCGAAAACCACATAGGTATTGGTCAAGCAGATTGTGTGTTTCAAGGAAATATAAAAGTAGGTGGTTTATTATTTTTTCAAAAAGTTTACAAAGGCAGCTGGTTAGTGCAATGTGCCTCTAACTTGAAACTGAGGAAGGGTTCTTGCCCTGTTTCAAAATAGGGATAACAATAGCCTCTTTCCAGGAAGCAGGTATGGTGCCAGAAAGCCAGATATCATTGTTAGAGAGAGTAAAGTTTTTCGCGTTTTGAGCGGCAGCTTTTTTATCATTTCATACGTGACACGGTCGTAGCCTGGGGCAGAATCACTGCAAAAGTTTAGTGATGTTTGTAGCTCAGCTAGGTTGAAAAATTGGTTGTATGCCTCGTGATTTGTGCACTTGTATTCTAGTTTCTGCTTTTGTATTCTTGCTTTATATCTTTGGAAAGGTTCAGTATAGTGTGACGAGCAAGACACTTGCTCGTAGTGTGCACCGAGGAAGTTCGCCTGATCTTCCAGACTGTCACCTGTGTTTTTACGAGTGGGAGTGAGTGTACTTGTCTTCCTGCTACCCTACGAAGCACGTTCCAGACTATAGCCTCTTGTGTATATGAATTCATCCCTGATAAAAACTTGCGCCGGCTTTCACTTCTGGCCTGCCAACGCGTTCTCCTGCCTCGAGATTTTATTTTCTTAAAGCTCTCAAAATTTTCTGCCATCGGCGAGTTCCGCAGCAACCTTCATGACCTGTTCTGTTCCTTTCGCGCATTCTGACACTCAGTGTTCCACCACGGGACGTGTCGTTTGCCGCGCAGTTCAGATGTTTGTGAAATGCACTTGGCTGCTGCGTCAGTAAGAAAAGCCGTGAAGTACTGCACAGCTTCATCGATGCCTAATCCGCATATGTCAGTCCAATTTAAGTGAGTAAGCTTCTGAAATTTTTCCCAGTTGGCCTTGTTTATCAGCCATTTGGGAACATGTGAAGGACATTCATATATTATTGGTGTACTCAAAACTAAAGGAAAATGGTCACTTCCATATGGAATATTTATGACTTTCCACTGAAGTAATGGTACAAGTGAAGGAGATGCGATACTGAAGTCTATGGAAGAGTAAGTTTTGTTGGCAAGGTTATAGTAAGTTGCCTCTTTCCTATTCAACAGACAAGCACCTGATGAAATGAAGAATTGTTCAATGAGACGACCTCGTGCATCACAGCGGGAGTCACCCCACAGACCATTATGTGCGTTCAGGTCCCCAAGGACCAGATAAGGCTCAGGTAGTTCGTGTATTAAGGACTGGAATTGAAGTTTTTCAAGACAATGGTGCGGAGGTATGTACAAAGAGCAGACAGTGAGAAGTTTGTTTAGAATAACTGCTCGGACAGCCACCGCCTCGAGGGAAGTTTGGAGGGGAAAATGTGTGCATGCTATACCTTGACTAACTATAACCGCTACACCACCGGATGGTGGCATAGAATCATCTCTATCCTTTCGGAAGATTACGTAGTTACGTAAAACGTTTGTGTTTGTTCGTTTTAAGTGTGTCTCTTGTACACACAGCACTCTTGGATTGTTTTCCTGGAGGAGTTCTTGTAAATCATCGAGGTTTCGAAGACGACCTCGGATGTTTCACTGTAATATTTCTGTCTGCATATTTAAACAAGACAGATGTTGCTGTGTGTACAAAGAGTATCCTGTGTTGGAGTGAGCTCAATAATTCAGGTGGCAGGACGGTCGTCTGGCCCCGTTATTGTTTTTTTTATTTTCTTGGCGCGCTCCAAGGAGCCGCGCCGCACGTTTGGTACCGAGGGTACCGTTGTATCCATTGCCTCCTCAGAGGCAGTGGGTGCCCGCACATGCGAGCTGGTGGTTCGGATTTTAGGCTTCGCCTGTTGAGGGGAGGCCTTGAGACTAGACGACCCTGGAGTCTCCAGCCTCAATTTGCTAGGAGGCGGAGTAGACTGAACTACTGCTGCCTTGGGCGCAGGCGCCACAGCAGACGGCTCGCTCTGCGCTGGCCGAAGGAGTGGCGAGGGCTGGTGCGGCGTTGCCCCCTGACGCGCCGCATCAGCATATGTAGCGCCGTAAAATGGCGACACTCTTAGTCTTGCTTCCTTGAAAGTGATATTTTCTTTAATTTTCAGTGTGATGATTTTTTTTCTTTTCTCCAAAATGAGCAAGACCGTGAGCATGCGGCATGATTTCCACCACAGTTCACACAGTGTGATGGTTCTTCGCAATTGTCAGAATTGTGGCCTGACACTCCACATTGTGCACAAGTTTGGAGACCACGACAGCTTTGTGAGCCGTGGCCATACTTCTGGCATTTCAAACAACGACGTGGGTTAGGTATGTATGGTCTGATCGAAGTCTTCGTATACCCTGTTTGAATACTTTCTGGCAGATTACTGGAAGCGAACGTGAGTATTAGGTGTTTCGTTGGTGTTACCTTGTTGTCTCTTCTAATGATGATCCTTTGTACATTGGTCACATTCTGACTTTTCCACACCTTCAGATGTTCCTCTTCGGTCAAGCCGAGCAAATCAGTATCAGATACTACTCCACGGGTTGTGTTCATAGATCTGTGTGGCATTACAGTGATGGGAGTGTCACAAAAAATGGAAAAATTCTGTAGCTTATCAAACTGTTCTTTTTCTCGAACTTCAAGGAGGAGGTCTTCGCTGGCCATTTTGGTAACTTTGTACCCGGCTCCAAGAGTTTCTGTGAGACATCTGGCTACTACAAAGGGGGATGCAGTTCTGGCTTGCTTGCTGCTTATCTCACTATGTATAACATGAAAATGGCGGAAGTTTTCATTTGATCGGTTGAAAAAGCCTAAGTCTTCGGTGCGTACGCGCTTTAAGGAGGTACGATTACTTAATAAGGGAAACGCTCTACGCATGCCAGTTTAATTTTCTTCAGAAGCGTTGGCGGCCACCTACCACGGAGCCCAACGAGGGGATGCCGCAAGTTTGCGGATGCTAAAACCTGCAGACGCCAGCCGTACAACGCTACTATAACCCAATGCGCCTAGACCAAGATAGGCTATGTGCACAGGTTTAACCCTAGCCGCCAGGAAGTTTGGAAGTAGACAGAAGAGAGTAGAAGACAGGAAAGATAAATAGTGAGAGATAAAGACGAAGATGTAGGGAGAGAGAGGTAGGAAAAGGCGACTGCCGATTTCCCCTGGGTGGGTCAGCCCAGGGGTGCCGTCTACGTGAAGCCGGGGACAAAGGGGTGTGTTGCCTCTGCCGGGGGGCCTTAAAGGTCCAATCACCCAGCGTCGGCTCAACCCCCAGGATATCCTTTTCCCCGGACACGGCAAAGCCACGCACGGCTAGGCGTGATAGGGAGTAAAAACTCTCCCGTTAGCTTGGGTCCGTGGTGTCGCTACACTCCAAACTCCTACTTCCGCAGGCGCCCCTGCGGGGAATACTTGATGTATGGGATGATGGTTAGTTTTCTGTCTAATATTAGGCCCAGAAATTTATGCTCTGTCTTCACAGACAGACGTTGACCTTGCAGGTCAATTTCGGGATTGGGATGAACGCCCCTCTTTCGGCAGAACAAGATGCAGGTACTCTTTTGCGCGTTCCGTTTAAAACCATTTTCATCTGCCCGTTGAGATACCTTGTTTAAACCTAGTTGAACCTGACGTTCACAAACTGAGAGATTGATGATAATGATGTGTGGCGCTTTATGATGCAAGGGCCAATTGATAGCCAAAGAGCGCCATATGAATAGACAAGAGATATGAACAATGACATATATTGTAAATGATGAGTGGCTGTAAAGGTGCCTTAAAATTTCTCGCACTAATGCGGGTGAAAACTTAAGTATTAAAATCATGACAGTGGTGTGAAATATGTGCAGTGTGATTTATGTCAAAAGGTCATGATAATAGGACTATGGCGGAGATGTAGTCACCACAGGTCCTGTTACAGATCACCTTGAAATATTCAGCGAAAACTGCGTACATCATTTATAAACATAAATACTGAGTGAATTTTAAAAATCGGATCCCTACCGATAAGCATCCCAGTGTGAAGTGGGAGCTGCTGTCGGTAGGGCTGTAAAAAGTGCTTTTTCCTTAGAGCGTCCATTACACTGGACGAGGATGTGGAGAATCATAAGTGGTTCTCCACATCTCGTACACAATAGGGTATCACTGGCAGACAGAATATATGAGTGTGTAGAGTATTTATGCCCTGTTCTTAGCCTTGTGAGTGTTACTTCTGTATGTCGCGATTTAGATAGGGGCGGCCAACGACCAAATTGTGGATTAATAACATGTAGTTTATCATTTGTGTGTCTATTCCAAAAGTTTTCCCAATAACTTCTGAGTTGTCGTTTCAGGAAAGGTTTCATGTCAAGTGCAGGGATTGGTATTGATTCATTAGCGGCATCGTTGCTGGCAGATGCAGCCAGCTGATCTGCCAAAACGTTTCCCTGTATCTCACGGTGCCAGGGCACCCAACAGACTACAACATGCTGTTTGGATGAGTAGACTGTGCATAAGAGTAAATAAAGAGACTCAAGAACTGGGTTTTTGTGTTTTGTAAGTGTTTTCAAGGCTTTCACCACTCTCAGAGAATCCGTGTAAATTACCACTTTTTGTAGTTTTATATGTGCAATGTGTTTAACAGCTGCAAGTATTGCGTATGCTTCTCCTGTAAAAATGCTTGCACCAGGATGCAGGACGCCAGTATCTGAGAAGGATGGGCCAATGGCTGCGTATGAAACAGAAGTGTTGGACTTTGAGGCATCTGTAAAGGACTCAGGGCATGTGTACTTTTGTTGTAGTTCTAGAAAGTATGTGCGAATATGTACAATGGGTGCGTGCTTTGTAATCTCTAAAAAGGACACATCACAATCTATCAATTGCCACCGCCATGGTGGCAGTTATGCTGCGGGAGCCATCAAACGATATTCGAGTGACAGACCAGTTTTCGCAGCAAGGCCCCTCACTCGAAGTGAATAGGGCTATCTTAAAGATGGCCGGTTTTCATACAAAACAGAAGTAGGCATGTCATCAATTGTGAAATGTGAAGGGTGGTCGTTGTCTGCCTTTTCTTTGAGATAATATAGAAAAGAGATATAACATCTCTGTAGGTGGAGTGACCATTCGTTTGATTCCACGCACAGGCTTTCAACGGGGCTGGTGTGAAAGGCACCCGTAGAGAGGCGGATGCCTAGGTGGTGAATAGGGTCAAGCATTTTGAAGGCGGTAGGTGTCGTAGACTGATATGTTATTGCTCCATAATCCAAGCGAGTGCGTACGAGGCTCCTGTACAAATTCATGAGACAATTCTTGTCACTACCCCACGTAGTGCGTGAAAGCACTTTCAGAACATTCATGGTTCTGATGCACTTGTTTTTTAGATACCTAATGTGTGGTACGAAGGTTAGCTTGGTGTTCAGAATTAAGCCTAAGAATTTGTATTAGGCATTAACAGACAGGCGTCGACCATGCAATTGAATGTCAGGGCCGGGGTGAGTGCCTCTCTTTCTAGAGAACAAGACACACGCGCTTTTTGGGGGGTTTAATCGGAATCCGTTTTCCTACGCCCATTGGGAGACCTTGTTCAAGCCAAGCTGAACCTGCCGCTCACAAACTGCTAGGTTACAAGACTTACATCCAAGCTGAACGTCATCGACATATGTACAGTAAAACATATTTCGTGGGATAACGAGGCGCAAAGAGTTCATTTTCACTATAAAAAGTGTACAACTCAATACCCCTTCTTGCGGCACTTCTGTTTCTTGAACAAATGTACGGGACAACACAGTGCCCACTCGAACACGGAATGTCCGATTAGACAGGGAACTTTCGATTATTTGCAACATTCTGCTCCGCACACCTTGGTGCGACAGGTCTCGGAGTATGCCAAAACGCCACGCTGTGTCATAGGCCTTCTCAATAATGAGGAACACTGACAAAAAGAATTGTTTATGAATGAAAGCATCACGAATTTCTGACTTGATACGGACAAGGTGGTCAGTAGTAGACTTAGCCTCTCGTAACCCGCACTGGTAAGGGTCAAGCAGTCTATTTGTTTCAAGAAAATGCATCAATCGTCTGTTCAGCATTTTTTCAAAAACCTTGCAAAGGCAACTTGTCAATGCTATGGGCCTGTAGCTTGTTGCTAAAGATGGGTCGTTGCCCTGCTTAAGAATTGGAATAATGGTAGCTTCTTTCCAGGTGGAAGAGATCTCACCGGAAAACCATACGGCATTATACAAGGAAAGGAGGGCTTTTTGGATTTCAGGAGGCAGACATTTGAGCATTTCGTATAATATACGATCAGAGCCTGGGGAAGTTTTGTTACAGCAGTTTAATGATGCTTGTAACTCAGCTATGACAAAAGGTTCAATGTATGCCTCATCGTTTGTGGATTTCAATTCTATTTTCTGTTTTTCTATTCTTGTTTTGTATCGTTGAAACACTGGACTGTATTGGGATGAGCTGGAGACCTGTTCAATATGTGCACCAAGGGAGTTCGCTTGGTCTTCCAAACCATTGCCTTGTGTGCTTACTAGAGAAAGAGGATGTTGTTCTCATCCTACTACCCTACTGACCATTTTCCAGACTCTTGCTTCATGTGTATGTGTATTGATACCCGATATAAGCCTCTGCCAGCTTTCCCTTCTGGCCTGTCGACGAATTCTCCTGCCTTGGGACTTGATATTTTCAAAATTGACAAGATTTTCAGCGGTTGGTGAGTCTCGAAGCAGTCTCCATGCTTTGTTTTGTTGTTTGCGAGCGTTTCGGCATTCGCTGTTTTACCAGGGGACTCGTCATTTTCTGCCCAGTCCATATGTTTGCGGAATGCACTTAGCTGCAGCTTCAATAACAAGAGCAGTAAAGTATTGTACAGCTGCATCTAAGCTAGAACCGCACATGTCAGTCCAAGTTAAGCTAGCAGCCTTGTAAAACTGGTCCCGATCGGCTTTTTCTATCAGCCATTTGGGAACCTGTGGAGGACTTTCATTTGTTACTGCTGAGCTCAGAACTACAGAATAGTGGTCACTTCCAAAAGGATTACTAATGACTTTCCAGTGAAGTAGTGAAAAAGCGATGGAGATACAATGCTTAGGTCGATTGACGAGTAGGTATGGTTAGCGAGGCTATAATAAGTTACCTCTTTCCTATTGAGGAGACACGCGCCAGAGGGGAAAAGAAACTGATCAATCAGACGACCTCGTGCATCGCAGCGCAAGTCACCCCACAGACTGCTATGTGCGTTAAAATCTCCAAGGAGGAGGTATGGTTCTGGAAGTTCATCAATTATAGCCTGGAATTCTTGTTTGCTAAGTTGGTGCTGAGAAGGTATATAAATAGAGAAAATTGTGACCAGTTTATTTAAGATAACGGCTCGGACTGCTACTGCCTCAGGAGACGTCGAAAGTGGTAAATGTGTATAGGCAGTTCCTGGATCCACAACAATGGCAACACCACCGGATGACGCAACTGCATTATTCCGATCCTTTCTAAACGTGGCGAAATGACGTAGAAAGTTTATGTGTTTCAGTTTCAGTTGTGTCTCTTGTACACACATCACTTTTGGTGTATATTTTTGTAAAAATTCTTGAATATCGTCGAGGTTTTTCAGCAGTCCTCTGACGTTCGACTGTAATATATGTGTCATTTTATTCTGTGTGGTGCTGTGTGTACAAAGGTGTTAACTTACGTTACAGGGTCCTTCGGAGGCCCTGTAATCTGTAGTCTTTCTTTTTTTGTGCGCTCCAAAGAGCTGCGCCTCTCCTTCGGCGTCTCAGGCGCCGGAGGAGTCGTACTTGTATCCATCGCCTCTTGTGAGGTGATGGATGGTGCCTGCTCGGCAGGCACTTTAACAAAACTTTCGGTCCTAACTGCGCTTGCAGTGGTCTGAGGTCCGGCAAACTGTGGATTCTGCTGGCCCTGTTTGTTAGGTGGCGGAGCAGTACTGGCTGCTCAAGCCAGGGGCGCTTGTGGCGCGCTCGCTGTCTCACTCTGTGTGACTTTTGCTCGCACGGAAAGATGCGGCGCGGCGCCCCGGCGCGTCACATCGGTAAAGGAGGGACTGGACTGATGAATGGAGAACCGTTGACGTGTTTCTTGAAAGGACAGATTGAACTTAACTTCAATCTCAAGGATTTGTTTTTCTTTCTTCCAGATTGGGCACGATCTCGAGTAGGCAGCATGGTCTCCTTCACAGTTCGCAGAACATGATGTGTTTGACCCCGCAGGGGCGCCTGCGCAAGTAGGCGTTTGGTGTGTAGCGACACCACGGACCCGAGCTAACGGGGGAGTTTCTACTCCCTCCCACGCCTAGCCGTGCGTGGCTTTGCCGTGTCCGGGGAAAAGGGGATCCTGGGGGTTGAGCCGACGCTGGGTGATTGGACCTTTAAGGCCCCCCGGCAGAGGCAACACACCCCTTTGGCCCCGGCTTCACGTAGACGGCACCCCTGGGCTGACCCACCCAGGGGAAATCGGCAGTCGCCTTTTCCTATCTCTCTCTGCCTACATCTTCGTCTTTATCTCTCGCTATCTATCTGTCCTGTCTTCTACTCTCTTCTATTTACTTCCAATTTTCCTGGCGGCGAGGGTTAACCTTGTGTGGTGGTCCTACCTTGGGTACACCATATTTGGTTATAGCGACGATGTACAGTTGGCATGGCAGGGCTTGCTCCATCACAACCTCTGCCGTGTCCCCTTGTTGGGCTCGGTGGTGGGTGACTGGCATTGTTGCCGAACAATGTACTCATTTAATGGGATCGTCCAACATTTTCGCAAATGATCGTCCCCCGAAGCGGGGGCGCACCGATGCAACCGCTGAAATCCTCCAGAAAAAGAAAGACACCTTCCCCAAGTATCACGTCATCCACTGTGAGAACACCGACAAAAAAGTCCGTAACATTTCACCTTTCCTAGTGTCAAGGTGTCTCACTGAGACCATCGGAAGCGGCTACAAAGCCACGAAGATGGCCAGTGGGGACCTGCTGGTTGAAGTTAAAGATAAGTCGCAATATCAAAAATTGACGAACCTTGTAGCGTTTGGGGACCAACCGATAACTGTCACCGCCCACAGAACAATGAATACGGTGAAGGGTGTCGTGTCAGACGATGACCTCATGGACCTTACTGATGATGAACTCCTGGCCGGCTGGAAGGATGAGAATGTTGTACAGGTACAACGAATAAAAATCAGACGAGACAACAGGGAAATACTCACTAGGCACATAATCGTCACCTTCAACTCTAGCACACTCCCAGACGAAATAGAAACAGGCTACTTGAAGTTGCACGTCAGACCATACATTCCGAACCCAAGGCGCTGCTTCAAGTGCCAAAGGTTTGGCCATGCATCACAGAGCTGCCGAGGGCAGCTTACTTGTGCTAAGTGCAGCGCTACGGGACACTCTGCTGATGACAACTGCAATGCTGAAGCTCACTGTGCAAATTGTGATGGTGACCACCCGGCGTACTCGAGATCCTGCACAGCTTGGAGACAAGAGAAGGAGGTCATCACTATCAAATATAAGGAAAACATAAGCTTCCGCGAAGCCAGACAGCGTCTCTCACCGTACCTTGCTAAAAAGTCATCATTCGCCGAAGTGGTGCAACGGGGGCCAGCACCACAACGGCATCAGGCGGCCGTCCAGGCCACGCGTAGTGCGCTGAGGCGACCGCCCCTCGCCCCCACGGTGGGAGCAGCCACGGCTGTCCTACCCTCCCCTAACGTGGCCACACTGGAGGCCTCTCCTAGACCTGGCACCAGCCGGGACAGCTCAGAGGCCAAAGAGGTCCTGCCGACCTCTTCTCTGGTGGGGTCAAAGGCCTCGTCTGCCAAGACGAAGCCAACACAACGCCATCATCGCTCGCTAGAGCAACTGTCCGACGTCTTGCACGAGGCGATGGACACTACTTCTGGCCCAGCGGTGCAGGCAGCGCCTAAGGAGCGGCGAGACACTCTCGACCGCTCCAAAAAAAGCAAAACCCCAATTACAGGGCCAGAAAAGGGCCCTGTAAAATAAGTGAACCTGCACCATTTTGGAACTCGCATTTTTTAGTTCTTTTAGAAGCAAGTCACCTCCATTCTACTATATCCTACTCACTTGTCCTTCGATTTTTAAACTTTTACATTTAACATGGCTTTTATAATTCATTGGAACTGTAGAGGGCTTTTAAACAATTTTGGTGACGTAAAGGAAATACTACACGACTTTTCTCCTGTAGCCTTGTGCCTTCAGGAAACCAACCTAGGTGATCGATATCAAAACATCCTAAAAGGCTTCACTGTTGTGCGGCGCGATCGTACGCAGGCAAGCCGACTGTCGGGCGGTGTGGCTGTTGTTGTTAAAGGTGGTATAGCAGTGAGAGAAATTCATATTAATAGTCATATAGAGGCCGCCGCCGTTACCATTGTAGCGCACAAAACCATCACCGTCTGTTCCCTCTACATTCCACCGCACACGCAATTCACCGTAAGCGATTTAGAATTAATTTTAGACCAACTACCCGAACCTTTTGTGATAGCAGGTGATTTTAATGCACATAACACGCTTTGGGGTAGTAAAACAGTTGACTCTAGAGGACAAACACTTGAAGATTTTATTTTAGCCAACGATGTTTGTCTTTTAAATTCTGGCGCTGCCACTTACTGCTCCCCAAGTTCAGGAGCTATGAGCTGCCTGGACCTTGCGCTATGCTCTCCAGCGCTGTTTACAGATTTTAAATGGAAGGTAATAGATAATCCATACGGTAGTGACCACATGCCTGCACTCATCAGTCTAACCACAGCACTTCCTACCATACCCTCCAGACCACCCCGCTGGCGACTTCATTTGGCAGACTGGGCTCTCTTTACCGATCAAGCCAGTCTGGATAAAGAGAGTCTAGATAATCTGAGCGTAGATGAAATGAATCAAAGGATTACAACGTGTATAATCGCGGCAGCAAAGAGAGCTATCCCTCAGTCTTCTGGTTGCTTAAAAAAGAATTTGAAGCCCTGGTGGACGCACGAATGTACAGAAGCCAAAAAACTCCAAAATAAAGCCTGGGGTATCTTCCGGAGGTACCCGACGTACGATAACCTCATCTCCTTCAAAAAGGCGAAAGCGAAAGCTAGATATGTTCGTAGGCAAGCCGAGAAAATCTCCTGGCAAAACTACGTTTCATCCATAAACAGCTCGGTCACATCCAAAAGAATGTGGGATCAGGTTCGCAAGTTTAATGGCAACTACGCTGCCTATACCATCCCCTTTCTTTCAACAACAGGTACTCAGACATCCCTACAGGAACAGGCAGACCTATTAGGGCTTCACTTTTACAACATATCTAGCTCAGCAAACTATTCAGAAACGTTCCTAAGGCACAAGCAATCTATAGAAAAACAAAAGCTTCCTACAGCAGGTTTCTTAGACTTGCCATACAATGCGCCTTTAACCATCCATGAACTGAACACAGTACTTTCCACAGGTAAAAAAACAGCGCCTGGTCCTGACACAATACACTATGCAATGCTCGCCCACCTGTCGCCAAAAACAGTCGAGGCCCTTCTGTTTTTCTTCAACGTTATTTGGCAAACTGGTCGAATGCCCACGGATTGGAAGAAGGCCATTATAATCCCATTCCTAAAAACGGGAAAAGATTCTACATTAGCAAACAGCTATAGGCCAATCGCACTTACAAGTTGTCTTGCAAAAACTTACGAGAGTGTCATTAACATCAGGCTTACGTACGTCCTCGAAACAGAAAACTCACTAGATATCCACCAATGTGGGTACAAAAAAGGTTGTTCAACAATTGACCACCTAGTTCGGCTGGAAAACACAATACGAGAAGCTTTCTTACACAAACAACACTGCCTAGCAGTCTTTTTTGATCTTCAAAAAGCCTACGACACCACTTGGAGGTATGGTATTTTACGAGACTTGGCGGATCTGGGAATCCGCGGCAGAATGCTTAACTGTCTCTCCGACTTCTTGTCCAACCGAACCTTCCAGGTCCGCCTTGGCGTGACACTCTCTCGTGTATTTACTCAAGAAAACGGTGTACCTCAGGGGTGCGTTCTGAGCACTACACTTTTTGTTGTGAAAATGAACTCTGTAAACAAAGTTATACCATCCACACTGATGCATTCTCTGTACGTTGATGACCTCCAGATTGCGTGCCGCGCGTCTAACATGGTGACATGTCAACGACAGACTCAAATCACGTTGAACAAACTAACACAATGGGCGGAGAAAAACGGCTTCTGTTTCTCCGGGGAAAAGACAGTTGCCGTAGTGTATTCTCAGAAAAGAGGCTTGCAGCCGGACCCAATTCTTGAACTGAATGCAACAGTCCTACCAGTTAAACAAGAGCACAAGTTTCTAGGAGTCATATTTGACAAGAAACTTAACTTTCTATCACACATTACCAGTCTAAAAATTAAAGCGACTAGGGCACTCAATGTCCTCAAAGTTCTGTCGCGGAAGCGGTGGGGCGCTGACCGTAAGTGCCTTCTGCACATATATCGTTCATTGGTGCGCAGCAAATTAGATTATGGAAGTGTAGTTTACGGTTCAGCGAGACAATCCTACCTCAAGAGACTCGACCCCGTACATAACAAAGGGATACGCTTGGCAACCGGTGCATACCGGACCTCGCCGCTTCCCAGCTTGTACTCCGAGAGTAACGAACCGGCACTGGACAGCAGACGAACGCAGCTAATGCTTACATATGTCCTAAGAGTTCGCTCATCGCCAAACCATATATGCTACAACATTATCACACACTGTGACAAACGACTCCATTACACAAACAAACCAAACGCAATAAGGCCACTTATACTCAGATTCGAAGAAAAATGTCGCGAGTGTAACGTCCCTACAGATGCCCTTTCTGTTACCAAAAGGCCAAGAAGGCTGCCTCCCTGGAAAAACTTTACGCAATTTCTTGACCTCTCATTGACACATCTCAAAAAACAAGGTACACCACGTGAACACATATTGCAAGAATTTCGCATCGTTCAAGAAAGGTACAGCACATACAAAGAATTTTACACTGATGGCTCCAAAACGGCTAGTTATGTCAGTAGCAGTGTAGTCCAAGGTGCGTGGGAAGAAACAGTCAGATTACCACGGTTTGTTTCAGTTTTTACTGCTGAATGTTATGCCTTGTGGATGGCAGTAAAAAGAATTGAAAGTGCTAGATACAAGAAAGCAATACTTTTTACGGATTCCTTGAGTGCATTGAAGGCCCTCCATATACGCTCTCAATACGAACCCTTCATCGGCGACATTTTAAGCGTATTATCGCGTCTAAGTGAAGGACAAAATATCCGGTTCTGCTGGGTCCCAAGTCACGTCGGGATACCCGGAAATGAAAGGGCAGATCAGTGCGCAGCAGCAGCAAAGAACTTAAGTATCTCGCAAGTAAATGTTCCCGTTAGGGATAGTATCCGCGCAATCCGTACAGCGCTAACATCTAAATGGCAACGGGAATGGAATATGACAGGCAACAACAAACTTCAACTAATCAAGCCATTCCTAAATGAATGGAAGTCATGTTACCACCAAGAACGTTTTATCGAAGTAATCCTGTGCCGTCTTCGAATTGGTCACACGCACATCACTCATAATTACTTGTTAAAACAAGAAAAACAGCCAACATGTGATAAATGCGATGAACCTCTGACAGTGTTGCACATCTTGCTTACATGCGCACATTTGGAAGCACATCGAAGAAAACATTTTTACACCTTGTACAAGTTACGCATTCCACGTCACCCCATGTTCCTTCTAGGAGATGACGCGCTGATACCCCTAACTGACGTTGTCAACTTCCTGGATGACACCAAATTTCTAAATAAGTTATAAGAAGCACGCCATCGTATTTGTACGGTACAGATCTGCAAGATTCACGAACCTGTGTGGCCACAGCACGGCCTCTTGCGAGAGGTCAGTGCTGTGACAGCTTCTTTTGAACACAGCACTTACCTCCTGGTCCTTGCGCACAAGGACACAGGTGAGGCGGGAGTGCTGGAGCGATCCCCTCACATTTTTTGACAAAATCACCTCACGCACATACCATACCCATTGACCACGCCATGTACCATGTCCATAATTTTAAAAGTATACACATTACGCGATTGGTTTTAGGTCTCTATACAGCCGCACAACATTATTCATTTTATTCCATTAGTCATCGTCAACCGCGCATTCATAGTCATGACCATTGTAAAGGAAAAATCACCTGGACGACGAAGCACATTTTCCCCTGACTGACGGATTTACTCCCTCAGAGAAAATAGTTTTTCAATCAGACTTTCACAGCACAATGTATGCCGAGCTAACTAGTGACGTTTTCTTTTGCTCTTTTTTCTCTCCTTTTTTTCACCATGTGGCTGGCGCAGCATAGCCTTAGTTGCTTTTGCGCCACTAAACCCAACATAACTAACTAACATGATGTGTTTGAATTACAGGTATCTGATGCGTATTCGTTAGATGCACATTTTGGCAACTATTACACCCTCTGCAACTTTGTGACCCATGTCCAAAGCAGTGGCACTTGAAACATCTGCGAGGGTTTGGCACGTAGGGCCTGACACGGAGCTTGCAATAGCCAGTTTCAATTGAATAGAGTAAGTCACTGGTACCAAAGGTGAAGATTATGTGTTCCATGGGTGTTTCCTTTTTGTCTCGTCTTATAATTATTCTTTGGACTTTGACTACAGTCTGGTCTTGCCAGCCTTCTAATAATTTACTCTCGGACAGTTAAAGCAGGTCGTCTTCAGAGACCACGCCGCGCACTGTATTCATTGACCTTTGTGGGCCCACTGAAACTGGTACATCCCCACACGCTATCAGTTTAGGTTAGTTGTCGTATTGGAGCTTGTCGCGGACCTCCAAAAGGAGGTCGCCGCTTCCCAACTTCGTTACATGGTATCCTGGGCCGATTGCTTCGGTGAGTGTTTTCGAGACAAGAAAAGGTGAAATAGCTCGAACTGTTTTGTTCACTTTTTGGCTATGGACGACATGAAACTTGGTAAAAGAGTGCTTTGGTTTGAAAAAAAAACCACTCACCACCTTTTGGGGCAGCGATCAGAGAGAGGGGGGGAAAGGTTGGCCATGGAGATTGTGTACCGTTCGGCGGCGATGGTGGCCACCTACCACCGAGCCGAACAGGGGGACGCTACAAGGTTGAATAGTGAACACTTGGAGACGCCAGCCATGCATCTCCGCTATAACCGAATATAACTACCCAAGGTTGGGTAACTACACAAGGTTACCCTCGCCGCCAGAAAATTTGGAAGTAAACGGAAAAGAGAAGTCGACAGGACAGATAAAAAGTGAGAGATAAAGTTGAAGATATAGGTAGAGAGAAATCGGAAAAGGCGACTGCCAATTTCCCCTGGGTGGGTCAGCGCAGGGGTGCCGTCTAGGTGAAGCCGGGGCCAAAAGGGTGTGTTGCCTCTGCCGGGGGGCCTTAAAGGTTCAATCACCCAGCGCCAGCTCAACCCCCAGGATCCCCTTTCCCTCGAACACGGCAAAGCCAAGCACTGCTAGGCATGAGAAAGAGTCAAAACTCCCCTGTTATCTCGGGTCCGTGGTGTCGCTACACACCTAACGACTACTTGCGCAGGCGCTCCTGCGGGGAGGAAAATAAATAAATAAATAACTGTAGTTTTTGGTTCAGTAAGTATTACGGCTTCGTAGTGCTAGCCACCACCCGATCTAAAGGGTACAGCCATATCCATCCATCCATCCATCCATCCATCCATCCATCCATCCATCCATCCATCCTTCACAGCACAGCATGGGATAATCTCCGGGGGCTCCAATTCAAATCGATGCACAGAAGCAATCAAATACAGGGTAAAAGATGACAAGAGGGTTGTAGTAGCAGCGTTCCCAGAACGCAAGCTGGAAGCAGTCATGAGGCAAGCGAGCGCAATACTCTAAACTACAGCTAATAGACAAAACCTCGTGATAATTTCAGGCTGTTTAATTGATGTCCTAAATGGAGACACAGCAGGACTAGCAACCGCACTGGCGAAAGGGGTCGATGACGTGTGCGCCACTTCTCCTCCGGTACAGGTAGTGATAGGCACGATACCGGAGGTACCGGTGCGTGACAGGAACCTGCAAAGTTCGGTTGTCAACGCAAACTAAGAAATATGGCAGATGAGTCGAGAGAAAAGCTTTGAAGTGGTGGAAATAAATGGAGAGGTGCATAGGTGGGATGGTTTGCAATGAGACAGAATTCACTTCGATGGGCGGCTAGGTCATGAGATAGGTTGGCGACTTGCATGACGCGCAGTAGCTTTTTTGGGGGGCACGCGGGCCCTTCGGTATGCAGAATAGCTAGTAAAAAGGAAAACAACCAGAGAGACTCTTTGACATGTGGTATGGACAGAAACGATTCCAAAGTGGCACCAGTATCTAAGATAGGTAGAGGCCGGTGCAGAAATAGACGTAGCCACGAGCGCCGGGCCAATTCATACATAGGGTATATTAACATGCAGGGTGGCAGGAACAGGCTGAAGTGGGAAGAGATAGAAAAACAAGTAAGAGAGGAGAGGCCGATAGTATACGGTTTTGTAGAAACACATCCTGAGAACATGGAACAACCTCCTATTAATCTGGACTACGCGTGGGAATGTTGTAATAGTAGAACAGAAGGCAGCAGAAAAAGGGGTGGTATTGGGGCATTAATTCATAAAAGCACAGACTGGCAAAGAATCAAGCAGGAGTGCGAGGAACAATTATGGCTAAAATGGAAAGTTGCAGAGCAAACGACACTCCTTCGTTTCGTGTACTTGTGGACGGGAGCAAAAGCCAGAAAGGAAAACCAGGCAATGGTAGAGTGTATATCAAAGGACATTGAAGAGTTAGGAGGAGAGTGCGAGATAATTATACTAGGAGATATGAATGCGCACATAGGCTGGGTATACCGACCCGGCAGGCAAAATGATCAGGGAAATGTGTGAAAGGCATCATTTGATAATTTTCAACAGTACCCATAAGTGTGAAGGACAAATAATATGGGAAGTAGGAAGGCTCCAGTCGACGATAGATTACGCACTGATGTCACATAGGATGTATGATAAGCTCAAGAGAATGCACATAAATAATAGTTACTCCAGAAGTTTGGATAGTGATCACAAACGTATCAAGCTAAGTTTTGGAAGAGCAGTGAAAGTGGGAACGAGATAAGATGAGCAAATACAGGAAAATTTTTATTCAGAAAGGCCAATAAAAATAGGTACTAAACAAATTGAGAACGTAACCACAGAGGATAATGAAACAGTGTAGATATACATAAATTAATTAGACTGTTTGAGCTAGAGCTAGATAAGGCACGTGACAAGTCACCCCTGAAAAGAAGACACAAGCCTAAGAGTTGGTGGGACGAGAAAATTAACAGAGCCATAGCTAAACGTCAGGAAGCTTCTAGAAAACACAGACATGCTAAGCAGCGCAGTGAACCGACAGATTATGTTGAAAGAAAATTGGACATCTTTCTAAGCTGAAGAAGAGATGCATCCCTTCTGATCAATGAAAAGATTTGAAGAAAGGGAGCTCAGTGGCTGGCAGAAGTACACAAAAAAGATAGAAAGGCAACTGCAAAATTTTGGAACCATCTATACTCCCCAAGAGATTAGACGAGCCTAGAGCAGCGGTTCATAAGTACAGCTCAAAATGCTAGGCAAGAAGGGGACAAAGCTATTGAATATATAAGAAGAAGGGTGACAGAAAAGTTTTAAAAAAGAAGTGCTTCATGCACCACAGTAGACAAGGATGAATCAAGTGGTGCAATGGCCCCATTTTCACGAGAGGGGGAAAGGGCTGAGAGAAGGGTTCCTAGTAGTACATCGACAGGCCCAGATTGCATTCCAATTATGCTGATTAAGACATTCGGTGCGAAGTCTAAGCAGGCTTTGAAAGAGGCAGTGAGCAAAATAATAATCGATGGTGAAGTCCCCGATGAATGGAAACTTAGCAGGATATGCATGATCTATAAAAGAAAGGGGGACAAAGCTGACATAAACAACTGCCGTCCTATAACAGTGACATCAGTGGTTTACAGGCTGGCGATGCATTTATAAAGGAAAGACTGCAGGCATAGATAGAGGATGAGGGTGTGCTGGGGGAACTGCAGAATGGGTGTCGGGAACACAAGAGATTGGAAGACAATCTGTTCTCACTGAAGCACTGCATCGAAATAGCAGAAAAGGAACACAGGCCCCTGTGGCTAGCTTTCTTGGATATCAAAGGAGCATAAGATGCGTGTTTTAAGAGAAATTGTGGGAAATACTGGACACACTAGGCATAGAAGATGAAGTCACTAATCTTTTGAAAGAGATCTCTAAAGGTAAAAAGGTGGTTATAAAGTGGGAAAAATAGGTATCCAAGCCTGCAGAGGTAAAACAGGGGCTTAGGCAGGGGTGACCTATGTCACTGTGGGCAACTGTGGGCGCAGGTTAGCCAGATGGGAACAGAGGATGCTCGAGGACAACAAGGGACTTTTATATACATGAAGACAAATAAGGAAATACACACTACATAAACTCACACATTGTACACGCGTTCACGGTCCTGCGCGGAAGAGAAGTGAATGTTCTTGTTCGTCCATTCATGTTCTACTCTTGGAGCGTGAACGTTGCGCTTGACCCTGAGCTCTTTCGTAGTCAGGAGGCGGTGTGCCTTGTGCTTGCGGAGTCCGTACCGAAGCGGGGCCCGGCCTAGAACATAACCGCCAGGGGCATCCCAGTACGGTGGTAAACGCCAGGGCTTGCCTGTACACCACCGAGAACAGCGTACCGCCTGTCTGCTGCGAACGGACCTGGGACGGCGTCTTGCTCCGAGACCAGAACAGCGGCTGGCCGTGAAGAACGTTGCTTTGGACCAACCCGTGGGTGAGGTGGGGTGATGCCCAGTCCAGGACGCACCCGAGGACTTCAACGCCGAGACAAGGCCCGGACACGGAGAGTCAGAACGAGCAGTCGGGGCGTGGCCCGAACTTGTCCTTGCACTCTGCTCTCTTGGGTTAGCCGAGCTTTCTCCGTGGCTCGGGAGCTTTTCACGAAGTACGCGCATGAGAACGCGCATAGGCGAGCTCATAGTTTCACCACTATCACCATCATGATGATTCCCACGCACCCTGAAATACTAAATCGGCCCCGCACACCGATCACAAATAAATCGGCCCCGCACACCGATTTTCTACGTCAAAGCATGACACACACTCTCCAGGGCACCATTTTTCACCACAGTCACTTTTATTATTCATGTTGTACCTACAAGAATTAGAGGCCAAATTCGAGGGAAGTGGACTGGGCTTCAACCTCTCTTTCGTTAAACAAGAAAAACTCATTGATCAGGCTTTACCAGCATTGATGTACGCAGATGATATAGTGCTAATGTCCGACAACAAGGAAGATTTTTAGAGATTGATGAACATCTGCGGTAATGAGGGAGATAGGTTAGATTTCAGATTCGATAAGCAAAAATCTGCTGTCATGATTTTTACTGACAACGAAGGTAGTGAGCTTAGAATACAGGTCACGCTAGAGATAACAGATAGGTACAAATATCTGGGCGTATGGATAAGCAATGGGGCCGAGTACCTAAGGGAACACGAAATATACGTGTCAACTAAAGGTAACAGGAATGCAGCGGTGATGAAAAATAGGGCACTGTGGAATTACAATACGTATGATGTTGTGAGTAGACTATTAAAAGGGGTCATGGTTCCTGGTCTGACATTCGGCAATGCAGTCTTGTGTATGAGATCATAAGTTCAAGCAAGATTAGGAATTAAGCAACGTGGAATAGGTAGGCTTGCCTTAAAAGCTCATGGGAATACACCAAATCAGGAAGTACACGGTGATTTGAGATAGACATCGTTGTAGGGCAGAGAAGCTAGCAGCAAAACAAAAGTTGAGAAGCGATTGAGAGAAATGGGGGAGGAGCGTTGGGCTAGGAAGGTATTCAGCTACTTACACATGAAGAATGTCGATACAAAATGGCGGAAGCAAACCAGAAAATTGACTGGTAAATACTTACAAAACAACAGGGGGTCATACCAAAAAGAATCTTCAATTAAGAAGAAGGTGAAGGAAGCTGAGAACAATATGTGGAGAATGGGCGTGATTAAGAAGTCCGCACAAGAGATCTATCGAACTTTTAAGCAGGAAATTGCCAAGGAAAAGATCAGTGATAAAACTCGGGGTAGTTCTCTACGGTTTGAAGCCAGGACGGGAGTATTGAGAACCAAGACATATCGCGCCAAATACGAAGGGGTAGACACAACATGCAGTGCATGTGGAGAAGAGGAGGAAACTGCCGAACACTTGAACGTTCTGTAAAGGGCTTCACCCTATAGTTCAGGATGATGGCGCAGAGTTTTTCAAAGCACTGGGGTATATGAACAGAAGGGCAAAATAGACTTTAAGCGGGTGAAATTTACTAGAAGGAGGTTATCTGATTTGTGGCTAAAGTCAAGGCACGAGCGAAAAAAGCTCTAGCGAAAAAAACTTGCAGGTCACACCTGCCAAGAAGCTTCGACTTCTCAGTCAGAAGAATCGGCGTGCTCGTGCTGGGCACGAGCACCTTACTGCCAGCCTTAATGACATGAGGGCACAATGTGCAAGCATAAAAGCTGAAGTGCTTGAGGAAAACATATCTCGCTTGCCGCTTAGACAGCAAGAAAGTGTGCGCCAATGCTTCGTGGAATAAAAAAGGGCCAGCAGAACAGGAATGATTTACAGTCAGGAATAAATTCTTGAATGCATCGTGATGAAGATGAAAAGTCCTTGACTATCACCCCATTAGTAAGCATAACATATTAGTACTGCCATGCAAGACAACATTGCAGATATATACAAAGGCGTACAGGTCATCCTTCGGATTCAATATCAGATCAATGGACATACTAAAAAAGAAAACCAGCACTATGTCTTCATTCCAGAGGCATGGAGGCCTGCTTGTTGACGAGCTGAAACTATCGGAACACTTCAATGTAACATCATCAGGCCACATACAAGGATTTGTGGACCTTGGGACGTTCACGGGACCTGAGCACAAATACCAGGCTTGCGATAATGGCATGGTAATCATGTTCGTCCCCTTTACAGAAATATGAAGTCAAATAGTAGGAGTTTCCGCCACGAAAGGCAACTTAAAAGGAGATCTGCTTTTCAAAATAATAATTAAAGCTGTGATATTGTCTGAAAAGGCTGGCTTGTTTGTGGACCACAATTAATGCGACGAAGCCACGTAAACCGAAAGATGTGGCGGTTGGCTGGTGTGTGTGGTTCGCCAAAAAAGTTGTGTGCAAGACGGAGCATCTTGTGGACAGCAAAAGAGCCTTGCATTTTGTGTCAGACTTTCCGCACCTCATCAAATGCCTTAGAAACGGGCTGCTCAAAGCTGGCTTCGCAACACCAGATAGGCATGTAAGTCAAACGTTTTGGGCTCTTAAAATTGCAACCATACCTTGCAAGACTCACACGGTTCGCTTGTAGTTGACTATGTAGGTGTGGATTCGGGCTGTGTGCGAAGCATTTATACGTGATTGCAACGTGTGGAAACTCAAGGTGATGCCCGGTTTAACCGAGGCTTACCTAGGTCCAAACTCTTTTGAAAAGATGAGGGTTTGTTTTACCTTTCAACTGTTCAGAACGTCTGTTTTAAGAAGAATGACATTCTATAAAGCAGACATTGAAAAAGTATGTAACAGCATCACTGCAACTCAGAAGTTCTTTGCTGTTGTGTTTACTCACAACTAAAATGAGCCCCACAACAATTAGATTTTCTGAATTTTTTTGCAGGAACATCAACAAGGTCATCACTGCCATGACTTCAAGATTTACTGCTGAGACACTAAGACCAGGCTAAACAGCTGTAGCCACGCTAGTCAGTTTTCATGAGTACATCAACAAGTAGGGGGCATATGGAGAGGCATTTCTCAGCAACTCAACAGCTACAGGTCTCCGGGTTACAATCTCAAGCACGCAGTCTCTGCTTGAATACCTGAACAAGTCAGTCGACTATAAGTACCTAATAACCACGAGGCTGAGCACCGATCCTTTGGAAACTTTTTCAGAATTGTTCGCCAGTCTAGCGGTTGTAATGCCCATCTCTCTCCAGAACAATTTGTTGGAACAGTAAACTTGCTTTCATTTTACTGGACAACAAAGCCATCACATTCGCCTAAATCACGTTGGCGAGGAACCATTTGGGCAGCGCCGCAGATGGTCCAAATAGGAAAAGGTGTACCAGGACATTCCTCGCCCTCCCGTGATGGAGGAGTACAACCACAACATAGGCGAGGTGGACATGTCAGACAGAATGCTAAGCCTGTGACCCACGACACGTCGTACGGAAACGTGGACTCTCAGGACCATGATTTTTATTTGTGACCTTGCAGGTGAAAACTCTTGGCTGCGGTACAAAGAAGCCTCTGCTCTTCTTGGTGTGGCAAAGAAAAACAACCTTGGACTGCTCGAGTTCAAGATGTCACTTGCACATCTGTTGCCAAAAGACAGGTGTGGTGAAGAATCTGGAGATGATGAGCCTCCACGCAAGGTGATAAAAGCTAAGGTTGTGTCCGTGCTCCTCGAACCGAAAAAAACAACTAAAGCAGAACACATGGCAGAACATGTGAACCAGGGATCGTCATCGAGGTGCCGAAACCCCGGATGTTCGCAGCGAACAAAGTTTCTATGCACAACATGTAACATCTTTCTTTGTATTACAACCACGTGGAACTGCTACAAGCAATTTCACGCGAAATGATGGCGCTTTTGGTAGAAGCACTAAGTTTCTGTAAAAAGTGAGTTTTGACACTTTCTTATGCGCTCAGACCGAGTGTGCATTATAATGCACACCCTGGTGTGTGAAATCTGTTCGTGCTAAAGTTGCAATAATTTTCTGAGGCAATAAAGTATATGTAGACATTCTGAAAATGTGTTTTGATTTCACCTGCGTGGCGAAAAATTCATTCGGGTCTAAGAATGATATATATATATATATATATATATATATATAATTGAAAGTAATAATTTAATGGACCAGTTATTCTTAGTGAAGGTGTGGTATATGGCACAACGGGAGTGTTGTCATCAAGAAATATATTTATTTTCCAACACTTTCGGGAGGGGCCTTCCCCTCGTCCGGAGATATGTTACACTAACATCTACGTTCAAACTTCGTTGCTGCCGCGTCATCTTTCAAGGCGCGAGGGACACCACAGCAACGAAGTTTGAACGTCTATGTTAGTATAACTCATCCCCTGACGAAAGGAGGACAGCTCTTGAAACTGTTGTGAAATAAATATCTTTATTCTTGTTGACAACACTCCCGTTGTACCATATACCACACCTTTACGTAGAATAACTGGCCCATTAAACTATTACTCCCAATATATATATATATATATATATATATATATATATATATATATATATATATATGTATATATACTTAAGCATATGTGCTTTCACATAACAACTTGTTTATTCAGCCCACGTTTCGATGGACTGCGCTACGCGGCAAAGCGATAGAGAGTG
Organism: Rhipicephalus microplus; assembly: GCF_013339725.1. Taxonomy (NCBI): domain Eukaryota; kingdom Metazoa; phylum Arthropoda; class Arachnida; order Ixodida; family Ixodidae; genus Rhipicephalus; species Rhipicephalus microplus. The sequence goes on from NC_051174.1 coordinate 53,506,107, forward strand.
AAAGAGCGGGTGATTAGCCACCCCGCGAGTGCTCCGATGACGCCGCTGCCGCGTAGCCTCCGCAGTCACCCCTGAGGAAGGAACCATGTCGGTTACAAAACGTTGGGTTCCTTCAAAACTTTTCGTTGAAGTCTAAATCATCTCCCAACCCCAGCATTTATTTTACTTACTCCTGCTCCAACACTTAATTAAGTTTTCTTGATGTACTTATTCGAAAGAACGATGGTGCGTTGGTAACTAGAGTATAATGAAAACCTACGTAGAGGCAACAATACCTGCGCTTGAAAAGCTGCCACCCGCGACCCTGAAAGACCAGCATTTTTTGTTCCCAAGCACACAGATTTCGACGTATGTGTTACCGCACCGAAGACTTCCACAAAAACAGCACACATATGCGCGATGTACACCTTCATCAAGATTACCCGTCAGCTATCATTGGTGTCGCCATGAAAAAAGCGGAAAATCTGAACCGCCAGACTCTTCTACATAAACAAAAAGATGCCAACCAGCTCCATAGCAAAAGTTTGCTATTAACTTTCAAGAGCAAACTCCCTAACATAAACAAGGTCCTAGGAAAACACCTTGACAAGTTGGAACAGAGCGTGCGACTATCCAAAATTTTTTTTCTCCTTCTTGTGTGGTATACAAGTGGCCGAAAAGTATAACAGATTATTTGATAAATTCAAAAATAGGCATGTAACCTCAAACAGAGTGTTGCCCTTGCGAAAATAGCAGATGCAAAGTATGCGAACACATGCAGGCAACGACACGGGCGGAAAGCACCCACTCAGATTTTAAGCACATGAATGGAGGTGCGCAGGACTGTGACTCAAATAACGTCATATACGTTCTGGAATGTGGGGTGTGTAACATACAATACGTGGGCCAGACAGACACGCTGTCTAGAATTAGATTCAACAACCGACGGGCACATGTATGTTTCCTGCCAGGCCTCCCACTTTCAAAACACAGTACATTAAAAGACCACAGCTTTGATGACATCAGAGTTACACTAATAGAAGCAATTTTCGAAAAATCAGAAAGCGGGAACAACGGGAATCTTACTTTATCTACAAATTCAACAGGATAAAAACAGAATAAATGAACACCCAGGCACTCTGTCAGCGTTAGAATTACTAAATGTCGCAAATGCCCCTCTTTAATCAGTACTCTGCCCCTAGCCTCCCATTACAACATTATTATTACCCCCTAAAATATCTTTTAGCCTACACATCTGACAATAAATATATGGTTTGACATTTCAAGCACAGCCGAAACGCACAAATAAGTGGTCTTGGATGTCGTACAAGTTCCACCTTTTATTCTTCTTTTTTTTCTTTTTGCTTTTTTTCGTTTTTCTTGCCTTTTTTATTCTTTCCCTTCACTGAGAGGAGCGAATGCATGTAATGAATATTAATAGTGGAGCCACAATCACCGGCTTTTTCTTATCTTCCAACGCCACCAACATGCAGTGAAAGCGCTTAAACTCCCCACCGATTTGTGGTAAACTTGAAAAGAGGACAAGCTGCCAGCGGATTGCACCGGAGGGTGAAATGAAGAAACGGTGGCCAAAATGTCCACTTGGGGCAAGGGTGGGTGCTCGGGAGGTACTGCTGACAAAGATGGCATATCTCGCTTACGTTCGCCTTTGTTGAGTTCCTGTTCCTTCACAATTCCGCCATGCCACTCTTGCTTCCCGGGAACGTTTCTTCCTCCCCTTTTCACTTTTTTTCTTTTTGACTTCTCTTTTTTTTGTTATTGTTATTAATTTTCTTCTGTTACCTTCCCTCCTTTCTTGAGAAGGTATAAGAAGGCACGAAAATGTGTAAATAGTATTGCCACGTTCTTCTTCTAAAGTTTTGTTACTGCCCCAATACACTACATAATTCTCAGCGCAAACCGCGCCTGCAGCCTTCGAGAAGCCTCAGGAGTGTAGGAGATGATTTCGATAAGATTACACTCACTCCGTGAACTGTACAGATTATTCTGGAGCCTACGTTATCGCTAGCGATAACGCTAGAACATTCTACGGCAAGCGTATATATGCCGACGCGCTTCGCCGCTTGTCAGTTTAATGACGACTGACGATTCGTTCACCGCTATCAGTTCAGCTCTGTTACTGTGATCCGACTTTCCGTTTAACGAGCACAAGTTCACCGAAATAAACAGTTTAACCTTCATCCTACCATGTGTTTCTTTGTCGACGTCATGACCCTGTGAAATCTGGTGGAGGTGCAGCTTCTTTGATGTTCCGGACGCCTTCTTCAAGCCGCGAGCCCAGCCCAAGCGGCAAGGATGACACGGACGCCAACCCTCAACAGCGCAGAATCCGCAGGCCGAGGAGACTACAACCAGAGTAAGGCTCCTTCCTGCAGCCGCCAGGCACAGCCGGATCTCGACATCAACTACAGCAATCATGGCAACCCCCGTGCAGCCTGCCCCAGTCATTCTCCGGCTGCCCAATGAACCCGCAACGTTCCATGAATCGTCAGGTGAGGAGCCGCAAAGCTGGATTGGAATATACGACCGAGTCGCCGCCTTGAACTGCTGGTACCCGAAGAAAAAATTACACCGCGCCTATTTCTACTTAGAAGACCCGAGAAGACGTGGTATGTAAACCTCGAATGCACACTACAAACATGGGAACTCTTTCAGACGACGTCCCTGCGCATGTTCACGAGCGTCATCCGCAAGGTGACGGTTTCCACATTGATGGAGACAAGGGGTGCAACTTGCTCATGAAAGCGTAACCCTCTTCGTCGAAGAGATGACCCGGCTCTTTCGACACGCTGACTCCAACAAGGCTGAGGAAAAGAAGCTCCGGTTCCTCTTGCGCGGAGTCAAGCAGGAGCTGTTTGCGGGACTTGTCCGGAACCCGCCCAAGACTGTCAGCGAATTGCTTGCCGAGGCCACAACTATAGAAAAGGCGCTTGAGATGCGCACAACGCAATAAAACCGCAGTGCCTCATTGAACTGCGCTGATGCCTTTAGTGCCGACGACTTGCGTGAGACAATTCGAGCGATCGTACGGAAGGAGCTGCGCTAGTTGTTGCCTCTAACGCAGCCTCAAGCCAATTCAATCGCCGACATTGTCCGCGAAGAAGTTCGGCAGTCGCTTGGAATTGGAAAATCACCACAGCCTGAACCGGACGCAATGAGCTACGCCACTGCAGTGCAGCGCAACGCTCCTCCACGCCCTCACAAGGACACAGCCCCTCCCCAGTTTTTCCGCCAGGCACCGCCGCCACCACCGTCGACGCCATACCCCCCGCCGGCCAGCCAGCGCTACGCTTCAAGGAAGACTGACGTCTGGCGCACCCCTGACCACCACCCACTGTGCTATCACTGCGGCAAGGCCGGGCACACTTATCGCCGTTGCCAGTACCGACAGATAGAACTGCGTGGCTTCGCCGTCAATGCACCACGTCCACAGCCAGAGGAAATGCTACGTGACATCACCAACTACCTGACAGGAACTCAGTGGACATCATGAAATCCGTCCTGTTCGCCGTCGCCCAGTCGCTGCATGTCACCGCACCACCGGAAGTACTCTGGCCCGACGCGGGGTTGGTCTCCTAGCCTGCATCCGGAAAACTAAGGGCAGCTATCGATGGAGGTGCGGTTGCTGTGCGATGAACTACCGAAGATCCGCAATATAGAAACAGTGGAACAAGCCGACGCAGCCGTGACCCGACGCCACACCCTAACTGTAACGTGAGACGGCGAGCTAGCGACCTCAACGTTCTTATCTATGGCCACAAGGTGATCGCTCTAGTTGATACTGAAGCAGACTATTCCGTCATCAGTGGGCCGTTCGCCGCGAAGTTAAAGAAAGTAATGAAAGTTTGGGAAGGCTCCGAAAGCCGCACAGCTAGAGGTCATCTCGTAACGCCTGCAGAAATATGCACAGCTAGAGTCACCATTAACGGCCGTATTTATCCTGCAGACTTCGTAGTCCTACAGCGTTGCTCGAGAGATGTCATCCTTAGCATGGACTTCTTATGCCTCCATGGTGCTGTCATCAACCTAAGAACAAAGCCGATAATGTTATCCACAGAAGAAGCACTACCGCCGCGCACGCCGTTAGGAAACCATGCCTTGAATATGCTGGAAAAATAAGTCACCATTGTGCCTCGCTCCAGCGTCAATATTTAGGTAGGCGCTCCTAAATCACCTACTTGGAAGGCGTCGTTCAAGGCAGTCAGCAGCTATTCGTCAGCCGCAATATTTGCGTCGCAAGAGGAATTGCGGATCTGCGGGGAGGCAAAGCATTGGTTATGCTGACAAAGTAATGGTTATGCTGACAAACACGTGAACAAGGGAAAGAGAGTCACATACATTGAAGAAATTGTGGAAGCAACCAAGAGATAGAGAGAAGACGATGTTTATAACACCGGACGGCCTCTTGGAGTTTAGGGTGTGCTCTTTGATCTTTGCTCAGCACCTGCAACTTTTCATTGCGTTATGAATACAGTACTGGCAGGACTGAAGTGGCATACTTGCCTTGTGTACTTGGAAGACGTTGTGTTTTCCTCGAGTTTTGATGAGCATCTTCAGCGCCTTGAAGCTGTACTTCAAGCCATTAGGATGTCCAGACTGAAACTTAAGCCAGAAAAGTGCAGTTTTGCGTACGAGGCGCTCTTGTTTCTGGGGCACGTGATTAGCAAGTCTGGAGTTCGTGTCAATCCACGGAAAACAGCCGCCATCGCCGACTTCCTGCCGCCCACTGGCAAGAAGGTGGTGCGCCGATTTCCGGGCCTGTGCGCCTATTATACGCGGTTCGTGAAAAACTTCGTTCGCATCACCAATACACTCACTAACCTTACCAAGGCCGACGTGGAGTCCAAGTGGGAAACGCTGCAGGAACACGCTTTCCAGGAGCTTAAACATCGCCTCCAGACGCCTCCGTTACCTGCCCATTTTGACAAATTCGCCGAGACAGAAATACACACTGACGCAAGCAGCGAAGGTCTCGGCGCCATTCTTGTGCACAGGGATGACGGACTTGAAAGGGTTATTAGTTACGCCAGCCGAGCGCTATCTAAAGCAGAAGCCAATTATTCCACAACAGAAAATGAGTGCCTTGCCATCATCCTGGCTACGTCGAAATTTCGCCCTTACCTCTACATCAGTCCCCTCAAAGATGTGAGTGACCACCACGCCTTGTGTTGGCTAGCTACCGTGACGGACACTTCCGGTCACCTCGCACGATGGAGCCTGAGCCTTCAAGAATATGACACTACCGCCGTTTACAAGTCCACCAAAAACACTCCAACGCCGAATTTCGCCTGTCGACCAACCACCACGCGACGACCCAGATGACGACTACTTTTTGGTAACGATAACTGCCGACGATTTCGCTGAACGACAGCGGGCTCACCCGGAACTTATGGCCCTAATATATTACCTCAAAGGCAGGAACGCCGAAGTCCCGAAGGTATTCAAGCGCTCACTTGCATCGTTCCTCCTGTGAAACGGCCTTCTCCAAAAGAAAAACATTTCACCGCTTCGAGCCAAGTACCTCCTTTGGTGCCTTCAGCTCGGCGACCAGAACTCCTGCAGACCCTGCACGACGATCCGACGGCAGGGCACCTCGGTGTTTCCCGCACGCTCGCGAGGATACAAGAAAGGTACTACTGGCAACGTCTTACCATTGACGTAATTCATTACGTGAGGACACTCCGGGACTGTCAGTGACACAAGACACCACCGAGAAGGCCAGCGGGAATTCTGCAGCCAATCGAACCACTTCACTGACCATTCCAGCAGATTGGTATGGACTTACTGGGGCCGATCCCGACGTCGGCTTTCGGAAATCGGTGGATCGTGGTAGCTACCGACTACATCACCCGCTACGCCGAGACAAAAACCCTGCTTAAAGGCAATGCATTTGAGGTAGGTAATTCTTCGTCAAAGGTATCGTCCTGCATCATGGCGCCCGGGAGTTCTTTATCACCGACAGAAGAACGGCATTTACTGCCGACTTAACTCAAGTGATGTTGGCATACAGCCAGACAAACTACTGCCGGCTGACAGCGTACTACCAGAGACCAATGGCCTCACCGAGCGGCTAAACAAGACGATCACCGACATGCTGGCAATGTATGTCGATGTCGAACACAAGACGTGGGACGCCATTCTTCCGTACGTGACCTTCGCATTCAACACGGCGGTGCAGGAGACGACGCAGATATCTGCATACAAATTAGTCTACGGAAGAATCCCGGCAACAACGCTTGATGCCACTTGACCCATTGTCACCGACGAAGAAAACCTCGTTGTGAGTGAGTACCTTCAACGCGCCGAAGAAGCCCGACAACTCGCGCGTCTCCGTATCAAGAATCAACAGACGGCCGACAGCCGCCGTTACAATTCTTCGGCGACGCTTAGTCGAATACCAGCCCGGTGAACGTGTTTGGGTGTGCATGCCGATACGCCGACGTGGACTCATTGAAAAGCTTCTGAGGCGGCACTTCGGATTGTACAGGGTGGTTCGACGTCTCGGCCCACTTGATTACGAGGTTATTGCCGACGGCATCACGAACTCTCAATGATGCCGATCGTGACTTCAAGCCGTTTCATGCACGTTAACAAACTGAAACAGTGTTTTTTGTATTTTTGCTGTGTCGTAATTTATTCATTGTACTTTCTTGCATTATTGTTTTACTTTCCTCTTCCGTTAAGGCATCGGGACGATGCATTTTTCAGAAGGGGGCAATGCCATGTTCTTGTTCTCAAGTTTGTTATCACCCAAACAAACTACGCAATTCTCAGCGCGAACCTCGCCTGCAGCCTTCAAAAAGCTTCAAGACTGTAGTAGAAGATTTCGATAAGATTACGCTCACTCCGTGAACTGTACAGATTATTCTGGAGCCTACGTCAACGCTAGCGATAACGCTAGAACATTCGACGGCAAGTGTATAAATGCCAACGCGCTTCGCCACTTGTGAGTTGATCGACAACTGACGATCCGTTCACCGCTGTCGTGGAGGTCTGCTACTGTGATCCGACTTTCGGTTTACCGAACACAAGCTCGCCCAAAAAAAAACAGTTTAACCTTCATCCTATGGTCTGTTTCTTTGTCGACATCACGACCCTGTGACAGTATTATGCCTTGAAAAAGACAGACGTTTTCGTCGAAACGTGGGCTGAATAAACAAGTTGTTATGTGAAAGCGCATCTTCTTTTATATATATATATATATATATATATATATATATATATATATATATATATATATATATATATATATGTATATATATATATATATATATATATATATATATATATATATATATATATATATATATATATATATATATATATATATATGTATATATGGGGAGTAATAATTTAATGGGCCAGTTATTCTTAGTGAAGACGTGGTAGATGGCACAACGGGAGTGTTGTCAACCAGAAGAAATATATTTATTTTCCAACACTTTCAGGAGGGGCCCTCCCCTCGTCAGGGGATAAGTTATACTAACATATACGTTCAAACTTCGTTGCCGCCGCGTTATCTTTCTAGGCGGGAGGGACGCCACAGCAACGAATTTTGAACATCTATGTTAGTATAGCTGATCCCCTGACGAAAAGAGGACAGCTCCCGAAACTGTTGGGAAATAAATATATTTATCCTTGGTGACAGGGACAATGCTCCCATTAAGCCCAATCCCCCCCCGCAGATATATATATATATATATATATATATATATATATATATATATATATATATATATATATATATAATATATATATATATATATATATATATATATATATATATATATATATATATATATATATATATATATATACTGACACATCGATCATCTCAATGGGCGCATGAAAGTCATAGTGACTCGGCAATCGATGTGTCCTTATTTGACGTAAAAGGCAGAATGGTGTCGGGACAACTGCGAGGACAGCGGCAGTAGAGCCCATGAACTGGGACGAAGTACTGCCTCATATTGCATATACACAAAAAACTGTGAAGCACAAGACGGCAGATTACTCGCCGTTTTTCCTGCTGTAAGCCCGCTCCCCTCATAGTTGTCTGGACACTATGCTGTGTTTAACGTTGGATGTGGAAACATCGGTGCCGAGTCACTATGCCTCGCTGAAGAAGCCCGTCACCTCATTTGATTCGAGGCTCCTTGAGCTTAGATATATAAGTAAATCTCTTCTAACAATACAAAATATATTTCTAAGTGGTGATATCGGTTATTTTGCTTTAAAATGGTGAACGCTCCTTTAACTGCACAAAGCTGTGCTATGTGATATCATAGGTATTTTGACTGCATGCGAAGCATTTACCCTAAACACACCTGAAAGTTTTTCGCGTACACAAAATAAAACGTTGATGAGTTTTTCAATGTTTGGTCACATTTTCATGCAAGAAAAATGATGCCATTCCTGTCGAAGCACAATAGAAGCGAGAAATTCATTATTAAGATTATTCCTTACTCATTTTTATGCAGCTGGATTCACCAAATGCATACGTTTAGTCTGGGACACGCCAGCTGGAAGCGTAAGTGCTGTTGTATCTATGCAAATTGTGGTAATGGGAAAGTTTGGCGAGTGACTTTCCCGCAAGCAATGATAAGTGTTGAGTGTTTATTTTAGTGACTATATTCGAAGACGTGATACCAGTATACGCAGGAGAGGCAGTGAACTATTTAGGATTCTGAAGAAATCCCTCACTCTTGCACCCAGCACTTTATTGGTTGTTGAACTAAATTAAGATAAAATTTCAATTTATATTAATTATAAACGAGTCATACACACCCATCAGAAAGTGGATATGCAATAAGCAGTTATCATGTCGAAAAATAAGGCAAATTCTTATTGTATAGTCATCCGAGTAGTATGACACATGACAGCTAACATGCAAAGTAACAGAGAATACAATTTATGTTAAGGCTACACTACGGTGGTATATTTCGGGCAGTTGAAAACCCACGACACAAAATTCATACGAGAAAGCTTGTGAAGGCTAGCGAATACAGAATAAGCGTGCTAAAGGGAGAAGCATATATAAAATAAAAGTCGAAGTGCCCTTGGGCACAAGAAAAAGTATGTACTTTAAAACTGGCGCCAGCGTCCTCTAGGAGAAAATGCGCAAAACAGTGTAACGCATCGGTTTGGGCATTACGTTACAACGTTTATTTAGCAAACAGTCTTAGTACCTTTGTGTTCTGCTAGTGCTTTGAATTCACGTGTGCATAGTAAAACTTTTGCCTATTTGACACTTTTTGTTAAGGTATGAAGTGACGGCATGATCATTCGCAGCCGCAGTGAAGCGCTATGGTCTCGGTTTAGTGAAACCATGGTTAAATCTGGCATTATAATTGCTCAGAACATTGTATTACAATGGAATGAAAATCACTTTACAGAAGCGATGCTATTATAGCTTTGAGAACCATGGAAAATCAGCGTTAGCGCGTGGAACCAAACATGGCATCGAAGAGCTGACGTTGCAGAAGCAGGAAGCGAAAACAAATTTTTTGAATTTATTTTTTTTTAAAAAGAACACTTTAACAAGCTTTTTAACGTAATGTGTACAGAGGTGCCCACGAGGCGAAGGAAGACGGGAATGGCGTAGGGCAATAGAGGTCCTTTACAAATTCCTCTGCTTAAATTACGAGCATTTACATTGCCAGTAGCATGCCTCTGCGTCTTTAGGAATAATGTACGTATGCTGGCTAGGTTTGCACAAAAGTGAAAGACATGCAGGTGTCCCAGTACAAACAATTCACGAGAAAGTTGCATTGCATGTTCAATGCCAGCAAGTAAATCTTTCTCATCTAAAAAATCGTCTGGATCTCGCAAACAGCTCCTCTTTGTCCAAACGAGCAGAAACGGGTGTCCCGTTTTTTTGCACCATCTTTTTTTTTCATGAATATTTATATTACACAACACTCATAATACAACACAGTCTATGCAATATAAGGTACAGTGGTAAAGCAGAGACATCAAGCAGGTGAAGGGTTGTGCAAGCCGATCAGCAGATATTGCTCGCATAAAATCACAACACTGAAAATGACCACGAAGCACTAGAATGAAATCACCGAGCGAAAAATAGCTAATGTACACGCATTAGCGAACGAGTGTACTTGTGGCCACCAGGTAACCGGACACCATTGGGTACCACAGTGAGTACATACCGTAAGGATACGTGGCTGCTTCTGGTATTTACAAAAATCACCACCATGTGCACAAAGTGAGTGATGTTAGAGGAGCTTGCACGAAGGTGCATAAGGCGTTTCTCGGTGAGATCATTCAGTAGGAAAACCTTGCTGAGAACCTCCGCATAATGTGTACGTCTAAAGAAGCGTTGTCGGGCAAGTTCCGAGGCCGCTACAACGCAGTGTTGGCCACGTCGATCGGCACGTTAACCAACTGCTCCTTTATGTCATACTGGCCCCTGCCTAGAGTCAAATACCTAACGCTCATAAATGTCAGTCGTGTAGCGGCCAGGCGTTGTTCAACAAGGTTGACAACAGGCAGGTTAAGGAGCTTGAGAGGGGATCGTTCCCATGCGTAACACTCATGAGTAGGAAATTGTCACGTGCTATCGTGCCAAAAAAATGACGTAAAGGAAGTGCATGCTTCCCTCACGAAGAGGCAAGCATGCAGGTCAGGGTGCTTGGGAGGCTATCAATACCGGGGCGTAACACTCATCGTAGATATTCGTCACGTGCTGCTGTATTTATGAAGCAAAGAGAACAAAGTGGACATATTAGCGAGGAGGCGAGCGCGTAGCTATCGAAAACCTGCGCCTTGAATGGCAGCGCGCGTGAGCAGACAGATGAGGTGTCTTGCGTCGTATCGGTACTCGTGCGTATCACTCATTGTAGGAACGCGTCGAGTGCTGCCATGCTTACGAAGCGACTAGACCGAAGTGGACATTTTCGCGATGAGGCGAGTGCGTGAGCCATTGAAAACTGGTGGAAGGATAGATGGATGGATGGATATGGCTGTACCCTTTAGATCGGGCGGTGGCTAGCGCCACAAAGCCGTAATACTTAATGATCAATAAACTAGATTTATTTTTTCTCCTAAATAGTGAGGTTGAGGATTCGTACTTTGCAGTGGAGGGTTTAATGTTCATTCGTGCCTATACTTTAGCCACCAATCAGATAACCTCCTTCTAGTTAATTCTACCCACTTAAAGTCTATTTTGCCCTCACTGGTTCAATACCCCAGTGCTTTAATAAACTCTGCGCCACCATCCCGAGCTATAGGGTGAAGCCCTTTAGAGAACATTATCAAGTGTTCGGCAGTTTCTTCTTCCTCTCCACATGCACTGCATACCATGTCTACCTCTTTCTATTTGGCCCGATATGTCTTGGTTTGCAAAACTCCGTCTTGGCCTCAAACAGTAGAGAACTACCCCGAATATTATCATGGAGCTTTTCCTTGACAATTTCCTGCGCAAAAGTTCGATAAATCTTTAGTACGGACTTCTTAATCATGCCGATTCTCCACTTATTGGTCTCAGCTTCCTTCACCTCATTTTTAATCAATAATTCTTTTTGGTTTGGCCACCTGCTGTTTTCCAAGTATTTACCAGTCAATTTTCTGGTTCGCTTCCACCATTTTGTATCGACATTTTTCATGTACAAGTAGCTGAATACCTTCCCAGCTCAACGCTCTTTCCCGATTTCTCTCACTCACTTCTCAAATTTTATCTTACTGCTAGCTTCTCTGCCCTCGAATGATGTCCATCCCATATCAGCTTGTACTCCCTGATTTGGTGTATTCCCGTGAGCTCCTAAGGCAAGCCTACCCATTCCACGTTGCTTAATTTCTAAGCTTGCTTGAACTTCTGATGTCATGCACAAGACTACATTGGCGAACGTCAGACCAGGAACCATGACCTCTTTCTATATAACTCTCACAACACCATACCTATTGTAATTCCACAGTGCCCTGTTTTCCAATACCGCTGCATTCCTGTTACCTTTGGTCAACACGTATATTTCGTTTTCTTTTAGGTACTCGGCCCCATTGTTTATCCATACGCACGGATATTTGTACTTATCTGTTATCTCTTGCGTGACCTCCTGTATTCTAAGCTCACTACCTTCATCGTCATTAAAAATCATGACTGCTGATTTTCCCTTACTGACTCTGAAATCTAACCTATCTCCCTCATTACCGCGGATGTCCACCAATCCCTCCAAATCTTTCTTGTTGTCGGCCATTAGCACTATATCATCCGCGTGCATCAATGCTGGTAGTGCCTGTTCAATGAGTTTTTCTTGTTTGACGATAGAGAGGTTGAAGCCAAGTCCACTTCTCTCTAATTTGGCCTCTAATCCTTGTAGGTACATTATGAATCATAAGCGTGACAGGGGACACCCCTGCCTAAGTCCTCGTTTTACCTGTGCAGGCTTGCATGCCTGTTTTTCCGACTTTAAAATTACCTTTTTACCTTTATAGATATTCTTTAAAAGATTAGTGACCACATCTTCCACGCCTGGTGTGTCCATTATTCCCCACAATTCCTCTTGAACCACGTAATCGTACGCTCCCTTAATATCCAAAAATGCTAGCCACAGGGGCCTGTGTTCCTTTTCTGCTATTTCGATGCACGCGTCAGTGAGAAGAAATTGTCTTCTAACCTCCCGTGTTTCCGAAACCAATTCTGTAGTTCCCCTCACACCCCCTCATCCTCTATTCATGCCTGCAGTCATTCTTTTATAATCTGCATCGCCAGCCTGTAGACCACTGATGTCACTGTTATAGGACGGCAGTTGTTTATGTCAGCTTTGTCCTGTTTTCCTTTAGAGATTATGCTCATCCTGTTAAGTTTTCATCCATCGGGAACTTCTTTATCGAATATTATTTTTCTCTCTGCCTCTCTCAAAGCCTGTCTAGACTTTGCACCTAGTGTCTTTATCAGCATAATTGGAATGCCATCTGGGCCTCTTGACGTACTACTAGCAAACCTTTTCTCAACCCTTTCCCCCTCTTGTTGTGAAAATAGAGCCATTGCGCCACTTGATTCATCCTTGTCTATTGTGGTGCACAAAGCACTTCTTTGTTGAAATTTTTTCTCACCCTTGTTCTTATATATTCAATGGCTTCGTCCCCTTCTAGCCTAGCACCTTGAGCTGTTGTTAAAAACCTCTGCTCTTTGCTCCTCTCATTTGATAGAGGTTTGAATGGTTCTGAAATTTCCCAGCTGCCTTTTTATCTTTTTTATGTACTTCTTCCAGCCACTGGGCTCCCTTTCTTTTAATTTTTTCATTGATCAGAAGGAATGCATCCCTTCTACAGCTTAGAAAGATTTCCCTTTTTATTTCAACATCAACTGTCGGTTCACCGCACTGCTTAGCATGTCTGTGTTCCCTAGAGGCTTCCGGATGTTTTGCTATGGCTTTCTTAGCTTCCTCATTTCACAAACTTTTGGGTTTGCGTCTTCTTTTTCGGGGTGACTTGTCACGTGTCTTAGCAAGCTCTAGCTCAAACAGTTTAATTAGACTCGCCCATGTCTACACTGTTTTAGTATCCTCAGTGATTACTTTCTCAATATGTTTAGTGGCTATTTCAATTGGCCTTTCTGAATAAAACTTTCCTTTAGTTGCTCATCTTGTCTCCTTCCCACTTTCACTGCTCTTCCAAAACTTAGCTTGATACGTTTGTGATCACTACGCAGACTTCTGGAGCCACCTTCATCTTTGCGCATTTCCTGGAGCTTTTCATACATCCTATGTGACATAAATGCGTGATCTATCGTCGAGTGCAGTCTTCCTACCTCCTATGTTATTTTCCCCTCACACTTCTCGGTACTGTTGCAAATGATTAAATCAAGCATTTCACACATATCCATGATCATTTAGCCTGTCGGATCGGTATACCCATCTATGATTTCTATGTGTGCATTCATATTTCCTCTATAATTATCTCGCACGCTCCTCCCAACTCGTGAATGTCCTTTGATATACACTCAGCCATTGCCTGGTTTTCCTTACTGGCCTTCGCTCCCGTCCACAAGTACACAAAACCAAGGAGTGTCATTTGCCCTGCCACTTTCTCTTTTAGCCAAAAATGTTCCTTGCACTCCTGCTTGACCCTTTGCCAGTCTATACTTTTATGAATGGTGCCCTAACACCACCCCCATTTCTGCTATCTTCTTTTCTATTACAATATTTTCACACGCAGTCCAGTTTCTTAAGAGATTCTTACATGTCCCTAAGATGTGTTTCTACAAAACTGTATACCATCGGCCTTTCCTCTCTTAGCTGTTCTTTTATCTCTTCCCACTTCAGCCTGTTCCTGCCACCCTGGATGTTATAATACTCCATGCCTTAATTGGCTCGGCGTTCGTGGCTACGTCTACTTCTGCCCCGGACACTACCTATCTTAGATACTGGTGCCGCTTTGGAATTGTATCTGTCCATACCACCTGTCAAAGTGTCTCCCTGGTTGTTTTCTTCGTTACTAGCTATCCTGCACCCCGAAGGGCGCACGTTCCCCCCAAAAAGCTACTGGGCGTCCTGCAAGTCGCCAATCCACCTCAAGACCTAGCTGCCCATCGAAGTGAATTCTGTCTCGTTGAAAATCACCCCACCTATGCGCCTTTCTGTTTATTTCCACCACCTCAAAGCCTTTCTTTCGACTTATCCGCCATATCTCTTGGTTTGCGTGAACAACTGCTCTTTGCAGATTGCTATCACGCACCGGTACCTCCGATATTGTGCATTTCGCTACCTGTACCTGAGGAGAAGTGGCGCGCATGTCATCGACGCCTTTCGCCAGTGTATTTGCTATTCCTGCTGTATCTTCATTTAAGACATCGTTTAAAACCGCCTGAAATTATCAGTCAAAAACTTTGTCTTTCATCCTTGTCATTGTGGTGGATCGGGTTACTGTGCGCCATCTAGTGAGCATGGTTGGAATCACTAGGTAGGTGACTGAAGTGGCGACCGTGACGGTGACGCGAGAAACGTACAGTGGCAACAATGGTCTACATGCCTGCGACACCCTGAAAGGCCACGAGGCTTAGGATCAACGTCCCAAAAACAAAAGATACATACCAATAAAAAGCTATGGACTAATTCAATGTTAGAACAAATTTAGGTGCGCACCTGCACATTCACTACGGATGTCAAAGCAAAGCAACGCAGCTTTTCCACTTGTTGCTGATGAGAAAATCTAGTGCCATAATGAGTCGATAACGTCGAGCATGTGAATGTTTATTCAAAATGATGAATAATAGGATTACTGTAATAATAATATTATTATTATTAGGGATACAAAAGTTTTTACATCGCAAAACCGCAATAAATTTATGAGAGATGTGGTAGTGGAAATCTCTAGAAATTTCCACCATCTGATGTTCCTTAAAGAAGCACTCACACCAAACCGTTAAAGGCGAGATATTAGGCAAAACATATTCTTGTGGTGACATGCAGACATCTACGAGACATCAAAGATGAGTATAGCTTACAAGATGTCACGATGTTGTATGGGCTTGGTGCTGGGACGCTACCTCTTCTCGGTCTACCTGCGCTTCCTTCATCCGTGCCTTCGACGTCGCTTGTGCTGGCTGTGCCTGTTGTCAGTGTGGCGCCCACTCGCGCATGCTCTCGAGTGCGGCGCCCGCATTCCAGTTTCACGTGTTCGAGTGGCCACCTGTGTTCACGTTGCCACAGAACTGCTCCTAGCTCAGTGCTCTTTGGAAGGGAAACTATGACTGGGCATTACAAAAATTCTTTAAACGAATAACTATCGCACACTCCCGCAAACCAGGTTTCCAGGTGTGAAAAATGTGGTATAAGCTATATATTGAAACAAAAACAAGGTGCAACATTTTAGTGTAGGTACTCCTTTAACGTGCATTGACATTCCACTTCACCTCCATGGAAATTGGAGTGCTGTGGTGATGTCCTCAACATTATTTTAATTCAATCACGTAAAACCAAAGTTAAGCTCAATTACTGGTGCGCACTGCACAGAATTTACTATACTTAACTCCTACTAAAGTCAATTTCAGAAGCCCAGGCGAATGCCTCAGTTAGCTGATAGTTTACAAATCCAATATTGAACAACTTTAAGCTAGAAGAGGAGTCAGAAGTGTGAAGAGTTATTGAATTTAAAGGAATTAGTTTCTTTCCAATTGGGCTTACGCCATGACAGTGGACGAAAAGACAAAGCTGTCCAGGAAGTCAAAGTTTCTGTGCACTCTCTCTCGCACAGCTCCTTCCTGTTTGCATGGAGACTCTCAACTTTCTATTCCATTCTAATTTGCCTAGGCAGTGGATGATTTTAAGTTAGTTTGATAAATGAAACCATTTTTGTTTCATCAAATTTTCAAAAAAGTAGGAATCTATCGTACCAATTTTGTTGTTTTAATTGAAAAAAGTTGGTGGAACAACACAGATGAGGCGAAAAAACCTAGGCCTGCACGGAACCAGCAGCACACTTATAGACGGCTCCACGATCACCTTTTCTAAAGTGTTTTTAAACACTCTTGGGGCAGCTATTACAAACACGCTTGCATGTTACTCGCTGCGTCACAAATAGTAATAGTTTTTACGTTGTAGGGAAGCGTAAATTATGCCATTACTCATCAATCTTAGGAAAGCATACTACCTGGCCGCTACACACTTGTAAGTAATTACGTGAACATGGTAGATGCTGTGATTGACGACGATGAATATTATGCTACAAGCTTTCTTAACGGCTTAGAGCACTCAGCGCTCTTTTTGTGACGTAGTTGACGTACGACGCCTGCTTGTTACGTCAGTGTTCTAGAATGCTTTATTACACACATTATCAGAAATACTTTCCCGACATAAAAGCCGGCGTAGAGCAGTTTGCATGAAGCACCGGCGTAGCTCAATGGAACACATGGAACATTTACAGCAGCTACTTGTTCATTTGTTTTCCTAATTATATTCGCGCTCAATTTAGTATTGTGTATTTCGGGCTTTACAGTGTTCAAACTTCTCTGCTTCTATGTTATCCAAATATAGTTTGTGAAACAACACTTCTTTTCCTGTCATCAGATAACTATAGACTGCAGCAAATCATGCCAAGGTGAACATCAACCAAATGCAACCCTGTGTCTTGTAAGTATGCTGTCTCGGCTTCGACAATATCAAACATTTCTTTAAATTTGCGTCGCGGCAATAATAAAAAATTAACCCACGGCCTCATTGTCAGGTCATTTGGTCTTTACCAAACAGGGGCACACGTTATCTCAAGCAGTCACAGAGACATAGTCTACCCCTGTCGCTAAATAACTACGAAAGGGACTAATAATGAAATCTATCATGTAATCACGCCACTAGAGGCTAATAAAAGCAATTGGATTTATTGTATTTTTTGAAAACGGACTGTTCTTTTTTCACATTTATTTACAATTACTTCTAGTAACCTCCCCTATTCTTTCTTTGGCATGAATGTTAAATGTGTGTAACAAAAAACGAGCACTTCTTTAGCTGGAAGGAGAAACGGATATGTTCTGACCATGTGTATATAGACTAGATATTAAGCTACAGCGGCTGTTTGAACGCTACCAGGCACATTAAAGCTGTATAGTGCAGCTTTTCGCCTGACGGACCCCGGAAATTTCTGGTAGAACACAAAAATACTTTTGAATAATAGGCACCTTGGGATAGAAAAGGAATAGAGAGGGGATGGCTGTGCTTTTAAGCTGTTATATGAAGCGAAGAAATATTTAGGCAGAGGAGAACTCAATTGAGGGCCTCTTTTTATGTTCAGATTTGCAGCGTTTGAAAGAAAAATGGAAACATATTTGAACAAAACCACTGCTGCCTGTCTTGACGAAATGCAGAAGCTCAGGCATATATTCATGAAAAAATCATAATTTAGATACTGTGGAACCTCCTCTTTCAAACGCAATTTTAGGTTTCCCTCCTCGTCTTGTCCTGGGTCTGCTAACAAGCACCACTTCTAATAGTTACACATGTCATTCTTTTTGCCAGGTCGAGTCACATGGCTTTAGGTATTTCTACAAGTGGATATTACGTAAATACAATCCCTCGTGTGACATAAACTCATCAAACTAACTGCACACTGCCTAACGTCTTGTTCAAGTGAGCATTCAGGCTAAAATTATAACCTTGTTTGCACCAGCCATTCTCTCCGAAAAATATGTTATAGTGACAAATGTCATTGCTGTTCTGGAAGGAGGCTATTATTCTAACAATACTTCGCTCCAAAAAATTTCACAGACATATTCACTCAAGATGTTAGTCCATGTGCATCTCAACCTTTACCATAAAACCATTCCTACAACTTGGTAGTGATGCTTGGTATAATCGAACACGCACTCTGTACCAATGCTTGAAATATAGGAAGATGTCATAGACCATGGCTGTAGGCGATAAGGGCGTAAAAGAACACAGACGAAGGGAGTAAGAACGCACACTGGCACTTGGTTCTTTTTCTGCGTTTGTTTCCTCTAACAAGCCTCGAATGTTACTTTCGTGATAGATCATACTACTTCGCTATCCCCAATCTCTCGGTGATTCCACCCATTTCTCATTTTTTATGGCATGTATATAGCTTCTGCTTTAGACAACACATAGCTGCCACTTGAAATTATTAAGTTTGATGCCAAACCCCAAGCTAACTACGCGCAGACAGTTTAATTGATATTGTTACGTTAGTAACAAGTCACTTACACTGCGGGCTATTCATAAAATTTATTCGCAACAGTGGTTGCAGTGCTAGCCAGTCCGTCTCTTTGCTGGAGCAGCAAGCGACCTTCGTCTTCTTCACCGGGTGCACACGCGCATCGACAATGTTCATTTCGGTAGCCTAAACGTATCATAACCCCTGTTGGTAAAGGCGCCATGTCGGTGCATCTAAGCATGAACGCTATAGGGCGAGTGGTACTGCTTAAGTGGGCGACGTGTACGATGTAGCTGGCCTGAGGGGTGGAGGAAGACGACCAGGCAGCAAGAGCGATTCAGTAAGGGATGGGAGTCACCACACGAAGCACTCGGTATGGCCCTGTGTAACGAAAGAGCAGTTTGTCAGACAGGCCAATGTGCCCGCTAGGAGACCACAGCACAACCAACGAACCAGGTGAAAAGTAAACGCTGCGGTGTCGTTGATCATAGCAACGCCATTGGTTTTTTTTTTTTGGAATGTCAGAAGACGAGTACGAGCGGCTTCGCTTGCATGGTTGATCCGGCTGATGGCGTCCAGGGCACAGTCAGTTGTCGGAGCGGCTGGAAACAGAATGAAGGTATTGAGGGACAATGTGGGTTCGTAGGCCAACAATGGAAATATGGGGAATAGTCAGCCGTGTCATGGCGCGAATGATTGTACGCAAATGTCCCGTACAGTAGAGAAAGGTTGCCGTAGGAGTGTTTTGAGGAAACATACTTCGAAAGCATGTCAGTTATGGTTTGGTTCAGACGCTCCCTGGGGCAATTCGTTTGCGGGTGGTACTACGCAGTGATCTTGTGCCATGTTTCCTATGAGCGCACGATGTCCGCTATCATTCTCAAGAAGAATGTGTGGCCTCGGTTCATGAGCAGCTGGTGTGAAGCACCTTGTTGCAAGATCACGTCGCGCAGGAAAAAATTGGTGATATCTTTGGCGCAGCTTGTTAGAAAAGTGCGTAGGATGGCGTTGTGACTGACGTAGTCTGTGGCCACAGATGTTGCCAGTAGAAGACAGGGAAAAAGGGCCTTGTAATTTCCGTAAGAAAGGTGCAGAAGAAATGTTGAGTGGAAGGGATCAGAAGCAATGTCGAGTGGTTGAAGGATCCCACGCGGAAGCGTCGACCGTGTTTTGCGGCAATGATATTCCTCACACCCCACGACATATCCTACGACGGACTGTGCGTGACCTGTTCAATGGAATCGACGGTGAACCCGGTTGTGTGTAGGAGACACATCCAGGCGGCTGACTGGCAGTTGTAACATCGTGAAGTTAGTGGAGTAAAGCTTAGCGGAGGTGTTTGTGCATAGCAAGCAGCATAGATTGGCAGTATGGATGGAATTCGTGGTGGTATAGTGTGTCATTGTATTGTACGAACAAGCTATGAGATTGGTCCCATGATTAGGATTCGAGGCGCTCGATGATAGCTTGCAATGATGGATTATAGCGTTGCTCATCGGCTATGTCTAATGGGACAGTCGGAAAACGGAGCAACGCAAGCGTTATTCTCATGAACGGTGTGTGACTCACTTACTGGATAACTAGAGAGAGAGAGAGAGAGAGAGAGAGAGAGAGAGAGAAAGAGAATAAAACATTTATTTGTAATAAAGAGGGTGCTGTAGTAATTGGACCTCCTAGTCCGGAAGACCATTGGCTCTTGCCGCCAACCAAATTCGGTCGACCAGGGCTTGTTGCTGCTCTTGGTCAGAGCTGGAATGGGTTGCCTCCCACTCGACTAATGCAGGATTATAATTGTCAAATATACTGGGATCATTTTGGTACTTCCACACCATGTGAAATAAAGTGGCCGTTTGGGGACAGAATTCACCCTGCGTATTTTACATTGAAAGGTCCATCTTTGACAAAACATAAAATGCTGATGATTATAGTCGTCTCCACGCGACCTGCCATGCCTTATCTAATTTAGGGTCAGGGGGGGGGGGGGGGTAGAGTGCGTCTACTCAGCCTGATGTGTTGCAAATTGTCTCTATACGAAAGGAAAGGCTGGGGATCTTCCTGGTCAGCAAGAAGGTATGCTGTGGATGAAGAAGTGGAGGCCCGGTGTGTCAGATCACGGGCGGAGGCGTGAGCGCGTTCATTGCCGCTAACTCCTGTGTGCTCTGGTACCCACAGCAGTTGTACCCAATGACCCTCCGGAGTCAGCATTTGCAGTGAGAGTGGGGTCTTAAACACCGGTGAGGGAGCAGCTGTCATCTTCATCTATCTCTATGTTGCGTCTAGAATTTTTAACTGAGCGGCCAAATACGCCCTTCTCGGGACCGCCAATCTAGCGCGAGCGGCGCGAGGAATGTGAAGTTTGCTAGGCTATCTCTGTGGAGATTGTCTCCGGCAATTTTGACATGGCGGTGTTCATTACTGATATTTGGATTTTCACGGTGGCGAATCGCGTGTCTATGACTCGGATACGGGCCATACACACCCCCCTTAATTGCTTCGAATTCAGCGGGCCTTCCTCGAATGCGGCGTCCGCGCTTGTTCCCCTTCTGGGGCCACGAGCTCACTTTCCATTACCTCAGCCGCAGGATAGGAAGGGGGAGAAGGAAGCTGGTTGATTTTGGATTCTAACTGCAGAACTTTTTTAGTGGCATCTCGTTTTGCACCCTGAGCAGTAGTATTTCATGTTTTTCCGCGCTCCGTGCCAACGGATGGGGAGTGGGAAGGGGGATACGAAAGCAGTCCTACTCGGACCACTCACCTGCTGCCCATTTTTAACGGCGTTGACCCAGGCCCCCGTTTGGCCTTGCGCCTCCGTCGCTCGTTTCTCAGGGTCGTCGTGTGGTTGAGAATCTATCGACGGACGCATTCCAGCACCCCCAGAAGGTTGTACTGACTTGTCATTTTTAGCGTTGTCCAGCCGAGGCTGCTCGCTGGGTAACACGAGATGACGGCTTGTCTTTTTGGGTGCCGGTTTTTAGGGGCGAAGCTCCTTATGGCTTTGTTTGTGTGCACCTCGTAGTACGTAAGCACAAGTGGCACATACCCGAAATAGCGGTCCTTAAAATGTCTGCTGCATGGGGGCACTTGTATATGATGAATACATGATAAAAAGATGTGAGATGGCTGTACTTGGAGTTTTCTCTAGACATATGGACGGACGAACGGACTGACACACGCACAGACGAACAGACAGAGGGGCGCACGGACGGATGGACAGACAGAGGGATGGCCACAAAAAGATATGGACGGACAGACAGACGAATGAACAAACGGACGGATGCACCAAGGATCACACTGATAGGTGGACGCAAGAACGAATGGACAGAGAGACTGACAAACGCTGCGCCCCACCAATCATCATTAACTCCGTGAATATGCTGTGATTTTTCTTTTTTGCTGCCTTTTGGGTAGGTCAACTTCAGTGTTTGGAATTTCGCCGCACATTCGAGAGAGTTGGTGGCATGGGCACCACCACACACGGAACACCGGGCAACACAGATGTGAGGGGCCCGCACGCCCTCCACTAGCGGATCGTGGAGTCCACAAAGTCTACGTGTGTTCGGCTGCAGATTTGGGCATGCATCCTTGCGATGCCCGACGACTCAACACTGGCTGCAGGCCGGGATAGTTTCAAAGTAGTTTTGCACGGAGATGACCATATTGTCATAGTGCGTGGAACTAGGCTTCAACTTACCCGCGTAGGTTATCCGTGCCTCGTTGTATGTTCTGAATTTTCGTACTACCACGGTGGTGCCGGCGCGCCAGCAGACTTGTTGTTGAAGAGTTTCCGCGGTGTCCGTGTTACGGACCACGATCACTCTGTGGCAGATGTTGCCGCCGTCATGTCTTCGGTAACCCTGGAGCAGGACTGACCTTTTCTCCGAATTCACTGCAAGAACCCCGATGAGCAGGTCAGCCGCCTCGATGTCCGGGGTATGCACGAAAATGATGTTTTTGTGTCACGATGGCTGCACGGAGACTCCGCGGGCCCGTTCCGGCCCAAGGTAAGTCGAGATGACGGTGATGTAGCTGGTTTTCGTAAACGCGTCGAGAAGAGAAACACGTTCTCTGGGTTTGATTACTATAACGTAGTCCTCGGGAGCAGTTTCCAGCGCTGAACACGGCTTCCACTTCGTGGATGCCTTCTCCTTGCGTCCCGTGGCGCGCGTCGCAGGAGGGTTCGTGTTGTCAATTAACGAGCCGGCGGCAGGAGTGGCATCAGATGCCGTCGTCTTGGCTTTACACTGGGAGCGGCGTTCCGCTGCTTGAATCAAGCCTTGGCTCAGAATTTTCGGAGACATTGTCAAACTTCGGTCACTGTTGGTGGGGACTGAGGTCCACGCCATCGCCTCATAGCCATATCAGCGTAGTTTGAGTGCGGAGTCAGCGATGTTTCAGGCAAAGGGCCCTTTCACCGGACCGAGCGCCGGCTTAACACGGTGCCTAGGTGGTCGGTAGACAAATGGCTGTAAACTTGGAAGCAAATGGTTCACCTGGACGAAGTGAATATCGCATTGTGCCGCTTGGGGTGCAGGATCTCACGATGCTAGTTTTGTTCGGGTATGATGATTATGGCCGCGGCGCCCTCCGAAAATTGGCGGAGCCAATACACAGCACGTTCAGTCACGTCGCCCGCTTGCAGCACCGTCCTTAAACTCTCGACACGTTAGAGCATGTGAGAATCAGTTTGACGTACTGACATCAATCAAATCGACGACCTCAAAACAATTGGTATGAAACGTCTTTCCTACGTTAAAGCGTGAAGTTGGGGGCAAGCACTGAATCTTGAACAGCCTGTTTCTTTCTCATTATTCTTTTTGGCTTATCACTTAGCTTCCCTAGTTTTTCGGGTTGCATGTTGCCTAAAAAGCATTTCTTCAGTGCCCATTCACTGAATTGCAACTTAGCTTATTTGAAAATGTTTGTATTTCACAGCGTGTGCTGTTTTTTGCACTAGTTTACTTTACTGATGTACCGACCTTGCAGGGTGTTTTTCTATGCGTGGAAACATGTGGAGCATAGCTCCTTGCTTTCTGCGATAATTTCTAAGCAATTCCTGTTCGCGTTTTTTTTTCAAGTGAAGTTTTCTTGTTGTGCGCACCATTAAATATAAGTCCTGGCTATATGCACTGGAATAAAAGAAAAGTACGGATGCAATGGGCGGTTCTGCTTTCTGAGCTCGACACACTTGAATAGGTTTTTGTCCACGTAACGTGTTTCACGTTTTGAAAAAACTGCAAGCGCACCACAGCTCTACTGTTGGACACATTGGCTTATTTTGTCCAGATTTGCGAAATACTGCATTATTTGAATTATTAAACTCTTTGCTCTGCCGTATTTTCTGAGAAATTCAAGAAATCGTCAGCAAGAAACACGATTATTCTAAGCAGCCAAAGGGCTGATTTGAAAATGCGCCAAAAGCACGAATATTGGGACATCACAGTGCCATTTCGGCGCAGTACAACGTAAAGTGCGATACACTTTTGTTGTGCTATGTGCATGAAGCACGAATTTGTCACGTTACACGCAGGAAATGGAAATAACATCGTTACAAACTCGGTGTTAAGGCTGGATAGAGCCCTACACTTTTAATCGGTTTAATCAGGTCCTGGTGAAAAAAGGCCCAGGTAAGGAGATTGAAAATTTTCGGATTATCAGGTTTATTTAGCACTTTAAGCGAAAACTAAGTAGAAGGGTAGATATCTGCGCGTCTTCACAGTGCTCAAAGACGTAGCCTAGAGAGAGTTGCATCACAATAAACCTAAATTATTTCCAAATCTCTATGAGGTAGGCTATGGTGGAGTAAAGTTAACATTTAAAAACTTTAAAAAGACAAACACAGAGTTTTTCTTTTTCGTTATGTGGATCTGGTATACTGCCATTGCCTAGACAGTCTCATCAAGAATTTTGGTTTAGATAGTTTCTGAAGTCTCGCTGCCAGACATTATTTTTTTTGTTGGTGGTTTCGCAAGTGTTGTGCAGTGGCCCAACTTTAAGTAAATACCTTCGGCCTCAATAGCTGAATGATTAGCTTTTTCTTTCACTGCATTAGTGAAGGAATCGCGCTGGAACAAAAAGTACAGCAAAAATTGCTGCGTAGGCGTGACTAGATTTGTCGCAGCGTTGTCGATATCTTAGAAAATACTACGCTAAAGTAGGTTATTCACAAGAGCATGCTGCGGCCACACTGAAAACAGGTAAACTATGAATGGTTTTTGAATAAATATAGTCAAATTCCAGATCGAGCGTTGCCTAAAACAGCTATCTGATTCAGCTGAGTGCAGCGTGAAAGCGCGGTTGTCCTGGGCAGATTACGGTGACTCTAGCGGTGGTTTTCTCTCTGTACTAAACTGCGACTGATGTTTTGTAACCAGAAAAAAATTAAGAACCATGCTATCAAAAGTAAACATTTGACAGAAGCTTCCCTGGTAGTGTTATGAAACTCTTCCTTCTAAACGTCGTAGTTTCTTCAAATATATTTTGATTGACGTTATGTCATTTTTTCAACGACTCTAGTAGTACGTTTATGTACGACGTCTCGACACAAGCATGATGTTCAAATGTGGCACCAAGCTCTCACAGTGATATTCCGTAGTCGTATTCGATGGGTTCCATTCCCGCACTACAAGCGTTTCATTGCTACGGCTGACCACGTCACTAAAAGATTGGCGCACTCTTCTCATATGGTAAAATAAATGAAAAATAAGCTTGATTTTGGCACTCTTGAACTACATGCTTTGACGTCATATATAAGTAACTATCGAGAGAAAATACGCTGAAGAAGGTGTGAACAAGAAACAACACTTTGAACATGGTTTCATGAAAAATAAAATTACTACGATGTACAAAACCTTGCAATACGGCTAAAAATGACTTGAAAATGCCGCTGTCAAGAATACTAACTTTCAACTTTTGACAGACTTCTGTGGCGCACACGGGATGCGTCCAACTAATTAGTTCGATGCACACATTTGAAAGTTATGAGCCTTCTTTGTTGTTGAGAGTCGTGGAATTGTCTGTTTAAATGCAGCACAGGTAGGTTGCGTAGGCATGGTAAGAGTTGAATAGACTAGTGATGTTTATAAAGTAACAGCTTTAAAATTAACTTTTTGCGCATTGAACAGGTTCCTGTGCATATTTGGCTTGGTATGTTTATGTTTGCGAGTAAATATTCAGTTGCAGTTTAACCATAAAGCCCCTAATTGGCTTCATCTTTGTGTAGTTTTTCAATAAATATAAAATTCAAAGCATTTCTTAGCAAAATTTGGAGACTGAGCGTTTCTATCTATCTATCTATCTATCTATCTATCTATCTTTCTATCTATCTATCTATCTATCTATCTAACTATCTATCTATCTATCTATCTATATATCTATCTATCTAGCCGCCTATGACATTTAGCTCATTTAGCTTATCTAATTTAGGGTCAGGTTGGGGTAGAGCTCGTCTACTAAGCCTGATGTGTTGTAGGTTGTCCTGTACGAAAGGAAGGGCTGGGGATCTTGCTGGTCAGCAAGAAGGTCTGCTGTCAATAAAAAAATGGAGGCCCTGTGTGTAAGATTGTGGGCGGAGGCATGAGCGCGTTAATTGCCGCTAACTCTCGTATGCCCAGGTACGCATAGCAGTTGTACCCACTGGCCCTATGGACGACGGGTCGCAGCCTGTTGCAGAATGGAATGTGCTAACCGGCTGACTTGAGATCCGGCGAAATGGCGATACGCCACCTGGGAGTCTGTGAGGAAAAAGGTGGCACTTAGTATGATGCAACAATTAGCTGCGTGTTCTGCCTAGCGCCATTCTTGCAGCTCCTGCAGAGCACGGAGTTCCCGACCCACCGATCAATTCCGCGAAGATGAACGCAGAAGAACTGTGCAGGGGAAAGAAAGAAGACTTCTTCGTTCACACGGTTCACGAGCGAAGCCGTCAAAGTGGCCCCAGTTTAGGACAAAAAAGGGAAAGCTCAAACGGAAGCGCATTTTGCAAGAGGCAGGCAAAGTGCGGCTGTCTGAGTAAGATTGTTGGCATGCATGTGCACCATTGAGAATGACGCAGGGACGCGACAGCTGGGCTGACTAAGATATGGGGGTGGCACGGAGATGAGCTCATCATCCCCCGCTATGCGTCATTATCGGGTGTTGTTATGATGGCGGAGCACCTCGCTGTTACGAGCACACCTGGTTAGCGCACAGGGACGTATTCTGTACTCACCGCTCTTAAGGAGGCTTCTACGATGCAACGTTTATTGAGAATTCTGATGGAGCTTGAGCGTGAGAACGGTGACTGGTGGAGTTCAGCCGACGGAGGCCAGCACTGCCTGACATGAGAGAGAGTGTGACACGCTGAGAACCTATCTCCTCTCATGTTATATATGGCAGCGTGCTTGCTTCCAATGCAGTGCCTGAAAGTGTTTTTGCGATTGGTTGTGTCGATGCGAGCCCACACCGGTGAATGGTTTGTATGAACACCTTTTGTTCAACCGAGGGTTGAAAAGAAAATGTTTGAATTTGAGATGAGAGTGGAGGTTTGAGCTTGGATTCGGGCAGATGCCTGAGGCTGCAATAAACCGTCTCTTCGCCGGACTATGACTCTTCTTTCGCGCTGCCACCGTGCACTCGAGTCGTTGTTGTTGTTGTTGTTTTCCTGTGCAAATGGCTCGTACCCAAAGAAGGGGATTGGCCGATTATAAGGTGAATTTGCCCTAAACTTTCAGCATTGCGTCATTCCTACAATTTTTTTGGAACTTAATTTTGATTTGAAATACCGATATCAAGTTTGCAGAAAAAAAAATAAGAAAAATCATCGAGGGGACCCATTCCAAACTTGAAACATCTTCTTTCCATAGCTAGTGTAGAAGGTAGTCGACGAGAAGGAAATTCACTGGCGTTGTCGACGTGGAGTGGAGAGCCCGCAGCGAGGAAGGTGCTCATGTCCGGGAAGCTGACAAGACGCACGCTCCTTTAGAACCTGCTGTTGCACTGCGAGAAGCAGAATAGGCACTCGGTACGAGCTTGCCGGTCAACATTGCAGCCTGCAGTTTATTTATTTATTCATTTATTTTACCCTCAGGGTACACAGTACATTTAGGAAGGGAAGGACAAGCACAACAATGAAAAAAACAAGGAATACAAAGCAAATGGCATAAAATTGTTGTCATTAATTGGGGTACAAAGATTATTACTCCTAAAAACTCACATCATAATAAAGCAATTGATAACACTAACTTTATTTTTATTACATGGTGAAGGCACAAAGCAATACAAATAAACTGTTCAACAAACATACAGGGGGTAATTAGGTAATCATTGTTTTAAGGACATTCCTAAATGGAATGCTTTTGTTGATGCTTGTTATTGATGCAGGCAGGGAATTCCATTCATTAGAAGTTCTTGGGAGATATTATTGGGCATATGTTACTGTGTTGCAATGGGGGACTGTGACTTTTGGTTGGTGATTACGGCTAAGAAAAATGAAGGGAGCAGCTTGGATTAAACGGGAACGGAGTTTCGGATTATGATAGAATATTTTTTGAAACAGGCAAATGCGGGTGCGCTTTCGGCGGGTAACTAGTGGGATGAGGTTTAGAGATGCCTTCATTTATGTGACCCTAGCTGAACTATGGTAGTTAGCCAAAATGAAATGAGCTGCACGATTTTGAACGGATTCCAACATGTGTGATAATGTTGCCTGACCAGAGTCCCAATCAGATGAAGCGTATTCCATTTGAGGACGGACGTATGTGGTATATTCTAATAACTTTAGTGACGATGTAGCAAGAAAGAAGTTTCTTCGAAGGCAACCCAGTGTTTTGTTAGCTTTGGACGCTATATGTTCTGTATGTAATTTCTAGGACAAAGTGTTAGTTATGTGGACGCCGAGGTACCGGTAACATGTTAAAGTTTCAAGGGGGTGACTGTGAAGAAAGTAAGTTGGACAAGTTGTACTCGACTGAGAAATCCTCATAGACTTGCATTGTTGAATTTTTAGTTCCTTTTTCCAAATATGACACCAATGAAGTATGTTATTGAGATCAGCCTGCAGAGAATGAATATCATTGTCATTAGATACTTTACGGTAAATCACGCAGTCGTCAGCAAACAAACATATTTTGGAAGTAATAGTAGGAGGTAGGTCATTTATGTAGATTAGGAAAAAGCAGGGGGCCAAGTACTGATCCTTGAGGAACCCCAGAATCAACTGGTGCAGTGGAAGAATTAACATCGTTAGTGCTGACAAATTGAACACGAGAAGAAAGGAATGCACGAATCCAGTTAAAAACTGCAGGGTCACTTTTTAGAACACTTAGTTTATATAAGAGCAGGGAATGGTTAACTTTATCAAACGCTTTAGCAAAGTAAAGAAATAAACAGTCTGTTAAAGAAGCAGAGTCCAAATATTAATGCAAATCATTAGTAAAAAAATTAGTTGAGTATCATAAGAAAAAATCTTTCGAAAGCCATGCTGAGATAAAGAGAAGAAGCTATTATCCTCTAGAAAATAACAAGATGAGAAAATATTATATGTTCCATTATTTTGCATGGTACACATGTGAGAGATATAGGACGATAGTTAGATGGTCTATGCTTATCACCGCCTTTATGTACTGGAATAATCACAGCAGTTCTCCAGTCTTCAGCTTGTACACCATCATGATACGATTGTGAAAATATGCACTTAAGAATGATGGAACTGTATTCTTTGGTATTCTTTAAACATTTACTAATAATTCCATCAATACCGTAAGAAGACGTTAGTTTCAGGTTGTCGCTAATAGTGACAATGCCTAGCGAGTTAAACGTGATGGGATCCATCGGAAAATGATTGTACGACTGAAGCTCAGGACGTTAGGTATAATTAGATGAAGAAAACGACTTAATGAATGTATCGTTTAGCAAAGTAAAACAAAGATGGTCGGGAACGGGATCGCCGGTGTGTGTAACCAATGATACTTTACTGGTGCTAAGTGGTTTCATTATACTCCAAAAACGTTTAGAGTTAGTCTTCAGGATATTCGGCAGGGTTACATTGAAGAACGAGGATTTAGTATCCTTTAGCGCTTGCGAATATCCTAAAGAGGCTGTCTTGTACTTTGTCCAGTTGGCCGGTTTAAGTGAATACTTAGGGATTCTAAAAAGTCTTTTTTTTCCTGTTAGAAAGTCGGTTTAAGTATCTGTTATACCATGGAGCTTCGTTATTGGAGTACACCCGGCGAAGAGAGATATGGAGATGAATTAGTATAGACACTTTATTACGAAACAAACACCAAGTAGGTTCTACTGAGTGCCCAAGATAACCTGGTAAGAAAATGTCTAAAAAGGAGCACAGTTCATTATTAAAGGCTGAATAGTTACCCTTGTTGCAGAAGAATGGCGATTTGGGCTAGTTGGTTTGA
Source organism: Rhipicephalus microplus (assembly GCF_013339725.1). Classification (NCBI taxonomy): domain Eukaryota; kingdom Metazoa; phylum Arthropoda; class Arachnida; order Ixodida; family Ixodidae; genus Rhipicephalus; species Rhipicephalus microplus. Next base: position 53,536,109 of record NC_051174.1, read on the forward strand.
GTTCATGATAATAAGGGTTGCAGCACATTTCTAGCACATTCGTGCTTGCGCTGCAACCCTTATTATCATGAACCCTTGTTGCAGTCTCTGATGTTCTTGGACTGTTTTACTGAATGTGCATGCGACAAATCGAATGTGAAATGCAAAATATTATGATCGCTCAGGCCAGGCATGTGCAATACGGGTGACGTGACAGTCTCTGATGATAGTACTAGGTGTATAAGGGAAGAAGAAGTTTTGAGTGACACGTGTGGGTGAGGTGACGATTTGTTTTAAACCAAAATTCATGCAGGTGGTGATAAACTGGTTGGCCTCAGTTGTCGTTGGGTTGGTCAGTTGGCATGCGTGCAACCAATCAATATTCGGGTAGTTGAAGTCCCCCATTAGTATGAGTTGTGCATTGGGATAGCAAACCGTGACTTGATTTAGGCAGTCGTGCAAGGTATCACAAAATGACGCATCGCTTGATGGGGAGCAATAGCAGACCCCAAAAATAACTTTCGTGAAATTTACATTCAAGCAGCACCACAGAGATTCAATGTTCGAAGTAATTGGTATGCAGTAGCAATCAAAACGCTCATCCACGGCCAGCAAAACTCCCCCCCCCCCCTTATGTCAGAGCGGTCACTGCGGTAGACTACATACTTTTTTTCACGATGAAACAATTTAGTGTTAGATATCTTGCTGCTAAGCCATGTTTCAGTTAGTGCGATGAAATCGGCTTTCATATCGTTAATTACTGTACATAACTCATCCGTTTTGTGGTAGATACTACGAATGTTAGTATATAAAATAGAAAATTCTAACCTCGAGCGGGTAGTACCGTTTCTTCTCCCATGTCCCTAGCGATCTTTAAGCTGAAGAAGGCGGCCAGAGTGGAGTGCTCGAGAGGATGTACCATGTGAATTTGATGCAACTTTCGAGATACCGATCTCAACAATGGTGTCATCTATGTCATTGTAGCCAAAGGATTTACCGCAACATGCAGTTTTTTGTACCCACGTTTATATGGCTTACGCAGGCTTTTGGCATGCTCTCTTAACTTTTTTTGTATTTCGCGCGTGCGTGGCAGAAATCCTTACTGATAGCAAAGCCACTATTTTTAAGCAAGAAGCACTTAGCAAGAACCGTTTCTTTTTGCTTGCATGCAGCAACTTTGATTATGATCGGCCGTGTTTTCATTTTCATAAACCAACCGAGCCTGTGAGCGCGTATAATGCTATCGCTGTTAAGGTTCAGATTCAGTTTATCATTAATGGCGCTCAAAACTTTAGCTTCAGATTCAGTATACGCCTCGTTTTCAACATCTCTTATGCCATAAAAAACTAGATAATCTCGTCGAGAACGGTCCTCTGCGTCGTATAGCCGATGGCGCAGCGCGCAAGTTTCCGACTCAAGTCTATTAAACCATATATGTCCAAACTAAGAAAACATGAAAAAACAAATATTTTTTGTTACAAAAACGACACTGGCACTCTTGGCAAATGGTACAGGTTATTTTATTTACACTCACTTCAAGGCAACACTAATTTCAAAGTTGTCCTACATGTAAGACACTGGGCTTCAGGGGTGCTATGTGCGGGTGTAGTAGACCTTGAAGCACTTCACGTGCACACCCACGTCGCACTTCTCGCAACGAGTTGTTGTCTTCTCGTGGCAATGAGCGCACCTTTTCTGCTTGGCTTGAGGAATCACAATATGATCAGTGCGGTCAAAACGACTGACTGCTTGAATGGCGGACTGGCGGGCTTTTCCACGGGAGGGCTTGCATCCGTATTTCTTCAGGTAGGCCATAGCAATAGACCTCCGAAAACAAAGATGCTCGATGTTCCCATTTTTCAGCTTATACAGCTGCAAAGCATTGTTCACGGATGCATCGAGAAGGTAGGTAAACAGAGATGAGTAACACTTTTTTTCTCTGATGGCCGTCCGGTATTTGGAGATGTTTTGGTCCATTCTGTGTACACCTCCCATGTTGGCATTGTATTTAGCAATCAATAACGCTGGTTTACCGCAACTTTTGCCTTTTTTGCTCTAGAATATTGTTTCACCTGCTGCGTTGGCTCCGCTTCATGTGCATTTGAAACAACAGTAACAACACTATTGTCCACCCAACGGCACACAATTACTTAACTCTCACTGTCCACTCTGTAATCGAATGTGCCTCGTTCTTTACCTTTCATACTCTTTTGTGCTGGAAGTTGACATTTTTCAATCCTGTTTTCACGGACAGTTCCAGTGCACTTGACGCCCAAAGTGGTGAGTTTTCGAACAAGCTTCAAGCTCGTGAAAAAATTGTCAAAAAAACACGTGAAAACAAAGGTCAGTTTTAGACTTGAGCCTGCCAACCTTGTCCACCACAACAGAACCTCCGAGACCAAGGTCATTTTTGCTTTCAGGGGCCACGCCATATTTTCCTTGGTAGGGCTCAGTTGACAACAAGTAGCCGAGAGGTGTGCACAGGCACCATAGCTTGTATCCAAATCGTATTGGTTTTCCTTTCAAGAACTGTTTACACCCGTGCTTTCCGAAATATTCACACATGCTTTCGTCGATGCTGTAGCATTCTGAAAGTGGTGCGTACAAAAAAACTTCTGATTCAGAAGCTTGAATAATGGCCGCATCTTGGCAAATCTGTCATCCTGAGGCAGGCTGTTGTTGTCGGCAACATGCAGATTCGAAAATATTGCTTTGAAACGGTTACGCCTCACGGAGTTCGCAACAAGTTCGTTGTGGCAGTCTTCAGAAATTTCCCACAACATTCTCCGGCGAGGTACAGGCACGTACCCGCTAAGAAGAAGCACGCCTATGGCACACTTCATTTCTTCTTCTGTCACTCGTAGGCACCGATTTTTTTGGTCGGCATATCGGTTAGTTTCCTTCACGAGAAGCGCGATGACGTCGTCATCAAAGAATTTCTCGAATGCATCTGCGGGTGTGAGGAACCTTTCATCCTGTTCCTCTGCCAACCACTCACTTTGAGGTAGCTTTGTCTCCAAGTCTCTCTTGTCTCAGTTTGCGCTGGATTTCGCAACCTTTTTGGCTGGTTTACCCTCGTAGTCGTCGCTTGATGCATTGTCCAGGCCAACAATTTCCGCTCGAAGGACGCTTCCAGGCAAGCGAGCCATGTCAGTGTGATTTTAATCCCCGCTTTCTTCGTCAGTCACTGTGGCTGCGAAATTGTCCGGCGGTAATATTGCCAGTGTGGAGGGCCCGCTGCCACCAGCATCAACAAGGTCTAACACATCGTTCAGAATTCTTGGTGGCGCTGTTTCCGCATAAAACACCGGACACGGTTTTTCCTCCCTGAAAAAAAAAATCATAAAACGCGATCAGGTCGAATTCATATTATCTACTCAGCGTAAATGTTAGCCCGTGCATTTTTTGTATTATTGTAGAGAAAGAGGCGGGATCCATGCAGTGTGGCGAAAAAAAAAAAAACCGCGAACACAAGGTTATTATCACATCCTTTTCAAAATACCCGCCGAGAGCAACAATTCGTTCATGATACACCAGATGGCGTAACATGTCCACAAGCCTTGCGTGAAAGAAGCACTATCGTCACTATTGTGCTTACTCACATCGTGAAACTACGTAGCGAATGCTTCTGGGCACTTACACCGCCCCATGACGCCTAATTTGACCAGTGTCTTAAATCTAGGACGGCTAAGTTTAGTGCATTGTAACTTATCACTTCCTGCATTTTGAGCCTAGTTACAACACTACTGAGCCTAGTTAATATACATACTCTTATGCCTTGTTAATATACATACTCTTATGAGGCGGTCGACAAATCATTGAAGTTTTTCGACAGTGAATAACTTGTCAGTACTTACTTTTTCCTCGGCTTCTTGGCGTCTTCCGTACAGCGTGTGTGCTCGGACGGAGTGTGGAGTCCACCACGCGGCAAAACGAAGGGCAAGCACAGTGTAGGCTTGCACACATCAAGGCGGATGCTGGTTTGAAGCATTGTAGGGTGGCGCTACTGTTCATTTAAAAAAATAGAGATGTTAGCGCACATTAAAAAAGCGTCCTGCATGTAGGACACTGGGCACATATGGGTTAAATTTATCATGTAGCTAACTGAAATCGGCCCGACATTGCTGAAGTAATGTAGTCTGGCCTTCAACAGCCTCTAACAGTGCCTTTATATCAGATATGACTTGAAAAGTGTTTTTCTGCTGGTCTTTTAGCTCACACACCGTTGCAGCAACTGATTTTTCTACTGTTTCCATTCTGCTTGATCGCTCATTTAAATCTTTCACAGTTTTAAGAACTTCGGCTAGAGCAGCCGATGATTCATTAGGACCCGGGTTGCACTTAACATCCCCACACAAAAGCAGTAGCAGCGAGCAAAAAGGTTCAAACAAGGCTTAAAGGCATGGAAGCACGACTAGAAACGAATCATCTGATTTAATTGGGCAGCGCAAGAGTGCTGCGCGTCACTGAACGAAAGCAGAGCCAAAGCTCATCATTGAGCGACGTACTTACCGGATAGGCACTGCAGGGTGCTTCTTCAGGAGCATAGCAGCAGGGCAGTCGATTAGACAGACAAAGTCAGCGACAGAAATTATCGGGCGGAGACTTGCTACATTGGAAGTGCTCGTTGTAACTAGGGTTGGCGATGAGACGGACGCAGTTCCAATTGTTAAGTGCATCGGGCGACGCATCACTGCAAGCTGAGGCCTGCTTTTGCTCTCTTGGTCCCCTCCCTTCAATTTTTTTTTTTTACTGAAAGCGCTCGCTTTCAGGCACTTTCTGGGAGATGGCGGACCTAAATAGAGATGTGATAGAAATAGACGCTGTTAGTGAATCAGATTGCACCCGAGAGTGGAAGCTTCAAGTTCAAACGCTAAAGCTGAAGCTTGAGCTGAAAAAATGAGATCAACGCGTGCCTTATCACAGAAGCCGGAAAACCGGAACCAACATACCAGTATCGAATGGTACAAAAAGGAGCTTGAGGCAGTCCTTGCGCCCATGCCCACTAATTAACCTATGATTCCCACCTAGTTCAAAATGTGGATGCTCTTTTTGCGGCATTGAACAAATTCGAGAATATTCAGGACACGATTCTATCGCCATTCCTAAGTGACAACATGCGAACATTTGTCGCCAATCAATCTGAAGCTGCGGTAATGGCATACTCAGATTTAAAATCAGAATTTCTAAAGGAGCTGCGGATGTCTCCGAGCGAGGACCGCCAAAGTTTTTCGGAAATAAAAAAAGGCATACGAGTCTTGGAGTCAAGTGACAAAGCGCTTGGAGACCATGTTCTCTTACTATCTTACAAGTATTGAGGTGCAGTCGTTCGAGAGCCTTCAGGAGTTGCTGATAGCTGACAGTCTAAGACATTTTATCCCAGATGATCTCCGCACCCTGGTAACTCAACAGAACGTAAAGGGTTGGTTGAGGCCCAGGGATATTGCGGAAGTAGCCGTCAATTTCGAAGAAAGCTTCGGCAGCGGCAGGTAAGGCAGCTACAGCAACGCAGGGCCAGAAAATTTAAAATATAGGTCACCAGCCAAACCATCGGCTTGTGCTAATTTGAGCCCTAATTCCATGGCATGTTTTGGCTGCAGAAAACGGGGCCACTTTCATAGGGATTGCAAGCTCTGACGTGAGACTGCTCCTATTGCAGCCGAAATTTCATGCTTGGCTTCCAAGAAGCCTAACGAGCATTTGAAAGCTGAGCCACAGCATTGCGACAATGCGGGTATGAAGAACTCACTAATGAGAAATCCGCACATTGAAATTCTCGTAGGAAGCGAGCCCTGTTACGCACGCTTTGACTGAGGTGCGGATGTCACGGTGGTACGAACGAATGAAGTATTCACTGAAATATTTCGTCAGAGTGGTAGCACAATAAGGTCAGGTGACGCTTTCGGGCAAGGTGTTACCGCACGTCTAATTAGGGTACCTCTCGGACTTCCAGCCTCGGCATGAAGCGTTACTGAGCCGGTAAAATCGAAATGCGCAGTGACCGATCAGTAGAATACGAGCGTGTCCGTGTTGCCTACTTCCGCAGCCCACGAATCTCTTCGTCGTTACTGGCGAAAGCCAATGAATGATTCAAAAGAGGGTAATGCAAGGGAGATCAGCTGTTTAAGACAGGGCATTACACCAGCGAGGTATTCATCAATGAGGGAGCCAGACCATGTGTCTCAAGGTTATAGCTCTAGAGCTCATGCTGTGTAGCGTGCAGGCGAGAAACAGGACGGCGGGGAAAGGAAGCTGCAAACGACTAAAACCGCTTCACTTGTAGAGCAGGTGCAGTTGAAAAGTGGCAATTCTGCTCTGGATTGCACTGATGTGGACAGCGAGCGGCTTGGTCCATTGGTAAAAATTATCTCGATGGGAATAAGAAACGTGATGAGTCACTTGCAGGTGTGCGGCGTCAGGTGAAAGGGGGGCCGCACATAAAGGTAACTGATGGACTCATTCGGGGAGAGAATTTAGACGGAAAGCAGACCCGGCAATCAGTAGTACCAGAGTCGCGCCGAGACGAAGTGTTATTGCATGAGAGGTCTCGTGGTGGTAACTCCTCAGGAAAGAAATTTAGGAAGCGTGTTTGAGCATACTTTGTCATAAAGCGCCTGGCGTTGGGGTTCGATGGTGAAACGAGTGGGTTGTACGTCTTGCGTAATCCCCGTTCCAAGAAGAAAGCCCTCAGGACAGGACCATCGCGTGTGCAACTCAAGCGTGAAGAGGAGCCGTAAGCTCTTTGGGTAGTCTAACCACCAAATTTCTTGAAGTTAACTTTGTTCTGAGTTGTTTATCTTATGTTCTGCAACAGTTTGTTTACGTAATCACCTTGGTGAGAAAGTATTTTCATAACTAGTTTCTTGATTCATTTTTCAGTATTCAGGTACGGCGTGTTACCGCCGGGTGGTGACGTTGTGAAAGGCCTTTAGTGAAAGGTCCGTTATTTACTGGTAAACGTGGTTCGAGAGTGTCGAACACGCTGCCATGAAACGTAATGGCGCAGTAGCACTTGAATGCGTCAGAGACCTTATCGTTGTTTTCTGAGTTGACGGCAACCAACCCTAGCAACGTTTTTGGTTTGGCCATTGACGTATCGGAAACGACAATGAGAGGTTGCCTCTCCAAACAATAGGTGAATAAGAACGATAGGAGAATAAGAACGATCAGTCGCATCATTCGCTGAGAGGCTGAACCACTCGCAACAAGAGGTGTTCATGGCTGAATAAGAGGGGAATGTGAAAAGGGAATGGTCTGTAGTGAAGGCGCGCTGAACGAGGCTGCTTGTGCTCTTTCACGTCTCGGATGATCACTGGATTGTGTGATTGTAACTATTTATGGCAAAGGCGTGTTTTGGCTGCTTTGTATAGTGGTATTTTTGTTGTAGTTAGGTCGCCACTGAAGGAGATTTTGTGAATTGAATGGCTGTCCAAGAAAGAGTCTGCGTCACACGTTTAAGCGTTATGCGTGATGCTAAGTAGGTCAGAAAGCCTGATAGTTCTGGCATGATGCGAAAATGTTTAGTTGGTTGTATTAGGCATTCTTTTGTTGTTGCTGAAATACTAGCTTGTCTCTAAGTGATAGAATAGCTTTTAGGTGTATTGGATGTGTTGTGTAGAAAGAGTTTTGTAGATAATATGAGGTAGCGCTTGTGAAGTGAGTACGTTATACATTTTTTCTTTGTGTGATTCGTTGAGACTAAGATATACCTATAACGCAGAGTCCATCACTCTTATTGAGTGGGCTATGCGGGGCCTGGAGGGCGCATGGAGTGGGTCTCCCGTGTTCGGAAATGAACATGTGGTGCGGTGAACTTAGAAGCAATATGCCGCAGGACTATTCACGGTGCGTGTGCCCTGTTTCAAGCTAATGCGAGCATGCTGGCACTGTTGATTTCATTCAGTGTGCGAATTAATTGTTGTGCATTGTGAGATTGTTGTCTTTCGGATGACTGATTGAGCAATATGTATATGTGTCGCTGTGTCTACTTTTGCAACAGGACGCGGAAGTTCTCTTGAGACTAAAGTGAAAATCACTTCACGCATGCGCGCACACCGAGAAGGAATTTATTTTTTAGCAATGTTTTTGTTTTAGTTTTGTATCGTATTACTGGATATCGAGTATCCATTAACACTCTTGAGGGGGGAGGAGTTAGTATGCGGTAATAATTAGCGGCCTGTTCTGTCTAGCGCAAATAATGCGGCTGCTGCAGAGGGCAGAGTTTCCGACCCATCAACTAGCAATGCCGATCGCTTCCACGAAGGCGAACGCGGTAGAGCCACGCACGCGAAAGAAAGGAGATTCCTACGTTCATACGGTTGACGAGCGGAGCCGTCAAAGTCGCCTCAATTCAGGACGAAAATGGGGAAAGCTTAACCGGAGGCACATCTTGCAAGAAACAGGCCAAGCGCGGCCGTCTGAGTTTAAGTGATTGTAGGAATAGACGTGTGCCATTGAGAATGACGCAGGGACGCTACCACTCAGCTGACCAAGGCATGATGGCGGCACAGAGACAAGCTTATCATCCCCTACTGTACGTCATTACCGAGTGTTGTTAGGATGGCGGGGCGCATCGCTATCACGTGCATACCTGGTTAGCGCAAAGAGACGGACTGTGTACTCACCACTCTTAAGATGGCTTCTATGATGAAGCGTTTAATGAGAATTCCGATGGAGCTCTAGCGCGAGAACGGCCACCGACGGAGGTCAGCCGACGGAAGCCTGCATGGCCTGACAAGGGAGAGGGTGACACGCTGAGAACCTATCTACTCTCATGTTATATTTGGTAACGGGCTTGTTTCCAATGCAGTGCCTGCTATGAAAGTGTTTTTGCAATTGGTTGTGCTGATGCGAACCCATACCGGTGATTGTGTGGACACCCTTTGTTCAAGCGAGGGTTATAAAGAAGATGTTTGAATGTAAAATGAGAGTAGAAGTTCGGACTTGGACTCTGGCAGACGGCTGAGGCGGCATTAAAGTGTCTCTTCACCGGACTACGGCTCTTCCTTTGCGCTGCCACCGTGCACTCGTGTCATCAAGGAGACCCATTCCGAACCTCAAACATTTTCCCTCCTTAGCTAGTGTAGAATCTAGTCGAAGAGGATTAAATGAACTGTGGCTTTTGGGTTACGCATGGCTAAAGTTTTACCGGCCTCATTCATGAATGTGATGTTTACTCCGCTAGCTGAGATGCAGTCCACGACCTGCCCCCGTTTACTACGGCTGCCGTGGCGCGGTTGTGCAGGGGTCCGGCGGCATCCACAAAGGAGGCGTCTTGACAATCTGAGTATTTGTCATACATTTTAGCTATGGCAACTCGTTTGTTTTTGTGGTAGTATGGGTGCATATTGAATGGCAAAAGCCGAATATGGACTTCTTTTTGTCATTCTTGTGGTAGTGATAGTTTATTAGTGACCTGCTTTATTGGATTTATGCCGAGAGCGTCTAGCGTGGCGCGACCTGCCTTAGTACGTGCGAGCCGAATCACTTGGTTTGCGTGGTGAGCTTCGAAGAGCTCTGACGCTGTATTATTCATGACCATCGCAAATAATCTGTCTTCATGGCCTATGGGGGTGGATTGAGGGCTTTTTGATATGAAAGTCGTAGTGAACAGTCTACTTTGTTGGGAAGGGCAGTCAGGATGGGCAGGTATGGAAATCTGTAAGTGGCGCGACTGATCACAAAGGGTTGTACAAGACGCAATATGTCCGCTTCCTACATGCCTCGGTGTCGATTGGCAATTCTAGATAACATTCATGAGATACTTGTACAGGTATTACGTAACTTTTAGATCGCTACATTGTTGTTGCCCGCACTATTATAGTGCACTCCGAGCACACAGATGGTTCCTACTCCCTTGACTGGGGATTGATCAAGGTAGATCTTCAAAGGAATGGATGGCCACGTTGCCTGAATACCAGCAATTCTGATTTAGTGGGGGCACAGCGAAGTCCGCATGTTCAACCGACGCGTTCCACTGTACCCACGGCCCATTGAAGCGCTTCTTCCATCTGTCACATGCTGCTGGTGTTCGTCTATATGGTAACGTCATCAGCGTATATTGCGTGCTTGATTCAGGGTATCTGGCTGAGTGCTCTAGGGAGATCCAGCAATGCTATGTTGAATAAAAGTGGCGAGATTACGGCCCCCTGCGGTGTTGCGGAGTCTCCCATTGTTATGGGGGCTGATTTAGCGCCGCCTACTCATACGGTCAGTTAACGGTTGTGCAGGAAATTGCGTACGCAATTCCATGCGCGTTGGCCACTTCTATTTTATCCAGGTTAGCCAGGATAGTTGAGTGCCATACATTATCAAAGGCTTTTTCAGGGCCTATCACCACACTGCGCGCTCCGGTTGCGTGGCTCCACTGGGGCACTTAATTATGTCATGCTTTAAGTAAAATAGAACTTTGTCAAGTACGGCGGCTCATTCGCCAACTTGATAGCGAGAAAGGCAATCGGCGCCCTGATGCAGGCGTCCAGACTTGAATTCCCCTGCGAAGGAGTACTCTTGCAGCCGTAGAACCCAGTGACCAAGTCAATCTGTGGAATTCCTTAGTCATGAAATCCCCAAAGATGAAATCTGGAGTACGTGGTGGTACAGTGTCGACGGAGAACTGATTGTCATTCAAATATAAACGAAACAAGGAGACGACGCAGGCAACAGGATAGCATTCTTGCTCTATGATTGAACAGTTGCGCTCTGTTATCTGTCATGTCCGCCAACCACAGGCGTAAGCCGCGGGGCAAGGAAACGTGAGCCCCCCCTCCCCCTAGGAAAAGTTAAGAGCTCAGCCTCTCCCCCCCCCCCCCGACTTTTCATGGTCTTCACTGCTAGTAGCACACTGGGGAAACCAACGCGTAAGGCGATCATTTTCTTCACCGCCCTAATCACTCATATTCTTACGAGCAATTGTAAATGTTACCAGAAACTTTTTTAAAATGCGAAGCATTTTTAGTGAACTTCGGCGACTTTGAGCGTATCTATCTATCGATCTATCTAGCTACCTATGACTTTTAGCTCTCCTGGCCGTTTGGACAATGGTATCGACACCAAATTTTGTAAGGCATAACATGACTGTATGACGAGCATAATTTACTAGTCAAAACATGGAAATCGTAATATGTATGTCATGAATGCCATGATTTACACTTATAGCTCTTGCTGCTCTTGTGGTGGTCTCGTTCACATGGCATGTTGCAAAACTGGTATGGTATGCCATGATTGCATAGCGAACACAAGCGACAGACCCTAACGTGGAAATGATGACATGCATGTTATATAAGTCATGAGTCCTGACTACACGCCACGCTCATGATGCCCTCACAACTTTCTCGCTAGCTTCACATACCGCATTCGGCGTTACGTGATGCGAATGGATGGTGTAGTTATGTGACTGGTGCAAACATGATAGCCATGAGATTCGTGTAATGTGACATCATGACTACAAGATACACCTATGATGTCCTCGCAGTCGTTTCGCTAGCCTCAAATACACCAAATTTGATATTACGGGACGTGAATGAACGACAAAGGGATGTGACTGATGTAAGCTTGATGAATATGTGATTCATGTCATGTAACAACAAAAATACATGCTACGCTCATTACGCGTTAGCGGCCGTCTCGCTAGCTTCACATGTACCAAATTCGGTATTACGTGACGCAAACGGACGACATATGTAAATGACATGTCCAAACAAGATAATTATGATATGCGTGTCATGTAGCAACATGACTACATGCCATACTCATGATGTGTTCGGTGCCGTTTCGCTAGATTTGTATATGCCATATCTGGTATGTCATCGCGTGAATGAATGATGAAAGTATGTGACTGGTGCAAACATAATAATTATGAGATGCGTGTCATGTAAGAGCATGACTACATGTCACACTCAAGGCGCCCATACAATTGGGCGTGAACCGGTGCGCGTGTGCTATAGCGTTCGCTGCGTCGCGTCATGCCGGCGGTGCAACGTCAGGTGCTGATCTGCCTGGTACATACTCACAGGCACGTGCCGCACTACGTTGCTTTGAGGCATGCGCGTTTGAGCAGGCCCGGCGTCCCTTCCTCACGAAGCTAGGCAGACGCGGTGCATTCTTAGTAACGTGGTTGGTGCAAAATTCAGCATGTCGTATGTCACCTTGGTGTCCGCCGGGCTGCGCCGTCAGATGCTGGTCGCGTCTGGCGTCAGGCTATAGGCACCCGGCAATTCAGCTTACGAGATCTGATGGTAGCGTCAGAACACACAGCCTAGTGAGTACGCGCAGCAAAAACGAGTCTTCTAATGCGTAGCCTAGAGAGCAGACGCAGCAAAACCGAACTTGCACGTGCATATAAATTTCTTTTTTGTTGGTGAGCAAGAGAGTCATGGTTGTATATGTAAGCGCCCAGGAAGCGTTCTTTCAAAACGTGTCAAAAAAGGGGACAGACACTTGAGTAAGTCACTGTGTTCAGCGAGCGTTCCATTTTCTTATTCTCCCTGGTGGTCGGTACCAACAATGCTGAGACAGCCCAAAGAGCTTCGTCGTGCCCTCTGGTCCGCTGTCGGGTGCCTATAGAGTGTTCGCGTTTTGCAAGCGTAGCGTCGCGGCGCCCAGCGTGCGCTTGTAAACGTTACGTCTCAGTACATTGGGCCCTTCATGATGCTGTCCACACCATTTCGCGAGCTTCACATATTCCAACTTTGCTATTATAAGACGTGAATGGATGACAGAAGTACGTGGCTGGTGCAAACATGATAATCATAAGATGCGTGTTATGTAACTACACGACCACACGCGACGCTCATGATGCGCTGGCGGTGGTTTCTCTAGCTTCACATATACGAAATTGCTATGGCATGATGCCAATAGACGTCGAAGTTAAATGAGACGTCCGAACATGATAATCATAATATGCCTGTCATATAAAACAGTACTACATGGAACGCTCATAGCGTGCTCGCGGCCGTTTCGCTAGCTCCACGTATACCAAACTAGGTATCAGGTGGCGTGAGTAGATCATGAAGGTAAATGACTCGTACAAACATAATTATGACATGGAAGCTATGTACGGCATAATTTACCTCCACCTCAGATTGTTGTTCTGATTTTAAACTGACATATAAACCTTCTTCATTCGTGCTTCGCATATCATCGATTCCCACTGTACGTAGGATCTGCGATTTTTTTAAATAGTGAAATTTATCCAACTTTTCCTACGTGAAGATTTTTCATGGAGGCTCTTTGCGGTGCAGGCCTCCAATGCGACGCTTTCTCATCTTGTCTATAGCATACTGGAAGCGCCAAAAAAAAGTTTCCGCTCTGGACTCTGATAAACCTGATCAGCCTAGCTTATGGCAACTAGGAGCGTTGACAGCAGTTCGCAAAGTAGGGACGAATAAAGCAGTGGACTCCAGTACACTGGTAAGCATACTCGCATCAGCCAGTGGGGAGCAAAGGAAGCGTGAACCCCCCACTGAGCGAGATTGGGGGCTGAGACAGTGGTCACTTTTGGCTGCACGCTGGGCAAACCAACAAGTGAGGCGACGTTTCACATCACAACCGTAATCACTCAATTATGTTCTTCTAGGAGAATGGAGTTGTTGCGGGCCATGTTACAACATTTTGAAATTTCTCCAACATTGCTCTTGTGATGACTTTTCTTGTAGGTTTTCGTAGGCAATACATACGATGTGAATAAAGATATATATATATAAATATATCTTAATATATATATATATATATATATATATATATATATATATATATATATATATATATGTATTATTTATTTGTGTCAGATTCTTTGAACGTCAATTCCGCTGGACCCGAGGCATTGTATGCAAGAAAGTGTGCAAGAAAGAGACGACGAAACTTACTTGACGTTTCCAGCTGGTGGACAAGCCTTCATCAGAGTAATGTGATAAGAATTCAAACATGGCTTGAAAATCTCCTTTCTATAACTAAAAATAAAAGCTCCTCCAATAGAAGCTCCTTTCATTTTCGCAGTAACTTCCATTACACTTTCACATATCACTAAGATTGTTCTTATACTGCCATGCAATGCCATTACACCTTTGCGCTTGTACATCTCTTAAAAACGTATCAGCATGGTATCACGTCACAGTACATGCAACGAAATCTTCAACCGTGTCTTCAGTATATGTCTACCATTCTGGTTTTCTCGTTTTGTCTTTTTTTTCTGAAGCACATGACATTTTATGATGCGATTTATAATACTAACCAGTGCACATGGCGCTGACCTGCTATTGAACTGAGCTTCTAAAACCATGTATGAATTCTTGTCACATTACTCTGACGAAGGCTGTTCCACCAGCTGAAAACGTTAAGTAAAGAGGCTTCCGTGAGTTGCGTCGTCTCTTTCTTGCATATATATATATATATATATATATATATATATATATATATATATATATATATATATATATATATATATCATCACTGTCATCATCAGCCTGACTACGTCCACTGCAGGACAAAGGCCTCTCCCATGTTCCGCCAGTTAACCCGCTCCTGTGCTTGCTGCTGCCAATTTATACCCGCAAACTTCTTAATCTCATGGGCCCACCTAACCTTCTGTCTCCCCCTAACCCGCTTTCTTTCTCTGGGAATCCAATTAGTTACCCTTAACGACCAGCGGTTATCCTGTCTAGGCACTACATGCCCGGCCCATATCCATTTTTCTTCTGGATTTCAGCTATGATATCCTTAACCCCCGTTTGTTCCCTAATCCACTCTGCTGTCTTCTTGTCTCTTAAGGTTACACCTACCATTTTTCTTTCCATTGCTCGCTGCGTCGTCCTCAATTTAAGCTGAACCCTCTTTGTAAGTCTTCAGGTTTCTGCTCCGTAGCTAATTACCGGCAAGATACAGTTGTGATATACCTTTCTCTTGAAGGATAGCAGCAATCTACCTGTCATATTATGAGAGTGCTTGCCAAACGTGCTCCATTCCATTCTTTTTCTTCTAGTTACTTCAATCTCGTGGTTCGGCTCCGCAGTTATTACCTGCCCTAAGTAGACATAGTCTTTTACAACTTGAAGTGCACTATTACCTTTCTCGAAGGGCTGCTCTTTTCCGAGGTGTTTGTACATTACTTTCGTTTTCTGCAGATTCAGTTTAGGACCTACCTTTCTGCTCTCCTTGTCTAACTCGGTAATGATGAGTTGCAATTTGTCGCCTGAGCAATGCAATGTCATCGGCGAAGCGCAGGTTACTAAGGTTCTCTCCATTAACACTTATCCCTAACTGTTCCCATTCTAGGCTTCTGAAAACATCCTGTAAGTAAGTAGCATTGGGGAGATTGTTTCCCCTGCCTTACACCCTTCTTGGTTGGTATTCTGTTGCTTTCTTTATGAAGCACTATGGTAGCAGTTGATCCCCTGTACAATTCTTCCAGGATGTTTTTATATACTTTATCGACGCCCTGATTCCGCAGTGTCTAGATGACGGCTGATATTTCTACTGAATCAAATGCCTTCTCGTAATCTATGAAGGCTATGTATAGTGGTTGGTTATATTCTCAGCATTTCTCTATTACCTCATTGATAGTATGAATGTAATCGCTTGTTGAGTAGCCTGTTCGAAATCCTGCTTGTTCCTTTGGTTGATTTAATTCTAATGTTTTCTTTACTCTGTTAGCAATAACTTTTGTAAATGCCTTGTATACTACAGAGAGCAAGCTAATCGGCCTGTAATTCTTCAAGTCCTTGTCATCACCTTTCTTATGTAATAAGATGATGTTAGCGTTCTTATAAGACTCTGGTACTCTTCGCGTCAGGAGACACCTTGTAAACAGGGTGGATAGTTTTTCTAACACAATCTGTCCTCTATCTTTCAGCAGATCTCATGTTACCTGATCCTTACCAGCAGCTTTGCCTCTTTGCATGCTCTCCAAAGCTTTTCTAACTTCTTCTATCAATACTGGTAGGGTGTCATCTGTGTTACTGCTAGTTCTTATAGTATTAAAGTCGTGGTTGTCTCGGCTACTGTACAGGTCTCTGTAAAACTCCTCCGCTATTTTACTTATCCTATTCATATTAGTAGTTATTTTGCCTTCTTTGTCCCTTAGTGCATACATCTGATTTTTGCCTATCCCAAGCTTCTTCTTCACTGCTTTGACGTTTTCTCCGTTTTTCAGAGCGTGTTCAATTCTCTCCATGTCATAACTTCTTACGTCGGATACCTTACGCCTATTAATCAGCTTCGAAAGCTCTGCCACTTCTATTTTGTTTGTTGTACTTGAGACGTTCATGATTTGACGCTTCTTAATGAGATTCTTCATTTCCTGGGAAAGCTTGCCAGTGTCCTGTCTAACTAGCCTGCCTCCAACTTCCACTGCACACTCCGTAATGATACTCGTCAGATTATTATTCATTGTATCTATGCTAAGTTTGGTTTCCTCACCAAGAGCCGAGTACCTGTTCGAAAGCGAAACTCTGAATTCCTGTACTTTCCCTGTCAGTGCTATCTTATTGATTGGCTTCTTGCGTATCAGTTTCTGTTGTTCCTATGTCAAGTCTAGGCGAATTCGAGACCGTACCATTCTATGGTCACTGCATCGTACCTTGACAACCACTTCCACATCCTGCACGATGCCTGGGTGTGCGCTCAATATAAAGTCTATTTCGTTCTTAATTTCGCCATTAGGGCTCCTTCATGTCCACTTGCGGTTTCCTCGTTTTCGGTATACGGTATTCCAAATCCATAAATTATTGCGTTCTGCGAATTCTACTAGTAGTTCTCCTCTGGCGTTTCTAGTACCGATGCCATAATCTCCAACTGCCTGGTCTCCAGCCTGCTTCTTCCCTACCTTTACACTAAAATCTCCCATCAGTATTGTATACGGTGTTTTTACCTTACTCATTGCCGATTCCACGTCTTCATAGAAGCTTTCAACTGAAGCGTCATCATGGCTGGATGTAGGCGCGTAAGCCTGTACCACCTTCATCTTGTATCTCTTATTCAGTTTACTTACAATACCTACCACCCTTTCAATCATGGTATTGTATTCCTCTATGGTGCCGGCTATGTTTCCTTCAATTAGGAACCCCACTCTCAGTTCTCTTCTGTGAGCCAAGCTCTGACAGCAAAGGACGTGTCCATTCTGTAGCCCCATATAGGGCTCATCTGTCCTACTAACCTCACTGAGCCCTATTATATCCCATTTAACACCCCCTAGCTCCTCAAATAGTACCGCTAGACTTCCCTCACTAGACAAGGTTCTAGCGTTAAACGTTGCCAAGTTCAGGTTCCAATGGTGGCCTGTCCGGATCCAGAGATTCTTAGCACCCTCTGCTGCGTTGCAGATCTGACCGCCGCCGTGGTCAGTTGCTTCGGGGCTGCTGGGGACGGGAGGTCGTGAGGTATTTGACGTATGCATGTGGGAGGTAATGGCCAGATACTGCACCAAGGTGGCCAATCGTTCTCTGTTGAGGGAGTGTGTTCCCAGCGGTGGTTACCGGTGAGGCCGCACCCCAGGCCTCGTAATGCAGTTCCATCACCACGCGGATTTTTTTGTTTATCTGGTTGGGAACTGCGCGGCACCGGGATTTGAACCACAGATCTTTTGCATGCGAGGCGGATGCTCTAACCACTACGCCATCGCTGCATATATATATATATATATATATATATATATATATATATATATATATATATATATATATATATATATTCTCACTACATATGCAATTTAGGTATGTATGTGCGTCTGTGCAGCGGGGAATAGGGTGGTGCGAGCCGAAGACAACGTTCGGTTGGTGGCAAGAGGTCTCTGGTGCGCGTTCATTGTATACCTTCGAGTCGACCGTTACGTCACCTCTGAATAAACCACTCTCGTAGACGTAATAGAGTGGTGGATGTGTGGGGTAGTTCACGGCGAGGTACCACGGAGCCACAGATGTTCCAAGTTCGCCGGAGCCGTCGTCTTGCAGGTCTCTCACCGAAAACAGTCAGAATGACCCAGAGCGAACATCAGGAATAAATCGCCTTAACTACGCGCAGGTCTACGCTGGCTACACCTAGGCATCGTTACATGGATCCCCGCCCGTTCGTGGAATTGGCGGGGAAAGATGTGGACGCCTGGCTGACGCATTACAAAAGTATGAGCTTGTACAACCACTGAACTCTAATGATCAGCTGGATAACGTCACGCTGTTTCTCACGGACATCACCTTGATGTGGTATAAAAATCATGAAGAGTCCTTGACAACATGGGCTCTTTTTGCTTGAGAGCTGAAGAAGTGTTTACTAACTCCAGCTCAAAAAAGAAAAGCGTGGAGCAGACTCTTGCTGGAAGAGCTCAGACTCACTGGAGAAACGTGCACTTTTATATAGCGGACGTTCTTCAGCTTTGCAAACTTATAAGCCCGGAGAAGTATGAAGGAGACAGGGTCGAACACCTCTTGAAAGGCATAGTGGAATTCGTTTACAATTTTCTGATAGGCAAGGATGACTTCCCCTGTGTCTCCGACGTCCAACATCACCGCTGCATGTTTGAAAAACAGAAGACTCGTCGCATAGCGCCGAAATTCGGTAGGCTGGCAAATGTGACAACGGTCGCCAGCGTCAACGTGAGCCCATCCACTGAGCTTGCCACAACTATTCGGGCAATACTACATGTAGAGCTGCAGCGACAAGGTGGTTGGATTGACGAAACCATTCCTCACCCGCCTACCAATCAACCCTTCTACTCGGCGGCGCCATTAGCTCCTTTGCAACCATCGGTATGTGTGACAGACATCAGCGAAACTAGAACTCCGTGGCCACGTCGTGATTCTTTCCCGGCCAACCAGTGAAATGGCCAACACCTTCGTCTTGGCCCCACCACATAGAGGTGGGCAGCCCCCGCTGAGCAAGCTCGTCAGCGACACTTCACAGCTGAGCGGTCTCAGCATTGGTTCGGTCAGCGTCCTCTACTAGTCTGCTGCAACTGTGGCTTTGAAGGCCACATTGGCAGGTATTGCAACTACCGGCAGCTACCAAGGGATGAGCAATCGCCGAAAAATAACCGTCATGGCGTTACACGAGCACCGAAATTCCAGAGAAGCGCGTCTTACGAGATCCCCGGACCACTACGAAACCAACCTGCGGCCTCTGATGGCAGTGTGACACCATCGCCTGCCCCTCAGGTCAACCGATCACCGTCTTCTCGGTACCGCCACTCCTCGCCTCCAGTGGAAAACCAGTCGGCATGGTATTGGAGGTGAGGTCGCCAGACACTCTTCAGTTTCGACAGAGATACCTCCTTTAGCTCCTATGGTTAAAAATAACGTCCAAGAGCTTATTAATGGTGTTCCAACGATGGCGTTGGTGGACACAGGTGCAAGCGTGCCACTGGTGAGTTTTATTTTATCCCGCCTAATTGGCCGCAAGGTTATGTTTCGTTGGGACTGTCTTGATACGTTTCGTTGTGTGAGCGGAGTTGAGTTACAACCTGTTGGTGTCTGCGCTGTGACTGTTAGTTTGGTGTGCCAGAAATTCGTTGCAGAGTGTTCTGTTGTCCCTCATACTTCACACGACGTCATTCTGGGACTCGATTTCTTGAAGCTATACGGTGCCACTCTCGATTGCCACACAGGACAAATAAAAGTAGATTCCGATATTCTAGTAGCGCTTATGGAAAATTCGCCCAGTCAGGAAAATGCTCCTTGCGTGTCCGTGAACACAACTGCGCCGCCGTTGTCTCCAAAATGTATCCCAGTTGTCTGTTCACCTGCAAGCAAGAAAACATTTGACGCAACCGTGGAGTCTGTGCATCTCAGTTGCATAAAGAAGGCAGTTCTAATATCCTACTGCACGCTATCGGTTGCGCAAGGGCATACTGGTTTATGGGTGATCAACTGTTCTGATGAACCTACAGTGCTGCTAGAGGGTCTGAAACTTGCAGAGATTCATGAACAAGTATTCTAACTTGCCATCCTTGCAGAGAGTTGCGATTTCCCGGATAAGACCTGTTGCAATAATCTGCATGCCAGGGACACCACCAATATGGCTATGACTGACAGGTTACTCAGCACCAACGAACGTAACGAACTGGCGAGTATTTTGTGCAAACATGCCGGTATTTTTGGTTTCGCACAGCATGTTTCACCGCCAATCTCTGCTTCTCGTATGAAGCACCGAATCGACACGACATCTCACAGACCTCTCCGACAGAAACCATATCGTGTATCGCCTTCGGATTGTGCAGTGATCAATTAACAGGTTTGCAAGATCCTCAAGAAAAATTAAATTCAAGAGTCATGTAGTTTGTGGGCCGCTTCAGTAATTTTAGTGAAGAAGAAGGATGAGACATGGTGATTTTGAGTTGAATACCGCCGTCTCAACGACATCCCTAAAAAAGACGTATACCCACTTTCACGGATTGATGATGCGATCGACTACCTATCGTCAGCCTCCTACTTTTCGTCTGTATATTTGAGATCAGGCTACCGGTAGAAATGAACTCACGAGGAAGACAAAAAGAAAATGGCATTTGTTGCAACAGATGGACTTTTTCAAATAAATGTGATGCCGTTTGGACTCTGCAACGCGCCTGCAACTTTTGAGCGCTTCATGGACAACAATTCTGCGTGGATTGAAGTAGGAAGTGTGTATGTGTTACTTGGACGACGTAGTAATTTTCGAGCGTACCTTTTGTGAGCAGAACACTCGACTCGGCCTCATGCTGGACCGCCTCAGCAAAGCATGCTTGGTGCTCAACTCAAAGAAATGTCGTTTTGGAGAGCCTGAAACACTCTTACTTTGACAATTAGTAGACAAAGGAGGCATACGACCGGATTTTGCCAAGACAGCCTTGGTGGAGGCGTTCAAGCAACCACACTCGCTGAACGAACTGCGCAGATTTTTGGTGCTTTGTTCATACTTTCGCCGATTCATTCCCGGCTTCGCCAATATCGCATATCTGTTCACGTGCCTGCTTCAGAAAGGTGCGCAGTTTGCCTGGACCCCGGAATGTGTGTCTGCTTTTTCATAGTTGAAGTTTCTTTTGACGTCTCATCCGATTCTTCAACATTTCAATCCTTTGGCTCCCACTGAACTTCACACAGACGCTAGCGGTATTGGTGTAGGTGCTGTCTTGGTTAAACGCTTGGATAACCAAGAACACGTCGCAGCATTTGCGAGTCACTCACTCAGCAAGTCCAAGCGTAACTACTCTGTCACAGATCAAGAATGCCTCGCATTAGTCTTAGCAGCGCAGCGCTTCCGGTTCTACCTGTATGAACGCCTCTTTACCATCGTGACAGACCATCATTCTCTCTGCTGGTTGGTCAATATGCTTGACCCATCTGGTCGGCTGGCACGCTGGGTACTTTGTCTACAAGAATATGACTTCACGGTTTCCTATAAAAGCGACCGACGCCACGCTGACACAGATGGTCTTTCGCGACTACCGCTTCCAACGACAGAATGTGACGGGGAGAACTTCGATACCTGCATCGCAGCACTGGACCGACCATTTCCCGATACCAAGACCTTTAAGGATGAGCAAGAAAGGGACAGCACCATACAGCAACTTCTTACTACCAAACGAAAATCGTCGCCTACGCACTTCTGCATCCGAGACGGGCTGGTTTAGAAAAATAACTACACCAGCATTGGCTCACAATATCTTCTGGTGGGTCCGACGTGTCTTTGCGTTGATGTTTTGCAGGCTATGCATGATGACCCAACATCCGGTCATCCAGTAACAGCGAAAACTATTTGTCGTCTTCAAAAAAGATTCTAGTGTCCCAAAATGCGCAACACGACGGAACAATATGTGTCTAGCTGTAACGAGACCCAACGTATAAGCGCCAAACAAGTGCTCCTCCAGGGCGATTACATCCGGTGCCGCCCCCTAGAACTCCATTCGAGCAAGTCGAGATTGACCCTTTTCTGGTCTTCCGATGAAAATCGCAGGATAGTTATCTGCACCGACCATATACACGGTACTGCGAGAGAGCTGCCCTACCATCGGCAACTGCAGCTGATGTGTCTTTCTTCACGCTACGCTTTGTAATTACACGACATGGACCTCCCAAAATTGTAATCAGTGACCGTGCCTGACAGTTCAGAGCAGACGTGGTGGAAGAGATGCCTCTTATCTGCGCTTCAAGATTTCGGCACTCTACACCATACCATCCCCAAACGAATGGTCTAACTGAACGAACGAACAAAACTCTCACGAACATGCTGTCTTTGTATGTCGCATAAGATCACAAGGACTGTAACAGTATTCTACCTTTTATCACTCATGCATTCAACACCGCACAGAATGGAACTACCGGCTAAGTCCTTTTTTTCTGCTATATGCTCGATCGCCTCGTCATACTCTGAGTACCATCTTCCTGTGTTCGGACCACCGTGATCCCGGCATATCCGCGATCATCTGTTGGGCAGAAGAAGCCAGACTCCTTGCTTACTTGCGCATTCTTGCTTCGCAAGACCACTTGAAGGCACAATTTCACTACCAACGCCGACACGTGGCGTACAATCCCGGTCACCTAGTGTTCTTGTGGACACCAACTAGAAAACATGGTTTGAGCGAGAAACTGCTAGCGCACTATGCGGGACCTTATGATGTTGTAGACCGTATCAGTGATTTAGTTTGCCACATCGCGCGTCTCCATTAGGTACGGCCGATGATCTGCGAAAACGGATCTTGCCCATGTTCCGCATTTGAAGTGCTTTATTCTTCGAGAGACTGTTTTACTCGCCCAGTGGACTTCGTCTGCGCGGAGGGAAAGGTTACCGCATATGCAATTTAGGTATGTGTATCTGTGTAGCTGGCAACAGGCTGGTGTGCGACAAAGAGGAAGTTCGGTTGGTGGCAAGGATTTCTCCAACTGAAGTGCTTAATCTGGTGAAGTTTTCTTTGACAAAAGCTTGGATACCTGCGAAATGGAAGCTGTCTGAAGTGGTTCCACTTCCTAAAAAGGAGGAAACAGGATTTGCCTTAGACAATGTAAGGCTGATATCTCGCACGTCTATTCTGGTTAAGCTAATTGAAAGAGATATGAAAACCCGGGTTAATAAGTATAATATTATTTACGTGATTCTAAACCCCAATCAAATTTGTTTGAGTTCTGGTTGCTCAATATTGTATGAGCAACCAGGTTGCTCATTATTGCGCATGGTGATTTAGAGAGCCATATACAACTCGCTAGGCGTCGGCGCCAATACTGTGCATTAGTTACTCTAGATTTGGTAAATCGTATGATAGGGTGGAGCATTCAATTTATTAAAACAGATGAAATATCACCACTTTCCCAACAACATAACTGCGTGGTTGTCAGAGTTTTCAAGAGGTAGAGAATATTACTGCTTTAGAGATGAGTACTCGTCGAATAGATGTAAGCAGACACGTGGCGTACCGCAGGGGGCTGTCCTGTGGCCAGTTTTATTTAACATCTTCTTAAGCTCCATTTCATCAACTAAAGATATTCAACTATATGTGTACGCGTACGATATTGCTTCCTTTGCAAGTAATACAGATCTTCAATCCCTATACCAGAATCTACCAATTCATCTCATTATGATAGAAAGATGGCTCAAAAACATTCACATGACACTGAACGTGAAGAAAAGTGCGCTTTTTGCATTCTCTTTTCTGAAGCCTATCAATATCTTCTTATTATATACTAATGAGCTCATTCCGCAGGCGAATTTTCCTAAATATTTGGGCATCCCTTATAATGATACACTAAATTGGAGAAGCCACATAGATGATGTGTACTCCAAGGCAACACGGACCATGAGGTGGCTACGAAACCTCGCAAACCGTAAAGCGAGTTTAAGAAGAGATGCGCTAATAATGATATATAAACTTTATATGTAGTCTATCATGGAATATGGAAGTGTAATATTTTCTGGCAGTGCAGCTTATAAAATTGGGCCTCCAATACTGCTGGAAAAAGAAGCGTTGCGTTAGTGTCTGGGTCTCCCAAAGTTTGCTGCAGAACACGTGTTGTATATGGAAGCTCGCCTACTTTGTCTGCTAACTAGGTTTAAAATTCCTACTGCGCAAGCATTCCTAAAGATATGCAGTTCACACTAAATACGCTCATTTTACATTTTCATTCAAGAACCAACTTTATTTTTCAACCACATTCGTCGCGACTACACACCCTGCAAATAACATTTGCACAAGCGATGCTACAGCAACTGAATGTAAAAATTAAACATATTGGTCCAACACACAACCTAAAGTCAATGCTTAGCATACAATTTGATGATATATTTTCTCATAACGCGGAAAAATTGACACATAGGTACTTAAATAACCCGTGAGCATATTATAGAGCTCACCTAGAGATAAGTGACATCGTTGCGACTGATGCGTCTGTGTCAAAACAAAAGGCTTCTCTCCTTATTTTGACTGGTCCTTTTGGATTAGACTTCCAGATTACATCCATGAATTTATCGCAGAACTATTGGCTAATGTTCTTGCTCTACGCAAATTACCCTCAAGCGAATCATCAGCAATTATCATTACAGATTCGTTATCAGTGAGTAATGCACTTTCTGCGGCAGCAAATACAGAGCTGATGAATACGTATCGGCATTCAGTACGTCATGGAGTGCTTTGCGTCCAAGGAAACGCATAAAGATAAGAAATTTCTAGACCACATCGACATTAATTCGATGCTGTAAGACGAGAGAAAGGCTGCACTTCATGACCTTTTAGGGAGTTTCAATTTTGCTTCGCCTATTCTTCCAAAGTCCATCAAACACACCTCACGAAGCATCGAATTACGACTAACAATGATGTCTGCCTCATCCGACAGCAGCCTTATCGCGTTTTTGCCGAAGAACGCGAGGCTATTCAGACACAAGTAAAAGGGATGCTCGATGACGGGATTATTCAACCATTCAGCAGCCCTTGGTCTTCGCCAGTCGTTCTAGTTAAGAAAAACACGGAACGCTGCGATTCTGTATTGACGACTGGAAGTTTGTTAACGTCAAGAAAAGGACGTCTACCCGCTTCCGCGGTTCGATGACTCTCTTGACAGGTTATGACACGCGAAGTATTTTTCGTCCATCAATTAAAAATTGACTATTGGCAAATCAAAGCAGACAATCAAGACCGAGAAAAAACCGCGTTTGTTACTCCAGACGGACTTTACAAATTCCGAGTTTTTCCCTTCAGCCTCTGTTCTGCCCAAGCCACTTTTCAGAGAATGATGGACACTGTTCTCGCTGGCTTGAAGTGTCAAAGCTGCCTTGTCTACCTCGATGAAGTGGTCATTTTTTCTAAGAGCTTCGAAGAATATCTGAAGCGTCTGAAAAAGGTTCTGGAAGCCATTCGCACAACTGAACAGATGCTGAAACCCCCAAAATGCCGTTTCGGGTATGAAGAGCTGAAAATTTTGGGACATGTAATTAGTGCTGATGGAGAGCGACCTGATCCAGAAAAAAAAACGCTGCCTTCGCTGCCTTCCCTGTTCCCTCAGATAAAAGAGCAGTACGCCGTTTCCTCGGCTTGTGCGCATAATATCGCCGATTTATCACCAACTTTGCGGAGATATCTGAACCTCTTACATGACTCCCCCAAGATGACGTGCCCTTTAGTTGGAGCGCAGAACAAGATACAGCGTTCACAGAGCTACGAAAGAGAATGCAAACAGCCTCTGTTCTTCACCATTTTGATGAAGACACTGCTAGAGAAGTTTAAACAGATGCCAGCAACGTCGTACTTGGCGCTGTCCTTGTACAAAGACAGGGCGGCGTCGAGCATGTAATAGCTTACGCCAGTCGTACTCTTTCTCGAGCCGAGACCAACTATTCTACATGAGAAAAAGGGGCAACAAACGAATTTCGGCCTTACCTGTATGGTCGTCCCTTCGAAGTGGTGACTGATCACCACTCGCTCTGCTGGCTAGCAAATCACGGAGATTCATCTGGCCGCCTCACTCGGGGGAGTTTGAGCTTGCAGGAGTTCGACATTACGATTGTGTACAGGTCAGGACGCAAACACGCAGATGCCGACGCGCTTTCTCGAGCGCCTGCTAGACACGCTGTCAGGGACTTCGAGGATGACGATGGCTTTCCGGAAGCAGTTAGCGATTTCAAATTCATGTCAAAACAGCGGGCGGATAAAGAATTACCCCCATTTATTGATTTCCTGGAAGGCCGGAACTCTCAGGTTCCTCACTACATTGCTCGTGAGCTGTCCTCTTTTTGTCTAAGAAGAGGCAATCGTTACAAAAAAAAAACGCCCGTGGTAGCGACAAAGCCTTCCTACTTGTTGTTCCTACCGACATGCGTGATGAGATCCTCCTTGCGTGCCACGACGAGCCCACGTCAACACATTTGGGCCATTCGCAAACTCTCTCCAGAGTACGCCAACAGTATTACTGGCAACGACTATCAAGTAATGTACATCGCTAATTGAAAGGCTGCCGTGAGTGCCAGTGCCACAAGACTCCACCTGTGAGATTCGCAATCTTGCTCCAGCGAATCGCATCACCACAGACATCGTTTGACCTCGTGAGACTCGACCTTCCCTGACCCTTCCTTTTGTCATCCTCTGGGAACAAATGGATGATAGTTGCGACAGATTATCTTACTCGTTTTACTGAACCAAAAGGGTTACCCCATGGCACAGCCCCTGAAGTCGCGCAGTTTTTCGTGTACCAAGTCGGCCTACAGCGTGGTGCCCGGTCATGCGTGATTACAGACAGAAGTACGTCGTTTACAGCACGAATGGTATAGGCCATTTTTAAATTTAGCTGCACAAGTTATCGAAAAACGACGGCGTATCACCCGCAAACCAATCGACTGACAGAGAGGGTTAACAAGGCCATAGCAGACATGCTGTCAATGTACGTGGACGTAAAATACAAAAACTGGGACGAGATTCCTCCATACAGGACGTTTGCTTACAATACGGCAAAGCAAGAAACAACGCGGTTTCCGCCTTTCCGACTTGTTTACGGACGCAAAGTTCGAACCATGCTCGATGCTATACTTCCGTGTGACCAAAGCAATGAACTTGCTCCAGACGCTCAGCAATACACTCAATACGCCGACGAAGCTCATCAGCTAGCTTGCATTTACACCAGTCACCCACATGATGCAGGCATATGGTGTTACGACCTCCGCTATAGCAACGTCACTGACCACCCTGGGGACCAAGTGTGGGTGTGGATCCCTGTCCGGCGACCAGGCTTACCCGAAAAATCTCCTAAGCCGTTATTATGGACCGTATAAGGTTCTTAGACGTGTCACAGATATTGCCTGCGAGATATTTCCGGACGGTGCAGCGTCTTCTCGTTGACAGCTTCGGCGCAAAACCGTACATGCCGTTAGGCGTAAGCCCTATTTCAAACAGTAGCCCTTGTGGTCTCCCGTATTACGACTTGACGTGACATTGCGTTGCTGCTGCTGTTTATGTTCTCCTGTGTTTTTATGCGTTTTCTTTTTGCGCTTGGCGCAAGTGTTAGCGAAGCTTCCTTATTTGCGCTGCGAGTACTGGCACTCTCCCTCTTTTGGTTCTCCATATCTGCGTGTGTATTCCCATCCGTTCCAGGCGTCGTTTATTGACGACCACGTAACCTCAAAGACACACTTGTCAACTCTCAAATTATTACATCACCCCCCCCCCCCCGATAACTCATGCCGACCTTGTTTAAAGCCACAATGTCTTGTATGTAAGGCAATGCGAGAAACACACAAAGCAACCAGCACACAATCGAAGTTTTCGATTAACATACGAGGAAATCTAACATGTGATTCCTTTAATGTGGTATACCTACTCGAATGCAACGTGTGTAGTATGCAGTACATTGAACAAACAGAAACACCATTTAGTATTCACTTCAATATTCACAGAGCCCATGTGAAATCAGCCCCAAGTCTATCTCTATCAAAACATCTCAATCTTCCCGACCATGCATCCGACAAACTATCAGTAACGCTCTTAAAGACGGTATTTAAATCAAATCGAGAACGTGAACAACGAGAGTCTAACCTTATCCACCGATTTAACGCCCTCGATAGAGGAATAATTGAGAATCCTGGTACACTTGCAGCAATTAAAGCATTAGGAACCAATAACGGCAATATTAAAAATAGTAACTGAGTTAACGGCACTGCAGCTGCGAAGGGCACTGGACAACTCAAAACAATGCCAAGTGTGACAACTCTTCCTAAATACTGCTGTTGTCTGTTTTTTGTTGTTACTTTGCTACCCAATCGATTGTGCCAAGTATGACATGCCCAACAGCAACCCTTTACACAGTCAGGAGGCCCCTACTGCACGCGTAATCCAGAAGCGGGCAAGGAATTCGCATTGCACCCGATTGCCAGCCTCTGCGGCAATACGCGGCACCTCTTTTTCTACGACAAAATGTCAACGGGCGCTGAGTAGTTAAAGGCTTAAACTTCTTTAAAAAGTTCTTTTTGCCTCACACCGAACCGCCAGAGCCAGGAGGCGCCGTATGGTCGGGAAGAATGCGTTAGTGAAAGAAAGCATACACAGACCGAAGAGAGCAGAAAGGTGAAAAGGAAAAAGGGGAGAGAGATAAAGGGGGAAGTGGAAGAAAGTGTGGAAAGGGGCGCCCCGGAGGGAATCCACCTTATACTCTATTCATCTTTTTTTCCTTCTCCTTTTTTTCTTTTTTTCATTTTTTCTCTCTTTCTCTCTTCCCCCTCTGATTTGAGATTGTATAATACTGAACACGAAAGAACTGTGCCTTCAATCCTGAGGAAGGCCAACTCTAGGCCGAAACGTCAAAATAAACCACGTTGTGACCGTTCACGAAGGATCAAGAATCTACTTGACTATATATATATATATATATATATATATATATATATATATATATATATATATATATATATATATATATATATATTGAGAGAGAGAATGAACGTCCAGGACCCTCAAAACTATTCTTTATTGTCTCGAGTACATGCCCCACAACCCGAACTTGAGTGGTGATAATGAGTACCTACAGGTGAGAAGAAGAAACGCATAAATATTGCTCACACTCATTTCCCCCGCGCACTTGAGCGGCTGGCCTGACCGACACTTTGGTGGGAAAGGTGCTGCGGACAAATCGTTCAAGACGTGAAACGTGAACTATCTCAAATGCACGTTAACAATGGTCTGAGGAACCCTTCACTGGAGTGACAAGGTAATTGATACGAGATGTTTGTTCACGAATCAATTAGGGTCGAAGAAAGCGTGGCTGGAACTTCTCACACAACCAGGGAGATTAAACAGGCGTTTAAAGTAGTACTTCATCTCTAGAACGGAAGATGATGCCTCGACAAAAGCTGTAATAGCCTTGCTTGAAGTCGCCTGGACTGGTCTTCATGTTGAGCCGAGCACGTTGTCCTGTGGGAGCGAGCCTATTGACTAAATGTGCTGCTGTAGGTGTGTAGGTTTTCGTCATTACACTGAAGCGGTGTAGATGGTGAATGTCGACACACGACTGAAGGCCATGGAGAAAAGTGAATATCCGGTAGTTTCTTGAACAACGGTGTTCTGCGCAAACGTAGCTAGCGGCAAGATTTTATCCCCGTTATTGTGGTTTAGTTCTATGTACACGAATATCATGTCGGTTACAGTCCGGTGGGAATTCCCTGTCAGTTCATTTGTTTGAGGGTGGTGAGCTGATGTGCTCATATGAGCAGGGACACAGGTGTTCAGAATTTGTTCAGTTAGTGTGGCCAAAAACGTTTTGCCTCTGCCAGACTGGTTCCTCGGTCACAACTGCCGGCAAGTTACCACAAAGGACGAATTTTATATGTTGATATAGAACATTTCTAGGTAGGTGCGGTTGCAGACACTGAGATTTAGATTGATTAACCCAGGGCTTATACAGAATCCTGAAGAATGCCACGGTATCTGAAATGTATAAATGTCTGCCAATCGTAAGTGCATACTGAAAAAATTGGCTTTTGGAGATAGCTTTATATTCATTTAAAGCATCCTTTTCAACCCTTTCTAAACGAAGAACAGGTGGCTTCATGTGGGATGATGTCATAAAATTGCATGACATCGAGGAACAAGTAGGCATCAGGACACTTGTGGCCTATTTGGGGCTCAATGTTTATGGTCGGGTAAACAACGCTATTAATTGATGAATGCCCTTGTCGAATTCATGCCATGGCATCTGCGCAGTTGCCAGTGTACTGCAAGCGCCCCTCACGGTGACCGAAGATTTTTTTTTTTTTGCTTCACTTTTTTTCATCCATCAGCTGCGGCAATGAGAGCACAGGGTGAGAGTCGTATTGGTGACTTGCCAGGTTCTAGACAACTGCTATGCAGCTCAAGGCTATATAGTGCGCTTTTTTTCTAAGAATTTTTGTTTTCACCAGAAATCCCTGCTAATAAAGGTTACGAAGGTCGATCGACTCGCGGAAAGCAATAGAGTGTTAGAATTCAAGCGTATGCAACTGATGGTGGATCATCTTCAGCAAAGTGCTGACACTCCTTAAATCTTGGTTCAGTATATTACTTGAACTCCTTGTCGCGTCTCTCGAAGCCACTCCAGCTTTATGTCGGTGCCAGCAATTTTCATAGGTCTTGTGATGTTAGCACAGTGTCTTGTATTGTCCTATTTCTGGTCTTCTTAAATTGGGATATGTGCTCATGGCGTTAATGTATCATAGAGTCATATTATCTCGCTTGGCGCACCTTTTTATTCGTTGCGTATCTTGAATATTATAGAAAGCGAAAATCCTGTGATCTCGAAGTATGCGAAAATGTAATCACTCTCAGGAGTTTGTGTAGCGTGAATCACTCAGTGAGTTTCACGAAGCTTCGCCAAATAAAAACCAAGTCGGGAGAGCTGCGGGGTATAGAGCCATGTAAAAATATGAGACGGCCAAAGCTGATTGTCGGAGGCAAAACACACTACATTTCCGTCCTTCATGTTCATCATCAGGCTTTCCCGTGGAAAAATGTCACATGGTGGCGACGTGAACGAAGGCAGCAATTAGCTTCAATATGGTGAACCTGTGTAGTTGGCAGAACTCATGGCGACGAATCAACTACTCATATAACTGCAAGCGATGCAGGCTGGGGACTGATATTGGCACACAGAGTATCTGCCATCCACAAAATGTATCAGCGGCAAGACGAGTTGGAATCCCGCATAAAACTTTCGAGCCTTATCGCTGGTGGTCACACAAGCTCTGCAATATCCTTGACTGTTTGCGCGCAACCTTACCGAAACTATCTAGTACAATCGCGAAGCTCCTCAAACACTAAGGCGCGGCCTGCACAGAGCATTGCTGGTAGTCTCTGTGGGTGTGAAGATAATACAGGAAAATAAAACAAAAACACACTCTGAAGTATGATGAACGTTAAAATTCTGAATGACAATATATGGATCGGGAATTTATGATAGGCTGTCTCCTGGCCTTCAATGATCGAACCAACTACATGGCGATAGGTAGGCACCTATTGCAGTTATAGTCTCTTCCTGAATTGCACAATAAGTATTTCTAGGCATAATGCTTCGCCAACCCTTCGAAATCTCATGCTGGTGTATCTTACGCGGGGGTTAGTCTACCCTTCTCATTTCCGGCGTTCTCTACCCTAATACAAATATTCGCATCGCAGATGCCTATGCCGTACATGCTACCGTTAAAGACATTGAACAAGTAAAGTTACAATTTTTTTATATATACCGAGAATTCAGCACCACGAAAGCTTTGAAATCCCTCAACGAACACAAAAAGTTTGCCATTGTCTTTATATTAGCCGTAATGCACGGTTTACATACCCGAATAGTAAGTCTAATTGTGCTGCTTTTCAGATAGCGTTGAGATTTGAAAAAATAGCTTGGCAAATAACCTAGCTTCATTCAATAAACTACCACCATTTTTGTCATTGCACATCAGCAAGTATGACTGCCAGTCTAGACACTGAAACTGCGTCTTGCTTTCAAACTTATAGATTGACAGTCTCTTGAAATTCGAAATCATGTAGTTCTCTTTCCCTTTAGGAAACCTTTCCTTCGAAACATATTATGTGGACACTTTCGAAGTGTTTTTCTCTTTGTCGTTTTGGTATTTCTAAAAAAAGGTAATCGAATAAAACCCCCAGCGCGTCGTATCCTTCAACAACAGATACAAAAACCATATGAGCGAGGTGACGAACGAATGAAGAGATATAACGAGCCATCCAATTTCCGCTGCGTGTTGGGCACATGCTATACCAGAACCATCCGTGCCAGGTCTGTTTTGGATAGCAATTTAAGCAGAGAGAAAATGCACCCTTGATCATAAAGGGACACCGTAAATCTTAAAAAATACATCAAACGGCGCTGCAGTAGACACATTCTTTATTTAAAAGTGAGCAACTGCCAAGTAGCTGTCATACAAAGTTTTGTACTCCGGATGTAGTAGTGATAGTAGTATAGCATCTTTATTTATTTTTTGAAATATCATAAACTGATCAAAGTTTATTCGCGTTTCATATGTGTGGCTAAGAACTACGCCCGTGACCTTCGCTTCTCACAAATTAGTGTTCAAGAATGCGCGCGCCTCCACATTCTAGCGACGGCAACAATACCAGGCGTCATTTGGGCACACCGGAAGCTAGCATAAAAGAAGAGAACAAACATGAAAGGACCCCTCGGAAGATTTGCCTCTCCTCCTCGAATGCGCCGCGCTACGCTGATCAACCTCCTCGCATCAAGGGCCGAGCGACCTCCAGAATCATCGAGAGAGAAAGCGTTAGTCACCTCTAGTTGCATCACGTGTCCCCAATAGTTCTCTAAATGTCTTGCCCTTTTCCCGAATTTGGCTTTTCAGCGCGCCCACGAAGCTCCCTGAACGGAGGGTGAACGTACTATATAAGCGAGCAGCGGATGGTGGCTATTAAGAGATGAAGAAAATTTCGCACTAGTGTTTGTAGAGCAGGAGATGAAGAGAGTTTTTTCCCGCTGTCGGGCAAAGGCTTAAGTTTTCAGTGACAAAGCAAATGAAGTAGAGAGGTTTTCCACCTGTGGCTAAAAAAAGAGAAAGTTTAAGCGGAAAGACAGAGAGGTCAGCCCTGTGGGTTAAGGCTTGCATTGCAAGCAGGAGAAGAGCGTGTGTTTACCGTTAATGGGCGAACACGCGTTCTGCAGTCGTAGCGCGTGAGTGGCCGACGTGTTATCAGCAAAGAACTTTTCGTATAGGCGACAAACTTTGCCCAGGCGGCGCTCGATGTGACAACCTCACATGCATCCTTCGTCGAGAGGTCAAGGCAGCACAACCGGTGGCCAAGCCCCTGACAACGATCTCTTTGATACAAGCCGTCGTTCGTAAACAGCTATCGAATGTCGGCCTACATCCTGTTCCTGCCGTGCACTCTGCTGAGCCTTCTTATTGTCCCCCTTCTGTTCCTTGCATCCAACGCAATCCGTCCGAATGGCACACTCTTGATGACAGGCTCATATGTTTTTGAGCTGTCGACGCGTTGGCCATATCTCTCGTCATTGCCGCAACAGCTGGGCTCCACCGACACATTATGCACCTCAGTCTCACGCCACTTCTGTCCGCATGTCGTCCCCATCACTTTCTCCATCAATACCGACCACATTTTCCGCTCCTTCAGCACCTCTGAGCAGATCTCGCTACGACCGGTCACCAACCCCTGCTCGCTGTCAGTCCCAGTCATCCCCATAACGCCGTGCCGCCTCCCCGACCTATTCGCAGCACCTTCGTCCGGAAAACTAGGCCTTGCAGACTCTGGAAGTGGAGCTGCGTTGACTACCTTCGTAAGAGTTCCTCGCTTAATGTTAACGACAAACCGGAGCCTTTTCGACGTTACTGTCGACAATGTTCGTGTTAGAGCATTCATAGATACTGGCGCGCATGTGTCCAATATGAGAGTTCACCTCCGCCGCCGACTTGAAAAAGTTGTCACGCCCGCCCTCAACCGAGCTGTAAGAGTCGCCGATGAAGAAACTGCCGCAATTTTCGGCATGTGTTCTGCGCGAGTTTCTATTGGGGAGAGAAGCACTGTCGTTATTTTCGCCGTTATCGAACATTGCTCTCATGAACTCATTCTTGGTATGAATTGTCTAGCCACGCACTCTGCCCTCGTAGAATGTTCAGCTGGTTCTCTCCATCTCGATTTACCTCTTTTTTCCGACCCGACCAGCCCACCGTGAACCAGCCCCTGCTGCAATAATTTCACACGCTTCCGCCTAACTCTGTTTCACATGTCGACTTATCATCCATGCCGCCAGTACCTGACGGTGATTACATGGTGGCCCCGATTCCTGCCGTGATGCTTTCGCATGGAGTTGCTGAGCCGCATATGATTCTGACGATTACGAGAAAACGCGCCTTCTTTCCCCTGGTCAACTTCTCACTCATCACCCAAGTTCTACCACAGGGTATCTCCCTGGCCAAAATTACAGCTTTCCAAGACGATCATGTCGAGCCCTTCGGAGTTGACGATTGCTGCAGCTCAGTCAGTGGTTCCACTCCATCACGTTTTTGGGCGCCAACATCGAGCGAATGTTGTCATCGGACCTCACGTGTGAGCAAGCTGCAGCGCTTGCCAAGTTCTTGAGGGCTATAGTAGCGTTTTCGACTTGGTCAGCAACTCTTTAAGCCAAACAACAATTGTCACCCATCGCATCAATACCGGCCATGCGACCCATGCAACTCCTATTCATCGAGGCCCTTACTGTGTTTCTGCGCCGGAGCGTAAAATATTACAACAGGAAGTCGAGAATATGCTTGGAAAAACATTACAAAGCCCTCATGTAGCTTTTGGGTTTCTCCAGTCGTCCTTGTTAAAAATAATGATGGAACATGGCTCTTTTCCATCAATTACCGTATCTTCAACAAAATTACAAAAAAGACATTTATCCTCTGCCTCGCAACGACAAAGCCCTCGACTGCTGGCACGGTGCTACACATTTTTCAAATATTGACCTTTGCTTAGGCTACTGGCAGATAGCTGTCGACGGGATGGACCACGAGAAGACCACATTCATCACTCCTGATGGTCTTTATCAGTTCAAAGTGAGGGCCTTTCTACTCTGCAATGCGCCAGTCACATTTGAAAGAATGATGGACTCATTGCTCTAAGGGTTTAAATGGTCTACCTGCTTGTGTTACTTTGACGAAGTTATTGCCTTTTC
Organism: Rhipicephalus microplus; assembly: GCF_013339725.1. NCBI lineage: Eukaryota > Metazoa > Arthropoda > Arachnida > Ixodida > Ixodidae > Rhipicephalus > Rhipicephalus microplus. The sequence goes on from NC_051174.1 coordinate 53,571,184, forward strand.
GCCCACATTCGACTCACATCTCGATCATTCATCAGCTATTCTGGACGTTTTCCGTTGAGCCGGATGCCAGCTTAACGCCTCCAAGTGCCACTTCGCTCGTCGTCAAATTTCCGTGCTCGGTCACCTTGTCGATGCCCAAGGCGTGCGTCCTGACCCAGAGAAAATTCGCGCAGTCACAAACTTTCGCGTTCCTCGGACCACAAAGGATGTCCACAGTTTTTGGTGGTGGTGCTCTATTTTAGACGCTTTGTTAAGGACTTTGCGACCATTGCACGCCCCCTTACAGACCTCTTGAAGAAAGACACCTCATTTATCCGGGGCCATGGTCAAGGGTCATCGTTTTCCCAACTTACGGCCCTGCTTACAACACCACCAATCTTGGCTCACTTTGACCCTTCAGCCCCAACCGAGGTTCACACAGATGCCAGTGGACAGGGCATAGGAGCTGTCCTATTGCAGCACCAACGGGGACTCGACCGTGCTATAGCCTACGCAAGTCGACTGCTGTCTCCAGCTGAGCGCAACTATTCCATCACGCAGCGCGAGTGCCTCGCCCTTGTATGGACAGTCGCCAAGTTTCATCCATACCTGTATGGTTTCTCATTCCGTGTTGTAACGAATCATCACGCACTTTCTGGCTAGCCTCCCGGGAGGACCCCACAAGACGTCTCGCTCGTTGGGCCCTACGCCTTCCAGAATACACTTTCTCTATAATGCATAAAACAGGGCGATTGCATCAGGATGCGAATTGCTTATCCTGTGTTTACAATGTGGACGAAGCAACAGATACTGACGCTATCGCGGACGTTTTTTCCATGTCGCAGCTGCCGAACATCGGCGAAGAGCAATGTCGGGATGCTTCTTTACGAGCCATCATTGACAAACTGGAGTCAACGCTTCGCGACCCGTCCCTACGATTGTTGTTGGTGAAAGACGGGATTCTGTACCACCGTAACATTAATTCCTTCGGATCATACTTACTTCTTGTCATCCCAGCCGACCTGCGCTCCACTGTTCTGCACCAACTTCATGACGCTCCCAACACGGGCCATTTGAGCGTTTCTCGCACGTACGATCGGGTACGACGTAGGTTTTTTTTTTTGGCTTGGACTTGCCCGCTCTTACCGACGCTATGTCACCGCTTGTGAGGCCCGCCAGCATCGCAAAACAACGTCTGCCCTCCCAGCCGGCTTCCTTCAGCCGATCGACGTTCGCACTGAACCTTTATTTTGAGTTGGTTTCGACCTGTTGGGCTCTTTTTCACTTTCCACAGCCAGAAATAAATGGATTGCTTTTGCCACAGAATACATGACGCGGTACGCAATCACACGAGCACTGCCGACAGGTTGCGCTACTGACGTCGCGGACTTACTGCTGTACGACATAATAATAGTGCACGGTGCTCCCCGCCAACTTCTCACCGACCATGGCCTCACGTTCTCATCAGCTGTCATTCACGAAATTTTGAGGTCTTGCCATACCAAGCACAAATTTTCTACTTCGTACCATCCCCAGTCAAATGGCCTCACGGAGCGCATCAACAGGATCTTAACCGATATGCTTGACAAATACATTGTGCCAGACCACCAGCATTGGAATGTTCATTTGCCATAAGTAACGTTCACCTACAATTCATCCCGTCACAACACTGCCGACTATTCGCCCTTCTATGTCCTGTATGACCAGGACCCAACTCTGATTGATTGATTTGTGGGGTTTAACGTCCCAAAACCACCATTTGATTATGAGAGACGCCGTAGTAGAGGGCTCCGGAAATTTTGACCACCTGGGTTTCTTTAACGTGCACCCAAATCTGAGTACACGGGCCTACAACATTTCTGCCTCCATCGGAAATGCAGCCGCCACAGCCGGGATTTGATCCCACGACCTGCGGGTCAGCAGCCGAGTACCTTAGCCACTAGACCACCGTGGCGGGACAGGACCCAACTCTACCCTCAGACACTTTGCTACCTGCGGCCACTGAATATTCCAGGGAAGCCATCGGTCACGCTGACCATGCGCGCCATGTCGCCCGTAACCATATATAGGCTTCACAGGCACACCAATGACAGCTCCACGATTCTCACCCTAGGAACATGCACTCTTCTTCAGATTCTCTCGTGCTCTTGTGGTCACCCACTCGGAGGGTGGGACCATCTGAGAAACTGTTGTCACCCTACACTGGACTATTTCGTATTGTTCGCCAAGTGACAGACATCACGTACGAGATTGTCCCAATCGATCCAACAATGTCACCGTCAGCTCTAAGCGACACCGTTGACGTGGCTCGCATAAAGCCCTATTACCCCCTTTCGACATCATCTCCGTAGACTTAGTACCGGGACGGCGCTTCTACCACCGGGGGTGATAACAGCCGCTAAACGCCGCTGCGTAAAAGAGGAGGACGAAGTGAGTTTTTGTTGTATGCTGGACAGGCGCCATCTTGCTGGTCGAGTTCTCTGCGTTGTAAATAAATTTCAAAAGAAGTTAGTCCTAACTATATATATATATATGTATATATATATATATATATATAGATATATATATATATATGTATATATATATATATATATATATATATATATATATATATATATATATATAGCAATGAGGTTTATTTGGAGAGCAAAACGAAGAAGACGAAGCAGTCAGCAGCGTCTGGACAGCCGCAGCAAGCACGAGCTTATGCTGATGGCGATGCCCCTGAGGCGCCAAGAAATGGTGCCGAGGCCCCTCTTCTCCGCTACAATCGCCCTCCGCAGAAAAAGGTGCTATCCTGGTGGATTAGGCAGAAGAAATGACTAATTTGTCATAGTATGGATTGAGGCGTGAAACGTGGATAGTGTCGCGGCCATGGTAGCGTAGGTCTGTGGATGGGATGAAGGGCTCTACGATATAGTTGACGAGTGACGTTTGCCATACAACGCGGTATGGCACGATATATGTGAGAAGAAGTTTTGCGAAGCGGCTAGGTGCAGTACCAGGTGCCCAAAGCAACAAAAATGAACCAGGTATAAAGTTTGCAGCCAAACGGCGCCCAGGCTGGCGCGATTGCTGCTGCCACTGGTCCTCGGTAAAAAGGAGTGGGCAAGCTGGTGGCATTCTTCAGCATGTCGGGCAGTTTCGCACACTGTTCTACTTTCGGACTGATCAGGTTTATAATGAAGAATAGGGTCTACTGTATTGCAAGTTTCCCGTCCATAAAGAAGGAAGCACGGCTAAAAACCAGTAGTACCTTGTACGGCAGTAATATACGCGTAGGTTACGAACAGGAGAACTTGGTCCCAATTCGAATGATCAGAGCCAACGTACATCGGCAGCATATTGCCAAGAGCACAGTTGAAGCGCTCCGTCATGCCAATCGTTTGAGTGTGGTGCGCTGTACTTGTGCGGTGCACGATTCGGCGTTCGTTGAGTAACGCCCTCAATGCGGCAGAAAGGAAGGCAAGGCCTTTGTTACTTAAGAGCTAGTGATGGGCACCATGACGCAGAACAAAACATCGCAACAAAAACGTTCCAACGTCACGGGCTGTGGCAGTCGGCAGTGTGGCTGTTTCGGCATAGCGCGTCAGATGGTCTATCACAACAATAATGCAGCGATTAACAGCTAGAGTTGCTGGTAGTGGTCTGTAAATGTCAATGCCGAAGCGATCAAACGGTCCACTAAGACAAGGAAGAGGTTGTAACGGGTAGACTTGCCTGGAAGGCAACTTTCGTCGGTGGCGGTGAGCACATGATTGATTGATTTGTGGGGTTTCACGTCCCAAAACCACCATATGTATATGAGAGACGCCGTAGTGGAGGGCTCCGAAAATTTCGACCACCTAGGGTTCTTTAACGTGCACCCAAATCTGAGCACACGGGCCCACAACATTTCCACCTCCATCGGAAATGCAGCCGCCGAGCGGTGAGCACACGAGCGAATAAATTTCCGCAGATAGTTATACATGCCACGCAAATAAAATCTGAGGCTAGCGTTTGTCTTGAAGAGGACTGCGTGGGCACACTGTGGGTCAGCATGGAATGCTTCGCCGATAACAGCTAAAAGGTGGCAGGGTATCACAAGGAGACACTTGCGACCGTCGGAAAGGAAGTTGCTTGATAAAGAAGATCATCCCTTAGGCAAAAGTTGATAGCCTGGCGGCGGAGAGTGCGAGGCGGCGAAGGAGTGAGAGGATCAGAAAAAATGATTATTGGGTCACTGATCCAGGGATCCTTTCGTTGTTCCACCGTCATGTTGCGCAAGGCGGATGACGCAAGTGCAGGCTCAGGGGAAAAGAAGCAAACACCTTCATCAGATATAGGTGAGCGAGAATGGGCGTCGGTGTCCGTGTGCTTCCGACCGTGTCTGTAAATAACGCGGATGTCATACTCCTGAAGTTTCAACGCCCAGCGACCAAGTCGTCTAGAAGGGTCTTTAGGTTGATTGATATGTGGGGTTTAACATCCAAAAACCACCATATGATTATGAGAGACGCCGTAGTGGAAGGCTCCGGAAATTTCGACCACCTGGTCGAAATTACTGGTTCTCACATATGAGCACCGGAAATAGTCGGTGGGTTCCTTAACGTGCACCCGATTCTGAACACACGGGCCTACAACTTTTCCGCCTCCATCGGAAATGCAGCCCCCGCAGCCAGGATTTGATCCCGCGATCTGCGAGTCGGCAGGTGAGTACCTTAGCCACTAGACCACCGCGGTGGGGCAAGGGTCCTCAAGTGTAGATTGCCAACAAAGGGCGTGGTAGTCAGGAACGCCGTTGAATGCGTGACTATACAGGTAGGGGCGAAGTTTTCGAAGGGTCCAAATAATAGCTAAACACTCTTTCTCGGTCACGGAGTAGTTACCCTCGGCTATTGTAAGAGTTTGGCTTGCGTAGGCGACGACATATCCATCAAAGCCTGCCTTCTTTGCGCGAGCACAGCGCAAAGTCCAACACTGCTGGCATCAGTATGAACCTACGTAAGAGCGGCAGGATCGTAGTGGTGGAGGATGGGTGGTGAAGCTAGTAGGCGGCGTAATTTGTGAACGCATCGTCGCATGTTGGTGACCAGGTGGAAAGGTCCTTGTCGCCGATAAGAAGGTCCGTAAGAGGCGCCCATATAAGAGTAAAATTTCGAATAAAGCGTCAGAAGTATGATGACTTTAGGTTCTTTAGGTTTAAGTTTGGCGGGGTCAGGAAGTATGCCGTCCCGCAATGCGACGTGGCCAAGAATGGAGAGCTGCCGGGCACAAAACGACACTTCTTGAGGTTGAGTTGAAGGCCGGCGTTGGTGAGGCGTATGAGGGCGTGCTCGAGACAATTTAAATGGGTGTCGAAATCGGTTGAAATGACAACTACGTCATCGAGGTAGCATAAACATGTATTCCACTTGAGGCCTCGTAAAATAGTGTCCATCATTTTCTCAAAAGTGGCTGGAGCAATGGAAAGCCGAAAGGCATAAAGGTAAATTCGTATAATCTATCGGGTGTGACAAATGCTGTTTTCGGTTGGTCAGATGCTTCTATAAGAACTTGCCAGTATCCAGAACGTAAATCCAGCAAAGAGAAGTATTCTCCTCTCTGCAATTGATCAAGGGCGTCGTCTCTTCGTGGTAACGGGTATACGTCCTTACGGGTGATCTTGTTTAAGCGTCGGCAGTCGACACTGAGCCGAATGGAGCGGTTCTTCTTCTTAACAAGAAAGACCGATACCGCCCAGCGACTGTTAGGAGGCTGTACAATACCCCGCTGTCAGCAAACCTGGTCGTCTATAACAGGCGCCCCGACATTGAGACTTGGTAGAGACGCTGCCGTAGAGTCGCATGGCTTCCTGTGTTAATCTTTTGAGATATGTTCGACGTGCAACGGAGGCCAGAAGCGTGGCTGTCAAAAGAAGTGCAAAACTTTGCAGCAGGTTGGTCAACTGGCTTCGTTCTGAAGAAGACGTTGCGACATCAATGGAGCGATGGAAAGCGTCAAGGAGTGACTGGTCAACAACAAAGTCAGAAATGAGTGCGCTGAGGTCCGTAGAAGGAAAACCAGACGGAGCGTCACAAATTTGACGGGCGTCGATCGGATGAACGTGACCGTGACGTTAACCATGGAATAAAGGTAAAGGCCCTTCTAGCGTGTTGTACACTAGCGTCTTGGTGACATCACCGTCGGAAATAGCGTGACACGAGACAGTCACCAGAAGAGAATAGCGCGGTGATACGGAGGTGTCGTCAAAAACAGACAGTTTATCATATGGCAGGAAGGCTTCGAGAGCGTCAAAATCAGGAAGTGCAGACAGCTCAAGTTCAACGCAACAGCAGTCAATGGTGTCATTATTCTACCACCGACGGCAGAAAGTCGGTGTTAGCTAAGTTGTTGGCATCGCCTTCCATTTTGAAAGGAGTTGAATGGGCAACAGCGTGTCCAAAACACAGTCGGTATCACTGTGCAACTTTCCGGACTCCTGTAATCTTAATGCTCATTCTTGTGACTTCTTTATTTCATCCCTCACAGCAGAAGAGCAGTCATCATCATTATTGAGCCACCTCACGAGCTGAAGCTTCGCCTTGTGGCAGCGCCGGCTCACCCTTGTCTTTTTCTTTCCTTTTTTATTTTATAAAAACCTTTATTCTGGCAAGACGTGTTTTTTGCTCGACATGAGCCGCGCCGCAGCAGTAAGGCTCAGAGTTTCAATTGATGGTGCCGAAACCCGGAACCTTTGACGACGCCAACATCATCTACGTTAGGAGCCGCAACACCTCGGAAGACGGCGCCTGTGATCTTCGCGATATACATCGACTGTGGATGGCAGAATAGAACGATATCTTAGAGGATGCTGCAGCCTGTGGTCCCAACTGAATGCCCTGTTTTCCGAGGCGGAAGACTACTTGCAAGGAAATCAAGCCGTCGCGGCAGCAACAGTGAGTGTATTCCTCGACCGAATAAGTTCATTTTATGGTCAGATAAAGAAAGCGGATGAGACAATTTTTCAAGAGACGCCAGACGACCTGTTGGACAGCGAGACGTTAGACGCTGGAGAATACCGCAACAAGGCTTTTTACTCTCACGGGGAATCTATGAGTCAAGCTGAATGAATGTCTGGCTCCTCCAGCCCACTCATTACAAAAGGTCACCCGTTATCATCTGGCAAGAGCATGCTTCCCCAAGTAGAACTCATAAAATTTGATGGTAGCCGCAGGCTATGGCCGAAACTTTGGATGCAGTTGACATCAGTAGTCCACAACAACAGCGGGTTAATCACTGCTCACAAGTTCAACTACTTGAACACTTTGGTTACCAGAGCGGCCACGTCGACCATATCGGATTACAAGCTACCGAAGAGTGCTATAAAGACGCTATTGAAATTTCGAAGGAGCGTTTCGGAGACAAACAGACCATTGTGCATGACCATTTGCAAAGTTTCCTGGATCTGAAGCCTGTGTCGTCGTCAGCAGATGTTCGTAAGCTGAGGGAACTTTGTGACAAGGTACGGGTTCATATTCGAAGCTTCAAGGTACTTGGCAGAAACTCGACCAATTATTGCTTCATGCTTCAGAAATTCCGGCGAAGAGTTCTACTGATGAACATGGTGCTGTATTTCCACGAGATGAACAAGGCATCCTTTTTGAATACGCAAGGCAATTTAAACCGGTTAATGGTTCCAGGAGATAACGATCTTCGGATACTTTTAGAATTCACGAACTTCAACTCACTTGCCAGGAAGCTGTTGCTGAACAAAACGTAACGGAAACTCGTCGAGCCCCAGGTAAGGAAGGACGAAAACACAGTCATCCACGTGACATTTCTACGACAGCTGCTCTACAAAGCTCAACAAAAAGCCAGCAACAATGCCTGTTCTGCCGGTCTGAAAAGCATTCTGCCGAAGTCTGTGATACAAAGGATATAGACTTCTCAAACAAAAGGGAGATGCTCATCAAAACGGGATGATGCTTTCGTTGCCTAAAGCAGGGCCACACGGCAAAAGATTGCAGAAGCCGGTTAAAATGTGGCAAGTGCGCAAAAAGGCACGCAGCATATGTTTGCGCATCCGAAGACAACAAAAACAACAAAAAGGTGATATCTGTATCGGTAAATCTGGTGTCCAAGCACGCAAGGTCAGTTGTAATGATGCAGAGTCTGACAGCCACCGTATTGGGCGCCAAATCATCCGGTCGCTATCGAGTCCGTTTTGATGGCGGAAGTGAGTGGAGCTTCATTACAAACAAGGCTTATGAAAGACTTGCATGCGAACTAATAGAAGAAAAAACGTTAGCCATTGGTGTGTTCGGGGGCGATAACATAATCATTAGGAAGGTAAGTGTATCGATTTTCCTGCGATCCGGAAGTTTCCGATTTCAATAGAGGCACTGGTGGTGGACACGATATGCACTGAATGCACTCCGGTACCAGAAGAAAACGGTATAAAAATTAGCAAGATGCACTTGGATACGCGAGCTCTCTCTTTACAAGAAGTAGAAGACAAACAGATTGCGGTCTATTGGATCAGACTATTATTAGGATATAGTAACTGGTACCGTGAAGCCTGTGTTCCAAACGTTGAAAGCTGTCAAGACGAAACTGGGATGGACTGTGCAAAGACCATTGTCTACTGCAGTCAATGTTGCACAGTGTGCTAGTACTGCAGTCCTACGATCCGCAGTGACCGAGCAAGAGATCTCGCAACTTTACTCGTTTCTGGAATATAGAAATCACTCGTACTAGGCCAAAAACGAAGGAAAGACAGTCGCCGAATCAGTGCTGCCAAATTTTGACAACATCAATAAAACAATGTATAAGAAGTAGCACTACCGTGGAAGGAAAGGGTTGCTCTTGATGAAAACTACGCATTTGCACTCAAGCGTCTGCAAAGCTTGATGAAGAAGCTTAACAAAGACAGTGAGCTTTTAAAACAATAAGAAGCAACTATTCGAATATACCTCGAAGAAGTATATGCTGAAAAATTACCTGCAAAAGAAGACCAAAAATTTAGACCCCGGTATTATATCCCACACCGAGCCGTCATATGCGAGGACCAATATTCTGCGAAGATACGCATCGTGTTCGACACTTCGTCTCCCAAATCCGAGATGGAGTTCTTACACGACAATCTAGAAGCTGGCCCAAATTTAAATACAGACGTAGTGACGCTACTGGTTCGTTTCCAACATTACAAGATATCAATAAATGTTGATGTTGAGAAGGCACTCCTTGTAATTGGCCTGCAAGATCACGACAGAGATGCGCTTCGCTTCTTGTGGTTCAAGACTTCGCCTTAAGTGGACTGCTCACTGCCAGAAATAGAAACTTCGCAAGTCTTCCTGAAGGATTCCTAATTGTTGACAGCCAGCAGAGCACACGGTGGTCTTTAGTAACTGTGAATGGCCGTCCACATAGGTACAGACGGAATTTCGTGATAGCCCAGACGAGCTTCCGGCACTTCCCCTCAGTGATGGATTAATTCTTTACTGACTGTGAAAGCTGACGGCTGGCGTATGCTATTACACGTTTTGTGTGTTCTGTATCTGAGCGAGTATTGCCCCAAAGTCATGGCCACTGGCGTCGGCGGAAAGCTCCGTTCCAGCGGCTGGGCCTAAATGAGCCAACAAAGGTGGTGATGTGAGCGTGGAAATCAGCGACTTTAAGATAATTTCTTGCAGCTTATCTAAGAAGAAAACCACGTTCTCTCTGGGGAGACCCGTGATGAGTTGAGAAATTTCAGTGAAGTTGATGACAAAACGGCGGAAATATAGATAGAGCCCAAGAAAGCTGCGGCCTTGTGTGGAGCGTGAGAAAGGGCACCAGCACATAGCGCTGACTTTGTCAGGGTCTGGTTGAATACCATCATCATCAAGGTGACCAAGTGATTTGATCATATGGCGCCCAAAAGAGCACTTTTGACGCTTCAAGTTGGAGGCCAGCACAATGGAAAACGTCAAGAATGGCCGACAGACGAAGAAAACGGCTTTCGTAGGTTGGCGAGAAAGCAATGACATTGTCTGGACTGCACAGGCATGTCGACCATTTAACACTGCAGAAGAGAGAGTCCATCAAGCGTTCTAAAGTAGAAGCTGCATCACTCAACACAAAATGCATGACTTAAATTGATAAAGACCATCGGGTGTATGAAGGTTGTCTTCTCGCGGTCGTGATCATTGACAGAAATCTGCCAGTCAAGCGCATTATCGACTCTTGGTTGAGAACAGACGTCTTTCTTGGTGATTCGACTGAAATGGCAATAGTCAACGCAGAACCACCAGCTGTTGTCCTTCTTTTAACGTGCAAGACGGGTGATGTTCAAGGACTTGAGGAAGGTTCTAAGATGTCTTTGTCGAGCATTTTTTCTACCTTTTTCTGCATAATTTGGCGTTCTGAGTAAGACACACCGTAAGGACGCTTTAAGGGGGCTGGCGTCGCCAGTTTCGACACGGGGGCTACGACACTCGCGTAGCCTAGAGGCAGTCGTCGATATAGTAAATGTTGAGGTAAAAAAAGACCTTGGAGCGTTTCAACTTGGGACGGTGACAGGACATTGGATATCTTTCCATCCAGGGACGCTCTGTTGCGCTCAGCTACGTCAGGTTGGCGTACGGTTTTCGTGACCGTTGTGAAAGACAAAACCGTACAATGCTCCGGTGATAAGTGTTTTGCTAAACAGATGCCTTGAGAAAGAGCCTGGGAGACGTAGAGAAGTTGAGGACAGGGAGAAGCATCTTGTTGTCAGGAATTCTCACTACAAAATGGGTAAGTGTGTCCTTTCGGGAAAGGTCAGTTCAATCAGGGGTGCCGCCAGATAGTCACCATCAGCAGCGGGCAAAAACATAGGTATTAGATATATAGCAGCCTGAGACAATAATCATAGACACTCCGTGCAGCGTAGCCATGAGCGACTTGCAGGAGTGACATCAGAGCACAAAGGCAAGTCTACCCGCAAAGTGTCCGTAGAACAATCAATTAGGCCCGAATACGCGGTGAAGAAGTCAATGCCAAGAATCACGCCTTGTGGTCAAGCATTTTGAACCGCAAAAAAAACTAAAGCGTGATTGCCGGCAACAGTGACGCGGGAAGTACACATACGAAGAAGTGATGTTCAGCTGCCGTCAGCTACTCGCTCTTTTGAAGGCATAGCAGGGGTAAGAACACTTTCTAGGCGTGATCGAAGACGAGAACTCATAACGGAAATGTGGGTGCCGGTATCTAATAGAGCTGCAACGGTAGAGACTTCGATGAGGACACCAAGTATATTGCACCTTAAATTCTTAGTAGGTAGATGTTTTTCTGTCCGAGTTGTCAATGCGGCGCCCACTCCAGGAGTTGCATGTCTTAGTTTGCCAAAAGCCGTCTAGAATATGCCGGTGATGGCGAGCAAATGCGTTGAGGGCAGCGTGGCTGCTGACCCGAGAGACGGAGATGGAGAGCGGCTAGACCTGGTTTGTTGGGCGGCAACATCAGCATAGGACAGTTTGAAGCGCAGTGTAGAACGGCTAGGTTGGAATTCCTGACAGAGGTCATCGGCAAAACGAGGTTGTGAATATCGCCTGCAATCCTGTTGGTGGTAGTTAAAAAACGTTGCCGAGAAGACAGTCTTTTGCGGAAGAGGCGAGAAATGTGGTCAACACGAGACAAAGAGAAGCATATGGGGCGATCATCTTGTGTGCGCCACTCAGATGAATTTGGGTAGCGTGATGAGAACCGCGGAACCAATGTGGCAGCAGCAACCAGTAAGGCGTGGCAGTCAGCATTATGGGGGGGGGGTACACATAAGCTGGGGTGTGCGGTTCGTGATCCAGCATACTAAGACGGCCAGCTTGGCTACTCTAGACGCACATTGGCTTGAATCAGCGTGATAGCCCTTGCGTTGTCGTGCGCAGGGTGCTGAAAAGAAGTGTGAGCCATTGCTTCCAGCTCCTGGGAAACAATCCTTGAGATTTTCGTAGAACTCATAAATTTCCACAGCGCCACAGGTTATTTGAAGGAAGAAGTCTCAGTGGTGTTCGGGAGTCAGGTGAGGCACTGACTGATTGATTGTATTGTGGGGTTTACCGTCCCAAAACTACCATTCGATTACAAGAGACGCCGTAGTGGAGGGCTCCGGATAAGCGCTGAGTGATTTTCCTGCTTTTGGCTCGTTCAAACCCCACACATTCAAATAAAATTGAGTCAACGGTGGTGCGGTTCTCGCAGACAAGAATGTTGAAAGCGTCATCAGCTAAGCTCTTCAAAACATCGCTGGCCTTGTCCACCTTGGTCATGTCTTTTTCCTTCTTATGGCACAAGGCAAGCGCATTTTAGATGTAGGTGACATACGACTCGGAGGAAGAATGAACTCTCGACGCGAGCTTCTGTCTGGCTGCCATATGGCGAGTAACGGATTGGCCGAGAAAGTCGCGGAGCGTCTGTTTGCGTGCGTCTCAACTCGTCAGGGCTTTCTCATTTCATCGTACGAAGCCAATGCGGCACTTCGTAGGTAAAAAAAAAACAGGCAGGTCCCACGTATAGTGGGAATCGATGATATGCGAAGCACGAATAAGCAAGGTTATAATGTCACTTTGAAATCAGCACAACGTTACGAGGTGAAGTAAATTAGGCCGTACATGACTTCCGTGTCATGATTATCATGTTTAGACGTGTTGTTTACTTTGGTCATATATTCACGTCATTTGATACCAAGTTTGGTATATGTGGAGCTAGTGAAACGCCCGCGAGCACTCTATGAGCCTGGTATGTTGTCATGTTCTTACATGACACGTGTGTCATGATTATCATATTTGCATCAGTCATATACCTTCGTCACCCACTGACGCTACGTAACGTTAAATTCGGTATATGTGCTCTAGCGAAACAACTGCGAGTGCATCAGGAAGTGCCTATTATACACCAACGTAACAATGACGCGCGCGCACGCTGGGCACAGTTCGTTAGCAAAATGCGAGCACTCTATAGTCTGACGCCAGGCGCGACCAGTGCGACCAGCTTCCACTGGCGCGGCCCGACGGGAATCGGCCCAAATGCGACATGCTTCATTTCGCGCCGATGCGTTACCAAGATCATACTAGATACTTTTAGTTGGGCGTACGTAACGAGCCTACAAACGCGGCACGATTCGTTGCGTACGCTGCATGCAAAGCACTCAATGACACTTTCAGTTCATCGTATTGACCGGACCAACATACGTTTAGTTCAACTAGACGTATGGTATTAGAAATAAAGCAGATTTTTGGTGCTTTTTAGCGCACTCGTGCGGTAGCAGTTGTCATAATGGCCACTGGCATCCAAGCCAAGGCGAATCATTTTGTATCTATGATTTACGTCGGTTCGTTCCGGATGCTCAAACAAATCACTGGTTCGTAGTTCCGCTAGCAGCGCAACATTGGCCCTCAAAGTAATATATACTCGACTTGGGCCGGCTTTGTTGCTCTCTGCTACTCATGGCATCGCTGCCATTTTGCTATCTGGTTTCTATTTCAATAGATATATCGCGAGGGCGTCACGCCACATACACTCCGCCTCAGCACGTTTACGTACACCGCGTTTTTTTCTTTTGGGTGTGCGGGCGCATCTATATAATAGATATGCTACGCACTGCGTATGCGCACTTCTTTTCCTGCCTCTTTCTGCCTCTTTTCGGGACGAATGGAAGCCAGATGCGCTGAAAGGCCCATGTGTCTAACCGACGCAGTGTAGCGCGTGCCTTCGAGTATATGGCAGGGCCAGCGCCCCAATGGCGTGGCAACGTCGGCTGACGGGACGAAACGAACGCCGGCGTGCACGCGCGCTGGGTCACGTCGAAGTATATAGGTACCTTGATTGTTGCATGTAGCTATGTTCTCACATGATACGCATCACATTATTATCATGTTTGTACCAGTCACATGCCTTCGTCGTCCATTGATCTCACGTAATACCAAACTGGCATATGTGAAGCGAGTGAAACGGCCGCGAGCGCATCATGAGTGTGGCATGTATTCACGCTGTTACATGAACTGCATGTCGTGATTACCATGTTTGGCGGTGTCATTTATCTTCGTCATCCATTCACGCCACATATTACCAAATGGTGTATATATGAAGCTAGTGAGATCATGAGCGTGGGGTGTAGTCATGTTGTTAAATGACACGCATGTCATGATTGTCATGTTCCCCGCAGGGGCGCCTGCGCAAGTAGGCGTTTGGTGTGTAGCGACACCACGGACCCGAGCTAACGGGGGAGTTTCGGCTCCCTCCCACGCTTAGCCGTGCGTGGCTTTGCCGTGTCTGGGGAAAAGGGGATCCTGGGGGTTGAGCCAAAGCTGGGTGATTGGACCTTGAAGGCCCCCCGGCAGAGGCAACACACCTCTTTGGCCCCGGCTTCACGTAGACGGCACCCCTGGGCTGACCCACCCAGGGGAAATCGGCAGTCGCCTTTTCCTATCTCTCTCTTCCTACATCTTAGTCTTTTCTCGTCTTTAAATCTGTCCTGTCTTCTTCTCTCTTCCATTTACTTCCGATTTTTCATGGCGGCAAGGGTTAACCTTGTGTAATTACTTAACCTTGAGTAGTTATATTTGGTTATAGTGGCAATGTACGGCTGGCGTCTGTAGCCTTATGCTATTAAGTGCTTCAGCGTCCCCTGGTTGGACTCCATGGTGGGTGGTCGCCATTGCTGCCGAACAAAAAGTACACTACTATGGGAACACCTGCATTTCCCGTCTCCTAGATCGTCTCCCGCCTAAGAGGAGACGCACCGATGACATATCAATTTTCAGCCAACCCAGACAATGCTTTCCCAAATTCAATGTTGTGCACAGCGAAAACCCAACAAAACAAGCCAGAGCAATATCTCCATTTCTTGTTGCTAAATCCCTGACAGATGTCTTTGGCCCAGAATACAAGGTTACAAAGATGGCTAGTGGAGACCTTCTCCTTGAGCTGCCCGAAAAACACCACTATGAAAAACTTGGCAGTCTCGTAGCATTTGGTAATATCCCAGTATCTATTTCACCTCATAGATCAATGAACACCTAACGCGGAGTTGTTTCAGAAGCAGACCTTCTTGACATGTCTGAACAGGAACTGCTTGAAGGGTGGAAAGAGCAAAATGCCACAGATGTGAAACGAATCGTCATCAGACGAGACAGCAAAGAAATACCTACCAAACATTTAATACTCACCTTCGCATCTAGCACACTGCCTTCATCTATAGACATCGGATACACCAAACTCTCTGTCCATCCCTACATTCCCAATCCAAGACGGTGTTATAAATGTCAACGATATTTTCATGGCTCGCAGAACTTCCGGGGTCAGGAAACTTGTGCAAGATGTGGTAGCCACGGCCACCCATCTGATAACTGTGTTACTACGCCTCACTGCGTGAATTGTGACGGGGAACACGCCGCGTATTCGCGTTCGTGTCCTAACTGGAAGAAAGAAAAAGAAATAATCACTCTTAAAGTCAAAGAAAACATCACATTCAAAGAAGCAAGACGAAGAGTGTCGCCATATTACGGCACAACATATGCTGATGCGACGCGTCAGGGGGCAACGCCACACCAGCCCTCGCAACCCCTTCGGCCTGCACAGAGCGAGCCGTCGGCTGTGGCACCTGCCCCCAAGGCGGCTGTAGCCCAGGCTACACCACCTACTCCCAAACAGAGACCGGAGACTCCAGAGTCTTCAGGTCTCAAGGCCTCCCCTCACCAGGCGAGGCCTAAAATCCAAACTAACAGCCCGCACGTGCGGGCATCAAGTGCCTCCGAGGAGGCAATGGATACGTCGGCACCCTTGCTGCCGAAAGAACGGCGTGGCTCCTTGGAGCGCGCCAAGGAAACAAAAAAGCAAATAACAGGGCCTGGTGACGGCCCTGTTAAGTGAACTCAAACTCCCCGTCTAAACAGCCGCTCGCTTTTCGTACACACAGCATTATTTTACATTCACCATGAACACTCAAATCATACAATGGAACGTCAGGGACCTTCTCAGAAACCTTGACGACATCCAAGAACTCCTACACGAACACTCACCAAAAGTGCTGTGTGTACAAGAAACACACCCTAATTCAAAACACACAAATTTTCTTCGCAAATACGTTATTTTTCGAAAGGACCTTGATGATGGCATGACATCACCCGGAGGTGTTGCCATCATAGTGAATCAAGGAATTGCATGCACACACTTACAACTCCAAACATCCCTTGAGGCAGTGGCTGTTCGAGCGGTTCTTTTTGATAAACTAATCACAATCTGCACTATTTACAACCCTCCTAGCTATCAGCTGCAAAAACGTGATTTACACTCTTTAATTGATGAACTTCCGGAGCCTTATGTTCTCCTTGGAGACTTCAATGCGCATAGCAGGCTATGGGGAGACTCTCGGTATGACGCGCGAGGTCGACTGATCGAACAATTCCTTGTCTCGTCGAACGCATGTCTCCTAAATAGAAAAGAACCAACCTATTATAATCTCGCACACAACACCTACTCCTCCATAGACCTAAGCATAGTCTCTCCATCTCTTGTGCCTCTACTCCAGTGGAAAGTCGTCAGTAATCTGTACGGAAGTGACCACTTTCCCGTAGTTTTGAGCACAACTACAGTAACTGAGTGCCCACCACGTGTTTCCAAGTGGCCCATGAATAGAGCCGACTGGGAACAGTTTTATACCATCGTTTGTCTAGGTTGGAATGACATATGTACTTTGAACATTGATGTTGCTGTCAACTACTTCACAGCGTTTTTGATTGATGCTGCAACAAAATGTATCCCACAAACAAATGGACACCCTGGAAAACGGCGTATGCCATGGTTGAACTCTGAATGCCGAAACGCGCGCAAACAGCAAAACAGAGCTTGTAGGCTGCTTCGGAACTCACCGACAGCCGAAAATCGTGACACCTTCAAGAAAATAAAGTCTCAAGGCAGGAAAACGCGTCGGTAGGCCAGAAGAGAAAGCAGGCAGAAGTTTTTATCAGGGATCAATTCATACGCACAGGAGGCTAAAGTCTGGAACATGGTCGGTAGGATAGCAGGAAAACAAGTACACACACTTCCACTCGTGGACATTCGGGGTGATACCTTGGAAGATCAGGCAAACTTCCTCGGTGCACACTTCGAACAGGTGTCCAGCTCATCCCACTATACTGACACTTTCCAAAAATACAGAACAAGAATAGAAAAGCAGAAACTTGAACACAAATGCACTAGATCCGAGGCATATAACCAAGCTTTCAGTCTAGCTGAGCTGCAAATGCCTCTAAACTGCTGCAGTACTTCTGCCCCAGGTTCTGACCGTGTGGTGTATGAAATGTTAAAAAACCTACCAATCGAAACACGAAAAACCTTACTTTGTTTGTACAATGCTATCTGGTTTTTTGGCGCTATCCCTACCTCCTGGAAAGAGGCTATTATTATTTCCATTTTGAAAGAGGGCAAAGACCCTTCTTTACCCTTGGGTTATAGGCCTATAGCACTTACAAGCTGCTTGTGCAAAGTCTTCGAAAAAATGATAAACTACCGACTTGTACATTTCCTTGAAACAAATACATTGCTCGACCCAATTCAGTGCGGGTTTCGAGAAGGTAGATCCACCACAGACCACCTTGTTCGTATCGAGGCACAGATCAAAGACACCTTCGTCCATAAACAATATTTTCTCTCTGTGTTCCTCGATATCGAAAAGGCTTACGATACAACATGGCGTTTCGGAATTTTAAGAGACCTTTCCCACCTTGGCGTGCACGGAAGAATGTTTCACATAATCAAAAGTTACCTGTCAAACCGGACATTCCGTGTCCGAGTGGGCACGGTTCTTTCCCAAACATTTGTTCAGGAAACAGGCGTGCCACAAGGTGGTGTACTTAGCTGCACACTTTTTCTCATAAAAAATGAATTCCTTGCGCTTGACCATCCCTCGCAATATGTTTTATTGCACATATGTCGATGACGTCCAGCTTGGCTTTAGGTCTTGCAATCTGGCATTGTGTGAGCGGCAGGTTCAGTTAGGTTTAAACAAGCTCTCCAAATGGGCAGAGGAAAACGGATTCCGACTGAACCCACAAAAAAGCACGTGTGTTTTGTTCTCTCGAAAGAGAGGCATGCACTCGGAACCTGACAATCGACTGAACGGGCAACGTCTGTCCGTCAAAGCCGAGCATATATTCTTAAGCCTAATCTTGGACAACAAGTTGACCTTCGTGCCGTACATCAAGTATCTAAAAATAAAATGTTTAAAAGCCATGAATGTTTTAAAAGTGTTGTCACGTACTACTTGGGGTAGTGATAGGCAATGCCTCATAAACCTCTATAGAAGCCTCATTCGCACCCGCTTAGATTATGGGGCCGTAGTCTATCAGTCTGCTACTCAAAGTGCCTTGAAGATGCTGGACCCCGTGCACCATTTGGGCATCCGCCTTTCTACGGGTGCTTTTCGCACCAGCCCCGTAGAAAGCCTTTACGTTGAGTCAAATGAGTGGTCGCTTCATCTGCAAAGAACCTACACGTCCTTTGTTTACTTCCTTAGGGTGAAAGCAGACAAGGAGCACCCCTCATACTCTACAATTAATGATTTGTCGAGCTCAACTCTGTTTCAAAACAGGCCTTCGATGAGGCAGCCCTTCTCAGTTCGCCTGAAGTGTCTAGCTCAAGAAACTGCAGTGTCACTTGTACACAGTTTAATGGCTCCTGTGCCCCGCCGCGGTGGTCTAGTGGCTAAGGTACTCGGCTGCTGACCTGCAGGTCGCGGGTTCGATTCCCGGCTGCGGCGGCTGCATTTTCGATGGAGGCGGAAATGTTGTAGGCCCGTGTACTCAGATTTGGGTGCACGTTAAAGAACTCCAGGTGGTCAAAATTTCCGGAGCCCTTCACTACGGCGTCTCTCATAATCAAATGGTGGTGTTGGGACGTTAAACCCCACAAATCAATCAATCAATGGCTCCTGTAGCATACCCGCCACCGTGGCAGTGGCAGACTATAGACTGCGATGTGTCTTTCCTAGAAGTTACAAAACATGCACCTATTGCCCATATCCGAACATACTTTTTGGAACTTCAACACAAATACACACGTCCTGAGTTTTTCACAGATGCCTCCAAGACTAACTCCTCTGTGTCCTACGCTGCTGTCGGCCCATCCTTTTCGGATTCCGGCCCTCTACATCCACGCACAAGTATTTTCACAGCGGAAGCTTACGCGATACTTGTGGCAGCTAAACACATCAAACAATTACAAATACAAAAAGCAGTAATTTATACAGACTCCCTCATTGTAGTAACGGCTCTGCACACTCTTAAAAAACACGAAAACCCAGTCCTTGTCTCACTTTACTCCATTTTATGCACACTCTACACACTCAAACAACTTGTTGTAGTGTGCTGGGTGCCAGGGCACCGTGAGATTCAAGGCAACGTGAGGGCGGATCAGCTCGCTGCATCCGTCCATGAGAGCACAGCCATTATATCCATATCAATCCCGGCCCTTGATCTTAAGCCGTCTCTCAAACGAAACCTCCGGGACTACTGGCAGAGCAAGTGGGATACACACACACAAAACAAACTACACGTTATTAAGCCACACCTTGGTCATTGGCTGCCTGTATCGAAATCGCGTCATACAGAGGTAATACTAACGAGACTCAGGATAGGACACACATACACGACACACACATATCTTTTGTCTGGTGGCGATCCACCATTGTGTGACAGATGTGGTGAACCATTAACCGTCCTTCACATGTTAATCCAGTGAAACTATAATCCAGTGAAACTTAGAAACTATAAGAAAACAACATTTTACATTACCCTACCGACAACATATACCTTTACACCCTGCAATGTTCGTTGGTAGGGAACCGCTCTTTAGTCATAAATCATTGTTAGCGTTTTTAAAAGAAATTAATATATTCATATCATACACCCGGGCATTCCGTAGCACGACCTCTCTAGAGAGATTTTTGCTGCGGCGGTTACACAAGAAAGCACTTGCCTCACGGCCCTTGGACGCAAGGGTATGAACGAGTGAGGCACTCGTGCTAATGCCATTCATATCCACCATCGTTTTTTATAATCACCAACTCTTGTCATCTATCCTCACCACACACACCTTTCACGGCATGGTCATGACTTTATTACTTGTATGTTTTTACCCGCCTTACCGCGAGGAATTTTATGGCCTTTATACAGCCGCTTATCACAATCATTGTCCATATTCTTAGTAACATGAACTGGCGCTCTTTGGCCGTGAAATGGCCCTTGCGCCACAAAACTTCAAACATCATCATCATCATCATGATTGTCATATTAAGGTTTGTCGCTCGTGTTCGCCATGCAAATATGTCACACCATACTAGTCTGCAACTTGTCATTCTAACGAAATCACCGCAACAGCAGCAAAACCATGAAATGCAAATCATGACATTTATGGCATACTTGTCATGATTTTTATGTTATGACTTGTCAATAGTGCTCGTAATAAAGTCATATTATGCCATACCACTTTTGGTATCGATATCATGATTGAAGTTGCCGGGAGAGCTAATTGTTATAGGTGGTAAGATAGATAGATAGATAGATAGATAGATAGATAGATAGATAGATAGATAGATAGATATGTTCAATGTCGCCGAAGTTAACTAAAAATGCTTCGCATTTAAAAGGAAGGCCGGGTTAGCACTGCACACCGAGAAAAGGAATGCAAAACAACAGGGCAGCTCAGACTGTGCCTCACAACAACAATGTCGTTGAGTTATTTCATTCGGTGTCATTTCAGCGCCCGTGCTTGTGGTACCTTTCTATACCCGTAATAATATGATACTACCCATATAGAGAAGGAAGCGCACTGGATGCGGATGTCTATGTGGACAAAATTCAAGCTGTTCTTGATGTTAAGCGCTACTGAGCACCAGAGAAAGGCAACATGCAATACACTGTCATTCGAAACCTCAATGAAGAAGGTCCACAACAGCTCACATATTTTTATAACACTGACTAAATCTGGAATATCACCCAAGAAATGGGGAAATGCCGAAATATTACTAAATACTAAGCACGGCTTACACCTACAACTCAGAAACCTAAGACAAATTTTGTTGAAGTCTTGTCTCACTGAATTATTAGAGCACGTCGTCCTCCGAAGGCTTCAATTTTTCCCCAACACACTTTCTGAGTAACAAGTCTATTTGTCCACGCAAGGCATAATTCTTCAATAAAAATGGAAAGTAATCGACAGGGCCTGTTGTGCGCACAATAGACATCAGTTTGCGTTGCACATCCGCGGTGCATTTGATAAAATCTTGCATGATCTATTACGAAATCTTGCGTCAGCGCGGTACAGATGACGAGTTTGCGACTATGTGAATGCCTTTCTTACAGAAAGGACGGCAATCATAAAATTAGGTTTTCTTCGCCGTGACAAATGATGCATTGACATCATTTTCACTGCGAAGAAAACGAGTAACGGCACGTCACAAGATACAGTGTTGTCCCTGCACTTAGCAACACCGCAATGGCTAAATTAGCCCCTTCATTGACCACCATTTCAAGACTGCAACAAGTGTATATGCAGATGATGTCACTATGTGGGTGACCAAATGCTCAGACAGACAAAGAGAAGATATACTCTGAGAAGCAGTAAGTAAAGTACGCTCATACACACCAGCAGGTAGTCTAACTTCTTCTGCAGACAAGTGAGAACTTCTGCTCTTACGTCGCCCACAGTGAAACACCGACAACAGACCATAAATCACGGTCACCTCAGATCACCATGTGATTATCTGCGTACAGAAACTCTGCGTCGGTGACCTTTATAATCAAGCTGATCTCAAGCCAACCCAAACCATGAAAATATTCGAACAGAAAGTTTCGCAAATCACGCGTGTGATCCACCGCATTAAAAACTGAAGGCATGAACTTCAGGAGAAAGAAATTTTCCTGGAAATGCCTGCGTAGTAAGCCACGTCACCTGCCACACTCTTTTTGAAACCCTAACGCGTGCACTCGAGAGGTGACTGGACAGTCTTTTCTGCCAAGTCCTCAAGCCGGCAGCCAGACTACCAACGTAAGTATCCACTGAGCGTCACCAAGTTGTGCGAGTACACAACAACCTAAGGGAACTAACCAAAGCAAATTGCAATAGTCAGCTGAGAAGAATCTGCAGCACCCCAGTGAGAGAGCGGGCACTTGTCAGGCTAAGATATATTCTGAACTGATGCAGATACAACACACTAGGGAAAGAGCTACCCAGGTACCCTTGAGCGCAAATTACAACCACGTCACTTCCTCACAAAGCTCAACACCGCGGATGTGCAACCTCCCTGTCCTTCCTAATTTATTCCTCCTCCTCCTCCTCCTCAACACCGCGGGCTAGGGTGGAAAATCTTACGTGCCTCATCAATCTGTCCGCCCAAGCACTGTCTGATAATCCGAAGCCGCTAGACAACACTCCTGCAGTTTTACATTTCGAGCAGCGGTGAACAATAATAACGACATAGTAGCCTCAATTACCGTAATCACAAAGATGTCTGAGCCGCTATGAAAGAGTGCGTAATCGCTGTGGCGATTTCCCACGCTGTCATAGACCTTCCTTGCACAGATGATATTCTAATGTTTACATATACACCGGACATCTTTTGAGCCTTCCAATGAAGCGTCATCTTGCAACAAAGACACCGAATTTCGTACACTGTCTTCCATACACCACCTAGGTTCAGACTCGTCTGGACCTCTCTACGCGCGTCTTTCCTCCGTCATGACTGTACACATGCACCTACAAGAGCACTCACAAACCAGGAACCGGAAGAATTGAGGAGGAATAAAACACAGAACTACGAAGATATCCAGTCACTCTCGATTAAGATCGACGAGAAACACACCACATGCTGGCAAAGTGGAATGAACAAAAGTACGCCAACTGCAGGCCAACGCATTCCCGATCCCCTATTTCCTCCACAACCTCCATTCCACTTTTTATCCTGACATATGCCCTGGCTGCGGAGCGGTACCGACTATGTTTGATGTGACGCTGGAATGTCAACGTCTGCCTGCCAGGGGCTCTGTCAACTGCTCTCCTATTCACCTTTTCATAAACGCCTCCCTGGACGCAGCCCTACTTGGGCTGTGCAAATTGGCGCGTCTCCTCGAAAATGCACTGGCAACGCTGCGTCCTTAGTCTTTGTACTCCCGCGCACAGCCCACTATGGCGGTGTTTTTTTCCTTCCTGTGAAAAGGTGTATAGCTACACTGCAAGACTGACAGACCATGCTGCGTGACAAAAAAGTTGTGCGTTTTATAATAATGCTAAACGCGCAGGATGATGCAATTTTTTCACCGAGGTGACAAAGAAAGTTCAAACAAAAATTACAGCATATCCATGGTGTGAGTGATGACGAGTGGGGTGAAGATTCCATGTGTTCGTTCCTCTGTGCATTCGAATTGAAGGATGGATGGACCAGCAAAAGAAAAAAAGCACAGAGGGGCTCAGAGACAGACGAATGGATGGATGGAAGCACGAATGGACAGACAGAAGAATCAGTGGACTCATACACAGATAGAAGCACGGATGAACGAACAGAAGCGAGGACGCAAGAACGGAAGCATAGACAGACAGACGGAAGCACAAACGCATGAACGGACGGAAGCTCGGACGGACCGGTGGCCAGATGGAGGAACGCAAGCATGGGCGGACAGACTGACGTACACACGGCTTCACGGACGGACAGATGGACGCAAGGGTGAACAGTCGGACAGTGGAACGGAAGGAAGCATGGATTAACAGACAGACGAATGAACTGACGGAAGAAGCACGGACGGATGTATGGACGGGTGAACAGAAGAGGCTTAGGCAGATCGACACACGAATGAACGGACGCTTCAGTCCACTCATCATCATTCATTTCGTGGATATGCTGTGACAGCCACTAATGTCACCTATATATAATATTCACGTGGAGATATACACACAACGCTATCTATTGAGCAACTCATAAATCAGAGGTGGCTACATACGAATACTACGACAACAGAAGAGAGAAGGAACTATGACCTATGGAGGTTCGATCCTAAGATGAATAAGTACTATAGTTATAAATGACTAGCACCTTAGATTAAGGAAAAACTCTTTCATAATAATTAGTCAAACCAGCAATAATACTTATTTAGTATGACGCAGTTTCAGCAAGATGGCAGTTGGTCGATAATTGTCCGCATATACTTATTATGAAATTACGCTTATATATATTTATTTATTTATTAATTTAAAATTTATTTATATCGCATAATGTTGTCGTTGCGTAATGCCACATAGTATGCTTGGGTGTGATCCATGAGCTGCTGCTTGGCTAGTCGACTCAACAAGCCCATTATATCAAGTTTGTTGTGAGAAAAGTGACAGTATGTTGTGCTGAGAATAGTTTGGGTCTATCATTTAGAGCTAACGCTGCATTGTGAATGATGCAAACATGTGAATAATTACGCACAATTTTCCTTCCCTTTCAGTGCTCTGTAGAACTGGAAATTATTTTCTTTTTACCTTTTTATGCACTATTCTACGTTATTAAGATAGTTGTAGATGTAATTGCTAGTACATATATCTGACTCCCAAATGAGGGGCTCTATGCACCATATATCTACACTCTACTTCATAAGTTCCATTCAGTACTGTGGAAGCTACAGGGCCCCTCATTCAAAAGGAAGGGCGATTAGCCCCTTTCCACCTATTCATTCGCGTCGTGTTGTCTTCTCACCAACTCCTTGACCTCTGCTCATCGAGTTGTCTATACCTGCTTATCGCAGTCAAATTGCCTAATTTATCACTAAAAAAATCGGCAGATCACACGTACATGAGAATCGACGTTATGCGAACCATATGGAGGGACGGTGACCGTGTTGCAATTTTGAATAAGCGACACGTCATGAAACGACTATAAATGTATGTACACATGTTGTACGCACAAACATATATTGAATTGTTGCAGATGTTTATATGACCGGTTGTTTGCGCTGCTTGCACTTGCGCAACGATGCGTTTCGGAACATGCGTATTATCATCCACACAAGTTGATATGAAGCGACGATGCTCGCGAGGAACTTTGGCCTGGGCACTGCAACATCAATCAAGTACAGTGCATGGCTACTAACCCCAATCGACATTAACCAGACGTGACGGATGTATCAAGGAAGTGCATATGTAATGTTTATAAAATTGCGCAGGCTGCACTGCAACTACTATTGACGTTTTATGAAGATTAGCGTTTATTTGAAAATCATTTCTAATACCTGGCCTAGCTCTGTGGTAAAATGCTTCATTGCTACGCACCATGCTTGGTTTCAATTCTAGCTGAGACCCCAACATTTCTTTTATTATTCATTGGGTCGACGCTAGTGATGTCGGGTATTTCTTAAGCCTCGCGCGTTCGAATTTCCCATGTGTCTTCTTGTCATTCATGGGTCATCATAATCATCAGCCTG
Source organism: Rhipicephalus microplus (assembly GCF_013339725.1). Classification (NCBI taxonomy): domain Eukaryota; kingdom Metazoa; phylum Arthropoda; class Arachnida; order Ixodida; family Ixodidae; genus Rhipicephalus; species Rhipicephalus microplus. Next base: position 53,596,590 of record NC_051174.1, read on the forward strand.
GCTACGCCCACTAGAGGGCAAATACCTTTCCCATGATGAAGCAACCCGGCCATGAAGCAACCCGGTCTTGCGTTATACCCGCAATCTTTTTATTCTCATCAGCCAACATAACTTTCGGTCTCCCCTTCGTGCGTTTGTCTTCTCTGGTAATTAGTTAGTTACCGTTAGCGAGAACCGGTTATCCTGTCTACGTGCTACGTGTCCAGCCCATGTCCATTTATTTTTCTTGATTTCAACTATGATATCTTTAACCCCGGTTCATTTTCTGGCTCACGCTACCTTCTTCTTGTCTATTAATGTTGCACAAGCCATTTTTCTTTCCATCGCTTGCTTCATTCCCCCAATTTAAGCTGAATCCTATTTGTAAGCCTCCGTGTTCCTGCTCCGTAGGTAAGTACTGGCAAGATGCAGCTATTGTGTGTTTAAAAGAAGTGGTTAACAATTTACAGTACTGTACTACGGGAGAGCTGAAAGCCGTCCTTAGTCGACATCCGGTATCATCGACTGATTATGTAGCTTGCTCTTGAGGGTCAAAGGCAGATTACCATTCATGATTTGAGAATGCTTGCCAAATGTGATCTACCGCGACCTTATTCCCCTAGTTATTTCAATCTCGTGGTTTGAATCCACAGTTACTACCTCTCCTAAGCTGACATAATCCATTGCAACTTCCATTGTCTTTTCACGTATCGCAAAATACTGTTTTTTAGAGAGATTGTTGCACATTACTTTAATTCTGTGCATATTGCTTTTCAGACCAACTATTCTAATTTCCGTGTGCACTTCAGTAATCATAAAGTGTAAATCTTTCCCTGTGTCAATCCTCAAGGAAATGTCATCCGCGAATCGCATATTACTAATGTACTCTCCATTAAATTTTATCCCTAACTCTTCCCAGTATAAGGTCCTAAATACCTGTTGTAGACACGCGGGGAATAGCATTGCAGAGATTGTGTCTCTGTCTCTTACACCCTTATTTATTTGAATACTGCCTTTTTCTTTGTGGAGAACTTTGGTGGCTGTGGTTCGTGTGTAAGTTTCTTCGAGTATATTTATGTAGGGTTCTTCGATGACCTGATTCCGTAGAGCCAGCATTACTGCTGATGTCTCGACAGAGTCGAACGCCTTCTCATAATGTATGGAAGTAATGTATGTGGGTTGTTTGTATTCACCACATTTCTCTATCACCTGAGTGATTGTAGGAATGTGGTAAATTGTGGAGTTGCTGGTACAAAATCATGCTTCTTCCTTGGGCTGATTGAACTTTACATCATCTTATTTTAATTAGTTATTTTTTGCAAATAATTTGTAGAGAACAGAAAGTAAGCTGATCGGCCTGTAGTTTTTCAAGTCCTTGATGTCTCCTTTCTCATGAATTAAGATGATGTTGCCGTTTTTCCAAGATTCAGATACGTTGGCCATCGAGAGACACTTTGTATATAAGGTGGCTAATTTTAATTGCGAAGCATTCCTAAGAGAAATTGGGCGACTTTTAGCGTATCTATCTATCTATCTATCTATTCTATCTATCTATCTATCCATCTATCTATCTATCTACCTATCTATCTATCTATCCATCCATCTATCTATCTATCTATCTATCTATCTATCTATCTATCTATCTATCTATCTTTCGATCTATCTATCTATCTATCTATCTATCTATCTATCTATCTATCTATCTATCTATCTATCTATCTATCTATCTATCTATCTATCTAGCCGCCTACGACATTTAGCTCTGCTGGCCGTTTCAATGACGGTAACGATACCAAACTTGGTATGGCATAACATGACCATATGAAGAACATGTTTCACTAGTCATGACATGAAAATTATGATATCTCAGTCATGGATCTCACGATTTACATTTCATGATCCTGCAGCTCTTGTGGTGGTTTCGTTCACATACCATGTTGCTAAACTGGTATGGTAGGACAAAATTGCATGGCGAACACAACCGACAGACCCGAACATAAAAATCACGACATGCGTGTCATGAAATAACACGACTACATTCCACGCTCATGATCCACTCGCGGCCGTTTCGCTAGCGTCACATATACCAAATTTGGTATTTCTGTACGTGAAAGGTTGACAAACGTGTGTGACTGGTGCAAACATGACAATCATGAAATGCGTATCATGTAACAACATGACTACATGCCATGCTCATTATGCACTGACGGCTGTTTCCCTAGCTTTACTTATACCAAATTTGGTATTACGGGACGTGAATGAATGACGAAGGTATGATACTGGTGCAAATATGGTAAACATGAGATGCGTTTTGTGTAACAACATGACTACATGTCACACTCATGATGCGCTCGTGGCTGTTTCACTAGCTTCACATATGTCGAATTTGGTATTACGTGACTTCAATGGATGACGAAGGTATGCGATTGGTGCAATCGGGATAATCATGAGGTGCGCGTCATGTGAGAAAATGACAGCGTGCCACAGTCAAGGCGCCAATGCATTTCGGCGTGACGCGGTGTGCGTGCTTGCCTGCATTCATTTTGTCGTGTCACCCCGGCGTTGCCTCCCCAGGCACTAGTCCTGCAATACATTCGCAGGCGTGCACCGCGCTGCGTTGCTGTGATGTATACGCGATTCAGCGCGTCCGGCGTTTCTCCGTCGCGAAACCAAGGAGACGCAGTGTTGTCTGGGTAACGCATCGCAAAATGTAGCATGTAGCATTTCACACCTGTTGCCATCGGGCCATGCTGACGGATGCCGGTCGTGCCGATCGCGCCTGGCGTAAGACTATAGAGTGCTCGCATTTTGATGACGTAGTCTCGCTGGGCCAACCGTGCGCGCGCGACAACGCTACATTGGACTATATTGGGCCCTTCAGGATGCGCTCGCGGCCATTTCGCTAGTTCCACATAAACCAAATACGATAATCCTGAAATGCGTGTCATGTACGAACATGCAACATACCACGCTCATAGCGTGCTCGCGGTCATATTACGTGGCGTGTAGAGATGAGGTACGGCATCATTTATCTCGAATTCGTAACGTTTTGCTGATTTTAAAGTGACAAATCAAGCTTTCTTATTCGTGCTTCGCGTGTCATTGATTTCTACTGTACGTGGGTTCTGCCAATTTTTTTAACACAATTTTTCCGCCATCTTTCAGGAGGTCTGTTAATACTTTATCCTCACCAGCGGATTTGCTTCTTTGCATTTCCTCTAGGATTTTGCTTACTTTTCCTGTCGTTCCTGGTAAGATGTCAAATTTTCCTAGACTAATATATTTTCTCACAATATCATCTTGGTGCCTTTGACATCTCTACAGCTTTCTTTAGAACTCCTTTGTCGTCCTAACTACAATATTCTTATTGGTTATTACATTGCCTTTCTTGTTTCTCAATGCATACATACGATTTTTGCCTACGCACAAGTCTGTCTTCTACTACTTTTTTACAGCCTTCTCAATTGCTTTCATGTTATACTTCCTGCTTTCGGCTACTTTACGCTTATTCATTAACTTCGAAATCTCCACTAGCTCTATTATGTCGATTCTATTTGAAGCTTTCATTGTTTATCGTTTTTTTATAAAGTTTTTCATCTCCTGAGATAATTTGCTAGTTTCCTATCTAGTTACTGAACCTTCAACGTTTATTGCACACTCTGCGATGATGCTAGTAAGATTACTGGTTGTCATGTCAACGCTAACGTCGGTTATCTCTTTTAGTGTCTTGAATCGAATCTCCAGCGAAACTTTGAAGGGCTGTATTTTTTCTTTCACCACCAGTTCATTATTTAGATTCTTGCGTATCAGTTTTGGTCTTTGCTTTTTTTAAATCTGGGTAAATACGAGCTCTTATCATTCTATGGACACTGCATGTAATCTTAGCAACTACTTCTACTGATTGCACAATATCTGGGTGTGCACACAGAATGAAGTCGATTTCATTTTAAGTTTCGCTATTAGAACTTCGCCTCGTCCACTTACGATTAGTCCATTTTCAGAAGAAGGTAATAATAATTCGTAAATTATTACTTTCTGTGAACTCTACTACTAACTCCCATATGCTATATCTAGTGCAGATGCCATATTTCCCCACTGAACTGTCTTCGCCCTGTTTCTTGCCCACTTGGACACTACACTCGCCCATAAGGATAGTATACTGTGTCTTTACTTTTTTATTGGCTGAATCTAAGTCTTCATAAATGCGTTCAACCAAATGATCATCATGGCTTGATGAAGGCCTGTAGGCCTGAACCACCTTCATCTTGTACTTTTCTGAAACCTAATTGTGATACTCGCCGCCCTCTCACTGACGCTATAGTATTCCTCAATGTCACCATATGTTTGTGGATGAGAAACCCCACTCCTCTTTTTTTTCTGTCAACTAAACCACGGTAGCATAGGACGTGTCCATTCTTTAGCACTGCATAAGCTTCTCGTGTCCTCCTAATTTCTCTGAGCCCTATTACATCCCATTCAATGCCCTCTGATTCCTCGAAAATGTACAGCTAGAAAAGGCTCATTAAATACTATTCTAGTGTTGAAGGTAGCCAAATTCAGATTCTAAAGGCTGCCTGTCCGTACCCAGGAATTCTTGGCACACTCCGCTGTGTAACAGGTCTGACTGCCGCCTTCGACAGTTGCTTTGCAGCTGCTGGGGACTGAGGGACAAGGATTAATTCCTGTATTTATGAGATGTTGTGGCCAGGCGCGTCACCAGGGTGGCCGATCCTGCTCTGGTGAGGGAGTGAATTACTGGCAGAAGGGCGCCAGTGAGGTCGAACCCCAGACCACTTTTTGTCTTTTTTTAACGATTATTAAATTTCTCACGCATTTTAGGTAGTAATGTATTTGAGAATTGTTCGACACCTCCATTCGAACCGATTTTTTATGGCATGCTTGGCTGCTGCACTCTGTCTAAGTAGATGATCTGTTGCAGTTTATAAGCAATGTAAAAAACCACCTGACCGCCTATAGGCTGTCAACTTCTCCTGGCACCTAGCTCGCCTCACCTTTTTTTCCTAATTGTCTGAAAATCTAATTTTCCTATTTAAAAATAGCAGCCTGTGTTGTTTCAAACTTCTAGCCTTGCGAGATTTTGCCGGACTAATGCCTGGAATTACACTTCTTTTCACGCTTGTGATTTCACCTAACTTCTCAATGTCACGCTCGACATTGACATTGTTGGTTTGAGAATGTCCGCTATATCGGAGTTGTGCTTATTTCTAGTGGTCGCACCTCTACTTTGACGTTTCCGGTAAGCTGACGAGTCGCGCATCTGTTTTCCGTTAAATCGGCTACATCCATGTGATGGTTACGATGAGCGCAAAAGTCGCGGGTATTTGAGAGCATGAAAATAAACGGGAAAAGTTTGTAGCCGCGACAGGCCTGAAGCCAGTCTCTGCCTTCAGGCCTGTATTCTACTTTGCTGACGTTTTGGGCTAGAACATAAAAAAAACACTCTGTTAAACAGACAAAGAAGGAGACAGTGGCCCTTAGGCGGCATTAAGCTATACGTATTAGTATCAGTAAATGCATCAACGGTTAGCCTAATAATGCAAAAAAAAGGAGGGAACTGAAGGGAAGAATTATTTATAATTCAAGAAAGCGGTGGAATGAAAAAAATTGGCCCCGAATTGGCATGTTACACTGCAAATGTCGTCGAAATACAGTAGTCTTGCGTCTGGAGAGAGGTAACAAAATTTTTATTCGATGTTCTGCCGAAGGAAATCGGTGATTGGTACTGTGGAGACGCTGCTGCGTTAGAGTGCCTCGAGCCTGTAGCGGAGGCGAACGAGCGCATCGAGGCACGCTAGACACGAGCGCCACCTGGCAGTTATCTTCGAAAACGAAGGCATGCGCACCCGCGGAGAAGAGATACGCGTCTGTCTCGGAGGTGATAAGGTGTAGAACGCAAAGTGACAGGCAGGTGCCACCACCGTGTCGTCGTAGCTAAGCGTTGGAAACACTTACCTTTTTGAGCATCGCGTTGCGCTGTCAGCACAGTGCGATAAATGCTACAGCACTTGGAGTTACTTTTGTGTGTCTCTTTTGTCTCTTTTAGTATAAAAGCACCCATACAAAACAAAGTCGTTTTTCATGGCGCCTCAGATATGCGAAATAATTGCTTTTGATTTCACAATAGCACACCTATGAACACAGCAGCTTGAGCAATAATGGTGGGCGCTGCGGATGGGGTCAGCCGTTTGGTGCCGTTTGAGGTATCAATAAGAGTTGACAAACAGACAAATTTACAGACAGACAGACAGACCAAAATTTTTCCGTCGAAAGTCCCCAAGAAAGACTATCGTCTTAAAAAACTTGTACAAAAGCAATGTTGTCTCCGCATCACGTACCACAAATCTTCAACTCTAATTGCTGGACTCCGACGACTCTTGACAGTAACTCTAGCACACAACAAGTCCACGCGAAAATGTTTGCTATATCACAATACAAACTAAAATACAGAAAAAAATGTCACTTGTGCTCAAAAAATAAACAGATGCAACAAACTTTCATAAGCATCTTCTACTTTATCAGAACAATGAACAAAAAAGAGGTGCAAGGAACATTTATTGTAATTTCAAAGCCTATCAGTACAGCCATAGGCCGAAGACAGAAACGTCGTTACTGTGACCCCGATAAAGAACAATCAAGCACGTACAATAAAGAATCTACGCATATAAGTTTAAAAGCGAGCGTCAAATATAAAAAAATAATGAGAACAAAAATTGTGCAAAACAATGAGACAACCCACACAAAACGACCCAGAAAAGCAAGCTTCGTTTCATTTATTACGACTGGCTGGCAGCGCAGCGCAGCGCAGCACAGGGATAGTGCAGAGAGACCACTGCTTCCTTCTAGTAAACTGCAAACTGTGCTCAAATACACACATAAGGTCACCATATTGATCGTTGTGGCAAGTGTTGAGGCAATATGTTGGCTGTTCGTGATTTCTAGTCACAATTGCAAGGCTCTGTGTGTGACGCAGCTGAATGGTTTAACGTCCCAAAACCACCACATGATTATGAGAGATGCCGTAGTGGAGGGCTCCAGAGATTTGGACAACCTGGTGTTCTTTAACGTGCACCCAAATCTGAGCACGAGGGTCTACAACATTTCCACCTCCATCGGATATGCAGCCGTCGCCGCCGCGATTCGATCATGCACCCTGTGGGATATACTAAATTTGCTATCACGTTACGTGAATAGATGAGGACGGTAAATGACACATCCAAACATAATAATTATGACACGGAAGCGATGTATGAAATCATTTACATCCACCTAATAACGTTGGGCTGATTTTACAGTGACGTGTGAACATTCCTCATTTGTGTTTTGCATATCATCGATTGCCACTGTACGTGGGATCTGCCTTTTTTTCCCGGGCTTCAAATTTCCCAAGGTCTTCTTGGAATCAGGGTCGTCTTACATTCGAATCTATGCGGTACTGTCGCTGTTTTTCTGGTGTTCTCACATAAAGGCCAAATTGATAACACTATCCCTACTCATCGTATGTTCTACCTGGGGGTTAAAAGCGCAAGAGCGGGAAAAGTAAACACCACTGAAGCTGAAAGTTGGCAGATCGCAAGCACAGTGGGAATCGTTTATATTCAAAGGACGAATGGGAAATGTTGATATGCCACTCTAACACTAGCACGACGTTACGAGGTGGAGGTAAATGTTGCCATGCATGACTTTCATGTCATGATTATCATGTTTGAATGTACCGTTTACCTTCGTCATCAATCACGTCACGTGATACAAAATTTAGTATATGTGGAGCTAGTGAAACGCCCGCCAGCACGCAATGAGCATGGTGTGATGTCATGTTCTTAGATGACACTCGTGTTATAATTATAATGTTTGCACTAGTCATATATCTTCGTCATCCATTGACGTCACGTAACCTCATATGTGGAGCTAGCAAAAGGGCCGCGAGCGCATCATGAAGGACCCAATATGCTCTAATGTAGCCATGACGGACGCGCACGCTAGGCACATCGACGCTACCTTAGCAAAACGCAAGCACTCTATAGTCTGATGCCAGGCGTGACAAGCGTCCATCGTCGTGGCCCAACGGCAACCAGCGCGAAACGCGACATGCTGCATTTCGCTCAAACGCCGGCGTTGCCATGCCAGGCACCCGTTCTGCCATGTGATCAAAGGCGTGCGCCGCGCTGCGAGGCTTATGACGCATGCGCATTTCAGCGCGTCTTGCGTCCCTCCGTCACGCAAAAAGGGAAACGCAGTGTTTTCTGGGTATCACATCGGCGCCATTTGCAGCATGTCGCTTTGACCTTCGTCATTCATTTGCGTCTTGTAATACCAAATTTGGTACATGTGAAGTTAGCGACACGGTTGCGAACGCATCATGATTTTGGCATTTAAGCACATTGTTACATGTCACTAATGTCATGATTATCATGTTTGGATGTGTCACTTACCTGTGTCATCCGTTCGCGTCGCGTAATACTGAGTTTGGCACATGTGAAGCTAGCGAAACGGCCGCCAGCGCATCATTAGCGTGGCATGTTGTCATAATGTTACATGACACGCATCTCATGATTGTCATGTTTGCACCAGTCACATCCCTTCGCCATTCGTTCTAGTACCGTAGTAGCAGATTTGGTATGTGTGACGCTAGCAAAACGACCGCGAGCGCATCATGAGAATGGCATGAAGCCATGTTGTTCTATGACACTACTCACGTCATGATTTTCATGTTAGGGTCTCTGGATTTTGTTCACGATGCAGTCATGTCATACCATACCAGTTTTTCAACGTGCCAGGTTAGCGAAACCACCGCAACAGCAGCAGGACCTTGAAATTTTACTAATGGCATTCATGACATACATAACATAATTCTCATTTTAAGGCTAGTCAGATATTGTCTTCATACAATCATGTTATGTAATACCAAGTTTGGTATCTATGTTATCATCGATACGACTAGGAGTTATAAAAGTCGTAAGCGCCTAGATAGATAGATAGATAGATAGATAGATAGATAGATAGATAGATAGATAGATAGATAGATAGACAGATAGATAGACAGATAGATAGATAAATAGATAGATAGATAGATAGATAGATAGATAGATAGATAGATAGATAGATAGATAGATAGATAGATAGATAGATAGATAGATAGATAGATAGATAGATACGCTCAATGTTGCCGAATTTCGCTCAAAATGCTTCGCGTTCAATATGTCATCCAAAGGGCGTAAGCGATATCATCACTCTGCTTATGAGGCCTGCCGTTGAAGCAGAGAGGAAACAACCCGCCCAGTTGAAGATGCGAAGGGGAGCGGTAGAGGGAGGGCGTATCGCTCCAGCAGCATTTGTGTGCTACGCTTCTCACGGCCCTGTTGCGATTGCTGGTATGCGTGCTAGCTCAGCAGCTATCAACGAGTGGGACACCTAATGTTTTATGTGCTGCGCTCTCAATGTGAAAAGAGCGTACGCGAAGTGTCGCTCATCTTGAAGGGACCGTACCCCCTACACCAACGTTTTCTAGAGGTATGTCAGAACAGCTCCGAAATTCGTAGCTGTAACGTGCAATGCTGCACTCTTGCAAACAAATTGTCACTTTAAAAGAAGATAATTTTTCTTTCAGACCTCCGACGCAAAAATTTTGGTCTGTCTGTCTCTCTGTCTCTCTGTCTGTACATTTGCCTGTTTATCCGCCCTTAACAATACTCTAAATGGCACCAAAGTGGCCACACGATACTCCGAAGGGCCGACCCCATACACAGCGCCCACCAATATTGTTTAAAGAACAGCGTTCGTACTTGTGTGATTGTCAATTGAAAGCAAATATTGTGAATATCTGAGGCGCCATAACAACACGTCAATATTCTGTTTGTCTCTTACTAGAAAAGGCATACATAAGTAATAGTAAAAACCGTAGCGTTAATCATGTTGCGCTGATCATGCAACTCTTACACGAAAAGGCAAGCAGTTTTAACGCTTTGCTAACAGGACACGGTGGTGGCACCTACTCTTCGCCTTGTGTTCTTCACTTTATCACCTTGGAGACGGGCGCGCCGCACGCGCGCGCTTCGTTTTTCAAGATAACTGCCAGATAGTGCGCAAGTCGCACGTGTGACGTGACTTGATGCACTCGTTCGCCTCCGCTGCACGCTCGAGTAATTCTAACGCAGCACGTCCAGAATACCATTCACCAATTTTCTTGCGCATAACATCAAATAAAAGCTTTGTTCACTCTCTGTATACGCAAGACTATCGTCTTTCGACGACGTTTGCCATGTAACATGCAGATACAGGACCAATTTTTTTTTGTTATGTAGAGCTACCCATTCTTTAAAACCTGAAAGTGTGAGCGCCAGCCACCGAGTCAATAAGAGCCGCATAATGGAGCACAGGGGTGGAATGAATGAGAATGTGCTCATATACGCGATGAAAACATGTGAGTGCTCGGTTGTTTTGAGACACTGTCCCTGTTTCTTTTGTGCGCATTTTTTTCCTTTCTTACCGTTGCCATATACGAACAGGGAACGAATTGCAACTAATGATTGGAGTTAGACAAGGAGAGCAAAAACGTGGGTCTTAAAATTAATCGGGAGAAAACAAAAGTGATGTACAACAACGTCGGAAAAGAGCAGTGCTTCGAGATGAGTAATAGTCCACTTCAAGTTGTCAAAGACTATGTCTATTTAGGGCAGGTAATAATCGTGGAGCCAAACCAATATATTGAAGTAACTAGAAGAATAAGAATGGGGTGGATCACATTTGGCAAGCGCTCTCAAATTATGACAGGTAGATTGCCACTATCTCTCAAGAGGAAGGTATAAAACAGCTGTATCTTGCCGGTACTTAGCTACGGAGCAGATACCTGGAGACTTACAAAGAGGGTTCAGCTTAAATTGAGGACGACGCAGTGAGCAATGAAAAAAAAAAATTGTAGGTGTAACCTTAAGAGACCAGAAGAGAGCAGAGTGGATTAGGAAATAAACGGGGCTGAAGGATATCATAGTTGAAATCAAAAAAAGGAAATGGACATGGGCCGGGCATGTAGCGCGTAGACAGGATAACCGCTGGCCATTAGGGTAACTAACTGGATTCTCAGGGAAGGCGAGTGGGTTAGGGGAGACAGAAGATTAGGTGGGCAGATGAGATTAAGAAGTTGGCGGGTATAAATTGACAGCAGCAAGCACAGGACTGGGTTAGCTGGCGGAACATGGGAGAGGCCTATGTCCTGCAGTGGACGTAGTCAGGCTGATGATGATGATGATATACGAACAAAGTGTAATGTTAGATCAAATAGAACTGGTACAAAACTTTTTTGTATCTGATATTGCGTAACTGTACAAAACACTGGTATAAGACAAAAACACGACCACGCCACAAAGATAGATAGATATGTGGGGTTTACTGCCCCAAACCACCATATCATTATGAGAGACGCCGTTCCTGCGTATCAAGTGTCAATTTCCTGTGGAACATACCCACATACCTACGGCACATAACCTCATTGTCTAGTGAGAAGTGTTTGATGGCGTACGTGACGGGATTGTGACATTATACATGTCTTGACCAGCGCGCCATATTCGTCATACCATCTTACCCTTCTTAAACTTCTCAGCGCAAAACTTCCGACAACTAACACAAGAGAAGAGCACGAGTGCGTCTCTTGTGTTAGTTGTCGCAAGTTTTTGTGCAGAGAAGTTTAATAATGGACTACCAACTGGCCCAATTCCACACTTTACATCTTACCATCGCATGCTAATTTTGGTTCCCGCAAAATTATGAAGGGGATCACGAGAGCACCCAAACGTATAGCGGGGACAGATAGATTGATAGATAGATAGATAGATAGATAGATAGATAGATAGATAGATAGATAGATAGATAGATAGATAGATAGATAGATAGACATGCGCAAGGTCACCGAAGTTTGCTAGGAATTGCTTGGCATTTAAAAGTAGCCGATTAGTTCCCAATATAGCAGTGCCATTCGTCAATTCACAAGAAATGTCAAAGTAGCAGCGCTACCTCCCGAAATCGGCAAAATTTGGACTGTGTGGACAGTTCAAAGCCAACATTGCTTATAATGAGAAGTGCGGAAAGAATTTACGGCAGAATAAACGCATAAGAAGGAGAATCATTCAGCTCACTAAGCTGGGCTAACCTCTCTTGGTCAGAAGTTTGAAGCCGCGCCGTTTTTTTTATAACATTGGATTTTCAAGCAATTGAGAAAAGGCAGGTGAGCTGCGAGTCATGTGAAGTTGAGAACTGATAGGCACGTTTGCGGAATTCAACGGTGCTAAGTGAGTACACAAGAACCCCCTACCTAGAGATTGCGAAGCAGCCTGGTATGCAATGACAAAATTCAGTTCTAATATCGATGCCGGACCATTCCCGATTGTATGGTTGCCCAAAACGCGTGCAGAAATCTATCTATCTATTTACCTATCTATCTATCTATCTATCTATCTATCTATCTATCTATCTATCTATCTATCTATCTATCTATCTATGTATCTATCTATCTATCTATCTATCTATCTATCTATCTATCTATCTATCTATCTATCTATCTATCTATCTAGCAGCCTGGGACTCTTAGCTCTCCTGGCCGTTTCATTATAGACATTGACGCCACATTTAGGGTAGCATAACACGACTGGATGACGAGCATCACTGACTAGTCATAACTTGATTACCATGATATGTGTGTCGTGAATGTCATGATTTACAATTCATGGTCTTGCTGCCCTTGCGTTCGTTTTCTTCACAGGGCATGTTGAAAAACTGGCATTGTTTCACATGAGTTCAAGGCGAACACAGTGACAGATTCTAACATTGAAATCATGACATGCATATTACGTAAGTTATAAGTTATGACAACACACTAAGCTCATTGTGCGCTAGCGATCTTTTCACTGTCTTAACATATACAAAATTTGGTATTACATGACGTGGATGCATGATGAAGTTATATGACTGGTGCAAACATGATAGTCGTGAGACGCCTGTCATGTTAGAACATGATTACATGCCACACTCATGATGCACTCAAGGCTGTTTTGCTAGCTTCAAATATAACATAACTGGTATTACAGTACGTGATTAGACGACAAAGGTATGTGACAGGTGCAAGCGGGATAATCTGGAGATGCATGTCGTGTAACAACATGACTAGTGCCACGTTCATGATGCGTTCGTGGCCGTTTAGCAAGCATCGCATATTCGAAATTTGTTATTATGTGACGCGAACGGACGACAATAATAAATGACACGTCTAAACATGATAATCATGACAAGCGTGTCATGCAGCATGAGTACATGTTATGGTAATAGGGCGCTCGCGGTCGTATCGCTAGCTTCATATATACCAAATTCGTGTTACATGACGGCGATGGATGACGAAGGTACTTGAGTTGTGCAGATATGACATCCGTGTGATGTGAAAACATGATAACCTATCGCGGTCATGATGCGCTCGTGGCCATTCCACTAGCCTCGCATATACTAAATTGGATATCGCGTGATGCAAACGGATAATGGAGGTAAACTACACGTCCGAATACGTTACTCAGGAGATACGTGCCTTGTAAAACATGACTACTTTCTACGCTCATAGTGAGGTTGCGGCTGTTTCGCTAGCTCTAAATACACCAAATTTGATATCACGCAACGGAAATAGATGACGAAGGTAAATGACACGTGCAAACATGATAATCATGACAAGCAAGTCATGCACGACATATTTCACATCCACCTCCTAACGTTGTGATCATTTTAGAGTGACCTATTAGTCCCGCCGCTGTGGTCCAGTGGCTAAAGTACTTTGCTGCTGACCCGCACCTCGCGGGATAATTCCGGCTGCCGTGGCTGCATTTTCGATGAAGGCGAATATGCTGTATGCCCGTCTGCTTATATTTGGGGGCATTATAAAGAAGCCCAGGTATTCAAATTTTCCGGAGCCCTCCGCTACGGCGTCTCTTATAATCATATGGTGGTTTTTGGGCGTTACACTCCACATATCAATCATCAACCAAGAGTGACCTATTAACCTTCCTCATTCATGCATCGCGAATCATCAATCCCCCGTGTACTTCGTATCTGCCATTTTTTACAAATAAGTCAAGTCTGAAGCTCACGACTACGCGGAAGTTTGAGAGCTCACGTGGTGGGCCGAAATTTTTTTGAACGTACACAGCATCAGTAGGTGGTAGCAGCAGCAGCAAATGTAAGGAGTACATTTCAGTTACAGGATGATAAGTGGCATCTGCTGCTGCATTAGCCAGAATGCGAGATCGGCAAATCCAGCCCACACGAACAGAGCACGGATAAGCTGCAGAACACCGGCGAAATCGCAGTGACACATCCACTAAATGGTCAACATGACAGAGTGTGCGAACAGCTTGCGGCATGTCCCTGTAGAGGAGGACGCTTGATGGGTGCTGCGTCTCAAGGAGTGTCTGAAGACCTGCAAGACCATCACAAAGGGCAACCAGTTCTGCAAGTACAACTGAAATGGGGATCTCTAACGCATAAGAACAAGTCTGGTCGACATGTAGGGGAGAAGGGCACACTAAGTAAGTAAGTGGTATGAATAGTGTTAACCCGGCATCGATATATGTTCTCAGTTAGGGTTCCTGAGGTTCCGAATTTAAGAGTGCAACGGTGAATACAGAAACTAAGTCACTTCTCGACGGATACATTCCAGAGGCTTGATGGTAGTCGCTTGACAATGATTTCACGGTGGCACTGACAAGGTAGATTCGTAGAGCGAATGGGCTTTCGGGTCCATGTATTGCGCTAAGACAACGACCGCAGGAACACTGCTGTTATTTATCATCCTTGCTTTGCGCCTTTGATGAATGAGGTCATCCAGCGTAATGAGTTGTTCTGCCTAGAGTGCCGGAATTGCAGTGAATCTTGGTAGGCCTGTGATTGCACGCGTGACCTCACAATTGAGAGTTTTTAATCGCGCTCATTCTGCTTTGGTGAAGCGCCGGAACTGTGCTTGGCACAGTGATCGAGGATGTAATACCGAGCATACCAGTTGCCGTGCAATAAGAGTTTGCGCTCCGCTACTTCAATGAGAGATTCGACGACGAAAAATTGCCAATACCAAGTGCAGTAGGAATCGATTAAATGCGAAGCGCGGATAACGAAGGTTGACAGGTAACTTCAAAATCAGCGCAACGTTAAGAGACGGAAGTAATATATGCTGTACATGACTTGTATGTCATGATTATCATGTTTGGACGTTTCATTTACCTTCGTCATCTACTAACGTCACCTGATACCAGCTTTAGTATATACTAAGCTAGCCAAATGGCCACGAGCGTGCCATGAGCATAGCATTTAGTCATGCTTTACATGACATCCATATCAAGATTATGACGTTTGGACGTGTCATTTACATTCGTCGTTCATTCACGTTGTATAATACAAACTTTTGCATATGTGGAATTAATGAAATGGCGGTGAACGCGTCATGAAGAGCCCAATATACTCCGACGCAACGTAGACGCGCGCGCTAGCGAAACGCCACCGGCGCGACCAGAGTCCGTAGGTGCGGTCCCGTGGCAACCGTCATGATATCTGGCATGCTGCATTTCACGCCGACGACGTTACTTAGGCAACACCATGTCTGCCTCTCTTCGTGACGGAGGGACACCGTATGCGCTCAAACTTGCATTTGTCAAAGCAAAGCAACGCGTGCCTGCGAGTATATGGAAGGCAGATCTAAAATGGAGGTCGGTGGACAGATCCGCTGATTTCTACTAAGGGTATATCGGCGCCAGGTTTGGCCTTGCCAGCGTGACGCAATGAGAAGAATGCCGGCGTGCACGTGCACCGGGTCACGTCGAAGTGTATAGGCGCCTTGGGTGGGGCATGTACTCATGTTCTTACAAGTCACGCATCTCATGACTATCATGTTTGCACCAGTCAAGTACTTTCGTCATCCATTCATGTGATGTAATTACCAAATTTTGCATATGTGAAGCTAGCCACTGGGCCCCAAACGCATCATCAGTGTGGCATATAGTCATGTTGTTACATGACAAGCACGTCATGATCATCATGTTTTGAAGTGTTATTTACCTATGTCGTCCGTTCTCATCATGCAATACTAAATTTCGTACATGTGAAGCTAGCGAAACGACCGCGAGCACATTATGAGCGAAGCATGTAGTCATCTTTTTACATGGTGACCACAAGGTGGCGCCGTTTCGTTTCGCTGGCTGCATACAGTGCTCCGGATTCACGAGTTCTTTGTCCGTTACTGAGCATCCACCGTGTGTGGACAAGTTCAATATTTTTTCTAGAAAACTTTCGGGACACGCCGACACCATCCGGGCCCCGATTCGACACCAAGCTGACCCTCCAGGCCCCTTCGAATGTACTAAGCAGCGCGGTGCCGCGCTAACCCTAACGCACTGCGGCTGCACCTCCGCGATGCAGCGTCCCGTCCAGCACTTGACACTAACGACAACTGACGCCCTGTCGGTAAGCCCAGCCTCCTCCGGGCGTACCGCTGATACAGCCCTGCCTCCGCTGTCAACATCTCGCAATGTCACCAGCCCCGCGCCGACAGTAAAACAGCAACAGGCAGCGTTCCTCAACAGCGCGCACGGTTCAGCAACGTGCAACGCTGTCAGCGTCTCTGATACTCTCATTTTGATAACCACGCAAACGCCTATGCCCGAGAGCCGTAATGCAGCGTTGGCATTGCGATCAACCACGTCTGCTACTGTTCCCACCGTATTTGCGTCTGGCCTACCCGTTGAAAATTCTGAGTCTGTCAACAAGCGCGTTTTGGCGAGCATCGTTCTTTCCATCGCCGAAACTTTGCCTTCCATCACTTCAGCTGACGACTCATCGACGGAAATGGACTTTATGACATCGCAGAAAAACGAAGACAATTCGACATCTCCTGAAGGCAGCTGAAACACCTTTAGTGACAATCGAAATCCTGCCTCGCCCACCCGCCCCCGCTCCGAGCTCATCAGCGTTGAAGTCCAACTTCCAGCCGGAACACTTACGCCAAAACTACCTCTGTATGACCTGCTTGTTATCATCATAGCTGCCACGAATCTCTCTCCCAAGACCAGTGCGGAGGTCACCCTTCAGGCCAAACCAGCTCAGAGCCTTGCGTTTCTGAAAACGCACTCGCCCCTCACTACCCACCTCCTACTGTCCCTTTTTTATCCGGAACTTAATGGTAAGCCGATCACTATTAAGCCCTATGCCCACAGTTGTCCAATATCATGTCTCGGTGTCATACACAACGTCGTTGGTCACTTAACATCATTTCAGCTCTTGCATGACCTCGAATTCTTTACTTCAGATATACTAACGGCACGTATGATGGGCTCCACTGAATCTGTCCTGATAACATTTACTGGAACCGTCATCTCTCGCTTTGTGTATTTTAAACACGTCTCTTTCCGATATCGTCCACATAAACCTAAGCACTCGGTGCCTTGCTATAGGGCACCGTGCTTTTCAATACCTCAATACAGCGTACCGGCCAAGTACCGCCGCTGTGCGTCTCCTCTTCCAGCAGATGCCGGAGGTCACGTCTGCGCCCAACCCTGGTGCATCTTTTGCCAAGTCAACACCCACTCATCTCTCGACTCCAACTGCCCACAACTTCTAGCTAAGCAACGCAATTGTGCCAACGCCACTTGTCCGTCTCACAGCCATGCGCCGAGCCACTCAGTCTTCGCCGTCCTGGTCTTCAGTGCATTTCTTTCACTTCCCGCATTATCTCCCGGGCTCCTACACCGCTAAGGTGAAGGGTGCACCTCCCGTGTGCCCTTCTTCATCAGACACACCTTCACCATCCTTGGGTAACGAGAGCCGCTCCTTCGATCTGCGACTAGCCATGTTGGAGCGCAACCAGCGCGAGCAACAGCGCGTCTCAGATGAGGTACAACAGAAAATAGTCGCACTGACGCAGACACTCACGACTACCTCATCCTCTCTGACCTCTCACCTCATGGAGCTAAATAAACAACTCGCCACACTCACCGCCCCGACCCCAAGCTCCTATGTATCCAAATTGGCCGACATGGTCGAAACCACCACCACTGCACATCCCACTCGTCTGGTCCAGCTGGAAACTTCAATTGTCCGGCTTCTTACGACCCTCGAAACCCAATACAAACAACTGGAATCCTTAGTACACAATTATTTACGGAGTTTGAATACCTTCTACCGAAAACGAGGAAACCGCAAGTGAACATGAAGGAGCCGTAATGAAGAAAATAAGAACGAAATAGGCTTTATAATTAGTGCACACCCAGGAATCGTGCAGGATGTGGAAGTGGTTGGCAAGGTACGATGCAGTGACCATAACATGGTACGGTGTCGAATTCGCCTGGACTTGAAAAAGGAACGACAGAAACTCATACGCAAGAATCCAATAATTGAGCTAGAAGTTAGAATGAAAGTACAGGAATTCGGAATCTCGCTTCAAAATAGGAACTCGGCTCTTAGTGAGGAAACCAACCTTTGCGTAGATACAATGAATGTTAATCTCACCAGTATCACTACGGAGTGTCCAGTGGAGGTTGGAGGCAGGGTTGTTAGACAAGACACTGGCAAGGTTTCCCAGAAAACGAAAAATTTCATTAAAAAGCATCAATCATGAAAGTCTTAAGTAGAACAGACAGAATAAAACTTGCAGAGCTTTCGCAGTTGATTAATAGGCGTGCCAACCGAAGCCATAGGGGAGTTAATCGAGATGCAGAAAAGTCTACTCCAAGGACATAGATTGCAGACACCTCAGTCAGAACACGACCGTCAAGCATAAGTCATACAAGGGTTTAGTCAAGTTTGTGGCGGCCCCACTTATTTGCGATGCTCATGTATGTGGTCTTTTCTTCTCAAAGTATGAGTCGCACTGAAGAACACCAGGCAAATTTATCATGGAGCGCATCCTGCAGTTCCCGCACTTGACGGTCCGAAGAAGACTGAGTCGACCATATTGTCACGTCATCAGCATACACCAAAATTTTTAAGTCAGGAGTGCTTGATCTCTTCCCCGCCATTGGTAGTAGTGCAACGTTAAATAATATCGGAGAACTGACCCCTGCGAACGTTGCCGCGGAAATCCGTAGCTTTTACCTCAGATGCAGGTGGAGAATGAGCACTCTCAAAGAAATGAACTTATGAAAGCTCAGACACGATCAGGCGAGCGAATTTATTGAAAAACCACAAGGATCGCTTCGTGGCTGACGTTGTCATAGGTTCGCAGAGCTCGTGCACGGTGTGAGTGGCCACCTAGAATCATCGCATAAGCGAGGTATTCTCGTCCATCACGGTTCGAAGGTTGGATCTGAATCAAATCTGGGCGGGGTGATACCACCTGAAGTGTTCCAACCAATATGTAAGGCGCGTAGCCGTCATTCGCTCCACGAGCATGTACAAGCTTAAAGTGAGCGCTATTGGTCGCAGGTTCCCGAGAACGCCATGGGGTCTGCCTTGTTTCGGGATGGCTCGCCTGTGCACTACCAACGATCTGCCACGCAGTGTGACTATCCAGACGATTGAGAGAGGCACTCGTTCTCCGCGTACCCAGGCTGAGGCCGCGTATCAGCCATTCTGGAAGTAGCGCTACAGTGCCATCCAGGACATTTCGACTGCACTTCAGTTTGTATGTACTTCTACGACACAGCACCGTCTAATATACTGTTCGGGAGATCAAAATTTCGCAGGTGTAATTTCATAACGTTGCAGCAGAAAACACAAAACAGGGTTGATTGGCGGATCATCAGCTAGGCCTTTCCCCTGCAGTGGCCGTAGTCAGGCTGATGACGATGATGACAATGATGATGTTTGATTAGCTGGAAAAGTTGAAAAGGCGAGCTTTTAACTGCAAGACATCTCTCAGTGAACTTCGGCGACCTTAAACGTATCTACCTACTTATCTATCCATCTATCTATGTATCTATCTATATACCTATCTATTTATTATCTATCTAGCTGCCTACGACGTTCAGCTCTCCTCACCATTTGGATAATAGTATCGGTGCCAATTTTGGTATGGCCTAACACGAAAGTATGAAGCACATATTTGACTAGTCATAACATGAAAATCATGACGTGTATGTCAATAATGTTATGATATACATTTCATGGTCCTGCAGCTCTTGCGGTGGTTTCGTTCACATGGTATGTTGCAAAACTGGTAGAGTATGGCACGATTGCATGGCGAACGCAAGCGAGAGACCCTAACATAAAAATCATGATATGCAAGTTATGTAACAACATAACTACATGCCTCGCTCATGATGCGCTGGCGGCCATTTCGCTAGCTTTACTTATACCAAATTTGGTATAACGGGACATGAATGAATGACGAAGGTATGATACTAATGCAAATATGGTAAGCATAAGATGCGCCTCATGTACCATGACTACATGCTACGCTCAATACGCGCTTGCGGCCGTTTTGCTAGCTTTACATGTACCAAACTTGTTATTATGTGACGTAAACGGACGACATAGGTAAATGACAAATTCAAACATGATAATCACGACATGTGGGTCATGTAACAACTTGCTACCTGCCACACTGATCATGCGCTCGCGCCCGTTTTGCTAGCTTCACATATGCCAAATTTGGTATTGCGTGATACCAATGGGTGACGAAGGTATGCGACTGGTGCAAACATGATAATCATGAGATGCGTGTCATGTGAGCACAAGATTACATGCCACAGTCAAAGACTCGATACATTTCGACGTGGCGCGGTGCGCGTGCTCGCCGGTGTTCATTTCGTCGCGTCATGCCGGCGTTGCCACACTAGCCGCCGGTACTGCCGTATGCTTGCAGGCGCGCGCTGTGTTGCTTTGCCGTATGCGTGTTTCAGCATGTCTGGTGTCCCTCCGTCACGAAAAGATGGAGACGCCGTGTTGTTTGGGTAACGCATCGGCGCGACATACAGCATGTCGCATTTGGTGCCAGTGGCCGTCGGGCGGCGCCTACTGACGCTGGTCGCGTTGGTCGCACCTGTCTTCACAATATAGAGTGCTCGCGTTTTTCTAACGTATCGTCGCTGTGCCCTGCGCGCGCGCGCATTAACCCTACATTAGAGTATGTTGGTTCCTTCAAGACTCACTCACGGCCGTTTTGCTAGCTACAAATATACGAAATTTTGTGTTACGTGACGTAAATCGATGACGAAAATTATTGGTGCAATCATGATAATACTGACATGCGTGTCTTGTAAGAACAAGACAACACATGACGCTCATAGCGTGCTCGCGACTGTTTCGCTAGCTCCACCATTACCAAACTTTGTAGCACGTTACTTGAATAGATAACGAAGGTAAACGACACATCCAAAATTAATAACTATGACAGGGAGGTCATGTACGGCATGATTTACCTCCACCTCGTAACGTTGTGCTAATATGAAAGGGACATTTAAACATTTCTTATTCGTGCTTCGCATATCACGAATTTCCACTGTACGTGAAAATTTTTGCAATCTTGTGCGGAACACTTACTAAAACAGTATGAAGCCTTAAGAAATAAACAAACAGTGCCTTTTGAAAGGCGAAGACGACTGCTAAAAAAGTTGGCTGCTTGTATCTGCACAAGATATTCTAATACAAATTTATAAGCATTAAACAGTGTTTTGGGATGCCAGAAGGTGGGTTTCGTGCCACTTGAAAAAACGTTATACAATCGTGTGGCAATGATGCAGCACTTGCTGTTTTCTTCAAATAATTCTTCATTTTTGCTATAACACCAGTTAATCAATCTGTATGAACGAACAGCTCAAATATTCAAAATGCTCAATAACGGGTTTCTACCCTACCAATGAACCAGAGTCATTCAGAACGTTTATCAGTCTTAGGCATAGCAGGGCGCTAAATATTTACCATCTTCGGGTCGGTCCCGTAAGATTTGTTTTAGCTCATTTAGCTCCTGTACTTGTTGAGTTGAGCCCGGGGAATTCTGGCATAAAATGAAAGGCTACCCTGTGTCTGTACGGTTTCAAGTTAGTGACAAAAACCTGCTCGAAAACTGTCGCCCGATTCGATTATATGGTATTTGCCAAATCTTCTGAAAGAAAATGCTGCATATTCGATTATCTAATTTTTCACCAGAAATGACACTGTAGATGATGCTCAGTTTATATATAAACAAGTCTAGGGAGTCAGCTTTCTTACGCCCCAAAAAATAGTTTTACAACACATCGACGGCAGGCTTTTTACACCAGGCTCGTTTGATTTCATCAAGGTTGTTTATTTCATTGACCTTATTACTCTAGCACTTAAGAATCTATGGCATTCGGGGTGCTCTCTGGTTCTTTTGAAATCATATTTACCAGAGCGATAACAGTGTGTATGTGTGTTTAGGTAAACGCCACTTAGTTTCATCACCCGTTAGTACTAGCAAACCACACAAAAGTATATCAGTATTCCTAATTTTTAATGTTTTATGAATGATAATGTTAATATAATAAGTCAATAACTTATATAGTTTATGCTGATTACGCCTTTTATTGATTTCCAGTGCAAATACATGTACGTAAGTGAAAAGTTGCAATCGCTTCCCCTCCAACAAAACATCATAATCATTATTTAACAAACTTAAAATTAAGTTTGAGAATGAAGATAAAATAGGGTTTTGAACGGTAAACAAAACATAACGCGGGCAGACTAAAAAATAGATGTTGGCAAAGAACACAAGTTCCTCGACGTACCATTTCGGTCGCATCTAACATGACGTTCTCACGTAAGTCATTTGTGCAAAAACTGTATTTTACTATGGGTGCTCTGCCGCATTGCCTATAAATTTTTCTGACAAAAATAAAAATAAACAAGCATCTAGTGCTGTTAAAAATTAAAATATAAATAATTGCAGTCTGTTGGCTCAATACAACTCATCGTAACATGAAAAATATTTTCTTCGCAAAAGAAAGGTACGTGGCACATTGCAAACACAGTTTGCTTATTTTAGACTTTGACTCATTTTCCCGAAGGCACTGTAATCAAAATTGAATATTTGTGTGAGTTTTGTAATTTGTGATAGTTTTTTGTTTATGTTCTGCATTTACCAGTATTTATTCGGTCAACTTTGGTTCGACAGCACAACAGTCGTGTAATCAACACTGGCAATATAGGAGACTGGGTTATACCGTGCTTTCCCACCGGCTTTGTCCTACGGTCGCTGAAGTATAACCTTCCTTGTATTCTAAATAAGCATAAACGTTTATCTAATTGTGCTATCACTAACTTACGTGAAAGATTTTTGAACTAGCAATGTTTATACATTTCAAATATTTAGGAATCGTATACTCTATTTTTCTCTGGACATAGCTGTTGAGTAAAAAGTACCATTTTTTATACTGTGAAGATGCTATTGTTATGTGTAGTTTACTGCCTAAATTCTGTGTGTATTTATTTTGTGTGAAACTGTTTTCATTGTATATCACTTGGTTTATGTGAGTAACTTTTCAGCTTTTGCTTACTATTGTTTTTTGTTCCACACTGTTTTAAAAAAAGAAAACCATGTGCCTGTCATGCTTCCTACGCCTTTTAATATGTTTGTTAATGTAATTTTGGACATGAAGCTTCCTATAGTCTACGGCAGTTCCACGCCTCTGCAACGTAGCCAGCAAAGCATTTCCGCAGACAGACAGACAGACAGACAGACAGACAAACAGACGCCATTATTTACTGTTTTTTGTTATTAGTCTTGTTTAGAGAATTCACAAAATACCACATTATGGATGGTCCTCTGGTCTAAACGCTCTGGTGGGTGAGTTTTACTGGGGCCAAGGACTCCATTTACAAGGCAAACAAGCGGCTGCTGAAACAAATTTTAACACATTTAAGTAAAGATAAAAACTCACAGCATAACCACAGAGTGATTGATCATAAGTGGGGTGAAGCGGCTGAGTCCCACGTAGGAGCCGGCAAGTAAAACCTGCCGGCGATCAAAAGATTTTGCCTGTTTTAGTATGTGCGCTGAAGAATCTGCAGGACGGCTATATAGCACTCTGACAAAAAAAATAGCTACGCTTGCAATTTTTCTGTACACAATTTGCTGTATAAAGTCTGCTTTTATGTTTGCTTTCCGCATAGCTGCAAGGACCTTTCCTAGATTTTCTTGACGGGAGAGCTCACTTTTAGGAAAACTATGGTCATTGAAAAAAGCTTTCAGCAAAAGGTTCATAATGGTAACTTATCTTTTCTGGAATTATTCTGGTAACTACTACTTAGGTGTTTTAGACGCATTCTAAATGTCAAATGCGGTATGTTAGGTGGTGTATTTCTTCTTATCCTGTTGACGATGCACATCTAAGGAGCTCTTAAGAAGTCTATCCTGGAAAACTGAATAGATGCTCCAGTCGCATTTATAATTGTATAAATTCTGTGGACATGAAAAGATTTAGGTGCGTTTTAACATTGATTTTAGTACCTAGCGATTCAGGAACTAACACTGATGTTTTATAGGCGCTATTGTTACCAAAGTATGATGTGTTTTAAATAAACCGAAGAGCAATACAGGATATGTTTGAGTGGTTTACTGTTTGTGAGCGAAAAAAAAGAAAATCTTGTAACATGAATGACGACGCAATGGTACTCAGGTGTTGCTGTTTGCCTGCACAATGAGGGAAAGAAAATGGCAGCTGTATGCTGTCAATAAAATGAGTATAGTGAACACAGACACATATACAAAATTCTCTGTTGTTTATGTTTATGCTGCCTGCTTATAAGCTTACTAAAGTGCAGCAGAGTTTGGAATGAGTTAAGTCTGTGAATAAAGAAAATACTATCCTGGAGACGTCCTGTATAACAAATTTGTTTACCACTTTCCTACCTTTTTTAGGCCCTCGCTCCAGGTGCTTCGAAGTACTATGGAAAACAAGGTGTTACCTACAAGTGCTTATTAGGCGAATGCGACCAACGACAAGCTTGTAATCCTGTGGATCTCTTGGTCGACTGTTGGGCACCTAAAGCTAATCAAATAAACGGGGAAACTTGAAAGATTGTGTTTTAAATAAATTTGATCTCGTTATATTGCGACTGCGCAGAACGCTTAGCCTATTTTAACACAAACGTGTATTAAACCGTAGTTTACAAAGACATCGTCTAGGCCATTGCCGTCATGGAAACTACCTTAGCGAAATACAGGTAAAAGATGACAAAAAACATAACAAAAAGAATTGCGAAAAAAACCATGGTGCATTGTACGCCATGATAGGCTCTTGGCGCCCTATTCGCAACTCTACCGGCACACACAGACACGTCTTAAAGATGCGTCTTTTATCTTTTCCACCAAACACAAGGCAGCGGAAGTTGAACGTCTGAGGATGTTCGAAAATCTTGTTAAAAAACTCTTCTCCCTCTCGCGTTCCTAAAATGCTCCTCGATATTGTGAGTAGCAGTAGAGGCAAAAGCTACCATATTATCGCCGAGGATACACCTTGGAATTTCTCTACACATATGACGATGCTTTGAAAAAGGTTATATAGGCTACCAGCACCAGTTTACTATGTTGCTGATGTAATATTTGGGTGGGTGTTGTAAGAAGCTGCGTCTGTATGTACAGATTTTATTTGAACAAGAAAGGTTTCGTATTGATCATGGACGTTAGTCGTCGGGTTCAAGGCGAGCCACCTGGCGTCCACAGCTCATCATTCACGGTAAAGGATGTCATGGCCGTCAAAGAGCAGTGTACATTGCGCAAGCTTTCACATAACACAATGAACATTCAATTCCCCCAGGTTACACTTCACATTCTTAGTAAATTGACTGTATTCAAGAAAAAGCTAGTGCTGATCTTTTTTAGTATGTTATTTAGTTCTTTACGATATCTCAGCTACTTATCTGGCCTAGGTAGAAGTGGGTAAGAATTCGAATACAGCTAGTGGCATGTAGGCCCACAGGATGTTTGTGAAAATTAGCAATGCGCATGAGCAAAAAATCCAAGTAGGCTAAAATATTAGCAAGGTTCAATTCCAGTCGGCATTAAGCCCAAGGCTACCTCACAGCAAGCGGGTGCGCTTCCGTAAAGCCACGCCTGTGCGTCAGCCTGTTTTTGAAAAAATAATTTTTAGAATTCGCACCCTGTGCGAGGAATATACGACATATTTAATTGCACAGTGCAAGTGTACAATTCTACCAAATGCCCAAAGATGAGAAATGTGCAGAGAGCAGTTCATTTTAACCTAGGCAGCACACCAGCATTGGACCGATCTTAGGCCCATTTAGGGTAACGTCGGCCGCAATACTGGCCCAAGCTCGGCATCTCGGCAAAGTGCAACTTCTTGCGATCTAGAACCGATGTTTAAGCCGACCTGGGGCCGACGTTCTGCCGTTGCATCTGTCAGTATCCAACCGACGCTGGCCCACTCTACACATGTTAATGAAGGCCCGTCCTTTCATCGACGTAGTTGCCAACATACATCCAGCATAGGACCATTCTCAGGCCACTTTGTTGTCAATGAAATGCCAGTATTACGGCAGTATTTGCTTTACGATGAATATCGGCTACCGTGGCTTGCCAATACTCCAGCAATAATAATATGGGCTCTTTAATTCTGGCGTTCCTTAGCAGGTAAACTTTACAATACGCCCCCAGAACTTCCCATAGCAGCTTATAGCAGCCTCATACGTGCTTCACGGAGTAGTTTACGTCAAGGTGACTGACCACTGGATGACTAATGTAGAAACACTACACAATTCTACTAAATTGTCCATTTTTGCCTTTTTTCTTGCATAACCCTTTACCCTCCCCGGATGTAGAGCATAAGGCTGCACAAGTCTAGTTACTTTCTAGTTTTCTCCACACATATCTCCTCAGTTTTACAAGAAATTATAATAAAGGCTGTTCCCTCAAGTATTAGCTAAAACATTACCTAAAACACTGCTCGGTGCAAATATTCTGCACACAAGCAATATATTGTTACGCCTGAAATACGAATACAGGAACGCAATTTTTGTAACTTTATTTCTAAATATAACACGTCGAACCATTTATTGAAATTTTCAGTTCAGCTTTTTAAGTTACTGCTGTTCCGTAATGCAGCCCAAACTAGGAGGCGAGTTCAGCAAGACTCTATGGGCATAGGGCTGGCCAGGGCAGCAGAGGTGGGGCGATGATTTGGAGACTGCAGCAGGAGATGAGGCAAAAACGGTGGACTGCCCAGGGTTCTTCAAGCAGCGATTGGGCAGGAAACCAACCATCACAGGCTGTTGCAGATCCCTGCTCTAAGGGGCGGCAGCCATCGGGCTGCAAATCTATGAACACATGTGTGAGTGCATTTCCTAATCTCCATCGAGGCAAACAAACTTTAACAGCCACGTCTTGATAAAACGCTGAACTTTTTCAAACACCTGCATACGTGAATAGAAATAAACACATCAAAATAAGTTTTAAGCACTGCAATATAACATATACGAAACTAAAACAATGAAAAACAATGACAGCAGACGTTATATTGAACTATTCAGATAAAATGCCTTGTGACCAATATGAAAAGAATTGAACAAATAGTTCAACAGTCATTGTGCAAAAAAAAACTGCCACAGTCCAAAAATATTTAGAAATAGGTTTCAGTGAAAGTTGAATAAAACAAGCTTGTTTGACTAAGTTACAAATAAACACCAGGTCTTTCATGATTTCTAAACATGACTTACAGGGTTGCAAGCCAGGTGAACTAGTCTGCAACTATAGCCTATGGCTGTATAAATTTATAACAGGACAACAAGACACACGACCGCACGAGCTCTAAACTCTGGGCTATTCATGGGCACACATCAGCTAATACTGCACAAAAGGATGACTGACCACCAGATAGACAACACAAGATGAAAGAATCTATGCTGACCCGATTTCATGCCTGACTCTTGTGGATTATTGCAAGGCGCCTGTATTAACTTTTCATTGGTATATCCAAAGGCTATGAAAGATTTGCTGATGTGGTACCCTATGTTGTCTTTTCGCAATAAATAAACCTCCAAAATTTCACGTGCTTTTTGAGACTTGCATTGATCCGAAGTCTTGGTTTTATAGAAGACGAGGACTGGATAGGTGGCTCACCAAAAACAGCACTTGGCACAGAGTCGCGACACACCTCAGCCATTCGCGCCCAGACAACCGGCTTTAGGGAGAGCACGTACTTGTGGCGCTGTCGTGCTTCATTTTGGAACGAACAGCTCTAAAAGCGATTGTGCCAGTAAAATTGCAATGTGGTTTAAAAACTGTCTGAAAACTACTCTCACATAAATAGCAATTCAAAACTGAGAGAAGCTCTGCAAAGTGGATTCTCTCTATGCATGAGGCAATGAAGAGACATTGTTGTGCAGTGATGGCGACTCCCTCGTGATCATTTTCTGGGTTGGATTTTGTGCTATGTTAGTACCGGCTTATATGCCCGTGCGGCGACGATACTACACTGCGCACTTCTGTATTTAGAAAAAGAAATAAGTAGTGGCTGCAGCATCACTTTTTTTTCTGGTGGCATATGTACACCTTGTCTGCGGTATATATGTACGTGGAAGTTGATCAAGCAAAGCACTGTGACAGCATAACACGGGTGGTGTCGTGGTCTTATGCTTGATAGCGCGGGATGGATCTCCGACCACAATGGCTGCATTTAGATGGGGACGAAATATAGAAAGAACACCCGTGAACCAAAAGATATGTGCACATTGAAGAACCCCAAGCGGTCGTAATCTTAGTACGCACCCTTTAGCACACCTCAGAATGATATCTTGTTGGTACATTAAAGCCCAGCAATTATCGATGTTGAACAGACATGTTCATTTTAAGCTGCACAGGCAAGCGGAAAAAGCGAAATTGTGTGTTAGGTGAACTAAACAACAAGTAAACATCGAAGACAATTGATAATTCTCTAGCAACGCCTAAATTTCGATGTTACTTAGCCAAGGCAGCAAGTGAGAAAAACGCTTATCGAATGGCCTGGCTCCATAAAGCTAAGCTTTGAGTTGTCCGCTCTTTCGTTCCTAACAAGAACCCAGTCTTTACAATACAAATTAAGTTAAAACAGAGGCACTTCGGCAACGAGTTTTCACCGCGAGCGTATCTTTTATTACAGCTCAGAGGCATGTGAACGTGGTTCTGCAGAAGTGTTGTGGGCAACGCAGCTTTCCTTTACACGCAACTGTCTACAAAAAAAGAAAGAATACCTGCCTATGGTTTCGTTCACTACACGCAGTGGCATCAGATAGAGTTTGGTGGGGATGGTCAAATGAACGGACGCATGGAAACTTCGTTAGTCTGAAAATTCACTACTCAACGCTCAACGGGCCAGATAAAAAAGTTTACAATGCCCTTTGTTGCATAATATGCTCGTTTCCTTTCGGCAAAACACCGTTTAAACTCGACTGCGTTGTCCTGGTCTCCACTGGTGGCTGCTCTCACTCTCAAATAAATATAGCAGACACGTGCCATACGGTTTAAAAACGAGTTCGACAGCACTAGAAAGAGAGCGAGAGCAGAATTTCGCTCGGCTGACCGCTTGGGTACAACGCTGTCTCCTCTTTCTACGTTCTCCATTCCTCTATACGTCCTCCTTTTTACATACTGTGGCGCTTGAATACACAGCAGTACCGCCAGTGCCCTTTGGTTTTTTTAAGAAATATATTTCTTACTGCACAGGCAACGTTTAAGAAGGAAGATATAGAATTGATTGATATGTGGGGTTTAACGTCCCAAAACCACCATATGATTGTGAGAGACGCCGTAGTGGAGGGCTCCGGAAATTTCGACCACCTGGAGTTCTTTAACGTGCACCCGAATATGAGCACACGGGCCTACACCATTTCCGCCTCTATCAGAAAAGGAAGATATAGCAGAGAGATAAGACAGAGCGCGCACTTACAGCCAATTTTATGGCAAAGATGGTGGGAATCTATATACGCTCAAGGGGGCGCGGAGATCACGCACAGAAGAAAGGACAAATGATGGCGCATGCGCCAAACAACCTTATTCCAGTCTCAAAATGACAACTCAACTAAAAAGATACCTGTATTCATTATCCGACAGATTTACAGGTACCTTTTCAGTTAAGTTGTCATTTTAAGATTAGAATAAGCTGGTCTAGCGCATGCGCCATTATTTGTCCTTTCTTCAATGTGTGATCGCCTCAACCTCTTGGCTGTATATATTTTCCCAACATTTGTGCAATAAAAATGGTTGTAAGTTAGTGCTCTGTCCTATCTCTCTGCTATATTTTCCCTCTGAAACATTCGCTGCGCACTAGGGAAGTACATTTATCTCAAAAATTGCAATACCAACCAGCCCAAGTAGCCACGTCTTTGGTTTTGTTGCGGCGATGCGCGCACGCACCATCTCCACCAGCCGCCACTCTCGTCTGTGGCAGCAGCCTAAAGGGCACGCTGTCACCGCTAGGGTGGCCATGGAAACTACAGCACTGGTTCTCTATACTAGCAACGTTTAGGATTCGATGGTGCTTGTTCCGCAGATAAAATCTTTGAGAAAGATAACTTCTAAATAGCAAACTTTAAACGACCCCTTTACCTGGGATGAGCGACAGAAGTCAAACCTGATAGGCACATCATCAGCTATATGGGGAGGACCCTGATGAACTTGAGATGACCGGACTGTGAAGACGCAATTTTTACTCAATTGAATCCACTAGTCAAACAAGGTATTTTTGAGGTAAAACATCTTGATTACGGAGGTACATGTATCAATAAATTTTCACATAACTGTGAGGTTGCTAGAACAGAAACTTCTTGTAGATAACTTAAATGAACGCTTACTTGTGTAACTTTGTGCAGCCTTTTTTTTTCAATCATATTCAGCCGAAAACAACGTTGTCACAAAGCTGCCCAACATGATGTAGTCATTTGCCCCACCTCACCTCCCCACCTCAATAAGCCATTCGTATTAAAAAGGCGGATCAACAGAACGCTCTGTAGTACGGAAAAGGTTTTATAAACAATCTGCCACTATTCATTTGCTTTTACATTGCAGATTCTCAAACAAGGGAAAAAAACATGAAAAATCTGTCGCAAAGTAACCCCATTTCACGGTAGTACAGGTCTTCAACATCTGAGCTAAATTCTCTGCATGTCTTTGGATCATTCTGCCACAGAAATATCACAATAGCCCCTGAATCAGGCAGAAAAAAAGGATCATAATAACGCTACGCCACGCTCTAAAAAAACTCATGACTGCTGTTAAGGGGCTACAACATGAGGTCAACGACAAGGGCAGGTTCAACGAAGTGATAGGACTAAAATGTCAGTGAACTGCTCATGTTTAACTTGAATAAAATCAAATATTGCTTCAAAGCAGTGTTTGCAGTGACTGGTGTTGCACCCTCAGTTGGAAATATTTTCTTAAAAGTACACTAAAGAGAACGAATGTCTCAGTTTAGAATGACATGCTGCACACCAAGACCTCTCATGGCACAAGTTCATTATCAGCGGAGAAAACTAGGGTTGAAGTTTATTTTTTTATTTCACGATGCTCAAACTTTGAAAATGTATTGTGTTTTTGCAACATTGCCTTGACGAATATTTCTTTAATTTCGTATCTTAGGTCAATCACACCGACAGATGACAGCGTACTTAATTTTGACGAATTATTATTTACGTAAGGCTCAGTACACGCGTTTGAATTTCATGATGTCGCGTGGTTTCGTGCGAGAAGATCAAGACGGCATCTCCACTCACGTTTTCTTTTCGCACGTATTCTTACTTACAAAGCGTCGTTTTGTGGTACAACTTGTATTTCCAGGATACAGAAATTGTACTTGACTAAAACGCGAAAACTGTTTTTGATTTTAAAGGTGTACCAAGACAATTTTCAGACATCCCAAAAGGGAAATTTTTAGTTTCCTCTGTACGCAATTAGTATTACCTTTTAGCACACATAGTAAGCTAATTGGTAAGTGGTAGTCAGCCAGCGTGCATAAGAAAGTTACTCTGATTTTAATGTTTTCTTATTAGATTATTGGCAAGCAATGGAGTAGACATTATCATAATGAGTCAACAAGGTTCCCTCGAGTTTTCAAAAGAAGTTTCCACGCAGCCTAAATCACAGAAATCACTGTCAGGGTCCATAGGAACAATGCACTCATCGTTTATATGTACCACCTGCAGATCGGTTATCTGCCATTAGTACGTAGTGAATTGCCAATTTTTTGCAACGCCACACTGCCTTGTCATGTCTCGCAGAAGAAACCCACTTGATATCGAAACTGAAAGTGTGTTTTAAAGGTAGAGGTATTAAAATATATGCAATGCTTTCCCACACAACACAGAATTCTCTTCTTGAAACTAATTGTCTTTTATTAAAAAACAAGTCCTAAATATTGAAAATTCGTCTAGGTACTCCTTTAGGTGTTGCCAACAAGATGAATAGGGACCGTAATATCAAATGATTTGGCAGCATGTATTTCGGTATATGCACGATTACCTGATCAATTGTGAAGGGAACAATGTCAATGCATTGATGGAAGATCACAGCCTGTCTATAGGGGCTCGCTCGCTCCGTATTTTTATGGCCTAAGCAACCACCACGAGTAAAATATAGTTGATTTTATACAGTGTCATCGCACTCCGCATGAGGGCGTCGAGAGCCACGGAGCGTACGATAGCGTGGTTCAAGAAGTATTGTGGGAAATACTGGACACACTAGGCGTGGAACATGTAGTCACTAATCTTTTAAAGGATATCTATAAAGGTAACAAGGTAGTTATAAAGTGGGAAAAACAGGTATCGAAGCCTGCAGAGGTAAAACGGGGCTTAGGCAGGGGTGTCCCCTGTCACCCTTATAATTCATGATGCACCTACAAAGATTAGAGGCCAAATTAGAGGGAAGTGGACTGGGCTTCAACCTCTCTTTAGTCAAACAAGGAAAACTTATTGATCAGGCACTACCAGCATTAATGTACGCAGATGATATAGTGCTAATCGCCAACAAAAAGGAAGATTTGCAGAGATTGATGGACATCTTCGGTAATGAGGGAGATAAGTTAGATTTTAGATTCAGTAAGGAAAATTCAGCAGTCATGATTTGCAATGATGATGAAGGTTGTGAGCTTAGAATACAATAGGTCACACTAGAGATAACAGATAAATACAAATATGTGGGCGTATGGATAAGCAATGGGACTGAGTACCTGAGGGAACACTAAATATATGTGACGACTAAAGGTAACTGGAATGCAGCAGTGATGAACACTAGGGCACTGTGGAATTACAATAGGTATGATGTTGTGAGAGGAATATGGAAAGGGGCCATTGTTCCTGGGCTGACGTTCGGCGATGCGGTCTTGTGCATGAGATCAGAAGTTCAAGCAAGATTATAAATTAAGCAACGTGGAATAGGTAGGCTTGCATCAGGAGCTCATGGGAATACACCAAATCAGGGAGTACAAGGTGATATGGGATGAACATCATTTCAGGGCAGAGAAGCTAGCAGCAAGATAAAATTTTAGAAGCGATTGAGAGAAATGGGGGAGGAGCGTTGGGCTAGGAAGGTATTCAGCTACTTGTACATGAAAAATGTCGATACAAAATGGCGGAAGCGAACTAGAAAATCGACTGGTATATACTTGGAAAACAGCAGGGGGCCAAACCAAAAAGAATTATCTGATAAGAAGAAGGTGAAGGAAGCTGAGACTGATATAAGGAGAATTGGCATGATTGAAAAGTCCGCACTAGAGATCTATTGAACTTTTAAGCAGGAAATTGCCAAGGAAAGGATCTATGATAATATTCGGGGTAGTTCTCTACTGTTTTAGGCAGGGACGGGAGTATTGTGAACCAAGACTCATCGGGCAAAATACGAAGGGGTAGACACGGTAAGCAGTGCGTGTGGAGAGGAGGAAACTGCCGAACACTTGATGATGTTCTGTAAAGGGCTTCGCCTTATAGTTCAAGATAATGGCGCAGAGTTTTTCAAAGCAATGAGTTTTAGGGACAGAGAGGGCAAAATAGACTTTAGGCGGGTGGAATTATTTATAAGAAGGTTATCTGATTAGTGGCTAACGTCAAGGCACGAGTGAAAACTAAACCCTGCACTGCGAAATACGAATCCCCAAACGCACTTTAAAAAAATCTAGTTTTTGAGTCATCAAGTATTACGGCTTGGTGGCACTAGCGACCGCCCGATCTAAAGGGTACAGCCATATCCATTCATCCATCCATCCATCGATCCATCCATCCATCCATCCATCAGAACGTCAATTGCCGCATACGCATTGCAGTGTAAATCAGCTGTACCCGGCCACTTTCTCGTGTCAATTACTTTTCCATTTGCAGGAAGCAGTGAGAGTAGTAGCGGTGTGTGTGGGCACAACATGCATTTTTTTGCACTCATGCATTGGGTAATGAATACGCACATGCAACGGCACAAAGATCTTTTTTTCAAGGCTCGAACACAATCTATTCGCTGAATTCGAAACTGCTCGAGGCTTGTGTGGTTGTATTTATCATATAGGTGCAGGTTAAAGAACTCCACATGATGAAAATTCTCAAAGCCTTCCACTATGGCGTCCTTCATAAACATATCAGTGAAATAACTTCCTCGAACGAAAATCCTTGACAATCGCAGTTGATTCTTGAGCCATACATTGAAGATACCCTGCTACTGGCCTGTCTTGAAAGTGTGGAAAGAGTCACGCAGAAGGGTCGGTGCTAAGTCTGAAACGTTTCTCTGGATTCTTCTAGATAATTGTATAAATGTTAATTGATCAAAATGACATGCCGTCTGGGTTTGTTCACAAGCCCATAAAAAGCATTTCTGGTTAGAAACAATGACACTACTTCAGCTAAAAGCATCACGACAGAGTTTTGCCAACAGCACTTTTTATTTCTTCAGGCGCAATGAAAATAGAATAGCTCTATTAAGAACAATTTCTGATTTCCTGAACGTGTATTGTTCCCCTGTGTCTCTGGCAAGCCATATTGCATACCCAATGTTTCACATTTTTTCATCTGCACTGAAGATTGCGTGTAGGATTGTGTGGCCTTGGGGTTGTTTTTTTACCACAACGACCTTCCAAAACTGTATCACCACATGCTCTTTCATGTTTCAAACTTTTGTGTTTTCATTGTGAACAATTATAATTTTCATCGACATTGTTATTACTATAGCTATTACTCCTGCTATCTCGAGTACTATTCACACCTACTTGTAAAAAACAGTGACCATCCCTTTATGATTTCACTTTCATCTATTTGAAGGACTTATTTCAATAAACACGAATTGTGATACCTTGAACAAAAATGTGCAAAATTTATCATTTTTATGGGAACTGGCAGCCGGCATGTGGATTCGAAGTAAAGGCTCCCAAAACTATTTTTCTCAGAAAAAAAAAGATTACGTTCTCAGTCATTTCATCTGCCAGTTAGGGACGGATCATGTGGCCGAGCCTTCTGAACACGACGCACATTGGTACATGCGTGCAAATCGAAATATTCATCAATTTACTCTTGTCTTGAACTATCAGAAAGAGTTGTCCTATATGCTTCCTACCATATTTCTATTGCATTGGTACCACCAGGAAGTGCGACAGTAGAAATGAACCTGAGGATTATTTGAGTGTGCTAGCCTTTTTTTCTAGTGGACGGCGGCGAGTTAGTTTGGAATGAGATGGCAGCGATAGGTAGAAGCGCAGCCTCCTTCCTATACACAGGCCGTAAAAAAAGCAAGCGTGCGTCTCCAGATTGGCCACAAGTAAATATACTCGGGACAATAAAGAGAAACAATGACTTGATTTAGATTAACAAACTGTGGTCTGAGAACTTCATTGCTACAAGTTTCACTGCCATCACTTCAATAATAATGAACAAAAATCAAGGGCAAAATTACAATGTTCAATTTTGTGCTTAAACATTTTCCAGGGGTGCAACAGCCGAACTAAAATTTGGAGCAACTTTCGGAGCAGCAAAACGTTACTTTTGGAGCACTTGAGTTCAAATTCAGAGGAGGTTACAAGCGAAAAATTATTCGATTTTTTACCACGAAAGACCGAATTTTGAGCAGCTTGAGTAAGGAGGCTTATATATATATATATATATATATATATATATATATATATATATATATATATATATATATATATATACATATATACCGAAAACACAAGTGATGCTGGGTCCGCGTAAGATTATCCGTATAGGGAAGAAGACGCACATACGAAGTGATTTTATTGACGTTTCGGACCCGCGGCCGAAACGTCAATAAAATCACTTCGTACGTGCGTCTTCTCCCCTATATATATATATATATATATATATATATATATATATATATATATATATATATATATATGTGTGTGTGTGTGTGTGTGTGTGTGTGAAAGCCATTCAACATTCCTTAAATCATGCACAGTGAATATGAGCACTGCTATTTCAACAGAGAGTATTTTCTTTTCTCACCCCACTCAGCAAACAATGATAAGGTCCACATTAGTAGTCACCAGGCCTGTCAAATTGTTGGAAAATTCAAACGTGGATCTCCCAAGATGGTGACCATAGAATTCGTAAAAATCGAAAATAAACTGACTTCTTACAGCTACAGAGTTGTCATATTGTTTTGCAAATAATTTTGCCAGTAACGTTTTTAGACATCAGCGAGCATATTAGTTCTCAAAAGTTTGTGGCATATACACACATCAGTAATTGAACAAACTGTGCAGTGTCTAGAGACTACAACTATAAACCCCTTTTATATACCCATGTACTATGGCGAAATTGGCTAAAGTGGTGTTTCTGCATAGGTTAGAACAAGACTAAGAAATTTTCAAACCACAACCCTCTCTCCCACCTCCATTTTTTTCACGAAGGGGTTAAGTTTAGGGCAAAGCTTTCTGTCTTGCTTGCAAGGCGCGTGTGACTGGATAAAGTAATATTGGAACGCGCCAGTTGGCCTCACAATGGCACCGAATATCTATCCCATGTGGCGTTGCTATGGCAATTAACGTGGTCACGGCATGAACAAAAGCTGAAAGTGTGCAAGCTCGATATGCTGAGAGTTTGTACACTTCCAGCTTTAGTTCCTATTGATTCCTAACATGTCATGGCCGCACTGGCTGATAAAAAAATTCATATTTTCAACAAAGTTTTGCTGGCTACGGCAACACAACTTTTGTGTTGCAGTTGCGTCGTCCCACTGGTAAATATCTGCTACGGTCAGCAGACCGACAGGCACGCGGCGTTGTTACTTCATCTGGTCGATCGAGTTTCGTGAGTGTCCTGACCTAATGAGCAGCTATCTTACACTGCGGTTTAGGGTTAGGGTCTGCCCGCATAGATTGATGATGCAAACTACAAGTGTCTAAAGAGGTCTCCATTTCCCGCTCAAATTAGGGCAAATGACAAAATTTTCAAGCTGATCGGGCATTTCGGCGCAGCGTGACGCAATTTCGGCAAATTTCGTGGTTTCCGCTCAGCTGCACGCAGCAATGAGGAATTTCATCAAATTGGCACAATCAGCACAGCTGTTGCACCTCTGCATTTGAGCATCACGTAGCAAATTTCACGATAAATGTTTCGTATTTTCACGACATTGGCCCAATGAAAATTCCCAAACCATCGTGTGCTAGGTCTGGCGCCCACTGAACGCAATGCACTTCATTTTTATTGAGTAGAAGCTATGTGGGACTCCCCCAGTAGACGCCTTCATTCTTTCGTACGTCACTGTGTTTGGCACGGCAATCTCAGTGTAATATCCACCCAAATTATCTTCTTGCATGTTTTCTCCGTTGCCGAGCAACATGTCGCGGCAAGAGAGGTGTTTTTGGATAGTGAAATTACTGTTACTAATATGCTGAAAATTGTTTTGCTCTTTAGTGTCTCCTTAAAGGGATTGCA
This sequence comes from Rhipicephalus microplus, assembly GCF_013339725.1. Taxonomy (NCBI): domain Eukaryota; kingdom Metazoa; phylum Arthropoda; class Arachnida; order Ixodida; family Ixodidae; genus Rhipicephalus; species Rhipicephalus microplus. Next base: position 53,634,408 of record NC_051174.1, read on the forward strand.
AGCGTGCTTCACTTTAGGACAGAACTGCTGCAGGAATTGAACCTTCAGTTTTAAGACCTTAGGCCCATGCCTTACTCAAACTGGGATGAGACGGCTGAAACTAACTTCCCAGGCAACACAGAACGTTGGCCCAATGTTGGGATTGATCGGTAGTTCATGGCTCAAGAATGGCCCAGTTTTGACAATGTACCGCCAATAATTGCTGGGCCAGCCGAATAGAACGGCGATGTTGGACCAGCATTGACAGCGTACCGCCAATAATGGTTGTGCCAGCCTAATAGAACAGCGATGTCGGGCCAGCATTAACAATGTTCCCCCAATACTGGCTGTGCCAGCCGAATAGAACAGTGATGTTTGACCAGCATTCAGAACTTCCCGCCAATATTTTCCATGCCTGCATATTAGAACGGCCACATTGGACCGAGTTGTACAACCAACAGCCAGTATGGGCGGAGCCATGCAATTAGGCTGGCATTATTGGCCCGTCGTTCGAACGTTATTGCCGGCGTTATGAGCTGATATCTGCGTCTACTGCTTTTGGCGCTGTTTTGCTCCCACTCACGTTCGATTTTCCAAGTTCGAGAAAGTAATATGCCGGGTGCATGAGTGATATACTTTTTGTCATTAAATCACGCACACCTAGTTGATATGCATGATTGTTGATTGAAGTTACGCGAGTTAGACTATTTTACTGATAAACATTTATCGAGTTTGTCGCCTGTCAGACGTTCGATGCGGTGCTTTTGCAGATGAAAGTAATGCAGATCTGTGCGATGAAGCAACCGCGGATGCCACTGCCGTACGTGACCCACTTCGACGGGACCCGGTGGCGTTCGTTTCGTCGCATCACGCCGGCGATGCCATGCCAAGCGCTTTCAATTACGTTATAACGGACGTAAAGCGTTTTGCATCGTGTGTCCTGCTATGCTATCGCCACGACTGATTTGGTTTTTTCGCGTTCACAGCGCTGTACCAGTTAACAACTACCAAGTGCTTGGCGTGTGGGAACTGGAGTGATCAGTTGCGTCACGGTGATTGAATCGTACAATAAGCGCATTTGCAGTAATCTGACACACGCACCGACGCTTGCATCCAGCATCGCAACGACCACACGAATTACCTACAACATTGCAGTGAGCGGTTGGTAAAGTGTAGTGGAGCGCGTGGGCGTCGGGCATATTGTCTCCGTAGGTCGTCGCGAGTTACAATTTTCTTGAGGAACTTTTTTCTGTTGATTATTTTGATGATATATATGCATTGCCCTACTGTAGTCAAAACACCAGCTAGCTTACGCATACGATGCGCAAAAAAATGTTTCCGTGAGTTCATACGGGCTGATGCATAGAACACAATGCACGTAGGCTTGATCGTTTATAAACAAGAAACACGCACGCTTACGATGTCGTGTGGTTTTGATCAAAGACAGAACCAAGGACCCCTCTCCGCCTCCTCCTTCCTGCTTTTCTTTTTTAAGTCGGTGAAAAGAAGAATGTGCTCTGCACAGATATGGCAAGCTGGTTCCTGTACAGTAGAGAGCTTTATTTCACACTCGCTGTCCTTTATTATTTTCCGTTTAGTGGGGTGTCTAAGGCCAGATGGCTGTCTTTCGAGAAATCAGTGGACGTATACGTTACAAATTGGGAAATCTGTCAAAAGTTTGTGTAATTTCCAGAACATGAGGAAGATCAATTGACAGCTGGTGTCACTACTGGTCCCCACAACTGAAAGGCAATATCTATGAAGAAATCTTAAGCTATGAATGAGTGACTCTTTGCAGTACGGAAGACTGTTGCCAGTGTTGTTAGCAGCTGTGCATTTTTTTTGTATTTAGCATGTGAGATCTTGCAATTTCTTTCTCACAGTGTTCCTCAATCTAGCTCAGTCATATTTTTATAGTTTCCTTTCTTTAGACTCATAGCAGAATAGAAAACAGGATTGTTGTGATCAGCGAATAACTAGTTCAATTGTCTTAATTATCACATACTCTGTGTGCAATTTCGTGGTGCATGTGTCTTCAGGACGTCCTATAATCAGTGGGACAGTCCAACAGAACTAAAAGCAAGAAGTGGCTCAGTTGGCCAGAGTAGCTGTTGCATATCACTCTTCCCATTTTTCATATATTTGTGACTTATACTGCTCCACCACATGAAGTTATCATTGGATTTCATATTCATGCGGTATATGAACATGTTTCCTCAAGGCCTTTCAAGCTGAAACGGCCCTTTTCACTTTTAGTTTGACATGCAGATCAAAATATTTAGCTTATCTGTATTATTAACGGCTGAAATGGTCACGTCCACCAGAGAGGCAGTTTAATTGATGAGCCACCGAAGGCACAAAAGTGCAAGATGGGTGCTTCATAGTTAATGCAGTGGTGTAACCCAGGAATGGGACACTGGGCAAATGACCCACCTTTGAAATTCGCAGCAATGGGATACCGAGAACCAAATAACACATACTCGACTTGCCTGCACTGAAGACCAAGGGTGTCATCCCCCTATACCTCCACCACACAAAGTTCTGCCTATATCACCGGATATAAGTCCACGGCCCATATTCAAGCATATTTTCAAGGTTTATGCGACCTTATGTTTTCAAATGGAAACATCTTTCTAAGAGAAACAAATATAACCTTTAGCATCAGTGGCGACATTTATGTATGCAATTTGTTTATGCTAGTTGTGTCAACTCGAGGCCAGAATAGAGTAAAATACACAGTTTGTTAGATGAACTGCACCTTCTCCCTAGTCAGTATGTCCTGACTTGACCTCAGTCAGCTGCGCACAACCATAGCTGATCACTCTAGTGAAGGAACTGTTATCTTTGATGGGTCTTTCAAATCGTGTTCTAAAACCGACGTCAAGTGTTGCATTTCTTCTCCTAAAATAATGAAATGAAAAACTAAATGACACACATCAGGAGCTTATGATTTCATTCTTTTTAAATCAAAACTAAATACAACTTACAGCAGAGTGATGAAGTTTTTAATTTTATTGGAATTGTAATGGCTTGCTGAAGCACACACCAAAGAACACATCATTTTCTTCCTTGGAATGTAATATTGAGTGTCTTGTGATTGTGCTATTTGAATTGGCTACATTTATTTAAAGTCCATAATAATTTACACCTGAAGGGGCTATATTTTTAGCAAGTGTTAATAGTACTCTTCACACGTGATTCGCAGTTAACTAAAAGAAGAGGTTTGCCTGTCGAGCTAGTAATACATACTCAGGACAACACCACTGCAATGATACACCAGCCGCAACCAAGAAAGGGCACACCTGCAGTGATTAGACCACATTTTTCATGTTTTCTGCTATTCTAATGAGCCTGGCTGAGTGAGCACTGCATTCAGTACCAGGAGGCGGCAGCGACAAAGTCCTATTTACAAAACACTCACCAGCTGAGAGGAAAAGTACTGACGTGCCAACCATACAAAACAAATTGACGAAGAAAAGAGCGGCGATTTCTTTTACAGTCCTTAAAATCATGCTAAGAGTTCGAAGTTGTAATGATGCTGATCTTCCAGAAAAGTAAAATAAGAATACACTGAGAAAAGATACTGAAGATACGCCATCAGGAAATGACAAAACAAGAACCGATGGAGGTTCGTCTTCATCACACAAACAGCCTTCCACTGATAAGGCGAGTAAGTAACTGACAAACAATGAGTGCACGAGGAAGAGCTGTCACACGAGGTCGTCAGCAGTCAAATGACACAGGCTGGAATCGAGCGTGGTGCTAGTGTAGGCACAGGGGGCCTAGACTTGGGGAGCCCTCCCCCAATTTTTGTTTACCTCTGTGCTGTGTTATGACTATGTGTTACGACAATAGGAAGTTTTAGTTCTGGGTACCAGAGTGGCTTGCGTACGCAGGACGTTGAGGCGGCAGTATTGCGCATGCGCGAAACCCCAAACAGGTGCGTCGCAAGATCGCTGGGGCGATGGGGCCATGCGTCCGGGCGGTCCACCTTCGCAAGAACTCACGGAATCTACACTGCGGATACTCTAGCCGTCGAGTTAAAATAAGCCAAAGTGCGAGCACTTATAGCGATTACACGCTTTCAGCCAGATATACATAGCTAGAATGGCCTGCCACATAGAAACTAAACTGCACATGCCAACCCCCGACCAACTCAATAGGGGGCGCCATCTAGCGCGGCCGTAGTGAAACAGACAACCGCAACTTTGTTATTGCAGAAACATTGTGCACTGTACATCTGGTGCAAAAACTGCGCAGCGACAATATTACAAATGAGTAATCTTTTTATTCATTTTCACCTCAAAAACAGTACGCGTAAGCTAACATGTTCATGGCTGCGGTTGGACAAAGTGTCACAAGATGTAGACACTGTCGTTGCAGTAACCTTGTATTTTTCGCTTTTTTGCGTATACCAGATTACTGTACACAATAAAAAAGTGTCATGATGACTATGTATGTTTAAAGTAACATTTAAATCATAAAGACTTAAATAATACTTACGCGACAAGATGCTACGGCTCTGCGAGCGCGTGTGAACTTCGTGCGGCTTGCGTTTGCGTGCGTGCCACCGTGGCGCTAACTAAAAGGCATTCCGGTTGGGTATGGGTTGGGCACGCAACGCTGCGTGCTCCCAAGCTCGCAACGACCCAAGAGAATGCGTACCCAGCACTAAAACTCCCTAATGTTCCCAAGAGTAAACATAGTCGTAACACAATGGCCAAGCTCTCCGCCTCTCTGCTCCTCCTGAAGGACCTTGCTTATTGTGGGTGCACCCCCGGTATAGACCAATCCTGGCACCGACCTTGGCTAAAATACAAAGAGAATAACAGAACACTGAAAGCAAATGTCACCACCATACTTTGACTTGTTACATTGTGTGCAAATGAATCTAGCGAGAAGTATGTGGAACACCAAAGAAAAGCACCACAGTCCACACCTGCTAGTACATGCTTTCATAATAGTACAAAGTGCTGAAGAAGCATGCAATGAAGTGAAACATTCTAAAGCAAAAGGAGGCTGTGTGGGCCTGACTGAGACAACACCACAACAAAAAGAAAAAACTTTCAGGCATGCCAGCATTTCATGCACAGCACTGAAAAGTCATGAAAACCTACCTTCAATGCCTTTCTTGTACAAGAACATTAAAATGAATACACACTGATTGACAAGAAAGCCATTACTCCAATCCGGCTTTTATGTACCGATGGAAGATACTTGGACCTGGATTCCTAACAATGGCTTCCGTACAACTCTTGAACATACGCTTAAAAGTGCTGACTGCAAGTAGACGAGACATGAAGGCAGACTACAATGCGACACAATGTACACATCAACTCCCAAACATGGATTTATGCTAGAGTGGATGCCGCAAGAAATCTTGAACATTGGGAACACTCAACGTTCCCAACCGAAATATCGACCTCACAAACACGATAAGAATGTTCCGATGACATGCTGCCCATCGCCATGTTTTAAACAGGGGCATATACACACACACAACTCTATTTTACGTGATTGAAATACTCTTACGTCCAGGTTTATAGAAACAGTCTAATCAAATTTCCCTCTAATAAGCTCACCACTTTCATCGTTGCTGGGAGTGTGTTCAAAAAAAAAAGGAGACAGGGGGCACTGGTGGGGCTGCATGCAGATGGTGTTCCTCGAATAAATGAGCAATGCCTGCATGGTCATCATTGACCACCTTTCACGTCTGCGCCATTTGTTATATTCACTTTGACATGTTAGTGTAGTAGTTGTGCCTAATGAAAGCATGAAGGACATAAATATCAGTAAGAGAGGCATGTAAGCTTTGAGATGTCTTTTAATTATTCCAAATTTGAACTGTGTTAGAAATAAAAAAACCAATTTGTTGCTCTAATGGCACTGTTTATATTATAGAGAAATATTCGTGCTGTGTTTTTACTATTTTCCTACATCCAATGAGTGGATAAAGCCAGGCTTGCTTAAGCTAAAGTGAGGCTTGGAAGCTGATTAGAGAATGACAATCAACGTCCTTTCTTGTATAGCCCCTGTCAGATCAACTGTCATGTTCATTATTATTATTAATATTATTAATAATAAATGTATATAGATAGGGCTCACAATTTCTTCAATTTATGTGGTCTTCTTGAAATCTAATGCTGTGCCTTGCTTCAAACAACTTTTTCATTATGAAAAATGCCATCACTAGCTGTCCTCTTACTTGATTTGCCTAGAATGTGTGTTTGATTCAGTTAACTGCACGAAAATTTGCTGCATTAACATACTGTCAGCGAAAAATTCAGTTCTTTGCAATAAAGCGGCCGGGAGTCTGAATAGAAGCATTATTTCAGTGTGCTAGAGTTGACTAAAAAATAACTACTCAGGCAGAAGATGCACAAAAATTATGGCAACAGTGGAGTGAAAAAGATCTCATACTAGTGAATTTGCACATACACAAGTAATAGAAGAACTACTATAACTAATCTTGAGATCCAGTAAGCTTTCTGGTTTTTAGATTGGCACGAAAAAGAAGGAAAAAAGACTTTCAAGTAACGTGCGCGAGCACAGGCTTCCTGACCTGTCCTGTGATGATGTTTGAAAAAAAAGAACTAATTGAGAAGGTACAATCAAAATGAAAAACAATCATGCATCAGCTTTCTCTCAATTATACTGCAGGGTAAACAAATCGTCAACTTTTGTCTACAACTTGCTTTTTATTTTTTGGTATGGCTGGTCAGTTTTGCGTATTGCCATGTGGATGTATATATCTGTTCTGTAATTTTGACTAAAGTTCAGTTGCGAATCGGCACTTGTGTTGCTGTGGCTCATTTTTTTAGTCTTCTTCGATGAACTGTTCCCATATCATGAATCCATACCAACTTAATCTGTCAGTCCCATTGAAGCTTTCTGGCTTCTATAGTTGTAGTATTAAACCATGTCAGAGTTATGACCAAGCATACCTGTCAAAATGTTTGGAGGACCGTTTGATGTACAACAAGGTTCACAGCATTCATCACATTGGTTACGTGAGTATTGATTTTCGCTCTTCAAAGACACATGCACGGTCCTAATCTTTAATTTTTGCAAATGTGGCTTTAGAAGCTTTAGTGCTTTTACGATGTGAATAAGTTAGAAAAGACAATTAGGCATGACTTAAGACCATGAGCGTGTTGATCTACAAATGAAACAAAGCTCAAGATGCAATACCAAACCGTCTTTTTTTCTAACTGATTGAAAATTCAGGTATTTATAATAGTGCCTACACCTTTTTCAAGTGAGGTCTGGTTGCAGGAGCCAAGCTCACAGCAAACACGAAGTTACACTTTATTTTTCATAGTAGCTGGGCAAAAGTACCAGGCAATCAAAATTGAAATTACATTCTCACTTTTCATTTTTGGCACTCGAGAACTAGCACATTTGTAAACCCATGCAAAACATAAATTTACTGAACCATATGATAATATTACAGCTGTTATTCAATAATTTTTGTAGCCATCATAACTCAGGTGTCACAAACTCAATGGGGATTTTTTTTGCAAATAAATTATTATTTCAGATATAACAAATGCATAAAACACAGAAAAAATAATATCGCTTTGCCTAAAGAAATGATGCTGCTAAAAGCTTTATTAGCTAGATTGACTTGACAACCAGTTAATATGCAATTTTATTCATGACATTATTAGCATTGTTTATTGATGTTATGTAAGTGGGATATTTTTGTTGTTTCAGGCCAATTGTGCACTGATGATGACTTCTGCATAGGAAGTGAATTATCTGTCTTGTTTTCATAAAACTTCAGTAGAAAATGCTTGAGGGAAAGATTTTTTAAAGTTGGCAGCATGACACCAATGAGTGATGGTTCGCTCCTATCAGTTCATTATGCATGCGTGTACAAGAGTCTTCTTCACAGCTACCATATGTGCTTTCCAATGCGCTGCCACACAGCTATAGATAAAAGCTTCTTTATGATGTAACATAGACGAGATGTGTAGTCACTGACAGGAAGTTGGGCTTCGTGTCGATCAAAGTAAAAGAACACGGTCACTGGGGAGACCTACAGTCACGCCTAAGGCAAGTCTTACAGTGTTGCAACCGATGTCTGCCTTGAGTGTCATGCATATACGTTTCATTAATTTCATTGCTAATTGAGAGGTAGGGCTTGGTGAAATAATGTCGGTCCATATTAGCTTTCTCTATTTGTTGGGACCAAGCATGACATGAGTAATGCAGCCAGCAGCAACAAGCACAGGAGCAACAGTGCGTGACCTAGAAATGTCTTGAGTCAAAATATATCCCACCCAACGCTGAACCACGCAATCAACACAAGCCTACATGTTTGTATTTTGCAAGGCAGCAGTAAAGTCAATGGCACAATAAGATCCTCAAAAACGTCGATAAATCAAGTGGTTGGGCCTGCAAACATATCCAGCAATGTCACAATGTGATTGAATCTTGAAGTGCTGCAAAACATTCAACACAGGTGGTACGTAAACACACGCGAAGCCATACACCATGCTTTATCTGCCAGGAGAAGCCTTTGAATTTTCCGCGTATTTGGGCATGAAAGACAGTCTAGTAATATGCCTAATTGTGCTTGCAAGTCGGCTTAAATGGTCAGTTTTTTGGGTCACAGCATGTGTTGCAGCTAATATGTCTCCTGTTACTGGCCAACGACCCTTCACCACTGAAAGTCTAGCAGCGTCGAAGCCTGTATTTCTTGCAGATGGCAGAGTTGGTTGTCATGTCAACCAGTCGCCACTTTTTAAGTTGTATATTTCTCTGGAACAGGTACATGTTGTTTCGGCTATTTCACAGGGCATGAATGACAATGTTGACAGCTCCTATGATATGTTGCGAATATGTTTGACATCTGCTGCAGTTCATGGGATTATGGATGCAACGATTGTAACTGAGGGAGTGTAACATGTACTGATAAGAGATGTACTCACTTATTCTATGACAAAGAAATGACGTAATTCCGTCGATGTAATAGTGTGATGACGTAAACACTCACCATTTATGCCCACTTGTAAACACAATCAGGTATATAAAAATTAAAGAGTCTTTCACGTACACCCAAGTACACAGGAGATCCAAAGACTTTCCCAGGCAAATAACATAAGGTGCAATATAGCAACAGGCGGGTGTACGTACCACCTGAGTAGATTGCTTTGCGGCACTTCAAGATTCAGTCGCATTGTCACATTGCTGGATATGATTACAAGGCGAACCACATATTACAGTGACATTTTGAGAATATGTTGGCTTCAGTCTCTACGAAAAAATGCTTTGATGCTGCTCAGATAGTGGGCATAGTTTTCTGGACATGCCAGGGAACTGATTGGCCGCCATATGTACTCCTTTGACGAGCCGGTGATTTAGCACAAATTACATTCAAGATGTCGTACGATGATGCATAGTAGAACACTCATTGGACATTCAGGGAGTAGCATATACTGTCGCGCAAGCATCTGTTGATCCCAAAAAGTTTTTAGGGCGTTATTGGTCTAAAGGACCTCCATATAGTAGCATTTCTTTGTAGCAATAGCACGAAGTAGAGCGAATATATATAACAGCCTGGCATCATGGCACAAAATGTTAATATAGTACGTAGTTAACAAAACTAAGACGAAGGATCTTGTAGGTCTTATCAGCATCTAATATTCGGAGATGGGAACCTCTAAACACCTACAAATCTGCCTCGGTAGAGCTGAATACTCGATGCGGAGAACACGGGGATAGGACACGTGAGCTTTTGGACATCAAATGCACACCTGTTTATGCTGACAAATGTGCCTTGTTCAGATGTTGGATTACAGAAGTCAGATGTGAACTGTGCTCATCTGATGAACTCGCGATGAGTAGGTTTTTCAGGCAAGCGTGCCAGAATTCAAGGCTGCGGAAAATGCTGAAATGTATGTCTGAAGTTTGTCATGCCGCGTGGCATATGTAAAAGATCAGACACGATGAAAGGTGTCACTATCAGTATGTTATTCGAAATCTACCCATCTTCCTAAAGGATTTGATGGTTGCACCACATGAGGCTAATTTCGAAGAAAATTGCTGCATCATATATCTGTGACATCGTATACGAATGTGAGGTGCTGGGTTGAAACAGCTAGGCTAAGTTGACTGTCTGTGCTATGCCGTCAGCATCCGGATTTAGACTTCAGCACCATTCGCAGAACACAGTAACACCAACAGACAGCACACATCGGGCTGAGTGAAGTTGGCAGAATCTGTAAATATATGCGTAATTAGGTATGGCTGCCTCGAAAATTCTTTTGAATAACAGCCCAATCGAGATAGTGCTTCTAATATCATTTATGCATTACATCAATTTCAAGGTTTAGTTGCAATATGCAGAATTATTTCTTCTTTATTTCTCTTTCATCAGAGCCCTGACTCTAGAGCTATTTTTCAAAGAACCAACCCACACTGTTGTGGTGGCTCCGCAGTTTTATTATATGGAACAGTGATAATGTAGTGTGCTATAATATTGTTGCAACGAAAAGAAGCAGGTACAATTGCTCTACCTTAAAACTCGAGTAATCATCTGATCGATCGCTTCGCGCCGATGCAGGGCTTTTTTTAGCGGCTAAGCTGTAAAAATGCTGAAAATTAGCGCTCGTGTTGTGCACACTCTTCTGTAGTCCTCGTTATGTTGGCGATGTTTTGCTTATACGCTCGCTGGTAGCATACTCATGTTCTTTTCCAGAGTGTACACCTGTAATGTTGTTAGGACTAAGTTAATAGTGGACAGGCTTAAGTGTACTGTTATGGCTTTGGACATTTCTTACTAATGAAGCATGCCCGTCTATACGCTTAGTTATTGTATTTTACGAGCTGCCGTATTGTGTTCACGTGGTCTGGCGTATGTCGCAATCAGAGCGAGGTGTATCCGAGATTAAAACTACACACATGTGTGACCATGCTGGGTCACGTATCAAGGGCGCAGCGAGTGTTTATGTCTGGGTGAAGCGTTGAGCCCACGGTGTGGCTGAACCGATAATATTGTATTGAAACGCATAGTTTGATCCCAACCTTGTGGCAACGCCTAGCACCTTAGACTACAACTTTATTTACTTAGGACGAAAATTGTGTGCTTCTTCGTCTCTTTACGGCCGTCATTCTCTCTTGGTATTTATGCGTCATTCTCGCACGTACAACCGTGGCTTTTCACGCATGTCGAGTTCAAGACTACTGCAGCTGCATACCATCCAGAATGGCGGCATGATGAAATAAAATGTATGCTGCAATCGGATCAGCTGATGCTGGTTTTCGCGATTTTGCGAGGATCGCCTGATTTCTCTTGCTGATTGTTTGTAACGGGCCCCGCCGTGGTGGTCTAGTGGCTAAGGTACTCGGCTGCTGACCCGCAAGGCGCGGGTTCAAATCCCGGCTGCGGCGGCTGCAGTTCCGATGCAGGCGGAAATGTTGTAGGCCCGTGTGCTCAGATTTGGGTGCACGTTAAAGAACCCCAGGTGGTCTAAATTTCCGGAGCCCTCCACTACGGCATCTCTCATAATCACATAGTGGTCTTGGGACGTTAAACCCCACATATCAATCAATGATTGTTTGTAACGGTGTCTTTTGATCGTGGTCAGACCCCTCAGGTTGTGTTTGGCGCAGAATCACGCAAACATTTCGTGATGAAGACGTTAGCTAAATAACCGCCTGAGAGTCGGAAGTTGCGATGCACAGATCGCGACCGTCTTATTCCCTCCGCTATGATAGGTGTCCGTGTGATACGCAACGCCAGCTTATCACAGTCGTAAGAAGTAGTGCGCTTGTTTTGTTGGCTATACAGACAGCTGGTGCTGTATAAAAGCTACCAATTGCATGATACTTCATTAAAAAAATTCATTTCACAGTCTTTTGCGCCAACCACGACCTTGGTCGTGATACAAGCTCGCCAAGCTGAGCGACAGTAGATTTTGACATTTGCTGGTTGACTGCACCATCGCTGCCATTCCGAGTGCTAAATATCACTTTTGTTAGGGAGGCTTGCAATCATTTTTAGTTTTGTTGTGAATAAATACTTCCCTGGCCACATTTCGGGCGGTTTTGTCCAATTTTATCGACGCTCCCTTACCAAAACCTGGCAACACTGATTTTGTTTTCTGGGTTGGGCAGAAAAAAAGTAAATTTCAGCTGCCTCAGCAACGCCAGCGACGAGCAAGATTACATTTGTGAGTATAAGTTACTGTTTTTCTGTACGAATGCCTTGTTGTTCATACCTGTCACGTGCATCTTAATCAACCGCTCGCCGTAGTGTGCGAGTATTCGGCGAGTAAGTAGGACGAACAGTCGCGGCTAGTCTTTTACGTGCGACCCGAGTCGTCGATCTTTTTTCTTTCGATTCGAGGGTAGATAGTTGAAACCAGGTAATATTTTATAGTGCAACTTGTGTTAGCTTACCGCAACATGACGCGAGCCTATGTCGTCTGCCTATGTCTCGGGTATCTTTTAGAAAAGTGCCTTCCTGTCACCAATGCTATTTTTATGTGCCTGGGTGTTAAACTTGTGCAGTGTATCGAGAGTGTGAGCTAAATGGTGCATACACGTAGCACATGTCGCAACAATTTGCATAACCACGTCTTTACGATGCACCTAAAACAAGGCCAACTACTGCAGTCTGCCGTGGGTTCAGCGTGGCCGCAATGTGGAGCGTGGCCCATTGCAACTAGAGGGAGTTCCCTGTGTGGGAGGTTAGTACGCTAGACAAGGCTTGTGTAACTTGCAGCTACATTAGATATAATTAGCAGCGACGTTTAAAAGCTTCGTGACATCAATACGATTAAATAAATGTGGCATCAACATTTATGTCAGTTACTTCGTAGCAAAGAAAGTTGTGGTGGTGATTATGTTGCTACTAGTGGGGTTAGCTTGGCAGACAACAAGAGGAGGTCCAACTTACTTTTTCGTTTTTTCTTGCTTTGCAAGCCAAACAATACCTTTCAATTTGTTTTGAATATTCACTCGTGCCGAGTCAGAAACAAAATATGAAATTTCAAGTATTATTTAATCTGAAATTTTATGTTTGCTTTGTCTGTTTGCTTCGTGTGGTTTTAATAATGTAAAAGCCCCCCATTCCCCATCTAGTTGTGCTGCTTCTGCCCAAAATGTGCCAAACTAGGTTTCCTGCACCATCCTAAAAAATCAATGTAGAATATGCCATGCTGCACCAGATTCCCACGTTTGACAGTGTGTATTAGTGGAAATAGCATTGCTGGTCTAAACCTGTGCCAATTGACTTCAAGGCCACCAATATTACAGCCATGCACCGAGGATTATTTTATTACCTGAACAGTGCTGGTGCTGGCACGCAATAAGAGCTCTACTGCATGCTGGCAGAAACCAGATGCAATATTTTACCACCCAAAGGTGGAAATTCAGCTGTGGTGAAGAAGTTGTGCGCAAGTGCACAACAACCATAAAGCTGTTGAAATTTTTTGAATGGGTGCTGTAATAGCGCAGTTAAATGCGTTTGATTATCTAAGCACAGTAATCACTCCTTTCATTCTCCTTTTCACTACCCTCCGTTGGTATCTCTCCCGAAGCCGCTTTGCCCTCTTGCCAAGCACCTCTCCCAATCTTGCCTGGCATGCATCATCGATGACATATAGCTCCAAACGCTATCTTGTTATGGTTGCCGCCACTGCGCCCTCTGTCAACTTTGTGCTTGTTGGCGAATCGCTGTTGCTGTGCCAGCTGGTGCTTATACGAATAGTGTCGGTATGAACCCTGTCCTACGGAACACAGTACCTGATTTACCAGTACGTGCACGCATGCAGGCATCACGACAAACGACGAGTGGCGTGGATAGCTTCTTGCAGTCTAACATGAAGTCATAGGTGCTTGCTTGACCAATTGCAGCCTATTTATTCTGAACGTCAGATTCAAATTCTTCATGTCATGTGCCAGCCCGAAAGGCATGGGGGATTGTTTCTTGAAGTTTGTGGAGCACTGGCGGCTTGTTGCGCTGCCACGTGGAGACTCACAGATCACGCAGCATTTTGCATATGATGCACGTGTTTACTTCGAACGCTTGAAAGATGATATAAGAGGTTGGTTAGGGGCCATTTAAATGGACCGGAGCAGTGGCCAGAATTTAAAATAAGGATTGCTTTAGTTATTTGCTATTCATGAGAAACAATACAGGGTGGCTGAGAAGAGGCTATAGCGAGACACAGCTGGGGGCTAAGGAAGCTCTGTTACACCATTGCAAAGCGTAATTTACTGGAAATAGCCTATGTCGACGTGGGGGTTCATTTTTAAGTGTTTTATTTAGGTTGAAAGGAGATAGAATGAAAGAACAAGAGGGATCAAAAAGCTTGTAGGCAAGCTAAGAGAATTCGGAAATGCTTTCAACACATGTAAAAATATAAAATGAATACACCACATCATCAATATTGGCACTTGTTGTTTTTCAAAGCTTGAGATTGCACACTGGGATGATTTCAACAATTTATTTTTGTTTTGAGTAGATGCTAGGTGGTGTTGCGATTCGGAGGAGTCATTTTGTTGTGATTTTTGCAGCACGATTATGGTAAGTGAGTTGCAAAACAGGCCAATTCGATTCTTTGGGCTCAAGTGCTTCCTTTCAATCGAATCTATGTTGTTCGGATGCCATTCTGGGTCCATTTTATTCACGCAATGCGGCCTCCACCCATTCTGTGCACCTTCCATGGCTATTCTCGTGTCTAGACCTCGAGAATAGCCTTGAACGATATAGTGTGGCTCCATTTGATTCTTTTGTTTTATGTATGCCCTGTTCTAGATAAAATACTTACAAAGTAGCTGCTCCAATTTATCGCATATCTAACTTGAAATGAAACTTTTTACTCTTTCTTTATATTTCAAATAAATAATGCTTTTCTACTGTAGTCATCAACGTACGCTATATATAGCAATAACGCACAAGTAAAATTCTTTATACTTTGGGTCTTCTGTGCGTGAAAAAGAAAAATGAAAGGCGTATCCATTAAGTAGGTGCTGACTAGCTGGTATTTCATTGAATACACTCCAGGGGGTGGGGGGGGGGGCTTGTGCTCGTAAAAAGCACAGAAGGTGTAAAATATTGGGTTTCACGTCATCACTTTCGGGGCTTATTTGCACCCTACAGCTTCACGCCGTTTGCAGCAGGGCGGTTGTGTATCGCCTACTGTACATTTGCGAAACCACCTTTGTGTCTCAACAGTAGGAGCGCACCCACAGTTGAAAGTAAGGGATTTGCCAGAACAGCGTTTTTTCAGTTTTGAACAGTGTTGACACACTTGAGACATCTATTACCATTTTACGGCACACAAAGGGGGATACAAGATTTTTTATGAAGGAGGATAACCATTTGGAATAACATATTTACTCTTCTTGGGGTATAAAAAAATAATAACAGGCGGAGGGTCACAGCATTCGGTTTGCCCTTACGAAGTTGGCCGCCCCCTCTGAAAGAGCACATGAAATGCTTGAAAAAGTACACATAGTGAAGCAATACGTGTGCAAACCACACCACCAAATGTTACTTTATTAAGCTGCACAATAAACAAGAAACTATAGGCAACATGTTCAAGCACAACCATTTCGTTAGATGAGAATCGATGACATGCAGAAGCTACGGGGCTAATATGTTTTTGTTATCGCAAAGTAATCGACAAAGTAATGCTGTAAACAGCAGCAGAGGCAAGCATGAGTAGCCGTGGTGCAAAATTTAAGCTCGTGCACAAGGCCGGTTTCGCGGTCCCTGCATTCACATGGTGCGAAAACCATTTCATTCTGGAATGGCATGAGAGAGCGTGCTGTGATGAGTGCCCATGCTGTCCCACATCTGGATAGAACGAAGAGCATAAACAGACATTGAATTGTAAGCAGCAAAATAAGCAGCAGATCTGGCCCTTCGTGTCAGCCACGAGGAAGTCAAATAACGTAGAGATTAATCTCCTGCAAATATTTTTTTAGCATCCCACTTTCCTCTGTCTGAGCAACATGGCACATGAAAACTTTTTGGCATTGCTGCCCCTATCTGCCACCACATGTTAATATGGACATTCCGTGCCTGCACAGGTGGAGCGCGCCGAGCCATCAACATTGCAGAGATGCCCTCGGTGTCTGCTAGAATGCAGCAGATTCTTTACAAGGTCTGTACAACGCTGTCGGTTATTTCAAAAAGACATCAGTTTTCCAAATATTTCTTTTTTTAGCCTGCCAAGTGTTGTTGTCCTGCTATAATAACAAGGAATTCACTTTTTCTCATGCTGTTGACCTGTGGTTTGCATTCCAAGGCTTGTTTAGGGCAGTGTGTTGGCCTATCGCTTCGACACCAGTGCTCTTACAGAGTGGCAAGTTTCATAATGACTCGAAAGTTCTTTCTATTCATAGAAACCAGAAAAGCTGTAGTCTCAAACTGACGCTTTCCTTAAGGGCTGAGATTCTAGTAGTCACTTGTTCTTTAAAGTAGAGCGTTTTTTAGCGAACTAAAAGCACCTTGAACATATCTGTCTGTCAGTCGGTCTGTGTAGTATCTATCTGATCGATCAATTTAATCTAGCCGATTGAGTTTGGGCGCTCTGTGATCGTCTCCTTAACTTGACACCGTAGGTCAGCAACTCGCACATGAGTCGACTTAGTCGAGACAACTCATACTCAAATAAGCCATGTGCTTGCGTGAGTAAGGGTGAGTGATATTTTAGCGAGCTTGAGGCCGAGCGAGTCTGGTTAAAAAAAATTTTGTTGGCTTAGAATGAGCTCTAGGCACGAAGTGTGTATACGTGAGCTCTAAGTTTTTGCCAATTGTTGTTTGACTTGAACCATAACTTGCATGACAGGAAACAGTATGTTATAAAAGGGTTTGATTCAGCAACTCACTGACATGTGCTTTCTATCATATACAAGATGCTTATTTACACTACTTACAAATGCGTTAGACAGCCAAGAATCTATGGTTGACTGTTTTCGAAAAACTCTCTTGTCACTGTCTTTTCGACCACTGATTCACCCTGCACCCACCACTTGTCTTCCTCTATTGCTTGCTGCACCGTTCAGTGTACCAAGGGTCAGTCATGCAGTTTCCCTAACATATTGGGCGTGAGGCTTACCACCGGAGGCGCGAGTGCTGCAATCGCTGTGACGTGCAGAGTTGGATCACGTGATCTCGCCTCGCACTGGCAAAGGAAAACTGGCGGTTGCATGCGTGATTCTACCGTGGCTCTGCAAAGTCTTCATTTTCGAACAGCGTTGTTTCGCTCTGGCTTCATGTGTGCGGACTTCTGCAGACTACACAATCCGAAAAGACAGCAAAAGTTACCGGCGGCATGCCACAGTGCGCTACTTACGTGAGGGTACTCTCACGGTGGTTTGCAGAGCCACTGTCACCTCTCTCTTTTTGTGTTGTGGTTGTTATTAAACTATGGGGTCAACATGAGCACCGATCATGAATGCTCGCATAAAAGCGGAACATTTAAGTTTCTGCCCTGTAGCCTTGACAATCACAACTAATAATGAATGTGCGAAGAGTCCGATTATGTATATTTCAAAATGGGATGTAGGTGTCTATATCTGAAGGAAGTTGCCGTAATTGCGAATAGACTCAAAAATGTGCCCCGTTGTTGTCCGAATTGTGAGAGAGTCTAGATATAGCCCAGAAGTTCAATTCTTTTCCCTTTATTTTGGTAATTTCACCTTATTCCAGTCTATTTCGCTCCCAGATGCTCTGTGTGTT
This sequence comes from Rhipicephalus microplus, assembly GCF_013339725.1. NCBI lineage: Eukaryota > Metazoa > Arthropoda > Arachnida > Ixodida > Ixodidae > Rhipicephalus > Rhipicephalus microplus. Next base: position 53,652,091 of record NC_051174.1, read on the forward strand.
CGGCCAGCACGTTGGACGCTTCTTTCTTACATCATACATGTGCCGCTCCAGTTAAAGCAACATTTCTCGCCAAGGTAACCTAACAGTAGCCTTTGCCACTCTCACCCTCTCTATGTGCGTATTCGACCACACAGGTTTCCATTCACCAGTAGAGTAGACAGGGGGTGGCACACCAGGCCCGTGCCTCCACCCTCCCTATATTTTCCTTATATAGAGAAGCAGAAAATAACAGTCTACCACATCTACTTGCCTAGCTGGGACTGATTCTAATGTAGATGGCGCACCTTAAAAAAAAATTTCTGGCAAGGCCTCTGCCATTTGTGGCCTCAGCTCACAGAGTTGTTTGCTTATAGATTACGTCTGTAGGATGGGCCCATAGCCACTGTCACTTCCTCTCAATGCTGTTTTGATCTACAGGCGAAAACTTGGTAAGGTTCGAAAACTGATTCTCCTTCTAAGAGCTGCCGTGAAACATCGCGCAGTTCGCGATTAAAGCTTAAACGAAAACAAAAGCTGGACACTCCCTATTTCATTGACAGCTCTGAGCTCTCCCCCCCCCCCTTTTTTTTTTGCTGTCTTGAAGTTGCGTCGTCCTGGCCACGGTCCTGGCGATGGACATCTGCTGTACTGTCGCTAGGTCAACGGATGCATGCCGTTGTTACATTACCTGGTCGAACGCACCTTCGAGGGAGAGGCGAAGCGATACCTAACACCACGGTGGAAAAAAAAACAAGGTGGGAATTGGGGAAGGCGAGGTGTAATGATTCGAAAATTTTTTAGCCTGGAATTCTAACCCGTGCACGGAAACCTGAATAGGCCACCTTTGCCATTTTACACCGGCGCTTTACGGAAAAGCGTATTGAGATTTGGAAGGGGCTGTTATCCCTAGTCACAAGACACTGCACATAATGTTCACTTACTCATGCGTTTGTACGCTGCCTAATAATGAGTATCAGTGTAATCACTGATGCTAAATATGCTACTGGAAATATTTTAGACCAGTGTATGACATTTCTGCGTCCCTAAGAAAAAACTAAATTGTGCACCAGTTTTTTTTCGCCACCTCTGCTCCTCAGTTTCAGGAATCTCTCGAATTTCATGGTCGCAAGCTTGGCAGATTCATATTTGAATTCGCAGAGTCTGTCAAATGATTTTACAGGCCCAGCAAATGCTAATTTGGACTTTCTTATTGTTGGATCAGTGGGGTGGTTCAAAATATCACTTTCTTTGAAATAGCAGTGCTGATGTTTACACTGCACAATTTAGGTGATGTCGAATGGTTTATACATATTTTGTTTTTAAATGTAAGCTTCCTTTTTTATACTGCTCAAAATTTGGTATCTAGTGATGAAAATTGCACATCTTTTTCTCTGTAACCTGCATAAAATTTACATTTTAGTGCTTCAAAAGTAATAGTTTGCTGCTCCTAAGATTGCTCCAAGTTGTATTTCGGCTGTTCCACCCCTGATCTTGTTAAACAGTAGCTTTCAGTGACGCTGTGTTTATTAAGCACACAGTTTGATATTCGGACATCTCTTTTCGCATTTCTTCTGGTGCCCCCGTAATCTAACAAGTACCTACCAGTCTGACCAGTATAACTGTTGGCGCATGACTGAGGAATCTTGTACACTACTCCTGTAACACAAGGAATGGAGGAGCTTCGGTGTCTCTGACAGCATTCTCCTTTATTTTTCGGTTTGCCTTTGGCCCCGAGCTTAACAAGTGTGCAAGTGCTGCCCAGCTTCATAGGATCCGTACATACCCCTGCCACATCATATCTGGATGCGACACTCTTAATTGTGCGCCATCTTGTGAACAAGTCTAACAAGTGTTGTGTATTTTTATGTACTAATAAGAGCTTGTATCAATAAAAAACTTGAACGTAGGGCAGCAGGCTAAAGTGGCTTTCATGATTTTTCTCACAGACTTCGCATTTGCTGAATTGCTTGATCCATCTTGCCACCTTTTCGCAGGATCTAGTGACCACATAATCTGGAAACCCTGCTAATAGAAACCTCTGGATCTGAGCATAAGGACTGCTCAATACCTTGTGCACACATGACTCGCACACAGCCTCCTGTACCAAAGATGCAGCCAATGCATCTTTGATCACTTTGGAATAAGCTAATGTGTAAGGCAAAAGAGGCTGTTGCGATCTGGGCCTGTACTGCCAACACACATGCATTGGTAAGGAGTGAGACAGCTGCTCACAATTCGCATTTTTGATACATTTCAGTTTTTTTGCGCCAAGCTGCTCTAAAAGCATAGTAATCAAGAAAATTGCTCCGAACTGCTCCGAAAAAGCCTCTAAAGCTAGAATTTTGATGCCAACCTCAACTTCAATGGAGAAAAATGGCGAGTTTGACTAATAAGAAGCACCCAATTGTGTTTTTTTTTTCACTTTCAACATTTCTGGTGACGAAAGCTCCCATGCCGCCGCCATAGTCTTTAAACTTTAGCAAATATGCGTGACTCACAAAAATGTGCTTCCGTGCATCGAGCTAGCTGCTTCTACAAGCTAGAGTGTGTGTTCTAGCGCCACTATCGGCTAGCGAAAACCACCGAGTTTGGTGGCGGTTATAGCGGGGTTGACTCTCCGGTTCTCAGTCGTGCATAGCGCATTCCTCCAGGCTCTGTGGCTTTCATGTTGACACTGCTGCATGTGGTCACCTACGAGTACGTGTTTGCTGTTAGCGAGTAACTGTAAACGTGAAGTCATTATTTCCCTGCATCCAACGCGTCTCCCGGATGCCCTGGCATGTGCACTTCTGTTTTCAAAATGGGTTCCGTGAGCGGCAGATTGTGTGCAACCTATTCGCGGTTTACACTCATTAGCTACTAATTTATTTAGACAGGCGAGAGTTCTCATTGCATTTTATATTTGAAAAGTCATCGCAAGTGAAATCTTCACATCAATGTTTGCAGGTAGCGAGAAACACTCGGTTACATGCGAGCGAAGCCACGGTGACAAATCGAGTATTCAAACCATTGTAAAAGATATTAACGGGCACCTTAGTGCTTTATTCGTGACTCCTTACACATCGGCAATCACTTGACGCAGTTTTCCTTAATGGGTATTTGCCACTGCTTCGTTTTGTAATCGAAACTCGCCACAAGTGCTTAAAGAAATGTCGCTGCATGCGTGCCAGCCCTAGGCTACACGAGCTTTTGGCTTATCTCTTTATCTCAATCAATGTTTCGGTCGGCGGCAGTGTGACTTTGTTTTCTTTCTTTTATAAATTTTTTTACTATAAAACCTGCCTCTCTACGATCAGCGTATTGTTTCCGTGGACAGGGATTTTTTCACCTGTGGTGTGCGAGCACTTTACGCGAGTCACGGAGTGGCGCGCGGGCAGCAATCGCAAGCCGATGTATTATTGGGAGTTCTCCATCGACGTTGATGACCTATAGATGTTGAAAAAATGTCAACACTGGCCAACTTGTCCTATAATAATCGCGCGTGGTTGCTCATGTGGAGAGGCGTTATCCGTATCCCTCGCTTATCACTTAGTGCCATATGCACATGCTTTACGAGATAGTCTATGCGGTGAGATTTCTTGGCTCTCGCACTGCACTCTCTGAGGGGGTCCTGCATGAGGTGACCGCGAACGGCAGTGCAGCATGCTTTTGTTTGTTAGAACCTCTTAACGCGATTGTGATGTTTTTTTGAAATGTTTTCGCATAACCAATAGCTTCCAACAAAACCTTTTTTAGATAGTATTTTACCTGTTACGAGGGCTAGATAGGTCACGTGTGTTGTATGTAAAAAAGTAGTGCAGTTCATAATGAGCGATCATCTGTTCAAAAGCCTCCTTCAAAATCTGGTTCAGTGTAATGTGTACTATAAGCCAATAAAGTATGCACTGGTGCCCCCACTTTGCTAAACATGGGTATTTTTAAGCTCCCAAGACAACTTAGTAAAGGCTGCTAACTGCTTCAAAATTAAAATTTCGCAGCTCCAGAAACTGCTCCCAATTTAGTTTCAGCCGTCTCACCCCAGTTTGAGTAAAGCGTTCGCCTTAGGTATAAAAACTGAAGGTTTAATTTCTGCGGCAATTTTGTTGTAAAGTGAAGTACGCTTCCATTCTCTAAAGAGACACTAAAGAGCAAAACATTTTTTTGCATACTAGTACTCCTAATTTCACTATCCGACAAACACTTCTCTTGCGGCGACATGATGCTCGGCAATGGAGGAAACATGGAAAAAGAAAATTTGGGTGGAGATTCCACGGAGATTGCCGTGCCAAACACAGTGACGTATGAAATAATGAAGGCGTCTACTTAGAGGGTCCCACATAGCTTCTACTCATTAAAAATGAAGTATACATTGTGTTCAGTCGGTGCTAGACCTAGAATAAGATGATTGTGAAATTTCATCGAGCCAATGTCATGAAAATACGAAAAAGACATCCTAAAATTCGCTACGTGATGCTTAAATGCTGGGGTGCAACAGCTGCGCTCATTGCATCAATTTGATAAAATTTATCATTTGTGCGCCGAGCTGTGCCAAAACCATAAAGTTTGCCGAAATTGCGCCACGCTGCGCCAAAATGCCCGACCAGCCTCAAAATTTTCCCGTTGCCCTAATTTGAGCGTGAAATGGAGACCACTTTAGCCACTTGTAGTTTGCACCATCAAACTATGCGGGCAGACCCTAACCATAAATCGCAGTAAAAGACAGCTGCTCATTAGTTCAAGACACTCGTGAAACACTAATAACTGAATGAACTTACAACGCCGCGTGCCTGTAGGTCTGCTGACCGCAGCAGATACCGGCGGTACGACGCAACTACAACACAAAAATGTGTTGCCGTAGCCAGCAACACTTCGTTGGAAATATGAATTTTCTAGTCAGCAAGTGCTGTCATGGCATGTTAGGAACCATTAAGAACTAAAGCTGGAAGTGTAAAAACTCTCAGCACATCGAGCTTGCACACTACCAGCTTTAGTTCATGCCGTGACGACTGTTGCCATAGCAACCCCACATGCGATAGATATCCGGTGCAATTGCGAGGCCAACTGGCGGGTTGGTCTCGCAATGGTTTCACCAGAATACTTTGTCTGGTCAAACGCGCCTTCCAAGCAAGCCAAGAAGTTGTGCGCGAAACCTAACTCCTTCATAAAAAAAAATGAAGAGAGGGGGAGGGGGTTGTGGTTTGAACATTTCTTGGTCTTGTTCTAACCTGTGCAGAAACACTGCTTAAGCCACCTTCGCAGTAGTAAATAGGTGGCCTGCTGAAAATCGTTATATTATTTAGAAGGGGCTTAAAGTTGTAGTCTCTAGACACTGCACAGTTTGTTCAATGACTGATGAATGTATATGCTACATATTTGTGAGTAAGAAAAGTTACTGACAAAAATATTTGGAGGACAATCTGTTGGTGTGATGGACCTAAGATACGAAGATTCAGAAATATTCATCAAGCCAATGTTGCGCAAATACAATTCATTTTCGAAATTTGAGCATTATAAAATACAAGATAAACTTCATCCCTAAATTTCTCCGCTGATATTGAACTTGTGGCATGAGAGGTCTCAGTGTGCAGCGTGTCAGTCTAAACTGAGACATTGGTTCTCTTTAGTGTACCTTTAAGAAAATATTGCCAACTGCTGGTGCAACACGAGTCATGGCAAACACTGCTTTGAAGCAATATTTGATTTTATTCAAGTAAAACATCGGAAGTTGACTGACATGTTAGTCCTATCACTTCATTGAACTCGCCCTTGTCGTTGACCTCGTGTTCTGGCGACTTAACAGCAGTCATGAGTTTTTTAGGGGGACATGGCATAGCATTATTATGATCCCTTTCTTGATCCCGATTCAGGGGCTATCGTCATATTTCTGTGGCAGAATGATCCGAAGACATGCAGTGAATTTAGCTTAGATGTCGAAAACCTGTACTACCGTGAAATTGGGTTACTTTGTGACAGATGTTTTATGTTTTCTTTTCTTGCTTGAGAATCGTCAATATAAAGGCAAATGAAGAATGTCAGAACGTTTATAAAACCTTCCCTCGTACTACAGAGCGTTCTATTGATCCGCCTTTTTAATACAAATGGCTTATTGAGGTGGGGAGGTGAGGTGGGGCAAATGACTCTACATCGTGTGGGAAGCTTTGTGACAACGTTGTTTTTGGCTGAATATGACTGAGAAGAAAAGCCTAGCACAAAGTTACACAATGAAAAGTTCATTTGAGTTATCTGCAACTGCTTTCTGTTCTAGCAACTTCACAGTTGTATGAAAATTTATTCATACATGTACCTCCTCAATCAAAATGTTTTACCTCAAAGATATCTTGTTTGCCTAGTGGATTCAATTGAGCAAAAATTGCGTCTTCACAGTCCGGTCATCTCAAGTTCTTCAAGGTTCTCCCCATATAGCAGATGGTGTGCCTATCAGGTTTGACTTCTGTCGCTCATTCCAGGTAAAGGGGTCGTTCAAAGTTTGCTATGTCGAAGTTATCCTTCTCGAAGGTTTTTTCTCCGAAACCCACACCATCGAATCCTAAACGTTGCTAGTATAAGGAACCAGCGCTGGAGTTTCCACGGCCACACAGGCGGTGAAAGCGCGCACTTCTCAGCTGTTCCCGCAGACGAGAGTGGCGGCTGGTAGAGATGGTGCGTGCGCGCATCGCCGTAACAAATCCAAAGGATTGGCTACTTGGGCTGGTTGGTATTGCATTTTTTTAAAGAAATATATTTCTTTAGTGCGCAGAGAATGTTTCAGAAGGAAGATATAGCAGATAGATGAGACAGAGCGCACACTTACAGCCAATTTAAGGCACGGATGGCGGGAATATATATGTACGGTCAAGAGGGCGAGATCACACACAGAAGAAAGGACAAAGTATGGCGCATGCACCAGACCACCTTATTCCAATCCTGAACTGACAACTTAACTGAAAAGATAACTGTGGATTTCTCGAATAGTGAATACAGGCATCTTTTCAGTTAAGTTGTCATTTTAAGACTGGAATAAGGTGGTCTGGGGCATGCGCCATCATTTGTCCTTCTGTGCGTGATCTCCTCGCCTTCTTGACCGTAAATATATTCTCGTCATCTGTGCAATAAAAATGGCTCTAAGTGCGCGCTCTGTCCTATCTCTCGGCTATATATTCCTTCTGAAACGTTCCCTGTTCACTAAAGAAATATATATATTTTTTTAAATCAAAAGGCGCTGGCGGCACTGCTGCGTATTCAAGTGCAACAGTATGTAAAAAGGAGGACGTATAGAGGAAAGGGAGAACGTAGAAAGAGGAGGCAGCGTTGCATCCAAGCGGTCAGCAGAGCAAAGTTCTGCTCTAGCTCTCCTTTCTAGTGGGGTTGGGCTCGTTTCTAAACCGGATGGCACGCGTCTCCTATATTTATTCGATAGAGTAAAAACAGCCACCAGTAGAAGCCAGGGCCAAACAGTCGAGTTTAAACGGTGGTTTGCTTGAAATGAAACGCGCATATTATGCTACAAACGGCATTGTAAACTTTTTTTTTCTGGCCCGCTGATTGTTGAGTAGTGAAGGTCAAGACTAACAAAGTTTCCATGCGTCCATTCATTTGACCATCACCACCAAACTTTATCTGGTGCCACTGCGTGTAGTGAACGAAACGATAGGCAGGTAGTCTTTTTTTGTAAACGGTTGCGTGTAAAGGAAAGATGCATTGCCCACAACACTTGGTCAGGGCCACGTTCATACACCTCTGGGCTGTTTAAAAGATATTCTTGCGGTGAAAACTTGATACCAAAGTGCCTCTGCTTAACTTAATTTGTGGAAAATACAGGTTACACACAAAGGAGCAGATTACTCAGAGCTTAGCTTTATGGAGCCAGCCAATTCAGTAAGCGTTTTCTTTACTTGCTGCCGTGGCTAAGTAACATCGGAACTTTTGCATTGCTAGAGAAGTATCCAATGTCTTCGATGTTTACTTGTTGTTTAGTTCACCTAACACGCAGTTTCAGTTTTTTGCGCTTGCCTGTGTCGGCCTAAAATGAACAAATCAATGTTCACAGATCAATGTTCACAAATCTGACCAGAACAGATCAATGTTCACAAATCTGACCACGACAAGGGACGTGTTCCAGTACGCTTCGGAGAAAAGAGTCACTGGAGCCTTTTTTCACTTGATCAGGCCAAGGCTTTCGATAGAGTCAGGCACACCTACCTGTTCAAAATCCTGCGAGAGTTTGGCCTACCGGCAAGCTTTGTACAAGTGATAAGGCTCCTGTACTCAGACCTCAGGTGCCAGGTAGCAGTAAATGGCTCCATGACGGACACCTTCCAGTACTCGAGAGGGATCAGGCAGGGGTGCCCGCTTGGCCCGACCCTCTTTGTACTCGCGATAGAGTCGCTACTTACATCCCTTGCAAGCGACGCGCACATCCGGGGCCTTCCTCTCACAGGAACTGCGGACCTGAAAGTCCTCACATACGCTGGCGATATCTACCTTTTGTGAGAGATCCGAGCAGTCTCAAGCGCTTTCACCAGGTATTCACGTCATACGCTCTAGCATCAGGTGCGCAGCTGAATGAGAGGAAGTGTAAAGCCCTGCTATTCGGCCATTTCCCGGCGCACGTGGTCGGCAACTTCGAAGTAGTCACCCTTGTTAAGGTACTCAGTATATACTTTTCCCGCGAGGGAGTTGCGGCCTCAACGTGGTCCCGAGTCGTTGACAGGGCTGCACAAGTGTCAGAGAGCACTAGCCTACAAGGCCTGACGCTATGCGAGAAAGCCGTAGCCGTCAAAACAAGCATTTGCGCCCTAGTCTCGCATCGAGCCGAATAGCGGTGATGCCCACAAGAACAGCAAGCCAGTTGACCAAACTCATCAACGCATACCTCTGGGATGGGAAACCACCACCATTGAAGCAAAACTTGCTACAACTGGCAGTTTCAGAAGGGGGTCTCGGCTTACCAGATGTCTTGACCACGAGCAGAGTCCTGGCTCAGAAAACCGCCCGCATGCTCGCGCGTGCGAGTGATTACCTTAGGCGCAACCTACTCCTCTACTGGAGTGGAGTGAAGCACGACTGGCTGGATGCAGGCCGCCACACCGGGCCCTTTGCTGAAGCGCCCGCACCCTTCTATAAAACGGCGTTGGCTACCTGGCGCATGTTGAGGCAAGAAGTGCCCGAAGGCGATGTGGATGAGGACGCGCCAGCGCGCATCGTTGAAGCCTTAACGCAGACGCAGCTGAGCGACACTAAACAAAAACGAGCTGAGCGCGCGAGGCGCGAATTACTCTCGCTCCGTTGTGGCACCCCCCGTGATGCACAGGATTTCCTCCTGAAAAAGGCCTGGGCCGTCCTCCCCACCAGACAACGCCTGCACAAATTCGGAATAGTCCCGGATGCACGTTGCCCGAACTGTCACGCAGTTGAATCGCAGGATCACGCGTTGTTCCAATGCGTGGCGGTGAAACCCGTGTGGCGGATGGTAGCCCACTCCTTTGGTATTCGCCCACCTCCCAAACAAAAGCGCAACAAAGGTGCCTTCTGCCAATTCGTGCTGATCTTTACGATGCTAGCTATTTGGCAAAGGAGATCGCTAGCGGAGGCGCGTAGAAAGCCTGTGCGGAGCGCGTTTCCGGTAGTCTCGCGGATTCGGCGGATGCTATGGGGCCACCTATCGGCGAACTCGAGGCCAGCGGCGAGGAAAACTTCCTTCGTCGCTGACACACAAAATTCTTTTTTCTAAGGAATGGCAAGCTAGCCACCCCAATCACTACCTGGTGACCCCCCTCCCGCTGCCTGCGTTTCTCATTTCATTACCCCATTGTCATGTTTCTTCGTAATCGATTCGATTCGGGCAAAGTGTGCTGGTCAACACTTGAGTTAATTTTTGTATAGCGCCTTCTTCATTGATTGGCGCCTTCAGTGAGTTTTTACGCGCAGATTGTTGCTGATGCCTTTTTTTGGGGGAAGACAAGAGACCCCCTCCCCGCTCCCATGTACCCCCCCTTCTGCGCTTCCCGGCTCAAGCCCTCTTTTATACTTCTGGGCATGTACTTACCGTGTTCGAAAGCAGCATTGTTTCAGCCGACAAAAAAGAAATAAAACCTTTAATTGTACAGCTACTTGTAAGTCGCTACTTGCACCAACCGCGTGGTGAGGAGACCTACCGCCGTGCATGATTAAGCCTGCTGGAGCACCACGCGCTGTACAGTAAATAGAGGGGTACATTCCCCCACATACATTGTACCTCGGTAGTGGTGCTTTCCTGATTGTACATGCACCCTCTGTAGTCGTGAAGCTCGATGTTTTTGTCATGTACTGTTTCCTTGGTTGGAAGTCAATAAACTTCTCTTTGTTGCTAACTGCGCAAGAGTGCTACTGTAATCTAACTTTCCGTTTACCGGGCACAGGTTCGCCCAAATAAACAGTTATATCCCAAAATAAAGGCTCCTGTCTTCGGCCAAGTCACGACCCCGTGACATCTGGTGGAGGTGCTGGGTACCAATCCCAGTACCTCTCGCAGACATTACTGTCATTTACATGTCCGGAAAAAAGCACTCTAACGCCAACTGTCTCTCTCGTGCGCCTGTCGACCAACCGCTACCAGACGACCCGGACGACGACTACTTCTTGGGAACGATAACTACCGACGACTTCGCTGAACGACAGCGTGCCGACCTGGAACTTAAGGTCTAATAGAATACCTCGAAGGCGGGACCGCCGAAATTCCGAAGGTATTCAAGCGCGCTATTGCGTCGTTCTTTCTACGAAATGGTCTTTTACAAAAGAAAAACTTTTCACCGCTTCGAGCTAAGTACCTTCTTGCGGTGCCTTCAGCTCTGCGACCAGAACTCCGGCAGGCCCTGCACGATGATCCGACGGCAGGGCACCTCGGTGTTTCTCGCACGCTCGCGAGGATACAAGAAAGGTACTACTGGCCATGTCTTACCACCGACGTCACTCGTTATGTGAGGAAATGCCGGGACTGTCAGCGACGCAAGACACCACCGACAAGGCCAGCGGGACTTCTGCAGCGAATCGATCCACCTTGCTGACCTTTCCAGCAGATTGGTATGGACCTACTGGTGCCATTCCCGACATCGGCTTTCGGAAATGAGTGGATCGTGGTAGCTACCGACTACCTCACCCGCTACGCCGAGACAAAAGCCCTGCCAAAAGGCAGTGCATCCGAGGTAGCTAAGTTCTTCGTCAAAAATATCGTCCTACGTCACGGCGCCCCGGAGTTCCTTATCACCGACAGAGGAACGGCATTCACTGCCGACTTAACTCAAGCGATCTTGGCATATAGCCAAACAAAGCACCGCCGGACGACAGCGTACCACCCACCGACCAACGCCCTAACTGAGCGGCTTAACAAGACGATCGCCGACATGCTGTCAATGCACGTCGATGTCGAACACAAGACGTGGGACGCCATTCTTCCGTATGTGACCTTCGCATACAACATGGCGTGCAGGAGACGACGCAGATATCTCCATAAAAATTGGTCTACGGAAGGAGCCTGGCAACGACGCTTGATGCCATGTTACCCAACGTCACCGACGAAGAAAACCTCGATGTGAGCGAGTGCCTTCAATGCGCTGTAAAAGCCCGAAAACTTGCGCGTCTCTGTTTCAAGAATCAACAGACGACCGACAGCCACCGTTACAATCTTCGACGACGCTTCGTGGAATACCAGCCCCGTGAACGTGTTTGGGTGTGGACGCCGATACGCCGACGTAGACTGAGTGAAAAGCTTTTGCGACGGTACTTCGAACCGTACAGGGTCACCATGACGTCTCGGCCCACTGGATTACGAGGTTGTCCCCGACGGCATCATGAACTCTCAACGACGCCGATCGCGACCTGAAGTCGTCCGTGTCGCGTGCCTCAAGTCGTTTCATGCGCGTTAACAACCTGAAACAGTGTTTTTTTTGTATTATTGTTGTATCGTAATTTATTCATTGTACTTTCTTGCATTATTGTTGTACCTTCATCTTTAGTTAAAGCATCGGTACGATGCCTTTTTTCAGAGGGGGGCAATGCAACGTTCCATTTCCCAAGTTTTTATTATCGTCCCAAAACACCACACGATTCTCAGCGCAAACCGCGCCTGCAGTTTTCGAGAAGTGTTCAGACTGTAGTAGATCATTTCGATAAGATCACGCCCACTGTGTACACGGTACAGATTGTTCTGGAACCTACGCCACCGCCAGCGGTAACGCTAAAACATTCGACGGCAAGAGTATAAATGCCGACCCGCTTCGCCGCTTGTCAGTAGTGGATCTACTGCCGACGCTCCGTTCACTGCTATTTGCGCAAGACTGCTACTGTAATCGAACTTTCCGTTTACCGGGCACAGGTTCGCCAAAATGAACAGTTATATCCCAACATAGAGACTCCTCTCTTCGGCCACGTCACGACACCATGACAATATGATGCTCCAGTGGTATGTACGGCTCTCAAGAAGCTAGACAGCACTTGCACACTTGTTAAGCTCGGGACCAAGGCAAAACCAAAAATAAAGGTGAATGTGGTCATAAACACCGAAGCTCCTCCATTCCTTGTGTTACAGGAGTAGTGTAAAAGATTCCTCAATCATGCGCCAACAGTTATATTGGTCAGACTGGTAGGTGCATGTTAGATTACGGGGGTACCAGAAGAAATGCGAAAAGAATATCCGATTATCAAACTTGTTTGCTTATTGAATACAGTGTCACTGAAAGCTACTGTTTAACAACATCAGGGGTGCAACAGCCAAAATACAACTTGGAGCCATTTTAGGAGCAGCAAAATATTACTTTTAGAGCACTAAAATGTATATTTCCAACGGGTTACCGGGAAAAATATGCAGTTTTTATCATTAGATACAAAATTTTGAGCAGCATAAAAAAGAAGGCTTGCATTTAGAAACAAAACATGTATAATTCGACATCACCTAAATTGTGCAGTGTAAGCATGAGCACTGCTATTTTAATAAAAGTAGTATTTTGAACCACCCCACTGAGCCAACAATGATAAAGTTCATCTTAGCGTTTACTGTGCCTGTAAGACCTTGTGACAGACTCTGGAATTCAAGTATGGATCTGCCATGTTTGCGATTATGAAATTCGGGAGATTCCTGAAACCGAAGAGCATAGGTGTTGAAAAATAAACAAACTGCTGCACAATTTAGTTTCTTTTTTTAGGGAAAAAATGTCATACAATGCTCCAAATTATTTTCAGCAGCATATTTATACATCAGTGATTACACTGATACACATAATTAGGCAACGTACAAGCGCATTAGTAAGTGAACATATTGTGCATTGTCGCGTGACTAGGGATAATAGCACCTTCCAAATCTCAGTATGCTTTTTCCTAAAGCATCGGTGTAAAATGACAAAGGTAGCCTATTGAGTATTCCCTGCACGGGTTGGAATCCTAAGCCAAGAAATTTTGTAATCACTACACCTTCCCTTTCCCAACTTCCCACCTTGTTTTTTTTCTTTTTTTTCTATTGTGGGGTCAGGTACCGCTTCGGCTCTCGTTTGAAGGCACATTCGACCAGGTAAAGTAACAATGGTGTACACCCGTTGACTTAGCGACAGTACCGCAGATGTTCATCGCCAGGACAATGGCCGGAACGACGCAACTTCAAAACAAAAAAAGAGGGGGGGGGGCTCAGAGTTTTCAATTAAATAAGGGCTGTCGAGATTTTTTTAGCCTTATTCACAAACTGTGCGATAATTCACGGCAGCTCTTTGAACTTAATCACTTTTCGAAGCTTACCAAGTTTTCGCCGGTAGATCAAAACAGCATTGAGAGGAAGTGACAGTGGCTACGGGGCCATCTTACAAACGTAATCTATGAGCAAAGACCCTGTGAGCTGAGGTCAATAGATGGCAAAGGCGTTGCCAGAATTTTTTTTTTGAAGGGGGCTACATAATGAATAGAATGGGTCCCAGCTAGGCAAGTAGATGTGGTAGACCGTTCTTTTCTGCGCCACTATATACCATTGGAAAATATTGGGAGGACAGAGGCACGGGCATGGTGTGCCACCTCCTGGCTACGCTACTGATGGATGGAATCCAGTGTGGTCGAGAACAGACATAGAGAAGGAGAGCCGGGGAGGCGGGTGGGAGTGGCGCAGGCTACTGTTAGGTTACCTCGGCGAGAGAAGTAGCTCTAACTGGAGCGGCACATGTATGATGTAAGAAAAAAGGTTTCGTCCAACGTGCTGGCCGAAAACTCAGAAGCAACTGACAACGAAATGGAGTTAGGTGAAATTACAAAAACAAAGGGAAAATAATTGGACTTCCGGGCTATATCTAGACTCTCTGATAATTCGGACAACAGCGGGGCACATGTTTGAGTGTATTGAAAATTACAGCAACTTTCCCCAGATATACGCACCTACATCCCATTTTGAAATATACATAATTCGACTGTTCTCACAATCATTTTTAGTTGTGACAAGGCTCCCCTGAGAAACATAAATGTTCCACGTTTTTGCGAGCATTCATTGTGGGTGCTCATGTTAACCCCTCAGTTCAATAACAACCACAACACAAAAAGAAAGAGGTGACAGTGGCACTGCAAACCACCGTGAGAGTACCCTCACGTAAGTAGCGCACTGTGGCATGCCGCCGGTAACTTTTGCTGTCTTTTCGGATGGTGTAGTCTGCAGAAGTCCGCACACATGAAGCCAGAGCGAAACAACGCTGTTCGAAAATGAAGACTTTGCAGAGCCACGGTAGAATCACGCATGCAACCGCCAGTTTTCCTTTGCCAGTGCGAGGCGAGATCACGTGATCCAACTCTGCACGTCACAGCGATTGCAGCACTCGCGCCTCCGGTGGTAAGCCTCACGCCCAATATGTTAGGGAAACTGCATGACTGACCCTTGGTACACTGAACGGTGCAGCAAGCAATAGAGGAAGACAAGTGGTGGGTGCAGGGTGAATCAGTGGTCGAAAAGACAGTGACAAGAGAGTTTTTCGAAAACAGACAACCATAGATTCTTGGCTGTCTAACGCATTTGTAAGTAGTGTAAATAAGCATCTTGTATATGATAGAAAGCACATGTCAGCGAATTGCTGAATCAAACCCTTTTATAACATACTCTTTCCTGTCATGCAAGATTTGGTTCATGTTAAACATAACTTGAAAAAAATTAGAGCTCACTCAAACTCACTTATACATACTTCGCGTCTGGGGCTCATTCTGACTCACCAATATTTTATTGAACCAGACTCGTTCGGCCTGAAGCTTTCTCAAATATTACTCACCCTTACTCACTCAAGCACATGGCTTAATTTAAGTATGAGCGAGTCTCGACTAAGTCAACTCATAAGTGAGTTGCTGACCCAAGGTGTCAAGTTAGGGAGATGATCACAGAGCGGCCAAACTTAGTAGGCTAGAATAAATCGATTGATCAGATAGATACTATACAGACCGACTGACAGACAGATATGGCTAAGGTGCTTTCAGTTTGCTAAAATATGCTCTGCTTTAAAGAGCAGGTGACTACCACGAGCTCAGCCCTTAAAGGAAGCGATACTTTGAGACTTCAGCTTTTCTGGTTTATACGAATAGAAAACACTTGCGAGAGATTTTGAAACTTGCCACTCTGTATTAGTACTGGTGTCCAAGCGATAGCCGACACACTGCCCTTAACAAGCCTCGGAATGCAAACCAAAGGTCAACAGCGTGAGAAAAAATGATTTCCTTGTTATCATAGCAGGACAACAACAATTGCTAGGCCAAAAAAAGGAAAAAAATTGGAAAACGTATGCGTTTTTGAAACACCCAACAGCGTTGTACAGACCTTGTGTAGAATCTGCTGCCGTCTAACAGACACCGAGCGCATTTCTGCAATGTTGAAGGCTGGGCGCGCTCCACCTGTGCATCACGGAATGGCCATATTAACGTTGGTGGCAGATAGCGGTGCCAGTGCCAACAAATTTTCGTGCCATGTTGCTCAAACAAAGGAAAGTGGGATGCTAAAAAATATTTGCAGGAAATCAACCTATATGGTACTTGACTTCCTCGTGGCTGACGCGAAAGGCCAGATACGTTGCTCATTTTTCTGCTTACAAATAAATGCCTGTTTATAATCTCCGTTCTGTCCAGCCGTGGGACAGCATAGGCACTCATCACAGCACGTTTTTTCATGCCATGCCAGAATGAAACAGTTTTTGCACCGTGTGAATGCTGCCACAGACAAACCGCCCTTGTGCACGAGCTTCAAAGCTGTATCACGGCTACTCATGCTTGCCTCTGCTGCTGTTTACAGCCTTACTTTGTCGATTACATTGCGATAACAGTCCTATAGTAGCCCCGTAGCGTAGCGTCTGTGTGTCATCGATTCTCATCTAATAAACCGGTTGTGCTCGAATAGGTTGCTTATATTTACTTTTTATAGTGTAGTTTGATAGAGTAACATTTCATGGTGTGGTTTGCACACGTACTGCTGACTATGTGTACTTTTCAAGCATTGCATGCTCTCTTTCAGAGGGGCAGCCAATTTAAAAAGGGCAACACAAATGCCGTAACCATCTCTCTGTTATCATTTTTTTATACCCCAAAAAGAGCAAATATTGTACTCCAAATGGGGATCCTCTGTGACAAAAACCTTGTATCCATTTTTCGTGCCGTGAAATGTTGATAGATGTCTCAAGTGTGTCAACACTGTTAAAACTGAAAAAATGCTGTTGTGGAAAATCTGTTACCCTTAACTGTGGGTGCGCTCCCACTGTTTACGCACAAAGGTGGTTTCGAAAATCTTCAGTAGGCAATACACAACTGCCCTGCTGAAAACGGCGTGAAATTGTAAGGTGCAAATGAGCCCCGAAAGGGATGGCGTGAACCCAAAAATTTTACACCTACTGTGCTGTTTAAGAGCACATGCCCCCCCCCCCCAAAAGGGTATTCAATGAAATGCCAGCTATTCAGCACCTACTTTATGGACACGCTTTTCATTTTTTTCTTTTACGCACACGAGACTAAAAGATTAAAAACTTTTACTTGTGTGGTAATGCTGTATATAGAGTACTTTGATGACTACAGCAGCCAAGCGTCATTCATTTGAAATATAAAGAAAGAGTAAAAAGTTTCACTTCAAGTTAGATGTGCGATAAGTCGGTGGGGCTATTTTATAGGTATTCTATTTAGGACAGGGCAGATATGAAAAAAAAATGAACTGGAGTCACACTAGATTGGCTATTCTCATGGTCAAGACATGAAAATAGCCATGGAAGGTGCATAGAACGGATGGAGGCCACATTGCGTCAATAAAATGGAGAAAAAATGGCATTCGAACAACATGAATTCGATTGAAATGAAGCGCATGAGCCCAAAGGATTGAATAAGCCTGTTTTTCACCTCACTTCCCATTATTCTGCTGCGGAAATCACAACAAAATGACTCCTCCAAATTGCACCACCACCTAGCATCTACTCTAAACACATATAAAGGGTTTATGTCACCTCAGTCTGCAATCTCAAGCTTTGAAAAATAACATGTGCCAATATTGATGATGTGCTGTATTCACTTTATATTTTTACATGTGTTCAAAGCATTTCCGAGTTCTCATAGCTTGCATACAAGCTTTTTGCTCCCCCTTGTTCTTTCATTCTATCTTCTCCCATTCTAACTAAAGTGCTTACAAATTAACCCTCACGTCGACATTGGCCGTTTCTAGAAAACTGCGCTTTGCAATGGCGTAACAGAGCTTCCTTAGCCCCCAGCTGTGTCTCGCTATAGCCTCTTCTCAGCCACCCTGCACCTCATGAATAGCAAATAACAAAAGCAATCCTTATTTTAACATCCGGCGACCACTTCGGTTTATTCAAAGAGCCCCTAAACTACCTCCTTTAAGTTTTTTCAAACGTTCACACGTGACATCAAGAAGTTGAATCTGACGTGCAGAATAAATATGCTGCAATTGGTCAAGCAAGCACCTATGACTTCCTGTTAGCCTGCAAGAACCATCCACGCCCCTCGTCGTTTGTCGTGATGTCCGCGCTTGCACATGTTTGCAAATCAGGTACTGTGGTCCGTAAGACAGGGTTCATACCGACACTATACGTATAAGCACTGGCTGGCTCAGCCACAGTGATTCGCCACCAAGCACACAGTTGATGGAGGGTGAAGTCACGGCAACCGTAACAAGACAGTATTTGAGCCCATCGATGATGTAAGCCGCGCGAGATTGGGAAAGGTGCTCGGCAAGAAAGGAAAGTGGCTTCGGGAGAGGTACCAACGGAGGGTAGCGAAAAGAAGAATGAAAGGGGTGATTACTGTGCTTAGATAATCAAACGCATTTAACTCCGCTATTACAGCATCAATTCAAAAATTTTAGCCGCTTTATGGTTGTTGTAAACTTGCGAACAACTTCGTCCGAACAACTAAATTTCCACCTCTGGGTGGTTAATTATTGCACCTGGTTTCTGGCTGGATGCAGTAAAGCACATATTGCGTGCCAGCACTGTTCAGGTATTAAAATATTCCTTGGTGTTTGGCTGTGAGATTGGTGGCCTCGAAATCAAGCAGCAAATGTTTAGACCAGCAATGCTATATCCACTGATACACACTGTCAAACGTGGGACTCTGGTGCAGCATGGCATAGTCTACATTGATTTTGTTAGAATGGTACAGGAAACTTAGTTTGGCACATTTGTGCGCAGAAACAGCATCACTCGATGAGGTATGGAGGCGTTACCTTATCAAAACTACACGAAGCTAACAGACAAGGCAAACTTAGGAATTCTGATGAATTATTACTTGAACTTTCATATTTTGTTTCTGACTCGCCACTAGTGAATTTTCAAAATAAACTGAAAGGTATTGTTGGGCTGGCAAAGCAAAAAAAAACGAAAAAAAGTGCTGCCATATCCACGAAGTGAATGATGATGAGTGGGCGAAGCTCTGGAGGAAAACCTGGTAAACCATGAATCTTCCGTACATTTTGCCTACTCGATTTTATTACAATGCTCCCCCTAGCGTACGTCGCCGCACTAAATCGAACGATTGCCTTCCACCAATGACACGTGCCATATGTGACATTATTCCTATTTTATAACATCTCGCATCTTTCATCATCAACTACAAGTACCGCCGTCTAGTTTATAACATCTTCCATCTTTTCATCATCAGCTACAAGTCCCGCCATCTAGTGAGCACTGAAAGAACTAAACGAGAGGTGGTACATGCAGGAGACGGAGCCGCCATCTAGTGAACACTGCAAGAACTAAACGAGAAGAGGCGACATACAGGAGACGGTACCGCCATCTAGTGGACACTGCAAGAACTAAACGAGAGGTGGCTACATACAGGCTACAGGGGACGCACAGCCCACGCCCTAAGGAGCTTCGCCCCTAAAAGTAACTCAGGCATCCTTTCGTTGTCTGCCAAGCCAACCCTGCTAGTAGCAACGTAATCACCACCACAAGTTTTTTTGCTGCGAAGTGACTGACATAAATGTAGATGCTACTTTTATTTACTCGTATTGATGTCACGAAGCTTTTAAACGTCACAGCTCATTATATCTAATGTAGCTAGCAAGTTACACAAGCCTTGTCTAGCGTACTAACCTCCTACACTGAGAACTGCCTCTAGTTGCAATGGGCCACGCTGCACATAATGGCCACGCTGAACCCACGGCAGACTGCAGTAGTTGGCCTTGTTTTAGGTGCATCGTAAAGACGTGGTTATGCAAAATGTTGCGACATGTGCTACGTGTATGCACCGTTTAGCTCACACTACCGATCCACTGCATATGTTTGACACCCAGGCACATAAAATTTGCATTGGTGACAGGCAGGCACTTCTCTAAAAGATATCCGAGACATAGGCAGACGACATAGGCTCCCGTCGTGTTGCGGTAAGCTTGCACAATTTGCAAATTAAAAGATTACCTGTATTACAATTTAGCTGTTAGTTCATTTGCAAGGATATTGAGACTAGATCTAACCAAAGACTCAAGTGCTTCAATTTTTTTGGCCAATCCTTGGTTGGTTGGCATGGCAGCAAATACACAAACGATAGCAAATACACAACTAAGATAAACACGCACTGAGAGGCAGCAGCTGTGGTAAGAGGGAACACACTAACGTGAGCAGAAAACAAGGACACCGACCCGCAGAGCAAGTAGGAAAGCAATCAGAATGGGATCCAAGAACCACTTGCCACAGCCGCTGCGTCAAAAACGATGCACTTCCACGGGAAGCGTCGTTATTTCTCCTTCTGACGTCACGGTAGTAAGCGCCCTTTTTCGGATGATGACGTCGTGGATGTAGGCGATTCACAGGCCACTGGACTTGACAGTTGATGAGCCGCACACGTGCCCTGAAGACAGATGTATCCAGATAGCTGCAAAGCAAGTAGGAAGCAATCAAAATAGGATCCAAGAACCACTTGCCACAGCTGCTGCCAATGTCACAGCCACTGCCCTGTGCTGTACAATGTACCCTCGAATCGAAAGAAAAAGATCATTCACTCAGGTCGCACGTACGCGACTAGCCGCAACTGTTCATCCCACTTACTCGCCGAATACTCGCATACTACGGCGAGCTGTTGATTAAGGTGCACGTGAAAGGTATGAACAAGAAGGCACTCGTACAGAAGAACAGTAACTTATACTCACAAACGTAATCTGGCTTATCGCTGGCATTGCTGAGGCAGCCGAAGTTTTTTTTTCCTTGCCCAGAACCCGGATGACAACATCAGTGTTGCCAGGTCTTGGTAAGGAAGCGTCGATGAAATCGGACAAACTCGCCCGAATTGTGGCCAGGGAAGTATTTATTCACAACAAAACTAAGAATGATTTCAAGCCTACTTAACAAAAGTGGTATTTAGCACTCAGAAAGGCAGTGATGGTGTAGTAAACCAGCAAATGTCAAAACATATTGTCGCTCAGCTTTGCGAGCTGTTATCACGACCGAGGTTGTGGTTGGCGCAAATAACTATGAAACAATTTTTTAATGAAGTACCATGCAATTGATAGTTTTCATACAGCACCAGCTGTCTGTATAACCAACAAAACAAGCGTACTATTTCTTACGACTGTGCTAAGCTTGCGTTGCGTGTCACACGAACACCTATTATAGTGGAGGGAATAAGACAATTGCGATCTGCGCATCGCAATTTCCGACTCTCAGGCCGTGATTTAGCTAATGTTTTCGCCAAACGTTTGCGCGATTCTGCGTCAAACACAACTTGAGGGGTCTGATCACCATGAAAAGACACCATGGCAAAGAATCAGCAAGAAAAATCTGGCGATCCTCGCAAAATAACGAAAACCAGCATCAGCTGATCCGATTTCAGCATATATTTAATTTCATCATGCCGGAGTTACGGATGGTATACAGCTGCAGTAGTCTTTAACTCGACATGCGTGAAAAGCCACGGTTGTACGTGCGAGAGTGATGCGTAAATACCAAGAGAGAATGACGGCCGTAAAGAGACGAAGAAGCGCACAATTTTCGTGCTAAGTAAATAAAGTGGCAGGATAAGGTGCTCGGCGTTGCCACAAGGTTGCGTTCAAACTATGCATTTCAAAACAATATTATCGGTTCAGCCACAACGTGGGTTCGACGCTTCACCCAGACATAAACACTCGCTACGGCCTTGATACGTGACCCAGCATGGTCACACATGTGTGTAGTTTTAATCTCGGATACACCTCGCTCTGAATGCGACATACGCCAGACCGCGTGAACACAATACGGCAACTTGTAAAATACAATAACTAAGCGTATACACGTGCATGCTTTATTAGTAAGAAATGTGCAAAGCCATAACAGTCCATCTACGCCTGTCCGCTATTAACTCAGACATAATAACATTACTC
The DNA here is from genome assembly GCF_013339725.1 of Rhipicephalus microplus. Taxonomy (NCBI): domain Eukaryota; kingdom Metazoa; phylum Arthropoda; class Arachnida; order Ixodida; family Ixodidae; genus Rhipicephalus; species Rhipicephalus microplus. The sequence goes on from NC_051174.1 coordinate 53,673,869, forward strand.
TGGAAAAGTACCTGATTATGCTACCAGCGAGCGCATAAGAAAAACATCGCCAAAATGACGAGGACAACGGTAGAGTGTGCACAACAAGAGCGCTAGTTTTCAACATTTTCGACAGCTGAACCGCCAAGGAAAGTTCTGCATTGGTGCCAGGCGACCGGTCAAATTATTACTTGTGTTTTAAGGCATAGGAATTGTAGCTGCTTCGTTTCGTTGCATAGATGTAATAGCACACTAAATAATCACTGTCTCATATAATAAACCGCGGAGCCACCACAACAGTATGGGATGGTTTTTTGAGTAAGAGCTCTAGGCTCAGGGCTATGATGACAGAGAAACAAAGACGAAGTAATTCTGCATATGGCAAGTCAACCATAAAATTGATGTACTACATCCATTCTATTTGAAGCACTATCTCAATCGGGCAGCAATTCAAAATATTTTTCGAGGCAGCCACACCAAATCACGCATATATTTACAGATTTTACCGCCTATCTTCAGCTAAATGTGTGCTGTGTGTTGGTGTTACTGTGTTCAGCGAATGGTGCTGAAGTCTAAATCAGGATGCTGACGACATAGCACCAACAGTCAACTGAGCCTAGCTGTTTCAACGCAGCATCTCACATTCGTATATGATGTCAGATATATGATGGAGATTTCCTCCGAAATTGGCCTCATGTGGATCAACCATCAAATCGTTTAAGAAGATGTGTACATTTCAAATAACATACTGATAATGACATCGTTCATCGTGTCTGATTTTCTACATATGCCATGCGGCATGACAAATTTCAGACATACATTTCAACATTTTTCCCTGCCTTCAATTCTGTCATGCTTGCATCGACAACCTACTCATCGTGAGTTCATCAGATGAGCGCAGTTCCAATTTGAATTCTGTAATTCAACATCTGAACAAGGCACATTTGTCAGCATAAGCAGGTGTGCATTTGATGTCCGAAAATTCGCCTGTCCTATCCTCGTGTTTTGCGTATCCAGTATTCAGCTCTACCGAAGCAGATATGTAGGTATTGAGATGTTCCCATCTTCGAATACTAGATGCTGATAAGCCCTACAAGATCCTTCGTCTTATGTTTCTGAACTACGTGCTATACTAACATTTTGTACCATGGTGCCAGGCCATTTTACATATTTGCTCCGCTTCGTGCTATTGATACACAGAAATACTACTACTCTATGAGCTCCCTTAGACTGAGAACTCCCATAAAAACTGCTGGGGACAACAAGATGCTTGCGCAACAGTATAAGCTTCTCCCTGAATACAAAATGATAGTTCCACTCTACGTCATCGTACAACATCTTGAATGTAATTTGTGCTAGATCACCGACTTGTCAAAGGAGTACATATGGCGGCCAATATGTTCCCCGACATGTCCTGAAAACTTATGCCCACTATCTGAGAGGCATCACAGCAGTTTTTGTGCAAACTGAAGCCAATATATCCTCAAAAATGTCACTGTATCATGTGGTTGGCCCTGTAAACATATCCAGCAATGTGACAATGCGACTGAATCTCGAAGTGCCGCAAAGCAATCTACTAAGATGGTACGTACACCCACCTGATGCAATACTACACCTAATGTTATGTGCCTGAGAAAGTTTTTGAAATTCCCGTGTACTTGGGTGTGTGTGAAAGACTCTCTAATTGTGATATACCAAATTGTGCTTACAAGTGGGCATTAATGGTAAGCGCTTATGTCATTACATTATTGCATGGAAGAAACTACGTGATTTCTTCATCATAGAATATGTGAGGACATTCTTTATCGGTATAGGTTACACTCCCTCAGTTACAATTGTTGCATTCATATTCCCATGAACTGCAGCAGATGTCAAACATATCCGAAACGTATCATAGTAGCTGTCAACATTGTTATATGCCCTGTCACATAGCCCAAACAACATGTTCACCTGTCCCAGAGAAATAAACACCTTAAAATGTGGCGGGTGGTTGACATGACAAGAAATTCTGCCGTCTGCTAGAAATATAAGCTTCGATGCTGCTAGATTTCAGTGGTGAAGGGTCGTTTGCCTGTAACAGGAGACATGTTAGCTTCAAAACATGTTGTGACACATGAACTGACCATTTATGCCCACCTGCAAGCACAATTAGGCATATTACTAGACTATCTGTCATGCCCAAATACGCGGGAAATCCGAAGGCTCCCCCTGCAGCCAACGTAAGGTGTATGGCATCACGTGGGTTTTTGTATCACATGTGTCGAATGCTTGTCAGCACTTCAAGATTCAATCACATTGTGACATTGCGGGATATTTTGCAGGCCAAACCACTTAGCTCAGCGACGTTTCTGAGGATCTTATCGTGCCATTGACTATACTGCTGCCTTGAAAAAGACAAACTTGTAGGCTTTTGTTGATTGCATGGTTCAGCCTTGGGGGAATATATTCTTACTCCAGATATATTTCTAGGTCACGCACTGTTGCTCCTGCTTTTGTAGCTGCTGGCTGCATCACTCATGTTATCCTTGGTCCCAACAAATAGAGAAAGCCAATATGGACCGACAGTATTCCACAAGCCCTACCTCCCAATGAAGAATGGTATGAATGAAACGTATATGGACGAAATTCAAGGCAGACATTGGTTGCAACACTGTAAAACTTTCTTCAGGTGTGACTGTAGGTCTACCCAGTGACCATGTTCTTTTACTCTGATCGACACGAAGCCCACCTTTTTGTCAGTGACTACACATCTCGTCTTTGTTACATCATAAAGAAGCTTCTACCTATAGCTGTGTGACAGCGCATTGGAAGGCACTTATGGTAGCAGTGAACTAGACTCTTGTACACGCATGCATAATGAAATGATATGGGCTAACCATCCCTCATTGGTGTCATGCTGCCAATTTAAAAAAAAACTTTCTCTCAAGTATCTTTTACTGAAGTTTTGCGAAAACAAGACAGATGATTCATTTCCTTTGCAGAAGTCATCATCAGTGCACAAATGGTCTGAAACAGCAAAAATATTCCACTTACATAACATCAAGAATTATTCCCCACAATGCTACAATAAATTGCGTGTTAACTAGTTGTCAAGTCAATCTAGCTAATAAAGTCTTTACCAGCATCATTCCTTCAGGTAAAGTAAAAATATTTTTTCTGTGTTTTATGCGTTTGTTATATCAGAAATAATAATTTATGTGCGAAAAAAATGTCCTATTGAATTTGTGACACCTGAGTTATGATGGCTACAAAAATAATTGAATAACAGCTGTAATGTAATCAAATGATTCAGTAAATTTATGTTTTGCATGGGTTTACAATTGTGCTAGTTCTATAGTGCCACAAATGAAAAGTGAGAATGTAATTTCAATGTTTTATTGTCTGGTACTTATCCTAAAAAGCTATCAAAAATAAAGTGTAAATTCATGTTTGCTGTGAGTTGGACCCCTGCAACAAGACCTAAAATTAAAAAAGTTGAGACACTATTCTAAATAACTGAAATTTCAATAAGTTGGAATAATAGACAGTGTGACCTTGCATCTCGAGCTCTGTTTCATTTGTAGTTCAACAAGCTCGTGGTCGTAAGTCATGCTTAATTGTCTTTCCTAACTCGTTCACGTCATAAAAGCACTGAAGCTTGTAAAGCCACATCTGCAAAAATTAAAGATTAAGACCGTGCATGTGCCCCTGAACAGCCAAAAGCAATATTCACGTAACCAATGTGATGAATGCTGTAAACACTGCCGTACATCAAACAGTCCTACAAACATTTTGATAGTTATGCTTGGTCAAAACTCTGACATGGTTTAGTAATACAACTATAGGAGCCAGAAAGCTTGAATAGGACTGACAGATGAAGTTGGTATGGATTCATGATATTAGAACAGTATAACGAATGTCACGCAGTTTATTCACGTACAGACCTACTGGAAGGCCGAGGAACGCCAGAAGAGCGAGGAACGCCAACAGGCCGAAAATACAAAACAAACGCAAGCTCGGGTCGCGCGTGCACCAACGCTGTGGCTTGCCGTTTCATGCTGCTTCGTCGTCGTTCGCATAGTTCCCTACATTGGCCCCCGGTGAATAGCGTAGCCAACCTGGCGACTTAAGGCGTAGTCACTATAGCGGGGTCGTAATACGGCTTCAGGCGACTCACATGCACAATTTCTCGGCCACGACGGCGTAAGTCATGAGACTGTGTCAATGGCTCAATCTCATAATTGACGGGTGACGTACGGGCGAGAATGCGGTAGGGCCCGTGGTATCGTGCCAGTAATTTCGACGAAAGGCCAGGAGTGCTCGGTGGAACCCAAAGCCAAACGAGAGCACCAGTCGTGAAAGTAGAGAGATGTCGGCCGGTGTCAAGCCGTAGCTTCTGGTGGCCTTGGTCCTCGGTTGTCAGAGAACAGGCCAATCGTCTGCAATCTTCTGCGTACCTGGCAACATCAGAAATTGCAGTGTACTCAGAGGAGTCGGGCGTGTATGGGAGGATAGTGTCCAGCGTGCACGATGGTTCGCGTCCGTACAACAGAAAGAAAGGGGAGAATCCTGTTGTCGCGTGCGTAGCGGTGTTATACGCATACGTGACGAATGGAAGGACAGTGTCCCAATTAGTCTGGTCTGAAGCTGTGTACATCGTCAACATATCACCGAGAGTGCGATTAAATCGTTCTGTGAGGCCATTCGTCTGCGGGTGATATGCTGTCGTCAGGCGATGAACCAAGTTGCACTGAGCGAGCAATGCTTGAATGGCGTCAGACAAGAAAACACTCCCCCGGTCGCTCAAAAGTTCGCGGGGAGCACCATGGCGAAGAACAAAGTTGCGCAAGATGAAAAACGCAACTTCCCTCGCGGTCGCTGCGGGTAGTGCTGCTGTCTCCGCGTAACGCGTGAGGTGGTCCACGCCGACAATTATCCACCTATTTCCAGAAGACGACGTGGGAAGTGGTCCGTATAAGTCGATACCGACGGGGTCAAACGGACGCGCTGGACAAGGCAGAGGCTGAAGTGTACCGGCAGGGCGTTGAGGTGGGACTTTACGTCGCTGGCATGCAGTACAAGCACGTACGAACTTGCGGACAAATGTGTACATGCCGCGCCAGTAGTACCGCTGACGTAGACGGTTGTACGTTTTGAGAGCGCCAGCGTGAGCGCTTTGCGGGTCGTTGTGGTAAGCAGTACAGATTTCCGAGCGCATGTGGTTGGGTATCACTAACAGCCACTTCCCACCTTCAGACGTGTAATTCCGCCGATAGAGTAGGTCGTCTCGAATAGCGAAATGTGTGGCTTGACGGCGGATAGTTCTTGACACTAAATTAGCTAACGGATCAGTCAAAAAGGCGAGGAGTTGGGAAATCCACACATCTTTGCGTTGTTCCGATGCCATGTCTGTGAAGTCGATTGGTGTTATGACAGCTGAAGAAGGTGACAAGGAGGCTGGGTCAGCCGGTAGTGGCGAGCGGGATAGCGCATCAGCGTCGGAGTGCTTGCGGCCGGATCGGTATACAACACGAATGTCGTATTCCTGTAGGCGAAGCGCCCAACGACCAAGGCGCCCCGACGGGTCTTTGAGCGATGATAGCCAGCATAGAGCGTGGTGGTCCGTAACGACTTCGAAAGGGCGGCCATAAAGGTATGGGCGGAACTTCGTCAAAGCCCAGACAATTGCGAGGCACTCTTTCTCCGTGACGGAATAATTACACTCGGCTTTCTTGAGGGTTCGACTCGCGTAAGCGACCACGTATTCTTGGTGCCCTGGTTTTCGTTGAGCCAATACAGCACCAAGACCGACACCACTGGCGTCGGTGTGGACCTCCGTAGGCGCATCAGGGTCAAAATGTCGTAGAATTGGAGGTGATAATAATAACCGCCGAAGCGCGGTGAAGGATTCGTCGCACTCTTTTGACCAAGCAGAAATGCCTTTGGAAGTTGTCAACAGATTGGTAAGAGGCGCGATGATGGAAGAGAAGTTGCGCACAAATCGACGAAAGTAAGAGCACAGGCCGATAAAACTTCGAAGCGTCTTGATGGAATTGGGCTTCGGATAGTCGGCCACGGCGCGGAGTTTCGCCGGATCCGGGAGAACACCCTCTTTGCAGACGACGTGACCCAGTATGGTGAGCTGACGTGCGGCAAAATGGCACTTCTTGATGTTAAGTTGAAGGCCAGCAGAGGTGAGGCACGTGAGAATAGCACGAAGACGAACAAGGTGAGTGGAAAAGTCGCGATAAAAACGACGATATCGTCTAGGTAGCAAAGGCACGTGTTCCACTTGTAGCCGCGAAGGATGGTGTCCATCATCCGTTCGAAGGTAGCTGGGGCGTTGCAGAGTCCAAACGGCATGACGTTAAACTCATACAGCCCATCAGGTGTTACAAATGCAGTCTTCGATCGGTCAGGATCAGCCATTGGAACTTGCCAATATCCTGAGCGTAAATCTAAGGAGGAGAAATATTCTGCCCCTTGCAAGCAGTCGAGAGCGTCGTCGATGCGTGGCAACGGGTACACATCCTTCCGAGTTATCTTATTGAGCCGGCGGTAGTCGACACAGACTCGGATAAACCCATCCTTTTTGCGCACAAGTACAACAGGGGACGACCAAGGGCTCTGCGATGGCTGGATGACACCACGCTTGAGCATATCGTCGACTTGTTCGTTGATAATACGGCGCTCTTCCGCTGAAACTCGATATGGTCGTTGGCGTAAGGGAGCATGAGTACCGGTGTCAATGTGCTGCGTGATGTTCGCTGTGCGACCCAAAGATGGTTTAGCGCAATCGAAGACAGAACGGAACTCTCGAAGAAGGGACAAGAGTTCGCTTCTTTGTGTCGGCGATAGCTCAGCGGCAACAGAGGGCTGGAATGAGTCTGGCGCGGGCACTGTGGCCACAGGTGGCGTCATAGCATTGAGCTGGAGGTGAGGTGCGTGTTCGGCGAACTCTAGAGGCCGCAAGAGGTCAACGTCTTGTATGTTACCCAAACATTCTCCGCGAAGTAAGGTAACTGGCGACGATAGCGAGTTCGCGACGAGCATGGCGGTAGCACCGGATTCCACGGTGAGTACGGCAAAGGGCAGGTGTAGGCTACGGCGGCGGGTAAATACGTCAGACGGAGTGAACAAAACAGTTCCGGCAGGAGCGGCCGTACAGGTCAGGGCTACAAGGGCGGATGTTCTCGGTGCTATTTCCGTGTCTGCAACAACGACAAGTTTGTAAGGTTCAGGAAGAGAATCCACAAAACAAGAGGTTGGCAGCGGTGTAAGGGCAACTTCTGCACGTGAGCAATCTATGATGGCCCGATGACGCGAAAGAAAGTCCCATCCAAGAATGACTTCGTGGGAGCAGGATGCCAGCACAAAAAATTCAATGGCATAAAGTTCACCTTGGATAGTGACACGTGCAGTGCACACAGCTGTAGGTTCTATGCACTGCGAGTTGGCCGTGTGGAGCATCAGGCCCGAAAGAGGCGTCGTCACCTTTTTCAACTTGCGGCATAAGGACTCACAGATTATGGAAACGGCGGCCCCTGTGTCGATAAGCGCTTGTGCGGCGGTCTCCTCAACATTGACGTCAATAATGTTTTGCGGCGAGAAAGATGGAGGCCTTAAGCAGTTCGAATTGTATGCAGCTGTTGCCTCCGGAGCTGCAGCGATCAGTTTCCCTCTTCCGTAGCAGGTCGGCGACGCATAGGTGACAGGGAGCGTCGTCGTGGCGATGGTAACCGATGGTTTGCGTACGGTCGAGAACCGTCAGTGGTGTACCTTGATGGCGTCCTAGACGACGACGCCATTGGCCGGCCCACAACGTCGACTGGAGGGGGATCTCGGCGACAGTGGCGGGCGACGTGTCCAGCGACACCACAGGCGAAACAGATGGGCCTATTATCTGGCGTCCTCCAAGCGTCTGAGCGACGGTAAAATGGAGCTGGAGATCTCGCGTAGGGATACGGCGCCGCAATTGGGGTTGTAGGCACGACATAGGGTGGCGTGGCAGGTTGAACATACGGCATACGCTGTTGCGTAGGCCGAGCAGCGACGGCGGCGTACGTGAGAGGCGTTGTGACTGGTGGTTGCTGATGCACCGGCGGAAGAGCTTCAGCGACTTGGGTCCGAATGACGTGTTGGAGGTCCGGTGCCAAAGCTTGCGTGGGCTCATGTGTCAGTGGCAGCAGTGACAGCTGGCGCGCTACCTTTTCGCGGACGAAGTCCTTGATTGACGAAAGCAGCGGCTGCTGGTCGGTAGGATGGGCGGCTAGGTGCAAGCTTGCGAGCGTGTCTGGCGTTGTGATGGCTTGACGAGCAATAGCGCGCTGCCTACGCAATTCATCGAAGCTTTGACAGAGGGAAACGAGGACAGCAATGGTGGGGGGATTTCTCGCGAGCAACATCTGAAAGGCGCCGTCGTCAATTCCTTTCATTATGTGCCTGATTTTTTCTTCCTCATGCATGGTAGAGTTGATGCGGTTGCATAGATGCAACACATCTTCAATGTAGCCCGTGTAGGTCTCGCCTGGTTGCTGTGCACGGTGACGTAAACGGTGCTCGGCTTGAAACTTGCGTGCCGCAGGTCGTCCAAAGACGTCCGTAATAGCCGTCTTGAATGCAGACCACGTAGTAATGTCAGCTGCGTGGTTAATAAACCACAGTTGCGCGGTGTCCGCAAGGTAGAATGTGACGTAGCCAAGCTTACTTGGGTCGTCCCATTTGTTACTTGCGCCGACTTTGTCGTACCTCGCCAACCAATCTTCGACGTCCGACTCAGTGGAGCCCGTGAAGATAGGAGGGTCTCGTTGAGGATACACGGCACCGCAAGTGACATGGACGGTCGAAGGTCCCACCTGGAGAGGCGTCTCGGTGGCCATGTTCGTGTCACGTAGAGGGGGAAGCTTACGGGAGCGAAGTTCCAGGTTTGTACGGGAGTCCACACACCTCCACCAGATGTCACGCAGTTTATTCACGTACAGACCTACTGGAAGGCCGAGGAACGCCAGAAGAGCGAGGAACGCCAACAGGCCGAAAATACAAAACACACGCAAGCTCGGGTCGCGCGTGCACCAACGCTGTGGCTTGCCGTTTCATGCTGCTTCGTCGTCGTTCGCATAGTTCCCTACACGAAGAATAAAAACAATTGAGTCATAGGAACACAAGTGCCATTTTGCGACCGAAGTTTATTCAAAATTACAAAACAGATATATACTACATCCACATTGCAATATGCGAAATCGACCAGAAATACCCAAAAATAAAAAAAAGAAGTTGTAAACGAGAGTAATTGATTTGTTTAGCCTGCAGTATAATTGAAAGAAAGCTGATGCATGATTGTTTTTCATTTTAACTGTACCTTCTCAATTAGTTCGCATTTTCTGAAACATCCTCACGGGAAAACTCATGAAGCCTGTGCTCGCGCATGTTGCTCAAGAGTCTTTTTTCCTTCTTTGTCGTGCCAATCAAAAACAGGAAAGGTTACTGGATCTCAAAATTAGTTACAGTAGTTCTTCCTCTACTTTATTATGTGAAAATCCACTAGTATGAGCTCTTTTCGACTCTACTGTTGCCATAGTTCTTGTGTATCTTCTACCAGAGTAGTTACTTTTAAGTCAGCTCTAGCACACTGAAATATTGCCATTAGTCAGACTCCCGGCATCTTTATTGCAAAGAACTGAATTTTTCGCTGACAGTAAGTCGATGCAGCAAATTTTCCTGCTGTTCACTGAATCAAACACACATTCAAGGCAAATCAAGAGGAGAGCTAGTTATGGCATTTTTCATATTGAGAAAGTTGTTTAGAGCAAGGCACAAAATTAGTGTTTAAAAAGGCCATATAAATTGAGGAACTTGTGACTTTGTATATACATTTATTATTAATAATTATAATAATGAAGATGAGAGCCGAGTCTGACGGGGGCTATACAAAAAAGCACGTTGGTCGTAATTCTCTGATCAGCTCCCAAGCCTCAATTTAGCTTAAGGAAGCCTAGCTTTATCCACTCATTGCATATAGAAAAGTAGTAGAAACACAGTACATACACAGTGTCATTTGAGCAACAATTTGGTTTATTTATTTCTAACACAGTTCAACTTTGCAATAACTATAAGACATCTCAAAGCTTACATGCCTCTATTTCTGATATTTATGTCTTTCATGCCTTTCATTGGGCACAACTACTACACTAACATGTCAACGTGAATATAACAAATGGCGCAGACGTGAAAGGTGGTTAATGATGACCATGCAGGCATTGCTCATTTATTCGAGGAACACCATCTGCATGCAGCCCTACCAGTGCCCCCTGTCTCCTTTAGTTTGAACACACTCCCAGCAACGATGAAAGTGGTGAGCTTATTAGAGGGAAATTTGGTTAGACTGTTTCTATAAGACTGGACGTAAGAGTATTTCAATCACGTAAAATAGAGTTGTGTGTGTGTATATGCCCCTGTTTCATAACATGGCGATGGGCAGCATGTCATTGGAACATTCTTATCGTGTTTGTGAGGTCGATGTTTCGGTTGGAAAAGTTGAGTGTTTCCAATGTTCAAGATTTCTTGCGGCATCCACTCTAGCATAAATTCATGTTTGGTATTTGATGTGTTCATTGTGTCGCATTGTAGTCTGCCTTCATGTCTCGTCCACTTGCAGTCAGCACTTTTAAGCGTATGTTCAAGAGTTGTACGGAAGCCATTGTTAGGAATCCAGGTCCAAGTATCTTCCATCAGTACATAAGAGCCGTATTCGAGTAATGGCTTTCTTCTCCATCAGTGTGTATTCATTTTAATGTTCTTGTACAAGAAAGGCATTGAAGGTAGGTTTTCATAACTTTTCAGTGCTGTGCAGGAACTGCTGGCACGCCTGAAAGTTTTTTTCTTTTTGTTGTGGTGTTGTCTCAGTCAGGCCAACACAGCCTCCTTTTGCTTTAGAATGTTTCACTTCATTGCATGCTTCTTCAGCACTTTGTACTATTATGAAAGCAGGGACTAGCAGGTGTGGACTGTGGTGCTTTTATTTGTGTTCCACATAGTTCTCGCTTGATTCATTTAAACAGAAAGCAAGAAGTCAATGTGTGGTGGCAACATTTGCTTTGAGTTTTCTTTTGTTCTTATTGCATCTTAGCCAAGGTCAGTGCCAGGATTGGTTTATACCGGAGGTGCGCCCACGATAAGCGAGGTTCTTCAGGAGAAGCACAGAGAGGTAGGGAACTTGTCCATTGTGTTACGACTATGTTTACTCTTGGGAACATTGTCGTTACACATAGTCATAACACAGCACAAAGGTCAAACAAAAATTGAGGGTGGGGGGCTCTAGTCTAAGCTCACTGTGCCTACAGTGGCACCACGCTCGATTCCAGCCCGTGTCATTTGACTGCTGACGACCTCGTGTGAGAGCTCTTCCTCGTGCACTCATTGTTTGTCAGTTACTTACTCGCCTTATCAGTGGAAGGCTGTTCATGTGATATAGACGAACCTCCCTCGGTTCTTGTTTTGTCATTTCGTGATGGCGTATCTTTAGTATCTTTTCTCAGTGTATTCTTATTTTACTTGGCTGGAAGATCAGCAACGTTACAAGTTTGAACACTTAGCATGTATTTCTGGACTGAAAAAGTAATCGCCGCTCTTTTCTCCGGCATTTTATTTTAGATGAATGGCACGTCAGCACTCCTCTCAACTGGTGAGTGTTTTATAAATAGTACTCTGTCGCTGCAGCCTCCTGGTACTGGATGCAGTGCTCATTCAGCCAGCCTTATTGGCACAACAGATAACATGAAAAGCGCAGACTAATCACTGCAGGTGTGCGCTTTCTTGGTTGCGGCTGGTGTATCTTTGCAGTGGGGATGTCCTGAGCATGTAGTACTAGTTTCACAGGCAAAGCCGCTTCTTTTAGTTAGCGGCAAATCACGTGGGAAGAGTACTATTAACAATTGCTGAGATTTTAGCCCTTTCAGGTGTAAACCATTATGCACTTTAAATCAATGTAGCAAATTCAGATAGCACAATCACAAGACACTCAATATTACATTCCAAGGAAGAAATTGATGTGTTCTTTGGTGTGTGCTTCAGCAAGCCAATACAATTCCAATAAAATTAAAAAGTTCATCACTCTGCTGTAAGTTGTATTTAGTTTTGATTTAAAAAGAATGAAATCATAAGCTCCTGATGTGTGTCATTTAGTTTTTCATTTCATTATTTTAGGAGAAGAAATGCAATACTTGACGTTGGTTTTAGAACACGATTTGAAAGACCCATCAAAGATAACAGTTCCTTTACTGGAGTGATCAGCTACGGTTGTGCGCAGAAGACTGAGGTCAACTCGGGACATACTGACTAAAGAGAAGGTTCAGTTCATATAACGAACTATGTATTTTACTCCATTCTGGCTTCAAGTTGACACAGCTAGCATAAACAAATTGCATACACAAATGTAGCCATTTATGAGAAAGGGTTATATTTGTTTCTCTTAGAAAAATGCTTTCATTTGAAACATAAGGTCGCATAAACCGTGACAATATGCTTGAACATGGGCCATGGACTTATAACATGTGATATAGGCGGAACTTTGTGTGGTGGAAGGATAGGGGGATGACGTCCTTGGCGTTGAGTGCATGCAAGTCGTGTATGTGTTATTTGGTTATCGGTATTCCATTGCTGAAAATTTCAAGGGTGGGCCATTTTCCAGTATCATATTCCTTGGCTACACCACTGCATTAACTATGAAGCACACATCTTGCCCTTTAGCACCTTCAGTGGCTCATAAATTAAACCGCCTGTCTGGTGGACGAGACCATTTCAGCCGTTGTTAATAGAGATAAGCTAAATATCTTGATCTGCATGTCAAACTAAAAATAAAGGGTCATTTTCGTTTGAAAGTCTTGAGGAAACATGTTCATATACCACATGATTATAAAAACTAATGAGAACTTCATGTGTGTAGAGCAGTGTAGGTTACAAAGGTATAAAATATGGAAAAAGTGATATGCACCAGCTACTTTAGCCAACTCAGCCGTTCTTTGCTTTTAGTTCTGTTCGACTCTCCCACTGGTTATTGGACGTCCTGAAGAAACTTACACCACAAAATTGCACACAGAGTATGTGATAATTAAGACAAATAAACTAGTTATTCGCTGATCACAACATTCTTGTTTGCTCTTCTGCACTGAGTCTGGAGAAAAGAAACTATAAAAATATGACCGAGCTAGATTGAGAAACACTGTGAGAAAGAAATTGCAAGATCTCACATGCCAATTATACAAAAAAATGCACAGCTGCTGACAACACAGGTAACAGTCTTCAGTTCTACAAACAGTCATTCACGCAGCTTAAGATTTATTCATGGATATTGCCTTTCAATTGTGAGGACCAGACCTGACACCAGCTGTGAAATGATCCTCTTCATGTTCTGTAGATTACAGCAATTTTTGACACATTTGCCAGTTTGTAACGTGTACGTCCATTGATTTCTCTAAAGACAATCAGCTGGCCTTAGCAACCCCACTTAACGGTAAATTAATAAAGGACAGTGAGTGTGAAATAAAACTCTCTACTTTGCAGGAACAAGCTTGCCAGATCTGTGCAGAGCACTTCCTTCTTTCCACAGACCTGAAAAACACGCAGGAGACAGGGGAGTGGAGAGGGGCCTGTGTTTTTGTATTTAAGAAAACAACACGACGCCGTAAGCGTGCGCGTTTTTGTCTATAAACGATTTAGCCTACGTGTTATGTGTTCTAGGCATCAGCACTTATGAACTCACGGAAACGTTTTTTTTTTTGCGCGTCGTACTGCGGGTTCAGTTAAGTCTACGTACTGCCTAAGCTTGCTGTTATTTTGGCTAGAGTAGGGCAATTTATATATATATATATATATATATATATATATATCATCAACGCAAAACTATCCAAAACAAAATTGTAAGTCACGACGACTCACGGAGACAAGGTGCCTGACGCCCACAGACTCCACCACACTTTACCAACTGCTAGCTGCATTGTTGTAGGTAATTCGCGTAGTCATTGCGATACAGAATGCGAGAGTCGGCGGGTGTGTCAGATTACGGCAAATCCTTGTGTTGTACGATTAATTCACCATAAAGCAACTGACAACTCCAGTTCCCACACGTCAAGCACTTGAGTGCCGTTAACTGGTACAGTGCTGGGAACGTGAAAAAACCAAATCGGTCAAGGTGATAGCACAGCAGGACACACGATACGATATGCTTTGCGTCCCATATCGACAAAATCGAAAGCGCTTGGCGTGGCATCGCCGCTGCAATGCGACGAAACGAACGCCGGCTCACGCACGCGCCGTGTCACGTCAAAGTGGGTCCTGTGCGGTTGTGGCAACCACGGTTGCTTCATCGCACAGATCTGCACGATTTTCATCTGGGAAAGCACCGCATCTGACGTCTGACAGGTGACTATTTCGATACATGTTTATCAGTAAAATAGTCTACCTTGCGCAACTTCAATCAACAATCATGTATATCAACTAGGTGTGCATGATTTCATGACAAAAATATATTACTTATGCGCCCGGCATATTACTCTCTCTAACTTGAAAAATCGACACGTGAGTTGAACCGGAACAGCGCCAAAAGCAGCAGACGCAGAAATCAGCTCATACCGGTCCAATGTTATGCCAACGAAGTTGACTCTTTAGCCGACGCCGGCAATAACGTTCGAACGACGGGTCAATAATGCCAACCAAATTGCATGGCTCTGCCCATATTGGCTGCTGGTTGTACAGCTCGAATCAATGTGGCAGTTTTAATACACTGGCACAGCCAATAATCACGGGAAGTTCTGAATGCTGGTCCAACATCACCATTCTGTTCGGCTGGCAAGCCATTATTGGCGGAACATTTTCAATGTTGGTCCAGCACCGCCGTTCTAATAGGCTGGCACCACCATTATTGGCGGTACGTTGTCAACGTTGGTCCAACATCGCCGTTCTATTCGGCTGGCTCAGCCATTATTGGCGGTATGTCGTTATTCTGGGCCATTCTCGGGTCATGAACTGCCGATCTATCCCCAACATTTGGCCAACGTTCTGTGCTGCCTGGGAAGGCACACGAATTTCATTGTTATGAGATACAATGAGATACAGCATAAACAATGTACGCATCTTGGCATTTGCACATGTTGTTTACTAACCTCTAGTGGAAACTTAGCCCTTTTCCTATCGTTGTATATATAACAGGTTCAAGGGTCATAAACTTCGCTGAGGAGAATACTTTGTTCCAGCTTTTCTTTGCTTAGTAGTGAACGTGGCTACGCACCCTTGTTTGGTGAAATGACAATGAAAGCTAGATTAAAAAAGCGTAGCACTTGAAAATAAAGAAGCGTATTTATGAACAAAGCAGGTAATGCGCGTGTCACCAAACTCTCGGTCACGTTATTTGCCGCTTTGTTAGCTCTGCCAGAAAGAAGTGCGTCATTAAAACAATCTGTCGGTCCATCTATCCGTCTCACCGCCAGGTGTACTTCTAACCGCCTATACGCGTCTGTTTCTGCAATAATTGTTCAGTTGATAACTGACGCGGTGTATTTTTTATTTCTCCCTCTCTGCTATTGTTATTGTCGATCAGCGCAGTGAAGTAGGGTGACATCGTTATCGCTGAATAGACCTCACTCAATTTGGTTGACATAAAATAGTTCAAACAATAAAATAGTGTCTAAATTGCATCTGAATAATTAGCCGAAGACTAGTTGAGATTCTGTCATAATTAAGTTTCAAAAAGGCATGTCATTCAGAAACAAAAACAGCTGTAAAAACTCAAATATTTCACGAAAATATAACACATAAAAAATTGATTTTAACACGATTCATTTACAATTTCGGCGCACGTTAAAGAACCCCAGGTGGTCGAAATTTCCGGAGCCCTCCACTACGGCGTCTCTTGTAATCATATGGTGGTTTTGGGACGCTAAACCCCACATATCAATCAATCAATCAATGATTCATTTACAGAGTTTGGCTATTATTCATAACTACGGGTAATAAAAGAAAAGATCGAAAGAACAATTAGCTTATCAATATAAACAGTTACAAATAAATTTAAAATACTCAGCAGCATCAATCAACCGTGCCGCCTGCGTGTGCTGCGGGACGCTTCGAGCTGTTCGCGTATTGCTCTGTGCTTTTTACGCTTTGAGTGTGGATACCTATGAAACACAAGAGAAGTTGTTTCACGTCTACTAAACATCTAGAATGACTAGTCGAAAGGGCTTAGAGACGTCTTTTTCAAGTCATTTGCAAACCGTAGACGGCTATCTGACCCTTTGATAGCGTTGCTAATGTCCTGCTAGTTTACATGTGAAAAAAAGTATTCCAAAAGTAAGTTTAGACTTCTTCGAGACGTTTAGGTTTTTGTTACAGCAGTACTGGAAACGTAGAACAAGCCATTACAGAATATTAGAATGGTGCCTACTTGGTCTTGTTGGTTTGCCGTACTCATGACGTGTTGCACGTGGAAGACGTAGACGGGAACAAAGAAATGCCTTTCTGTATTCCTGTCTACGTCATTCACGTGCAACAGTTCATGAGTGTGGCAAACCAACAAGCCCAAGTCAGCATCCTTCTAACATGTATAAGAACTTCTTTTGCATTTCAATGCTTTGTGACAGTTTGTTTGCCTGTCTAACGTTTCATGCACAAACGTTTATTAGTAAATGATTAAACCATCTTACGTTAGCAGCCTCATGACTACCACATAAAGTTATGGAAAAAATTAAGGGACCCTAAAGTTTTTACGAGTTGAACGCGAAAGCGACATCCTGTGTCTATGCGTATTTGAAACACTTAGTGCATGAAACTTTTTTCTAATTTGATATGCACCCACTATACGTGGCTTTATAGGAATAGGATCAGTGGTGTGTGTGCATTTTGTTGTGGAGTACCAGCTTTCGACCACGGAGCCATTATGATAGTCACATAGTATGACGCCCGTTGGCAATGGACGCTTCTACCATATTATTACTGCATAATTTATTATTGCATAGTAAAGAATGTATACAAGACGCGTTTGTTTGTGAAACATGAAAGGTGACTTCACAGCATTTCTACGCAGAGGATGTTCTTTTCACCGTTTTCACAAGCAGAGGTGTAGCCATGGTACATCAATTGCTGGCCACCCTTAACGACCGGAGGCCGATCCCCACTGGGACCCAAACATCCCTCCTGGTTCGGTCCCCACTCTGCTCCAGCTTATTTACTCCATTCTAGATTTTCCGGTCATGCATAAGATAATTACTTTTACTTACAACCAACGACACTGACTTCGACAGCGACGCCCACACTGGAACTTCTGATAAACGAGCTCTTTGAGCCTATTGCGTTATTCAAAGGCAGAAAGCTCTTTACAATCCTTTTACTCTCTTCCTCCTCACTGATCTACACTCAGGCTTCTTTTGAGCCGGTGATAAATGGTCTCTTTCGAGGGTCCTGTGCGCACGGACGTGTTTTAAGTGTGAATACACTTTATAAGCGACCCCAAACCATCCACCGCCGTCAGTGGCGTCCGCAGTCTCCTCTCTATCTTTAAAAGAAAGAGGACTTGGCGGGACACAGCGCGACGCTCTACCGAATAAGCCACGGACGCAACGCTGATATCGGTGTCAGTAACGCGGCTTATACCCCCTCCCCCTTCACTCGCTCCTCCACTCTCCTCGCTCGCTGCAGCTGAGCGCGCACCCCTCTCTCTCGCGCGCCCGCCTTCTCTCTCAGTCTCCCGTCGAGAGCAGGTCGTGCGATGGATGTCCCGGAGGCATCAACAACGAATGCAGTACAACCGAATGCCCGCACTGCACCCGTCGTTGGAGGTGACGGTACCGCGGTGGTTTCACCGACGTTGGAAGTCAAGGCGGCGCTGCGAAGGGCTCGTGAAACCGAACGTTAGCGGGCGAAGCGTGCAGCGGATGCCGAACTGCGTGCTCGCGAGGCCGAGTGCAAGCGGGCGAAGCGTGCAGCGGATGCCGAATTGCGCGCTGGCGAGGCCGAGGACAAGCGGGCGAAGCGAGCAGAGGATGCCGAACTTCGTGCTCACGAGGCCGAGGACAAGCGGGCGAAGCGTGCAGCGGATGGTGAACTGCGCACTCGCGAGGCCGAGATGAGGCGTCAGCATCGAGTCGCGAACGCGGCCCAAGAAGTGGAACGACAACGCAAGCGTCAGGCGGAGAAGGGCGATGAAGGCCGGCGTCAAGACGCCGCTCGCAATCGTAAACGGCGAGTGGACGTTTCCGAAGCCTTTTCAGCCAGTGAACGTGCCGCGCGGGAGAGGGTGCGAGCGCTGGACTTTGCTCGTCTGGACGCGTCGTGAAGTGCAAATAAATAATACTTCGTATATAATGTATCTGTGTACAAATGCTTCATGACAAACAACACTTAAATTCATTAATTACACTTTAATCATCATCATCAGTAATAAAACTCCCAAGCATTTCCCCGAAGGTGAACATGGTCAAGTGCGAATGCACGGGGTGATGCTATGAGGGGGAGTAAAGTTAAAATCCGTTGGCATTCGCCAGTGAGTTAACGTAAACTCCCCCGTGTGATCAAATTGCGATTCCCAGGAACCATTACACCATAAAGGCACCAGAGTGTGATTAATAAATATAATAATGCGAATTAATAAATACCCCTCATAGCATCACCCCATGCATTCGCACTTAACCATGTTCACCCTCGGGGAAATGCTTGGGAATTTTTTTGTGAGCTCTTGCGTCGATGAGGAACGCTGCGTCGTCTCTTGCAGCGGCACCCTCTTTCTTTTCTTTTGTGTGCTTTCCTGCTGTTAGTGTGAGTCGCCCAGTGATACTCACCTATTGACCGTGACTGTGCTTTCAACGACCATCGGTAGTTTTTTGTGTCACATGTTTACCATGGCGAGGCACGAACGCTCTTATGGCTCAGTCAGCACCACCCACAACCTCCTCCTCCCCAGTGCGATCACCGTTCGGCGAGTTTTTCAGCTACGTTGTTGGGGCCTAGCAGAAGGTATGAGAAGTTCCGAATCTCTAAGGCCCTCCAAGCGAACGCCGCCACTATTGTGGACTTGTGGCAGACGAGACGCGCCACTTCTTCAGCAGCCTCAGCTGAAATCATGGCTGCTTCTGCCGTCGCTGTGCTGCCAGGCCCACCTGAGAGCCCGACGGCCCGATCATCATGGCCTTTAAAATTAGTTACACTACCCGAGCGATCTCCATTGCCACCAATGTGCTCGCTTGATTCCAGCCGTTGCGCACTGCGTGCGGCAACAGATGACGGGCTCATGGACTCCACGAACTCCCGTAAACGATGTCGCGACGACGACGGGAGTGATTGCGACGCTCCACGGAAGCATGCACAACCGCCACCAAGTTCGCCATCTACGGACGCTTCTGACAGCTGTGACGCACTGCCGCGTCCACTGCAGATTTCAGCAAATAGTGGTGGAGTGCCTCAGCCGAGCAAAACTACTTCGACGCCACAACTTCCGCAGAACCCAGCTGCCGTTTTCTGAAGCAAAACCCACAGCCATGATCATAAACAAGGTGAGCAGGAAGGGCAAGTCAAAGCGCCGTGGGCCACATGGTACACTGGAGCTACCAAATTGACCTTCGGTGGACGCAGGCACTTCAACCACATCGCAACCTCAATGCACACAGGAAATTCCTCACAGCGCCAGTACGGCGGAAAGTTCTGCGCCACAAGCTACCGTCCCAGCTCCGGAGAATTTCACTCTGGTGTGCTCAAGGAAGGCCCGTCGACGTGCATGGGCACTCGCTGCATCTCCTGAGATTTCCGTTGACCCAGGCGTAGCAGGGAGAGTTTTATTGTAGCCGTCAGTCCCGAAGATTGCGTCCTCCTTTCGCACGTCAAAGGTTTTGTGCGCGAAGAAGTTGCCCGCCAACTCTGGCTTATCTCCGGCCCACCGGAGCGCAGTGCGCCTCATAGCGTTAGGCTACGAACTATTATACAAGACTAAGTGTCGGCGTTTCTTCCAACGCAGCTGGTGCCACCAGTCACTGCACCATTGACGCACGCCAAAGCAGCAGTAAAACCACGTCCACAGAAGTTACGAGTGCCGCTTTCACTGCCTGTTCCTGTTTACGTACTGAAGCATAAATGAGCCGAGATGAGAGTTTTTTCCACACATGAGCCCCCAAAACATTCCTGCCTCAATTATTTACTCCGTGTTGCGAAGTGAACTCGGTACATGTCGTCAGAGAACGAGTCTTGCTTAATGGTGGAGTTTATGAACGATAGGACCTTGTTAAGCTTCCCACGGAGTTTCAGGTCATGTAAATAGGTACATCCTATGGGTGTTTAAAAACCTTTTTAGTCGTGACGTGCGAGATTGTGTGTTTGTGTGTGTATAGACGCCACCTTTTAGCACGGCGTGTTACGGATGCCAGTGTGCAACTGCAGTGCCTTGTGTGGGCAACCGTGTGAGCACTAGTCGACAGACAACGAAATTATCAGTGCAGCAAAAATTTCCAATAGACGGTTGGTGTTTAGTGTGAATGCTTCAAGGTATTACGTACCATTGAACCTCGCTGGGAATTAGCCCGATTCTTCAACAGAACGCCACAATTATTTCACTTCAAAGTGCCGGGTTATGAAGAATTCCGAGGGATTCCGAGGTTGTGATCGTCAGTGCAACTTCTTCTGAAGTTTCACCATGTAGAATTTCGAAGCGATCTGAAGTAGGCTTCGCTCAATATCGGGAGCTTCCAAGCTGGCCGGCGGCCAGTGTGAGAGCTGCGCTGGCGATGTGCCCGCCTTGACCACCGCTGCTACGATATTTAGCGGCTGCTTCTGGAGTTTCAACGACTAAACCTTCGAAGCAACCTAAAGTAGGCTTCGTTTGACCTCGGGAGCTTGCAAGCTGGCCGGCCGTCATTGTGAGAGCTGCGCCGGCGACACGCTTGCCCCGACCGCCAGTGACGGTGGCTTCTCGAAATGTCACCCGTGTTTCACCGGTTGCAACTTCTGAGCAGTAAGAAGGCTTCGCTGGCCGTCAAAGCCAAGCCGGCACGTAGCGAGCTCGCACGGCCGCCGTGGCCAGCGCTACGAGCTAACAACGGCCACTGGTGAAGCAAGGAATATGTGTTTCACAGAAAATAAAAGCTGCTACAATAAAAAACAGACTAAATGATCCGCTGCACTATGCGTCCGCAGCTGTAAAATGACTAATGCGAAGGGAATCACCGATCGAGGCGGAGGCATGCACACAGAATCGGCATACGGCACGCTGATGCACCGTGAGCAACAAGAACCGCGTGTGCGAACCGTCTCGTTCGTTTAGGTCTATCACTCCTAAGCTTAAACTGCATGAATAGCAGACATCCATTTCTATGCGTGTGAAAATAATGACAAAATTATGAAAAAATAACACAAAATTACAAAATAACACAAAATGAAAAAAATTGTGACAAATAACACAAATAATGACAAAATAATGACAAAATAACGACAAAAACTGCACAGCAGCCAGCATTTTGTGATCGCTAGCTGTCACTCAAGGGGACGTGGCGAGTGGTTTACGGTCAGTTAAATGTCGGCAACAAGTCGGTGGCCACCTTAGTCGGCGAGACAACCAAAAAAAGTGGTCAGCCCATGAGTGGCCATTGACCACGATGGCAGTACCTGAACCGACATCGCAGCTTTACCTTGGGCCAACCTCTTTCTTCAGATCACTGACAAATGCAAGCGCGGGCGATCACACTTGTCATTTTGCATGCCGTGTAAGCAGAAACAGACGTTTATTCGGTGTTTTCTGTTACAGTGAAAGCAGTTATGCAGTTGTCCGCCGCCGCCACCACCGCCGCCGCTGCTCGAAACCCGGGTCTGCTGGGTGGCAGCCTAGTTTTTTATCACTGAGGTACGCCGTTGCTTCTGACATATAGGCATACCTAGCACCAAAGACATAGTGGAGCACATATCCGGTTCCTCTGGGTGCTAGCCCAGTATTCTACCACTAAGCTACACTGGTGCTTGTGACTTGTTGGAACTTGCCTTAGGCAGGCTTGATGTCAATAAAGCTATTGTGGTAATACGACCTATAAAGCGTTTTAAAACAGCGAAAGAAGAACCAGTCGTCGCACAATGCGATTAGAGTAACAAGTGGGCCGTCACATGTTCTATCCCAAGAAAAATGCTTGTTTTTGTTTCCCTATTAACTGTGGCGCACACCGACTTCAGTCATAATTCTTCATCGTCGTCAGCTACTGCCTGAACAATTGGCACGAAATTTCTGCAAGTTTTGAGCGGACACCACACTTCTCAAAAGAATCATGAAAAACAGCATAGCGAAGGCTTGCTTACTACCCAAATGTTTATTAATAATGTCCTTGTGCATATGAAGCAAGCGGGCTTGCAGTTGTTAACTAATGAGTGTTTTGAAAAGGCTCTGAAAGGCCACTCTTATAGCTTTCGTTGTGACTTTGCTGCGTCTATTGCGCAGGCCTGGTGTTTTATCTGCGTGTGTGTGAAATATGGGCAGCGACATTACTTTAGTTTCGTGGTAATTGCAGTGCACATGACGCATTTGGGCCGTCTATGGTGCAATATTTTAGCTAATAATTCATTCTTGCTGTGATGAAGAAGATCAGCGCTGTTCTGAAGGGCAGACAGTACCACTATCACGCACGAGGACAACGACGTTCGTGGTAAGTGCATTGCGGTACTTGCACCTGCTCGCCTGTAGCTACACGACCTTTTCAATGAATCATACGGTGCAATAAAGACGTACTGCGCCGAAACGCCTCTTTTTAATTGGTGGGGGTGCAGGGTAGGCTACCGTCGTTCTGGAACTTCGCTACCTTACGTTGATCCCAGTTAATTTCATTGCACTGGACGATAACGAGCCACCCGTCCCTAGGCAACAACTCCTCCAACTGTTGTTTGCGCCGGCCTTCTTCAGCAGCGAGACCCGCCTCTCTTCAGTGGAACTGAGGAGAAAGACGCGGAAGACTGGCTTGACGAGTACGACCTGGCAAGCAAGCACAGCGAATTGGATGAGACGCACAAGCATACCAACGTAATCTTCTACTTGCCTGATGTTGCCAAACTGTGGTTCCGTAACCACAACACTCACCTTCCAACTTGGTATGGCTGTAAAGCAGCTTTAGTTCACCTTTTCGGCCATCTGGAACTTCGAAAATCGCGTGCTGAACAAAGCCTGCAAGGATGAGCTCAAAAAGCCGGTGAAAGTTTCGCTACTTACTTAGAAGATGTGATCACCCTTTGAAGGCGCATCGACTCCTCAGCAACGGAGGCGGAGATAATCAAGAATATCTTGAAAGGTGTCTCTGACGATGCCTTTCACATGCTCATCACTAAAAACCCGGAAACTGTAGCCAACGTTATACAGCTGCGCAAAGCTATGACGAACTCCGTAAGCAACGGGAGTCTGCTCTTTGCGCCACAGCATCAGCTGTAAGCATAGCCGTTCTCACGCCTCCTGACCTTGCGCAGGACCATGCCATTTTGCTTTGAGAGATAAAGCAGTTTGTGCGTGAAGAAGTCGCCGCCAACTGTCCCATTTGCTTTGCGTTATTGATCCCGCCCCACAGTCGCTACCGACGAAAATACAACGTACTTTTCAGGAGCAATTGCCGAGGGGCTTTCCCCAGCTACTGCACCACCAGTGACTGCTCCGCTCACGTATGCTAAAGCACTGGTCACCCCTCGAAGACTTCCCGCTGCCGTCTCCTACGTGCACGCCTGCCCATTCGTCGCATCACCTCAGCCTGCGCATCAGGCTACTCGAGCACCCCCCAGACCGACATCCCATTTGCAGAACCCATGGCGTACTGAACAAAACCGCCCCTTATGCAACGCGTGCGGTTTCCTGGGCCACGTAGCATGTTTTTGCCGGCAACTTTGGTTTACGCAGCATGTTGACACAAGGTCTTATGATTACGATTTCGCGCCGCGACCTTAGCCTGCCTCATCTGAACCGTACGACGCTCCTGATTCTTCGAGAGAGAGAGAGAATAAACCTTTATTAATAACAAATGCACATTGAGCTTTCTCGGGTGGAACCTTGAGTCCAGGGCTCCATTGCCTTGCGCTACACTGCGAGCCCACTGGACCAGCTGCTGCTCTTCCTGCTGGCGTAAGCTGAGCAGTGCAGCCTTCCAAGAGGAAGGGGTGGGGTAGGAAATCGGAGAACCACCCTGTGGGGCAGAGCATTCCCACGTGGAGTGGTACACTGTCGATACGGATCCACAGAAGGGAAAGTAGGAGGGTTAGAGAGTCGGATGAAAGTGATTTAGCATATATGGGCAAGGTAATTATTTGGTCTGTAGTTGCCACCAAGCAACAGCATCTGCTCTGTTGAGTGAAGGATGAGGGGGAGGATACGAATAGGAGCTATGTCGGTAGTACTCCAGCGTAGTGTTGTAGTTTAGTGGCTGTGTCGATGCGTCGTCTGGATTGTACAGCTCTTCCAATGGTGCCCGGCCGGTCAGCTCTCGGGCAACCACATGAACGCGTTCATTACCATGGATAGAGGCGTGTCCAGGAGTCCAGACGATACGCACAGGACGTAATGCAGACGGTGACACAGAAGAGAGCATATTGTGTGAATGTGCAGCCACAAGTTCTTGAGCGAAAGCATGGCAAGTAGCTTGTAAATCTGTTACAATAGTGACAGAGGAGTCATGTGACAGTGTCACAGCGTGAATAATTGCCAGAGCGAGAGCTTCCTCCTCTGTCAAACCATTGTCTGTAGTGCGAAGTGTGGCAGATGCCACAAGGGCGTCTGTGTCGTCTATCACGGCTAAACACATGGCTGATTTCTCTGGGTAGCGAGCCGCATCAGTGTAAAGGACTTGTAAGTCTGTGTTACCATCACCAAAGACGCTTTTCATAGCCTGAATTCCGGCACGTCAATGACCAGCGTGGTGGGAGGGATTCATAGTGCGTGGAATCGGAGGCACTTTGATGAGTGCGCGGACAGTTTAAAAGCAAGTTTATGTCGCGGTACCTGAGTGGTTGTTTGGGGGATAGGGTAGCCAAGACGAGACCGGATGTCACAGCCCTGGCGGGTCTGCCTGAGCCGTTGGAGCTGACAGTTGTGCTGGGCCTTGACGAGTTCGGTTACGGTGTTGTGGACACCTAGTTGTAGGAGGCGTTGTGTAGATGCGTGTGGAGGCAAGCTGAGGGCCACCGTGACAGCTGTCTGTAGAAGGATGTCCACATTTTTATTTGAGCTGGCGTGAGATTGTGAAAAGGAGGATGATAGGTAAGCCGACTAACTATGAGTGCTTGTACTAAGCGGAGGACATCCTTCTCACAGAGGCCTCTCCTGTGATTGGTGATGCGCTGGATCATTCGACTCGCAGCACTTCAACGCGCGCCGGTTGCCGTCATCACGACGCCGTTCTCTTTCTTCAGTGAGGCAACGCCCCCTACGTGACCCAGAAGAAAACTAGGAACCGCAGTTCCGCAGGCAAGAACTGCGCATCTTTCGAAGCTCTCAAGGCCTTGTTTTTCACCGTGTAATGCTATTGCTGTTTGTGTTGACGGTGTACCCGTTTCAGCGCTTTTGAACACAGGAGCCGCAGTTTCTGTCCATTCTGAGAAGTTTTGCTGACAACTACGAATAGCAACGACGCATCTTCGCACCTTTATTTTAAGCACTGCCAATGCGCAACACATTCAACCTTTCGCTGCGTGCACTGCACGGATTATTAATGAAGATAATTTATACGGTTAAATTTACCGTACTACCGCAATGATCTCCCGATAGCATTCTGGGATGATGTTTCGTAGGCACTCACAATGCTGGTGCAAACTGTGCTCGCTCTGAGGTCGAGTTCTTGCCGCAGTGTGACTCTATTAGTCGACTCGCGATCTCTACCTGCAAAAGTGTTCGTTGCCGCCGACGCCACACTACCTCTATCTCGTCTGCTTTAATACTGCTTTCCTGCGACGCCTCTGTTGACTCACATTTTCTTTTTACACTAATTAAACCGCTCTTCGGAGCAAGTGCTGCTTGCTACTAATTACTGTCTTGTAGATTCAAGACTTTTCAAGCCCAATTTAGATTTTAAACCTGTTTCCTGCCATTCACTTCTAGTGAAGGGAGAGTGCCTTGGCAACGTTGGTGACTTCGACTTTCTTTCCCGCAGGTGTTGTCACTGAGCAGCGGACTTCTCTTCAGAATATTGGCACCGATTGTCTTTTTCCAGCTTCGTTACCCTTATTCACCAATGCGCTTTCCTGGTGCATTGAAAGTCACCTGACGTCCCAGCAGCGCTCTAAAATTACCGCCTTGCTTGAACGCTTTCGTGCCAGTTTCTATTACCAACAACCATTCTTGGGTCGTACTTCAACCGCAGCTCATTACGTCGACACTGGCTCCCATGCCCTATTGCAAAAACTACCATGATGGGTTCTGGAAATCACAGTGAGCGTAATAATAATGGGTAATGTGGAAATTATAGTGAATATGCCGCGATGTATGGAAACTATAGGGGATACGGCGGTGCGTAGTGGAAAATATGGTGCATATGGCGAGATCTACTCGCTGGCGTAGTGTACAGATGATGGGTCAGGTTAAAACGACGGTGAAAAGTAGCGGCTGAAAAGAGGGCATTCATGGGAGGCTCTGCCCACCATTGCGATAATGCTGGGAGCTCTAAGCAGATGATGGGTGGTGCTTATATGGCAGGCCACATGGTGTACCAAGCTGAGAAGCTCTGCCCACTATTGCGATAATGCTGGGAAGCAGTAAGCACGTGATGAGTGGGCTTATAATGGTAGGCAATATATATAGTTGAGCAAGCCGGGATTTGTACACTGCACATTCTACCGTTATGTATTCTACCAAAGTTTAGGCCTACCGACCAAGCGCGTGCAGCTGTGTTGTCCACACTTCTGGGTTTAAGAATACTGAATTTCGACGAGAACGAATGACAATAGATTACAGCCGTGGTATCAGTTCACCTAAATGAAGTATTTTCATCCGCACAAAAAACGTAAAACATTGATGCAATGTGATTCCACCTCTTCCAGAGAACGTGCGTCTCCCATCACCGACAGCCGCCGGTCGCACTCACCAGCACTTCTATGGCTTTTATGCGAGAACACAGACTTGGCGATTCATATGCTTGCTGAACCAATATGATAGCATAATGTTTCCGGTGCGCTGCATTTGTTTTCGCAAAGCGGTTATGTAGTTGTTGCTAATGATAGAGCTACAGTGGTGCTCTGGCATGACTGTACTCTATGTTGCGCGAAAAACATCGCAATACTCAATGAATTATGTGGACGTATCTATCGAATGAGCCTACAGGGGTCATAAAGCCTGAGCAGATTTGCCCTTTGGAATGAGCGAGAAACGGTACATAAAATTGACAGTAACTACCGGTAAACTGTACCTGCTCCCCAGTCCACTTGGTTTTTTTGCGGTTGTGAACTTTAACAAAAACAACGCTAATACTATAATTGCAGGGAGCATTTGCTTGTGTTTAATAGATATACAAATTTTAGTACCAGGTACAGATCTCGTCTATGTCGAGTACGCGACAAAAAAAAACGGAAGTTTAATGACCAGTTTGTATGTTTACTAGCTCTTTAACACATAACTTTCACCATGTCGGCATGGCGCAGCGGTTAGTGCCTTCGGTTGAGAATCTCCAGGTTGCTTATTCGAATATCCATTATGGCCTGTTTTTTTTACGGGGGCTTTTTACATCACTTTTTTATACAAGTCTTTTTTTCACCTTTTGTGGCCGCTCGTCACGGTGGTTCTGACGCGATTTCGCGCTCAAATGTTGCCGGCACTACAGCCTCCGCCATATCCCACCATACATCATGTGCCATGGTGGACGGTTTTCCAGCATTCACTCACTACATTAAACCACTCTATTGGTAGGTTGTGCTTTACACGATGCCCACCATTCGTTTTTTTTTCTCAATAGGGCGCCCCTTTACGTCAGCGCTCATATTAATTGTCGTGAGTTGAGCGTCAGATCATTGCCGCACAAATAGATGATATGCTAAAGCGTGGCGTTATTCAGTCTTCTTACAGCCTATGGTCGTCGCCAGTAGTTCTTGTTAAAAAGAAAGATAGTTCAATACGCTTTCGCGTTGACTACCGACGGCTGCACAGTATAACACGCATGAGACCTGCACTCTGATGAGTGGCAGATACCAATGGTGGAGGCTGACCGCCCCAAAACAGCTTGTGTTACTCCAGAGAGCTTGCATGAACTTAATGTCATGCAATTTGGGCTCTGAAATGCGCCCGCCATGTTCGAGTGCATGATTGATAACATCCTACGTGGCCTCAAATGGCAAGCATTTCTGCACTACATGGATGACATTGTAATCATATAGCGTGACTTTCCGACGCGCCTTTAGCGCTTAGAAGCAGTAGTCATTTGCCTCAAATCTGCTTGTCTGCAGCTAAATTTGAAAAAGA
Organism: Rhipicephalus microplus; assembly: GCF_013339725.1. Taxonomy (NCBI): domain Eukaryota; kingdom Metazoa; phylum Arthropoda; class Arachnida; order Ixodida; family Ixodidae; genus Rhipicephalus; species Rhipicephalus microplus. The sequence continues at coordinate 53,702,247 of NC_051174.1, forward strand.
AAGTGTTGCTTTGGTGTTCGAAAGCTTCTTATTTTAGGCCACGTAGTCTCCAGAGAGGGTGTCCTTTCATATCCGAAAAAAACATCGTGCGGTTGCCACATTCCCTAAACCAAAGGCATCAAAAGAAGTTCAGAGTTTTATCGGTCTTTGTCCGTACTTTTACTATTCTATCCGCAAGGTCACATCCATTATAGCACCTTCAACTGAACTTCTTCGCGGCGGCCGTGACCTCGTGAGGTGGTTATCAGCATGTGACGAAGCATTCACCACACTTCAACGCTTTCTAACTTTACCTCCAATACTGCGACACTTTGACCCTCTCGTCTCGACTAAACTGCACACGGACGCCAGCAGCGTATGTCTTGGTGCTGTGCTTGCAGAGCGTAAACCTGGATTTCAAGAGCACGTCGTCTCTAACGTCAGCCGTGCTCTCATCAAAGCCGAAATAAACTCCTCCATGATAGAAAAGGAATGCTTAGCCGTCATATGGGCCATACACAAGTTTCGACCCTATCTTTACGGGTGCCCATTTAGCATGGTTACAAATCATCACACATTATGCTGGCTTTCCTCCTTAAAAGACCCATCCGGCTGACTTGACCATTGGGCCCTACGTCTGCAGGAGTACGACATTCACGTCATTTACTGGTGAGCACGTAAACATTCTGAGGCTGACACTCTGTCCCGGTCACCTCTTCCATCTGACAATTCCTCCCCATCTACATCGTTCTACTACGTGTCCTCACTCTCTGTAGCTAAAATATCTATGAACCCAACGGAAAGACCCTTGTGTCTTCTTTTTTATAGATATATTCTGTCAGCCTGCATCGCACCCATTTCTCGAGAACTGCGGCAGCAAATCCATCACATTTACATTCGAGATAGTTAGTTATATTGTCTTACTTTTTTTCGAAGGGCGCAGATGACTTTGGTTGTTCCCCGACATCTTTGGTGAGATTTATTCGCATCCTTTCATGCTGATGCACACTGTGAACATGAGGGAGTACTGAAAACCTATAACCGCCTGTGCCACCGCTACTGATGGAGTGGAAAGTACCACTTTCATTGCCGCTACATCCGCTCCTGCCTTGCTTGTCGATGACGCCAAGATACTCCTCCCGGTACACCCGCTTCTCTGCAGACCCTTTGAATGTGTGGGCATCAATATTTATCAACCCTTGCCCATCACTCCTCATGAAAATCGCTATATAATCACCACAATAGATCATTTGACGCGTTACGCAGAAATTTCACCCTGGCCCTCTGCTTCGGCAAGTGACATCGATTTCATTATTTCACACCACCTCGTCAAGCGCCATGGCGCGCCACGGGAGCTTCTTAGTGACCGAGGGCGTGTATTTTTCTCCAAAGCCGTCGAATCACATAAAGGAATGCCACGTCATTCACCGCCAAACTACTGCATACCACCCTCAAACGAACAGCCTTACAGAATGATTTAACCAAACACCAGGCGATATGATGTCATTGTACGTCGATTCTGCACACTCAAACTGGGACCACGTTCTCACCTTCGTAACGTCCGCACACAATACTGCGGCTCAGATCACCACAGGATTTTCCCCGTACTTTCTGTTTTATTGACGTGAGCCCTCCTGCATGCTCGACGCCATTCTCTCCTACCACCTGGATGCAACTGAGTTGACAACTATCTCTGAAGCAGCTAAGTACGAGGAGAAGTGTCGCCAGCTTGCTATATTCTTCACCACTTCCGATCAGCACCGCCAGAAACAACATCGCGGCCGCTCGAAGGCTCCAGCGTAATGTATCCTTGGTTCACTTGTGTGGCTCTAGATCCCTTCCTTCAACCCTGGTCAGTCATGAAAACTTTTCTGGAGCCCCGCTGTGGTGGTCTAGTGGCTAAGGTACTCGGCTGCTGACGCGCAGGGCGCGGGTTCGAATCCGGGCTATGGCGGCTTCATTTTCGATGGAGGCAGAAATGTTGTAGGCCCGTGTGCTCAGATTTGGGTGCACGATAAAGGACCTCAGGTAGTCGAAATTTCCGGAACCCTCCACTACAGCGCCTCTCGTGATCATATGGTGGTTTTGGAAAATAAACCCCACATATCAATCAAAACGTCTCTCGAAGTACCATGACACTTACCACGTAGTCCAGCAATCATTGCCAGCCACTTATATTGTTGAGCCGCTTGCGGCATCACCTGAGCTACGAGCCATGGACGTGAGACTGTAGACCTAGACGGGCTCAAACCTTATTACGACCCTGCTGTGGGTTCCTGTCCGTAATTAGCCTGGATGGCTCTTTTTTTCAGGCAGGGAGATAAATGTGACGAAGAAGATCAGCGCTGTTCAGAAGTGCAGAAGGTACCGCTCTCAGGCTGGAGACGACGTCGTTCGTGGTGTTGCATCGCGGCACTTACACCTGCTCCGGCGTTCACGAGCTTTCTGTGCGGCAGTCGTAAGGCACGAGTGGGTCTGCTCAAGGTCGAATGGCAGGATTCTTTTATTTATTTATTTATTTATTTATTATACCCTCAGGGCCAGAGGCATTACAGAGGGGAGTGGTACAGAACAAAGGCATAACATGAGGTAGCACGGTTACAAAAACGTTGTGTACATAAAAAGGAAAAGGAAAGACAAAAGAAATTAGTATTATCGCAACAATGTGGTCACACAAACACAGATTAAACATCAGATATTTCTGCATATACAATATTGGCTGAGGCAGCACGGAACAGTTGGTTATCGGTGATACCCGCAATTTCAGCGTCCACTTGGTAGCTAAGGTTTGGTTTGTTTTTGATTCCTCGTGTTCTTTGTTAGTTTTTCTCAACTGAAACGTCGTTGCAGCCCTTTGGAGGTCAGGCAAGTCAGAATATTCTGATGTTTTTCTCATGACCTGGTCATGGGCACTCCCCTTGGCTGGCCTAGCTTTCGGTCAAGGATTAGCCACTTGGTACCTTACTACGCAGTGGAAACAGCTGCGTCCCTGTGGCTTTGGTTCCTCAAAATAAGCATTTCATTCCAATGAAGAATCTGAAGGTTATATAAGTGCAGCTTCAGAAAGCCTTGTCGCTCTTCCAGAAGATCACTGAGGTCCACACGTTTGGCCTACGAGGTATCCTGTGCTGCTCTGCAGACCAGGATTGCGTCAGAGAGATTCTGAAATGCTCTGAAGTTGCCACAGGTGAGCCCATTTTTTCAAGCTTATCTTGCAGGTATGAAAAGCATAGTCCGTGGGATGGATACCAGTCTGGCACCTCAAGAAATTCTGGACTTATTCGCTGTAGCTGGGGCAATTTTAGTCAATTGGTGCACCCGAACGATTGATAAAACAAAATCGCCTACTTAATAGTTATACTAACTTTTGCAGGGAAAGTCTGACCAACAGAAATAAGGCATGGTCACTAATCTACAAAGTAGAACCACTTCTTCCAAAACCTTTGCAGCGCTCGAATTGTTGGAGATTTGGCCACAGCATGAAAGGATGCAGAACACAGGCTAGATGTCGTCTGTGTAAAGAGCGTTATGACAGCCGCGATTGCATATCTGATGACCAGAAGTGCTGCTTGTGTAATAGAGCGCACCCTGCAGGCTCTGCTAAATGTGGCGCAAAAGAAAGAGAAATGAGTGTTCTAGAAATCATAGAACGCAAGCGTTGCTCTAGGAGGGAGGCGGTGGCAGAAATGCATGAAAGATCGAAAGGATACGCAAGCATAACATCCCGGCACACAGCTGCAATAGATGCATCGCTCGCAAAGTCGATGACTGAGGACATTGCAAATCCTACTGAAAAGGCAATGCAGCGTCTGGCAGCTACTCTTTTTGAAGCCTTGGATAATATGTTAACACAACAGCTGACAGAAATCATAGGTACAGTTTCGATGAAAAATTGAGATTCGCAGGCTCTGTTGATTCCAAAAAGTACAGAGGAGGAAAATTTGGGTGCTAATCATAGATCTATCTCTCCGAAAGCAGCACCTTCTAAAAATATATAGTTCATGCTAAGTCATAACATGTGACAGATGATTCAGAAGACTTTACAGATATGGCCACAGTGTCTTAAAAAATATTTGAAACGTAACAGGTCTCCTTCTTCAGAAAAGTCTCCCCAGAACCCAAAATCCAAGAAATACCTGTCAAAGAAGGACTTCTTTGAGAACCTATCAAAAAATGATTTCTTGAAAAATGTTATTCTGGATCAGGCAGTTTCTACTGCTGGTATAGCATCAAAATAGGTTCACTAAACACTTTTAAGAAGACTTGCCGACATATTTGGTCGGCAACTACAGATTGACAAACATTTCTTCGCAAATTTTTCCCAACCAATTTGTCATTCAGGAAACATGGCTTGCTAATGCTAAGAAAATTTACATAAAAAATATCGATTAACTGGCAGGATCGACCGAGTAGAGGTGGGAGTCTGCCTTTCTTAATATAATCGAAACTCAGTCACAGAGCCAAGATATTGTACTAGTGTATGGATACGAATCACGAAATTCTGGAGTTAGACTTAACACTACCAGACTGCTCGCCTTTTTCTTTTGTATATGTATACTTTCCTGCAGGAGTTCAGGACACGAGATGCCTTGATAATATTTTAGCTTGATGCAGAAAATAAATATTACTTTAGGGTGATTTCTATTCACACCATATCTCTTGGTGCTTCAGATCTGATGTATGTGGAAGACGTTTGTGGGAATGAACGCTTGATTAGAACTTTTTTTGCTTGAACTCACACGAAGCTAGATTTGGAAGAGGTAACTCCAAATCGACTGTTTATTTAACATTTTATAGCTCCACTTTAAGCATATCTTTGTGGAGTATTTTAAATTGTGCTACAAACAGCGACCACGTTCTAATTACTTTTGAAATTAAGTTCCTGGTGTTTATTTTTGGCGGGAAAGTTGACTCTTTCGTAAATTATCGTAAATTACGAAAAGACTTCAAATCTGCCTTGATTTTTGGCAAGAAAATGGAGGAAGACCTTAGGACTTTGGATCTATGTGCGGTATTGAAACACTCATTGAAAAATTCAACGTTTACTATAAACTCGGACACAGCAGGATCTTTCACCCTGTGGTGGAATGTAGAATGTGTCAGGGGGTATAGAAAGCAAAAAGCGGCTTGGAAAAAACTGTTAATTAACTAGTGCTCTAAAAGTTACAGTGAATATATGTTCATGGCCGCTGATTTTAAGCGCATAGCGCGAAAAGCAGTAGAAGACTATGATATGAATAAATTTAACAATCTGTCTATGTCTAAAAATAAGAAAGCGCTTTTCAGGTTTTTGCGTGTGAGAAAACTGATTCCACGGGCAGAAAATATTCATTCCGCCATTATGTCTTGTGGCGAACTCTGTGATTTCCAGGACAATACTGCTCTTTGCTTGCAAACCAGGTTTGCGACAAATATGCCGAAGCCCATGGTGAAATTACGGGTGGATGATTATTTGGAGGACAATGCGAGATAAATATACTAGGAGATATGAATGCGCACATAAAACATAAAGATGGGTATACCGACCCAACAGGCAACCCTACTGAAACGTTCCGCATATACGGATCCGTACATACGCAATTATTGGACTACGGAAAGCCGCATCATGCGGAAAGATGCGAACATCCGCAGCTTACGGAAAGCGCCATATCATGCGAAAAGATGCGGACATGCGCAGCTTACGGAAAGCGCCATATCATGCGAAAAGTTGCGGACATCCGTAGCTTACGGAAAGTGCCATATCATGCTCATTTACCCGATAAGCAGCTTACGGAAATCAGCATAATGCAGAAACCAGGCAGCTATCTGCTGCATCTTGAAAAGATCAAATGGACATCCTAGATCTCGAGTAAAAGCAATCGGCCATTCACGTTGTTTGCAAAAGCAAGTACTGTGTAGAAATATATATAAATATTTCATTCTTAATATGTTGCATGAAGGTGAAATATGATTGCTATCTGAAACAACCTTGATAAGTAAACAAACGCTTGAAAGAAACAAATGTGCTAAGAAGCTACTTAATGAGGAATTAAATCATCGGCGTCTTTCTAATTGTCGTGATGTGGAAGCAGAATAACCTTTCAAATAAAATACATTACAAAACTACTAAATTAACATGCTAGCAATCATAAATGGTGGTTACATTGCAACACATTAATGCAGTGTTCTATGCAAGACCTAAAGAACTTATAAAGTTGTCACACCTCGGTCCCGTTGATTAGGGAGGCGATCGCCGGGCTAATTCCAAGGGCCGAAGTATTGGCCCCCCGAACCGCACCACGAAAGCGTGGACAATTTAAAAGTGGTCCTTTTTGGCGCGCCAGTGGACGCCGGTTGTGGTCCAAAGAACAAGTCACTGCCGAGAGTTGATAAACAAAACAAATACTATATTCTCAAAAATGGCAGATCGAAAACAATACACAAGAATGCACACTCCACAATAGTTGCATACAATACGACACCAATCAAACAACGTACTACAAAGTACAATCAACCACTCTCGAAACAACGGACACAGGCAATAATACGCACTACAATGCAGTCGCATGCATTGAACAACCAAGACACTTAAAGACTAAAGGGATAGAAAACCTATTCAGTCCAAAGTTCTTGGAACCAAAGTCTAGATGATACTCTTCCGAGAATCACTCACTCAAAGTCCAGCGTTGTTGTCGTTCCGCAGCCATCGAAGTTTTTCTTCCAGGAAACCTCGCCGAAGTTTCTCTTTCAGGAAACCTCCGGTCTTCAATAGGCCACTCTCCAAGCTTCAAACTTCTTCGCCCGAACACGTCGGCTTCACACACGCACCTGTTCCACGCGTCCTCGCTCGATAGTGGTAGACACACGCTCATGCCTGTAGCTCGAGCCTTCACCCCTCAGGTGGAAATCCTTTCATTTCCTGCTTCGTCCCTACGGACGAAACCTTCGCCGACTACACGGCGGGATCCCTACGCACTCTGGCGCAACTTCCGTCTTCTCCTGATCTCTCGTCTCCGCTGCTTGGTTAAATACCTTCCGCGCGACATTCCAGAAAGTTCTCCTCATTTCGTCCGCGCGATGCGCAGCGGAGGCTTGGGAGAGGCGCGAGACTGTACGGGGGCCGTCCCCGACAGATGACTCAACTCGGCATACACGCCCCTTTCCTTCTGGAAATTTCTAGCGCTTGCCCGGCCGCCGCTGTGGGGTGAGGAGGTTCGTCGGCGAAGCCACGCTTCCGAGAGGAGAGGCGTCGCGCGCCCGGGGAGCCTTGGATGCTTGTTTTCTCTTTTGTCTTTTTTTTCGTTGACCTCGCCTCGTCTCTCTGGGCACGTTATCGCAAGAATTTGGCGGCGCGCCCGTTTTTAGCGCTCGTTCTGTGACAAAAGTTATTATTATCAATAGAGAGGCATTATTATACACACCAGCCCTGCTACAATCAATATATTTTTTATTTGTCTCTATGCTCCAGCTGTGAATAATGACATTGCAGTGTTGATGGTACACAAATGAGGTGACTACACCGTAATATCACGAGCTCCACCTAAGCCACAGGATGGTGGCACAAAACACAATGTAACAGCAATTTTAGAACGAAATGTTTAAATATCAATAATAATCATAGCACTGTGAAAGTGTGGCGCTGTGTTTGTCTCATGAACGCCTTGTGGAGATCGGCGAAATGCTGCTTGAGGCTCCGGCACCACTGTAACTTTGGAAGGTCACTGCCATAGAACTTATGTGTCCTTCATAGGCACCTCGAAATGAAAATAATTGGTACAAATGATGTCAGAAACAGATATTAGCACATTAGTTAAATGATTCGCATATACGGATCCGTACATACGAAATTATTGGACTACGGAAAGCCGCATCATGCGGAAAGACGCGAACATCCGCAGCTTACGGAAAGCGCCATGACATGCGAAAAGATGCGAACATCCGCAGCTTACGGAAAGCGCCCTATCATGCTAAATTACCCGATAAGCAGCTTACTTAAATCAGCATAATGCAGAAACCATGCAGCTATCTGCTGCATCTTGCAAAGATCAAATGGACATCCTAGATCTCGAGTAAAAGCAATCGGCCATTCACATTGTTTGCAAAAGCAAGTACTGTGTAGAAATATATATGAATATTTCATTCTTAATATGTTGCATGAAGGTGAAATATGATTGCTATCTGAAACAGCCTTGATGAGTAAACAAAGGCTTGAAAGAAACAAATGTGCTAAGAAGCTACTTAATGAGGAATTGAATCATCGGCGTCTTTCTAATTGTCGTGATGCGGAAGCAGAATTACCTTTCAAATAAAATACATTACAAAACTACTAAATTAACATGCTAGCAATCATAACTGGTGGTTACATTGCAACACATTAATGCAGTGTTCTATGCAAGACCTAAAGAACTTATAAAGTTATTATTATCAATAGAGAAGCATTATTATAGACACCAGCCCTGCTACAATCAATATATCTTTTTATTTGTCTGTATGCTCCAGCTGTGAATAGTGACATAGCAGTGTTGATGGTACAAAAATTAGGTGACTACACCGTAATTTCACGAGCTCCACCTAAGCCACAGGATGGTGGCAAAAAACACATTGTAACAGCAATTTTAGAACGAAATGTTTAAACATAAATAGTAATCACAGCACTGTGAAAGTGTGGCGCTGTGTTTGTCTCATGAACGCCTTGTGGAGATCGGCGAAACGCTGCTTGAGGCTCCGGCACCACTGTAAATTTGGAAGGTCACTGCCATAGAACCTATGTGTCTTTCATTGGTACCTGGAAATGTAAATAATTGGCACAAATAATGTCAGAGACACATGTTAGCACATTAGTTCACATGCACAAGAAATATAACACACAGAATGAAACTGAAAATGTAAGGCACACAATCCTTCATGTTATGCATATGTGAATAATAGAAGGAATGAGTGTATAAATTCGTTCTGCCGCATCCAAGAAAACAGCATGCTTATCACAGTGAAAATAACTAGGTTGTCACGATTTTCAATGGTAGAGATAATCGATCAATATGTCCTTATGAAATTATGATTTAAATGCTTCCTGCACAGTAAAACTTTAGAAACTGCAAGTGAAAGCTCTCAATGTACATTTAATAGTGTGTGCATGTACATATGCTGTCTTTATACTATACAGTTTGTGCACAAAATTGGCATCTTGAACAATTTTGACAGTTAAACACTTGCAACTTATGAAGGTTAATATCACCATGAAAGCAAGCAGGACCAGCCTGGTTCTATTACCTATCTGTGCAAGCCAGATAACTATAACCGAACTGCACACATATAAGAGAGCAAGAGTACCAGAAATTCGGCTGCTGACCCGCAAGTCGCGGTATCAAATCCCGGCTCCAATTCCGATGGAGGCAGAAATGCATTAGGCACGTGTGCTCAGATTTGGGTGTACGTTAAAGAACCCCAAGTGTTCGAAGTTTCCAGTGCCCTCCACTACGGCGTCTCTCATAATTATATCATGCTTTTCGGACGTGAAACCCCACATATAAATCAAGAATAACAGAAATAAACTGCCAACAGAAAAGTTGGGTGCATGTGCTATCTGGAAGAGCTTACACCTTACTACATACAGCGTGCTCATTCCATTTTAAATACCGATATTGAAAATAACTGCTCTATTAGGAATGTAAAAGGTAAGGTAGAGCTGAACGACTCTACTAAAAGTGACCCTATTATGACATCACGTTTTCTTATAACAAAATTGACTAAGACTCTGAAATATCATTATGCAAGAAAAAATCTTCAAAAGAACAATCAAGTTTGAAGCCATATATTTTTAATATGGCTACTATGACTATAACCAAGAAATCGACCTCAACATGGCTAATGTTAGTTTTTAAGGCCTATGTTCACTAGACAATGAACTATACCACAAAAAGCACAGCGTTCAGGCAAAGCACCACACAAAAAAAGAAAGCAGTCCTTTTTGTTATTACCTACAATGCCTTTAAAATAGTATTTTTACCTCTACTTCCCGCTTTTTATCAAAGTAACTGTTGTGAAACAAGTTAGCTGAAAATGAAGTGTGCCTCCAAAACCTGTTGGTGGAATCTGAATTTTTGAAAATGGTGAAGGTTGCACTAAATTACGCTCCACAAGCCTTGGAACAGCGAGACTGCATGACTCTTAGGACAACTTTGGTTACTTGTGTTTTGTTTCTGGGCCTAAGCATAAAGACAAGGGCTTAACTGAATTGCTGCTAACAAACAAATGCTTTCGAAATTGCCCGAGCGTCAAAGGATGCTCAGACATTTGTTGTTTTTCGCACTGGGCTATTCTACACCAAACATACAAACCATACTGCCTGGCGACCATCACAGATGTATAGTTTAAAAAATGATGGTAATTTACTCTTCTGAAAATAGCTATTTGCAGAAATGTTTTGAAGAGAAAAAGTAGTGGTCACGTGGGTACCTTCAGAATTTCGCAGAATGTCGTGCGGGTGTTATTTGTGAGAAAAATTTCAAAGTACCGCTTTTTCTTGCCATAACTAATTTGATCTACATATTAGGTAAAGGTGCTTCTTAAATTATTTGAAGCCGAGTAACATTAGTGCAATTTTTCCGCTACATAGGCTTTGAAGAATTCAGCCAAACTGTTTATCGTTTGCATTTCTTGTATGGCAATACTGCACTTTGTATGAATATTTGAGCCACAAATACTCACTGCACAGAAGTTATATTTCACGAAAAAAAAATAATGTTAGGTCCAGATTACAAATATCACTATATAATAGTTTCGGTCCACGTTGAGATGCAACTTGAGCTGTGTGTTTGTCTAATTGAAAATTACAGTTATGTGTAAGTTGAAAGCAAATAAACAGTTCTTGTTATATGGCAAGTGTTATCATTACAATTTTTGCTTAAATGAGGAAAATGATTTTTGAAGTCTCCTATTGAGGGCCATAGAGAACTTCGGAACGGAAGCTGTCGTATATCAAATGCAGAAAACAGCCATCATAAGAAAACTTCAAAAATTCATTTCTACTTTAGGACAGAGTGTAATCATATAACTTGCCATATAAAGAGAACTGCTTCCTTGCTTTTGATGTGGCAAAGAAATTGCACTAATATTACTGAGCTTCATGCACTACACACAATCACCTTTACTTTATACCTAGACCGAATTTGGTGTAGAAGAGGCAGTATTTTTGAAACACTTTTTACTTTTTATAAACAACACCCAGACGACATCCTGGGAAGTCCAGAAGGCACCAACGTGGCCTAATATTTTGTTCTCTGCGATATATTTTAGCATTTTGCTGTTTTCAATACAGTAAACGGGCACAATGTTTTTTTCTTCAAAACACATTTAGGACGGTTGGCAAAATGGCTGGGATGTTTGATGTGTAATTGCTTCACTGCCAGCATTTATTCTTCCGAAGCTCAAGCTATCACCTCTCTGTTACTGCCTCCCTCACATACAATGCCTGCATAGGAAAGAAAAAGAAAGGCAGGTCCGACAAAGTTCGCAAGGCAAGATATTTTCATGTTGGATAAATTCATTACCATAAACAGCAGCAAAATAACATTCATTTTGAGTAGTCCAAGACAAAGCTATATACCAGCATACTAAGAGCCAAGCACAACTTTTTCATTTGAACATGTGTTGTGATAGACAAGAAGCACTTATTGCAAGACTGATCAGTCTGTAATTAACTGAATGAAGTACAATGCACTGTTCATTCCAACACAACATACGCATCTTTGCTATAGCAAAACCATGTGTCATTGATTCATGCACTAGATGGGACAATGAAAATGTAACAAAAAAGGTGAAAAAAGAAAAGGGAAAAAAGAAGAAAAGGGGGGATGCAAAGTAGGAGCAGTGTAGCACTACTTTTACCTTGCATCCCCCTTTTATTTCTTCTTTTCTCTTCTTTTCTATCATTTATCTTTTTTTTGCTTCCCTTACCCCCAACCTCCGACAGGAGAACACTTTGTATCAGTGCAACCTAACTTCAAAAAAGAAGCAAGGGCTGCACTCTTCTGCGTTACAGGTTTTTTTTTCAGACAAACATTTCTAACAGGCACACACGCCTGCACCAAAAGATGATGTCATTACTGACCCCATTTAAACTAACACGCCAAGGATGACAAGGTGACTTATAAAAAATAGGTCCTCCTATCGCAACATCGGCCAGCCTGTCTGAGGCACTTCCACTGTTCACCCTGATTACCCAACTAAATGTTTCCAACTGTCGACTCACATCTTCATTTTGGATAACACTAAGACGAGCTTACATTGATGAATACGCACGAAAGTTTAGTGATGTATCATGTATGAGATTAAGCAACTCTGTTAAAAAATTATTGATAGCTTGCTTCCAGGCTTTTTATACTGTAGCCTGAAACTTCGTAATGTCTTCTATGCACATGAACCAGATTGACAACGTAATGCACAACACGCTTAAGAATACTGCGAGGAACATCATAACGACAAAACGACCGGCCACCAAATTTTTCGCTGTACATGTTTATAAAATGTTCATGTACACCCAAACGAGGTGCTTATGATACAAGCCAAAAAAACCTACAAATAGGGCCTTGGAGCCTTCTGGAAGTAGACGTGTTGCATTTTTTCTGTGGAGGGCTTTACACCCATAAGTGAGGAACAAAACTCCTGTGTAATGAAGAATGTTGGCAGCTATCAGTTATAGAAAACCTAATGCAGCTAATCTTCCCCGACACATCTGCACATTTTGAGAGGTGACGTAGCTTCTGTGATTGTGGCAGTAACTCCAACAGGACCAGTGTGAAAATTGGCACTACTTGCCTAGACAAATGTCCAAACATGCCTGCCCGACTTCCTTTAGCCATCCCGGCTGAATCTGACACAAGATTTCTTAACTGCTGGCTGGACAAAAACAAAACCACTGAAGCACTCACAATACACAGCGTGAAGTCCCTCTGGAGTGGTCAACTTCGTCTTCTGCGACGAAAGAGCAGCACAGTGTACTGATAAGGCCCTCTTTGCAATGGTTTTCAATGCCACACAGTGACCATGCTGTTTCTGTCGAAGAGAGCTTCGGGAGCTTGGAGGGTGCTTGCTCTTTTCTGGGGGCTACTGCCACTCCCCGTTTTCTGCTCAAGGTCAACCTGCACAAAGTTGTAGACGAGGCTTTAAGAGTTGTATATAATAATATTCAAATTTTTGCTGAACACAAATTTCCTCGTGGCACACTGAGGAACGTCTTATAAAACTTAGGCCTCGCATATGCAAACATCTACAATCGATCCGAAGATGCACTCGACTCTAAAGGAGCAAGTTTGTTATGTAGTGTATATAAAGAAAGGTCATTCAGCACAACCACAACTACAGTTGCACACGAAAACGACATTTTACACGATCCTGTTTACTTACAAGGTCCATTTTATTTTATTTACGCGGTCCATTTTACACGGTCCTGTTTTACACGATCTGGTCTGCATGAACTCTTGAACCGGGAACCATATAGATTGAAAGACACACGCAGAGTTTGAGACAAACCTAGTTTCCCGTGGAGCATCCTCTTGCACTATAACAACACATCTCAATTCAGTTAGTTGGTCAGAACGAGGTGAAAACAGCTCGCACTTGAAAAGCACGGGCAGAAGGAATGACGCCTGCACCCTGTGCTCCCTGTACATTCTCGTTGAGGGTGCAGTTTTCACCTTATCCATATGCAATTTCGCATTTATAACATTGTTCGCTGCATAATCTTTGTGGCAATAAAGTGTGTGATACCGTCATGTGTATCCCATGTAATTTATAAAAAGAGAATACAAGATAGCTTGATTCAAAAATAACAAAGTGCATCCAGTGCCGTGTCCTGTAGCCATTCTTTAGGCAAGTGGCAGAATGATTTATTCTTCAAAATATATCTTACTTGTAACCACTACAAGAGTGTGGTAAAAAAAACGCTGCCCTAGAGAGTGTGGGTCATGCTTTGACGTAGAAAATTGGTGTGCGGGGCCAATTTAGTATTTCAAGGTGCGCGGCAATCATTAGGATGGTGATAGCGCTAAAACTATGAGCGCGCCTATGCGCGTGCTTGTGCGCGTACCACGTGAAAAGCTCCCGAGCCACGGGGACAGCTCGGCTAACCCCAGAGGGCAGAGAGCAAGGACAAGTTCGGGCCATGCCCCGGCTGCTCGTTCTGACTCTCCGTGTCCGGGCCTCGTCCCGGCGTTGAAGTCCTCGGGTGCGTCCTGGACTGGGCATCGCCCCACCTCGCCCTCACGTTGTTCTGAAGCGGCATTTGTCACGGCCAGCTGCTGTTCTGGTCTCGGAGCGAGACGCTGTCCCAGGTCTGTTCGCGGCAGACGGGCGGTACGCTGTTCTCGGTTGTGTACAGGCAAGCCCAGGCGTTGACCACCGTACTGGGATGCCCCTGGCGGTTATCTTCTAGACCGAGCCCCGCCTCGGTACGAACTCTGCAAGCACAAAGCACACCGACTCCTGACTACCAGAGAGCTCAAGGGCAAGCGCAGCGTTCACGCCCCAAGAGTAGAATGTGAGTGGACGAAGAAGAACGTTAACTCCCTTTCGCGTAGGACCGTGAACGCGTGTATATATGTGTGAGTTTATGTTGTGTGTATCCATTTGTCCGTCTTCGTGTATATAAAAGTCTCTCGTTGTCCTCGAACGTCCTCTGTCCTCATCTGGCTAACCTGCGCCCACAGTTGCCCACAAATTTTGGCGAGCCTGCCAGGATCAGAAGATTCCAGGATCAAAAGATGCCAGGATAGATCGGCCTTACCTTCTTGCCGAGAGCCAGACGGGCGGGACGAACCGATGGAGTTAGAGAAATTGCACGCGATCGGAACGGACATGGGTCTAACAGGATCGGCACTGCAGGAATGGATTGACGCAGAGCGCGTTATCGAAAGGGACATTCGTGCGCAAGTTCGCGACGAGCAGTGAGAAAAGATAGCGCTGGAGGAAAGACGGCTGCAAGCTGAGGAGCGCGTTTTGCTGTTGAAGCTAAAGTTGCAAGAGCAGAAGACTGGTTCGAACGCGGGAGAGATAGGGAGACCGGCAAGCGATGACGCAGCGTCCCCAGCTGTAATGGATAGCTGTGGCCCGCACAAGCTATTGCCACCGTTCAACGAGATGCGAGATGACCTCGACGCATATCTGCAGCGTTTTGAGCGCGTCGCGGTGTCTCAGGAGTGGCCTCGGAGCAAATGGGCCTTTTCGCTCAGCTTGTGCCTGACGGGAGAGGCGTTATCCGTGATTAGTCGACTTGACTCTGCTTCCGCCACCGACTATGATCAGGTGAAGGCAACATTGCTGTTACGATTCCGGTATACCACTGAAGGATACCGCGAGAAATTTCGCAAGGCGAGACCAGAGGACAAGGAGACGGGGCTCCAGTATGCTTCTCGCATAGCAGGTCATTTCGACCGTTGGATGGAGCTGGCAAATGTCGAGAAAACATATGACGCTCTTCGCGACGTAATGATTTCAGAACAGTTCATGAAGGGATGCTCACCCTCCCTGAGGGTATTTCTGAAGGAGAGGAACTGCAAGAAATTGCACTTTTTAGCGCAGAACGCAGACTGCTTTCTGGAAGCCCAAGATTCGTTCAATTTGGGCAAAGACAAGCTGCATAAGGAGAGCTCAGCAGATGCTCGTAAAGCAGAAACTGCTAAGCGCCAGTTTAAGGGCCAAAGTCTCTGTTTCTTGTGCAATAAGACAGGGCACACTGCGTCTGAATGTTGGTCTCGGACAAGAAATAACCAGTCAGCAACAGGCTGGTCGAGTGGCAGAAACGGTGCGTCTGTGGAGACAACTCGAACCCAGGAAAAGCAGTTGGCCTCGTGCACGCTGTCACGCAAAGAAGGAGACAACGCTGACATACCGGAGAAACCGGATGAAGGGTACGTCGTACTCCAGACTGGGGAGACTATCCCGGTCGTGAATATGACGTCGACGCATACCCCAACTGTGGCTGATGTCGGAACTCTGCCTGTAGTGAGAGGATTGCTTGAGGGCAAAACTGTATCTGTACTTCGAGATACGGGATGCAACACGGTAGTGGTACGAGAAAGGCTTGTCCCGAAAGAGAAGTTTACGGGCACTACAAGTCCAGTTTTTCTGCTCGACAGAACAGTGCACAACTTGCCAAAGGCAATCGTTTCTATTGACACACCGTTCTTCACCGGTGTCGTGCGAGTTAAATGCATGAAGAACCCTCTATACGATGTCGTGCTAGGCAACATCGAAGGTGCTCGATCTACAGAGCTAGAATATTCACACAAGCCTCAACAGCATCGTGAAAGGCATCGTGATTACAGCGTAGGGAAGTTAGGCAGAAAACTCGCTAACTCGCCCGTGCCCATCATCGCGGACGACACGCAAAGTGATGTCGGAAACGATTCAAGCTACTTACCAATGACAGTAGAGACAACTTGCACACCTCATAGACCCGCAGATCTAGTACCACTAGGTGATAGTGCTGCAGCAGTGAAAGAAACACGCGCCACAGCCAGGCTACCTGTTCTGAAAGCCACTACCCCAATCATAGATAAAGTGACGCTTGAGGAATACCAAAGAAATGACCCATCGTTACGGCATTGTTATGAGAGTCTCGGTAAAAAGTTATTAGTAAAGAATCGCGAAACCTGCTTCTTTCTTGTAGATGGTATCTTGTATCGAAAGCACAAGCTGCTCTCGGAGAAGGAACTCGAGCAACTGGTCGTACCGAGACACCTGCGAGAGACTGTGCTCAAAGTAGCCGTTGAAGGTATCCTCGCCGGACACCAAGGGATATCCCGAACAACTGACCGTAGTCTTGCCGAATTCTTCTGGCGAGGTGTTCAATCAGAAACCAAGAGGTTTGTGAAGTCCTGCGATATCTGTCAGCGAACTGTCCCGTGCCATTTGGTTGGTCGGGCTCCGCTAGGTACCATGCCAATCATTGACACCCCGTTTTCACGTGTGGGCATCGACATCGTCGGTCCTTTGTCACCGACATCTTCCAAGGGCAACAGGTACATTCTAACCATGGTGGATTTTGCAACGAGATATCCAGACGCCATCGCACTTCCTTCGAGTGAAAGCAAGGTCGTGGCAGAAGGACTAATGGAAATGCTGTCGCGAGTTGGTCTACCACGCGAAATTGTAAGCAACCGCGGGACAAGCTTCATGTCGTCGGTTATGAAGGAGTTCAGCCAGCTACTATCTATCAGGCAATTACCGACAACCCCTTACCATCCGATGGCAAACGGGTTAGTGGAACGATTCAACGGCACGTTGAAGCAAATGCTCCGCCGTATGAGTCAGGAAAGCCCGAAAAATTGGGACCGCTACCTCGGCCCCCTCCCTTTCGCGTATCGGGAGATGCCACAAAAGAGTAGGGGATACTCACCGTTCGAGTTGCTTTATGGCCGATACGTTCGCGGCCCAATTACGATTTTGAGAGACTTGTGGACTAACCCAAAGTTGGATGACGTGACCAAGTCAACCTATGAATACATCGTAGAACTGCGGGAACGTCTGCAACGAACCTGTGAAATAGCATCTCAGGAACTTACGAAGGCACATGTTTGTCAGAAGTCTTACTATGATCGCAAGGCGAAGAAGCGGGACTTAGGCGTGGGTGACAAAGCTCTCGTGCTGCTACCCGCCGATCACAACGAATTGATACTAACATAGAAGGGCCCCTTTACTGTGACAGACAAGAAAAGCCCATTGGAGTATGCTGTGGACCTCGGTCACAGAACAACTGTCTTCCACATCAACATGCTCAAAAAGTACGAGCTGTGGAATGCCTCGGACACGTCAACGACGACAGCTGCTGCTGTAACGTCAATCCATCAAGTGGAGTGTACTCTTGATGGACAACAATTTCCGCGTAGAGTACACTCAGGGCTCAGATAATGTCGGTGCCGACTATCTTAGCCGCACATCTGTTACTACTGACTAGGCTGTCCGATTACTCGTATAGATACACAAAGAACTCAAGACGCGGGTAATACGTTGTCGACTCTAAGAACATGCCTACCCTTTTTACCCCACCGTTTCGCTGTTCTTGAACTAGGGGGAAGATGTGGTAAAAAAAACGCTGCCCTAGAGAGTGTGCGTCATGCTTTCACGTAGAAAATCAGTGTGCGGGGCCGATTTAGTATTTCAAGGTGCGCGGCAATCATTAGGATGGTGATAGCGCTAAAACTATGAGCGCGCCTATGCGCGTGCTTGTGCGCGTACCACGTGAAAAGCTCCCGAGCCACGGGGATAGCTCGGCTAACCCCAGAGAGCAGAGAGCAAGGACAAGTTCGGGCCACGCCCCGGCTGCTCGTTCTGACCCTCCGTGTCCGGGCCTCGTCCCGGCGTTGAAGTCCTCGGGTGCGTCCTGGACTGGGCATCACCCCACCTCGCCCCCACGTTGTTCTGAAGCGGCATTCGTCACGGCCAGCTGTTGTTCTGGTCTCGGAGCGAGACGCTGTCCCCGGTCTGTTCGCGGCAGTCGGCGACACGCTGTTCTCGGTGGTGTACATGCAAGCCCAGGCGTTGACCACCGTACTGGGATGCCCCTGGCGGTTATCTTCTAGACCGGGCCCCGCCTCGGTACGAACGCCGCAAGCCAAGGCACACCGCCTCCTGACTGCCAGAGAGCTCAACGTCAAGCGCAACGTTCACGCCCCAAGAGTAGAACGTGAGTGGACGAACAAGAACGTTAACTCCCTTCCGCGTAGGACCGTGAACTCGTGTATATATGTGTGAGTTTATGTTGTGTGTATTCCCTTGTCCGTCTTCGTGTATATAAAAGTCTCTCATTGTCCTCGAACGTCCTCTGTCCTCATCTGGCTAACCTGCGCCCACAGTTGCCCACAAAGAGCTAACTCGTACACTGGCACATTCTGTTTGCCTTTTCAGATTATAAGGTACCTTTTTTACACCAGAAAGTCTTCAAGAAGAATAGAAGTGTTGTATTTGTGAAGAAAGAAATGTAGAAGGAAAAAAGATAACCTGCCCTGTACAGGGACCAAGCCTGCAAACTTCGAATAACATGTCTGATGCTCTATCAACTGAGCTACCATGGCAGCTATCTCTCTTCCATTTTGTACGGTATATATGTGCATTTATACATGGAAGAGTCAGTCAGCGCTGCCTGTTACCATTATGGCGAGTGTGGGACACCTTTTTTTGCCTACTGGCAATTACATTACGAATGCAATTACGTTACGATTACTTCCAATATCCCTATTATTCTTTGGCAGCATTATGCGTCTGTCAGTTCTCAGAAAATCTGCTAGATAAGGAGGTGGCAATGATTCGCCCTCCCACCTAAATGCATGTACTTGAACGCATGCACAACTGTTCAAAAAAAACAAGTCACACACCGCTAAGATTACTGAGATTCACTGTTTCAGATACAAGAGTAAAGGAAAGAACTATGAATTTAAGGGTTTGTTGTCTTTGTTGAACACATTAAAATGAGAACTATCAGAAAATGATGCCAAACAAACTATTGGGGATGTTATCAAAAGTAATTTTAACAAAATTGTGAAAAGAAAAGTGAACAAAAACATAACTTGGCAACGTTTTTTGACAATTGAATTGACAATACTTTTTATAACATCCCTATATTTTACTGGGTTATGTTGTCGGGTAATTCTCATTATTAGAGTGGTGAGTAGGCTGACAAAGAAAGCATATGGCATTGATGCTTCTTTTGAACACCTAATAGTTGGAGGACCTTAAAAGAGCGGAAGCTACTTTGAGTAGACCAGAATATTTACTTTGAGCGAAAAAAAACGTACGCACATTTTTACCAGGCTTTTTAACACATTTCGAGACATAAAAGTGTGTATGCTGCCAGTATTGTTAAGTACCATTACTTTTGTCACACATGCACTGTAGCAGGTGTAGTTAGAGTGGTGATAGTGAAGGATTAATCAAGCACGCCACCAACTGTGTTCGCATCAATGGTCGCGTATTTTAAAAATAAACCTGCTGTATAAAAAAAGTTTAAAGCATTTATGTTTTCATCCAAATCAAGTTAAACCGACTGGGTAAGCAAACCATTTGCATAAAATCAAAAGGCATAAAGTGATTCATGTATTATAACTATGTGAACAATTTCAGCAACGCAGGGCAAAGTGACAACAGTTCTATTAAAAACCCCTCTCAATATAACATACATGAAAAGCACCACACCAGGATATTTTATAGTGCATGTAATATTGAGACTACTAGACTGTCTATTGACCTTTTAGAAGAAGGGTATCTCCTTCACGTTCAAGGGGCAACCACTTAGCCTTTTCCTGAGCTTTTCTGTGAATACTTCCTGACTTTCAGATATCATTAGGATTGATTTAGAGTGAACAGATTTTGCTTACGCATTGAAACCTAGTTCTGTATGTAACTGCAATTATGGGCGCCAAACCACCTCCAATTAATTTTTAACATTTCACTCACTTTTAACTGCAGCAGCACAACTAGCTGTGGGGGCCCAAAAAGAAGCTAGAAACAATACCTTTACCTCTTTGAGCCTTTCGGAAGTGTTCAGCTTCTCAGTGCTCACCTTACAACATTTTTTTTAAATACGTGTTTGTGTGCCCACTACTCTTGCTCCTTGTACAGTGAGGAGGAGCACATGGCAAGAAGAGACAAGAAAGAAGAATAGCGAAAAAAAGCGAAATAAGCAAGGACCTCTTTTGTATCGTACAATTTGTGTAACATTACTAATGCGACAACATATAGACAAATTATCACGGCTATGCATCCATTGTAGAGTCATACACAGCTGCAACACCACGAGTAAATATCAACCTTGTGTTGGTTTAGTATCCCTTTATAGTGGCAAGTTAATGATATCTGCATTTGTGCGGCACACATTGAGATGCAGCGAAATGTGATATGGTAATCTCATTTAGAATGCACGTCATGTGGCTTCATTGTATATGTGGCCGTAAGTAACTCTGGTTGCAAAGAAATATGGCAAAGCCTAAACAGACGTCACCGACGACTCCAATCTGAACTTGCCTTTGCTACTTGCCCATTATCATCCCAGCAAAAAATGAATAATTGAATCTGCTACAGGTATGTGCTAGCTTATGCTAAGGACCAAGTATGAAGGGTGTTTTGTCATTATTGAGATCAGTTCTTTGTTCAAGAACACTTGCTGTCAAAGTCAAACACAAATACATTGCTGTCGAAGCATGAAGACTCAAATATAAAGCAAAAAGAAGTGTCTCTTTAAAAATTACACACACAAGGTTAAAGATAAATATTTGATAAACTTGGGATATAAGGCACGCACAAGAGGTGCTGCCATATTATACTTTTCCTTGTGTTGAAACCTGCTTGCTTTACTCACCCAACACACCTGTAAAGATGCCGTGAAAACACCAAGGAGCTGATGCAGCAAGGTGGAACACATGTCCAGGGGTTCCACCGTTCCTAAGCAGCCCTACAGCCTCCACAGTCCTGAGACCATTTGTAAGATAAATATAGTTCTACCCAAAGTTCTTGGTTTACAGACACACATGCAAGACGCATAACCACTCTATAGGAAGTTTGCATGATAATGCGCTGGGTAGCAAAACGGATGCCAATATCAAGTATCCCGGCTTGCCGCTTCTTTCTTTCCGTTCTTAATCAATCAATCTATGGTTAATAAATGTTCCCCCAATGTGAAGTGTACTGGCAGTCCGGTGAAGAATTGCAATGTATTTCAAACACAGTCCAATTCATGGCAAGTAAGCACCCAATAGCATTTTGTCAGGTGTTCAAGAAAAGAGCATGAAGTTTAGCTGAAACCCATGTTTTTTTATGAACACCATTCAATTTGATATAAATGTTGTGAGCATTATGTGAAGGAACACGGAATAATGTTTAATCAATGATTTCTTATAATCTACTGATATGAATACAACTAACTGAATATGAAACGATAATTTTTGCTTGAGAATTTAAAGTTATGAACACTATCGCACTTGCCAGCTGCATCTTGTTCAAAACAGAAGCAAGATAGGCTAGTTTCTGTAGGTGAGCAGTAATGAGCAGTGCAAAGTAACAACAAGAAACACCAGTAACAACAGTATGGAGCAAGCACAGACTGCCAACTGTATAAACTATTGCACAAAAGTTCGCCTGAATATCAGTCAGACAACTCGTGCAAATGAAGGTTCAGTTGGGAATAAACAAGTTACGAAATCAACAATGCCTGCTTTCACTAATAGGACCCTCATTCACATAAAGTATGCAGCGATAGGCCCCTACCCAGGTACGTCACAGCATGATGTCACTGGCACATGTAAAAGGTGTGGCTGGAAAAACACTCCCGCTGGTGGCTCCGCCCGGTACAGTCGTGCGGTGTTTGGGGAAAGTTTTAATTTTTCAAAGCTTACACTTCACGTTACAATGTCGACATTAGCTGTAGTATGTGTCAGCAAACATCTAGCTGTGTGGTAAACTGTGTGGTAAAATATTTGCCACGCTGTCTGTTTATCTTGAAGAAGTGAACACACGTGGTGGCCTGTGCGAGGAACAGTGGCATAGTCTTCAAAAATGTGCACTGTTGATTGCGGCATGTAGTGTGCATTGAAAGGTATTGAAAATATTGGTTCAACTGAGAATATTGTGTGTGGTGTGTGCAGTGTCAATAACAATGTGTCTTGTTTGCGAAGACGTTAGCACTCATGGCAGGGACCGGTCGATGAAATAACTTGATTCGACATTTTAGCCAAGGTAAATATGCACTTGACGCGACCATCTGCGAGTGGGTAGATCTCGGTGTTTGCGCTGTGTGCAGAAAAAAATTGCATGGTCACCGGGCTGGAAGATACCATTTGCTGAAGCTGCATGTATGAATCGCCCCGACGAGTACCAAAGCCCAAAAAAAGGTATAACTCGTTTTATCGCAGGCCTCATATGTCTTCATGTAATAAGCAGAGATTCTTGTTTCACATATACTGAGTACCTTTACCGCTCGATATTCATGAAGTGACAATGCAAACAACAAGTTTGTGTGTTAGGTCCTAAGGGAGCAATGTAAATATGCAAATAACTTGTAGGTGTCAGATGCAGTGATGTAACTGCGCAAAAGATTACGTATATATTAGGCTACAGGTTTAGAATCGCATACATCTCAGTGGTCTATCAGGAACGTCACAAACAACTTCCTTGCCAGCTAGCCCTTGCACAGAGGGAGGGAATGGCTGGCACGGTGCTCGAAGTGACGTCACACTATTTGCAAACATAGAGAGGTTTCTTACTTAGGCAACATTTTGCACAATGTATTTTTTAGATGCAAGACTGTACTCGTCCACATTGATCATACTGATGTCTTTTGTTGTTACATTGTGCTGTGAATTACTAGGCATTTAGTCACCATGATCTTAAAAAGCTAATTTCAGTGTTCTCTCTCATATTGCTGACAACTGTGTCGTTGCATAAATTGGGCAAAAAAGCAACACAGAAAGGCTGTCACAATAAATACGCCAACATGGGTATTCTCCTGCAAAGAAAAGTTGGCACTGGTCCTGTCATTACCCGTCTTCCTTCTCTCTTTGCCTTGTTTGTGCTGAAACAGCCAAACACCTGATGAGTTAGATGAAAAATATTAACGCATCAAAACTATAAGTGCTTGCATCAGCAACTACACAACAGCGTGATAACCGCACCCCTGCCACACAGCAGCGAAACATATTTTGAACATGCTGGCAGTGTATTATTTTATAAAAAGCAACTCTGGCAGATTACAAAATCTCACATTGTGCATGCAAGTTTTCTTCAAAGTGAGGCGTATAATGTAGGTGCTGGCCGGTACATTATTAGTTACAAGCAAAAGCGTCTTGCAGGTACATATGCAGATTGCACGAAAACCTCTCTCTCTCTACACTAGGCACACACATATCTTTTAACAAGCACACGCCACTGTTTAGGGGCATAATAACGCTTTACCGTGAACATATGTTAATCAACCCATTTAGGTGGTTGGCTAGGTGAATCGAGCCGAGTTACAAATCGTATCGCCTGCGAACGTAAACAAAATGGTCGTTTGCATCAAATGGCACTGCAGGCTTCGTTTAATCAACAACGTAGCAAGCGCCGTGTGCGTCTTCCTAACTACATTGCACATATGAAAAAATCGATCACCATACACATGCATGTTGCCGCAGTTGTCTCGAATTAGCTCCAGTAAGGCCGCGCCGATGCGCCATGGCTCTGATAGCGTTAGCGTTGTCAAAGCGAATCGACAACCGCACTCGCAAATGCGCGTAAGGTTGCCGTTTCACGACGACTCGTTCGAGTGCAGCAACACACTCTTGCACTGAGTGGCATACTTGGTCTACATAAAAAAGTGTCCCCCTTACCTTTAGTTTCTTTCACACTGTCCTGAGGGAAGCGACCACAGGCGTCAGCCATCAGCCCAACCCGCCGATTCCTTGTACGACTCGCACTTGATCCGCACTCGAACAACCGCGGGAATAGGGCGCAATCTTAGCACATCACACGAACGAGGAACGGCGCTTCCTTGCGTAAATTTAACATTTCGTGCTCTCGTGTGTAGCAGCGCGCACACACGAGAGACGCTCCGAAACGGCATGCCTACGGAGACAAAGACACACAAAATGTGGCTTTAGCTGTGAATGGACTTGGCTTGGATATCTGTGTGAGTAAAATAAAAAAAACATCTGTCGCTGCTATAAACTGAAAAAAATGTATGTTATCTGGCAAAATAACTTTAAAAGTGATAAACGGTTATTCAAAAAACAAGTTACAACTTATGAATATTTTCGCAGGTCTTTGTTTTGTTTTCGTTCTAGCAGACGACAGCCTCCTACTGCTTCTACGACAGACGTAGTGCGGTTTCACGTTCGGTGCGTGTCGCCGACGCAAAGCTCTACAGTAGTGATATCAGAGTTATCAATTCTCAATGAATCATAGGATGGCTACAAAGCAGTAACATTTTCACATAGTGCAGTACGCAATCTCTCAAGGTATGACATTTTTTTGCTCTGAAGCAAATCGAAGCAAGCGGGCCGGCGCAATCAGCTAATGTCGCCACTACGCGAGGCATGGTCGTGCGCAATAACGTCGTGCCCCGCGCTCGATTTGTCATCAAGCGATAGAGCTACTAAGTGGAATACAGCTAAATGCAGGGATTAATGGCGTATCACTCTGATTCCCTGTGGTGACCGACTCAATCGCAAGAGAGCCCCGGGAAACAACCATCAACTGCTCAAGCTTGTGTGTGGGTGTAAAAATACTTGTTTTTATCTGCGGCGGGGCAGCAATCTATAGTTGAAAGACATGCGAAAAGCATGTGACGTATATACAATCACAAAACATATGCACACAACAATAGATACGATCGCATATCGTACATAAATATGCCATCACATAGCGTGTAAAAAGCAAATTTATATACATACCTTAAACTCGCGTGCACTGTTCAGCGCGAATAGCTTAGCATGTTAGCGCACTAAGTTCAGGTACGCGAGCACAACTAAGTGGCGCAGGTACGAGTCCCACTAAGTCTAATTTTTTTTCAACGTTTTTATTGTATTGCTATCTTTTCTAATGCCTTAGGTTCTAAAACAAAATAAAAGCAATATTGCGTTCAAGTACGTATGTGGGACTGTGTTTTTTGCGCAACAGTTATTAATATTTCTATTTTCATTATTATTTTTTTATTTATTTCATAATATAACAAAATTCTGGACTATGGGGAACATTGGGTCTGCTTGATTGTGAAGGGACTCGAGAACTGAGAAAACTCAAACCAAAAAATTTATTTGAGAAAAAACTGAGCATTTCACAGCCGGACCAGTTTCTTGAAGGGTAGGCCCTAGGTATGCGCGAGACTTGCTATATGACTCATCTCAAGCTGTGGCAGTTGAGGGAAGGCAATATCACCTAGAAGCAGTTCCAAAATATATTTTGGTTGATGTTTTTTGATTCCTCCAAAATAAGGGCTGCACAATTGTAATCGAGCCAAACCAAGAATTGCGGGCACGAGGTCATGAGACAGAAAATGAATAATGGTGATTGTTTGAAAAATTGCCCTTAATAAAAGGAAGAGTTATGGAGTGCTACGTAGCTTAACTCGCAGTAGGAATTTTATATATACATATAGATAGTTTAAAATGGACAATGTTGCACACACAGACATTGGTTAAATTTCTTTGCAGCACAGTTGAAGCATCTATGTAGAACTGAAGCATCAAGAGAAGCTCATGCGTCCTGACTTTATTGCGCTTTACATAGCTTGTATGCGTCCATGCAGCCATGTTATGATGTATTTTAAAGCATTTGTTTAACCTATATTCATCTTATTCATTAAAGCTGGCCCATAAGTTGTGTCTTATGTAGCACTACAAGTGAAGCGTAATCTGCATGGTCGTCTTAAACAATGCTTTTGAAAATCTCAAAACGACCCAGCTCTATACACGACCATCCGTGCATCAATGATAAGCACCATTATGTGTCCGTACATATCAGTTGTGATCTCATACTTATTTATTTTTCTGACCACTCCCTGTGCTCCTACCTCGTTTCTGTCGTGAAGCTGTGGCAAGTTGTGTATAGCTGTATTTATATTGTAGGAGCACATATACTATCAATAAAAATTATTTTTAGGCTACATGCAACTAGTTTTCATAGATTTTCATTTCTTTTGTCGGTGCTCAGGAGAGCTAAGCTCATGGTCGATATTTTAAATGACATTTCTCTTTGCCAATGTTAATGAGAACAGTTTCATTAATATTGACAAGTTCATTCACATTGAATTTAGTTATCATTATTATTGTTTCTACCAAAAAACGAGCCCTTGAAGTTATGCTTTTCTTGCTTGATTTGTTTTCGTGTGGCAGCATGCAAGTAAATTGACAGTTATTGTCATTCCTTGTGAATGACACATTTTCCGTGTGACAGACTTTAGCACCTGGTCATCGGCAGGAGTTGTATTCATTCTGGAAAAGTGCGAACAGTGGTGACTGACAACACAGGCTAGCCTGCATTATTCTTTTGTACTATATATGTCACTGTGCATTCATTTATAACATTACACAGCTCGAAGTTCCTGCTGAAAATGTGACAACAACTGTAGAGCTTCCACAATTTTGCAACAATCCACATTCCTTTCATACGTTATTGCACAATTTCGTAAGCACCTTACAAAATCTGTATATTTCCGTAAGACCTTACATTCTGTATTTTCATTATGAAAGCTTCCGTACACTCCATACACTTTTTTTATCCTCCCATATCTCCCATAATTTATTTATTTTGGTAATAAGTAATAAATAAAGGAACTCTCCGTATGCTCTATAAGTTTCCTTATCTTTCCATATTTTCCATAAAACTCACTCCATCCACGCCATAAAACTTCCTTATCCTTCCATATACTCCATAAAAAGCTTTCCATATATGCCATACATTTTCCTTAACTTTCTGTATACTCCATAAAAAGCTTTCCGTATACGCAATACAATTTCCTTATCTTTCCATATACTCCATAAGAAGCGTCCCGTAAATGTCATACAACTTCCGTATATTTCCATAAAACTCCATATTTTTTCCGTATGTAGCATAAGGAAATGTTACGGAGTTCATATATTTTCCGTAAGATTATATACGGAACTTTTCAGTAGGAAAAATGATCACGGATATGTGTGAAAGACATGATTTGATTATTTGCAAGAGTTCCGAGAAGTTTGAAGGGCATATAACATGGGAGGTAGGAAGCCTGCAATCGACGATAGATTTCGCACTAATGTCACATAAGATATGTGATAAGCTCAGGGGAATGCACATAGATAAAAGTGGTACCAGAATTTTGGGTAGTGATGTCAAACGTATCAACCTAAGTTTTGGAAGACCAGTGAAAGTGTGAAGGAGACAAGATTAGCAACTACAGGAAGATTTTTATTCAGAAAGGCCAATAAAAATAGCTGAGAAAAAACTGAGAAAGTAATCACTGAGTGTAATAAAACAGTGTGGACATACACGAATCTAATTTGACTGTTTGAGCTAAACCTTGCTAAGGCACGTAACAAGTCACCCCAGAAAAGAAGACACAAACCGAAGAGTTGTTGAGATGAGGAAGTTAAGAGAGCCATAGCAAAACATCAGGAAGCCTCTAGGGAACACAGACATGCTAAAGCAGCGGAGTGAACCGACAGATGATGTTGAAAGAAAATGTGAAATTATTCTAAGCTGTTGAAGGTGCGTCCCATCTGATCAATGAAAAGATTAAAAGAAAGCGAGCTCAGTGGTTTGCAGAAGTACACAAATAGGATAGAAAGGCAGCTGCAAAATTTTGTAACCATCTAAACTCCCTAAGAAATGCGGCGAGCCTAGATCAGAGATTTATAACTGCAGCTGAAGGTGCTAGGCTAGACAGGGACGAAGCTAATAAATATTTAAGAACTAGGGTGACAGAACATTTTCAACAAAGAAGTGCTTTATTCACCACAATAGACAAGGATGAACCAAGTGGCGCAATGACTCCATTTTCACAACGAGAGTTAGAAAGGGCAGAGAAGAGGGTTCCTAGTATTACATCAACAGGCCCAGAAGCATTCCAATTATGCTGATAAAGACAATCGGTCCGAAGCCTGAGCACACTTTGAGAGAGGCAGTGAGCAAAATAATGATCGATGGTGAAGTCCTCGGTGGATGGAAACTTAGCAGGATGAGCATGATCTATAAACAAAAGGGAGACAAAGCTGATATAAACAACTACCGTCCTATACCAGTGATATCAGTGGTCTACAGGTTGCCGATGCTGGTTATAAAGGAAGACTGCAGGCATGGATACAGGATGAGTGGGTGCCGGGGGAACTGCTGAATTGCTTTCGGAAACACAGGCAGTTGGCAGACAATCTGTTCTCACTGAAGCAGGGCATCGAAATTGCAGAAAAGGAACACAGGTCCCTGTGACTAGCATTTTTGGATATCAAGAGAGCATACGATAGCGTTGTTCAAGAGGACTTGTGTGGAATACTGGACACACTAGGTGCGGAAGATGGAGTCACTAATCTTTTAAAGGATAACTATAAAGGTAACAAGGCTGTTATAAAGTAGGAAAAACAGGTATCCAAGCATACAGAAGTAAAACGGGGGCCTAGGCAGGGGTGTCCTTTGTCACCACTGTTATTTATGATTAGAGGCCAAATTAGAGAGAGGTAGACAGGATTTCAACCTCCCTTTCGTCAAACAAGGAAAACTCATTAAACGGGCACTACCAGCATTGTAGATGGTATAGTACGCAGATGATATAGTACGCCGATGATATAAGGCTAATGGCTGACAACAAGGAAGGTTTGCATAGATTGATGGACATCTGTGGCAATGAGGGTGATAGGTTAGGCTTCACATTCAGTAAGAAAAAATCAGCAGTCTTGATTTTTAACAACAAAGAAGGTAGTGAGCTTAGAATGCATGAGGTCACGCTAGAGATAACATATAAATACAAATATCTGGGCATACGAACAAGCAATGGGGCTGATTACTCAAGGGAACACGAAATATACGTCACGACTAAAGGTAACAGGAATGCAGTGGTGATGAATAACAGGGCACTGTGGAATTAGAATAGGTATGAGGTTGTGAGAGGATTATACAAAAGGGTCATGGTTCGTGGACTGACATTCTGCAATGCGGTCTTGTGCATGAGATCAGAATTTCAAACAAGATTAAAATTTAAGCAACGTGAAATAGGTATTCTTGCCTTAGGAGCTCATTAAAATTTAAGCAGCGTGGAATAGGTAGGCTTGCCTTAGGAGGTCAAGGGAATATACCAAATCAGGGAGTACAAGGTGATATGCGATAGATATCGTTTGAGGGCATGGAAGCTAGCAGCAAGATAAAATTTGAGAAGCGTTTGGGAGAAATGGGGGAGGAGCGTTATGCTAGGAAGGTATTCAGCTACTTGTACATGAAAACTGTCGATACAAAATGGAGGAAGCGAACAAAAAAATTAACTGGTAAACACTTAAAAAACAGCAGGGGGTCAAACCGAAAAGAATTATTGGTTAAGAAGAAGGCTAAGGAAGCTGAGACCGATATGTGAAGAATCGGAATGAATAAGAAGTACTCACTAGAGATCTATGGAACCTATACGCAGGAATATGCCAAGGAAAGGATCTATGATAATACTCGGGGTAGTTCACCACTGTTTGAGGCCAGGACGGGAGTATTGTGAACCAAGTCTCATCGGGCAAAATACGAAGGGGTAGACACGGTGAGCAGTGCGTTTGGAAACTGCCGAACACTTGATGTTGTTCTGTAAAGGGCTTCGCCTTATAGTTCAAGATAATGGCGCAGAGTTTTTTAAAGCAATGAGTTTTAGGGACAGGGACGGCAAAATAGACTTTAGGCGGGTAGAATTAATTATAAGAAGGTTATCTGATTAGTGGCTAATGTCAAGGCACGAGTGAAAACTAAACCCTTCACTGCGAAATACGAGTCCTCAAACTCACTATATAAAGGAAAAATGTAAATCTAGTTTTCGGTTCAGTAAGTATTACGGCTTGGAGGCATTAGGCCCCTCCCAATCTAAAGAGTACAGCCATATCAATCCATCTATCCATCCATCGATCCATCGGCAGACCATGGGAAGCTTGCTGCTGGTGCTGCTATGCGGTCAACGCATAATATCGTGGCCTGGCATCACGTAGTAACTCACCACATGATTACTGGTGTGCCTAGTGTGCGTTGCCTTAATGTCAGGAAGGCTACCATATTCTGCTGGGTACCTGGCTCTCGATCTGGTTAGGAAAGACACGACGAAAATGTTTCGGATTTCACTGATCAGCGGGAACAGTAGAAGCGTGCAATGCCGCGACAAACAAATGGTGGTTTCTCAATTATTTTCACGAATGTGCTCTTGTGCGAAAGGCAGTTCGATGAGAGTCACACGTTATGCATAGACAAGTGTCTAATCGGAAAGGCTGTTGTCAAGTCACCATGCGACGTTCCGAAACTTTTCCCGCCGCTGTGTCAAAGATTTTCCATGGCTTCATGGCGTATTTGTAGAGAGCGAAAAAATGCAGAGCTCACCCGCCTACAAAGAGTAAACAACAACTGTCTGTGATCTGGATACTTGAGACTGCATTGAGCTGTGTTCCAGCCCCCATGACGTAGCTGCAATGCATAATCACGAATTTATTGAAGGGGAGCCTTTCGGCTGTCTCTTCCTTTTTCCATGCCAGTAGATAATACAGAAGCCCGATGAGTCAAGTGCTCACCATTTTCGTTTATACGGGCACTGAAATAAGCAAAAGTGTACAGGTGATATGCCGAAGAGGAGGAGCTACATGCAGCTTTTCACTGCTTGATAAAATCAAAGCAAACATCCGTTGCATACAGCAGTGACTTCACCGCTAACAATTTATGTTGGCTGGGGTGGCAGCTCCAGAGAATTTGCTCACGAAAAAACTGTACAAACCATACGCAAGCTGTAAAAATGCTAAAAATTATTTTTTATTATCTATTTGTAATGAGCACAAGAAGATATCGTTTTGCGTCACATGTTGGCGCCTCCATTTCGGCACACCATCGGTCAATTGTTACATTTGAGGAGTCACGTAAGGCTTTCATCTTTACATTGCACGGCCAAACGAACTTAGAACGCGCTACTTCACCGTAGTGATAAACTACGCAAAAGAAAACACAAAAACGAAAGAAACGTCATATAAAGTACTGCTTGTTCGTCATCGCTTGCTACATTAAAAGCACTGATTCATTTAATGTGGCCGCTGCTTTATAAAGTGCGAGGCAACATCGACTGTATGTATGGTCTGGAAGTCTGGATATGTGCTGTAAAAACTTGCAATCACTGCACTTCTGCGAGGAGTTAAGGACCACCAGAGTCATTGAACAACTCTGGATTGTACACATGCGTTCACTAGATGCTTCAGAGAAAAATAGTACGCTTTCACAGCGGTAGCATATCTTACAGTGGAACCAACATGCCGTCAAATTTCTAGCTTTGAAGCCTCAGGCGCCACTAAATTTCACTGTATTAGAGCTTCCCAAATCGCTTCGAAGGTAGCATCACTCTGAAGACGGATCCAAGCCTAATATCTACAAATAATAACGTTTCACAGCTCTGCGCGGGCCGTACAATTGCGGCACTGTTGCCGCTCAGATGCAAAGACATGGGCGAATGCGTCCCTAGCGGTTGCTTCTGTCTCTATTTCAAACTTTCGCCAGAGCTTCAGGACCTTGAAAACTATTTAAGGCCTCTGATAAGACGTACATAACGTCGATAAGGCGTTACATAAGGACGAAGCGACCGGTGCAGCAGGCCAGAAACTTCTAGAGGAATCCACGCTTGCGTTGTGGAAGCGACAGTCACAATCTATCTGCTTTGCTGTACAAGACATGTCGATCTCCCTTAGCGTAGCTAGCCTTTAAACGGTCTTGGTATGGAATAGCACAGTTTGTGCTGGATAAGTAAATGTCGACCTAAATGTATTTGTGTCCACTTTCTTTACTGTTACTGTACGCCTTCCCATTTATTGTCCTTTGCATTGACACCACTTCTCTCTTTTGTCTGTGTTTGTTTCCAATAGAAAAATATTAGTGCTCCTGCAGTGCTCAGTTGACCCAAACAGTGCGCGGTGTACCCATACCAGTTCTGATGTTGCAAACCTAAATGAGCGCTTATGCTTACGTTATAAGCTATTGAAAATATTTTGGCTAACTCTTGCTACTATAAATTGAGCAGAAATGTTTCATGGTTCAATTTTGATGCCAGGGATTCTTCAAGGTTCGGTTACACGGAGTGTAACTGGTTTATTTTATGTCATTGCTTCATTTTTCACTAAAAGCAGTTAATTTTTTATTCAATTTTGTTATAGCATGTCTGGAAATGTAATTCAAGCACATACCGTGAAGCCAGACGTGCTGCTTCAAGAAATCTGCTTCGTTCTCATCTGCGAGCTTTTAAGAAGTTACTTTGTAAACATGCCAGTAGCGCGTCTTTGTTAGGCATTAGACCGAGGACAACATATAAACACAAGTCTTTGATGATTTTGTGCTGCATGAACATTTGGCTTTTAATTGGGCGCACATATATACACAAAGACAAGAAATCTTGATAAGATCAGTGGTAGAAGATAATCAGTATTCGGGTTGTACAGTGCAATGCAATGTACAGTGCAGAAAAAGAAGTCAAGTGAAATGGCTCTTTTAAGTATCAAAGAAAAAATAATTCAGAATTTTGAAGACAAAAAGTATACTCTAGGGATATTTCTTGATTTTAAAAAGGCATTTGACTCTATTAAGCATGATATCTTATTAAAAAAGTTAAGCGAATATGGCGTTAGGGGACTTGCTCTTGACCTTATACGCAGTTATTTGACAAACCGCTACCAATACACAGACACCAATCATTCAAAATCAGTTTTAGGTGAAATTAAATACGGTGTTCCTCAGGGTTCCATCCTTGGACCACTTCTTTTTTTATTATATATAAATGATATAGGTAATATTCCGTTCACGCCAGATATAATTCTTTACGCCGATGACACGAATGTATTTTTTTCAGGAGAGAACCTACATATTCTTCAGTTGCAAGCTAGCAAATGGCTCAATAATTTATCTGAGTGGCTTATTGTAAATAAACTAGAACTAAATACCAAAAAAACTAAATATATAATTTTTCGCTGCCGAAATAAGTCAATCAGGAATGACGTACATTTGAAATTCCGTGGCGAGATCATCGAGCGTGTAAGAATACATAAATTTCTCGGTGTTCTTTTCGAAGAAAATCTCAGCTGGTCTCCTCATGTCGATAACCTCACAAGGCGCATCTCACGTTCAATAGGTATTATCAGCAGAGCAAAGCAACTTTTGCCACGTTGGTTAAAACTCCAGCTATATTACGCACTAATTCATTCCCATTTACAATACTGCCTCCTTGTGTGGGGAACAACAACAAAAACAAATCTTAAAAAGCTGTATATCCTACAAAAACGTATTGTGCGAGTTATTGAAAATGCGCCATATATAACTCACTCCGCTCCACTTTTTAAAGCGAACACTATATTAACAATGCAACACATACTGAAAAAGAAGCTAGGCATTACAATATTTCAGAAAATAAAGTTATGCCACGATAGTTTTTTCCGACAATTTCTGGGAAAAGGACACGCTTACGAAACCAGAAAAACTAGGTATGTTAAAGGTTTTACACGAACTAACTATGGTATGCAAAAACAATCTTACGTTATAGCAGACTTTTTAAATCATCATCCTACCGTGATAAACTTGGTACAAGAAACGATGCACATGAAATGCTTCAAAAAAAAAGTTAACTGCATATCTCCTATCGATACAAGAATAATTCTGTTTTCTTTTTTTCTATTTTTTCTTTTTTTTCTCTTTTTTTTACCTTGCTGCAGTTTATACTGTATATGTATATAGAAAATCTTTCTGTTTCATATGTATATAGAACAATGTATATATGTAGAAAATCCTGTATATGTTTGGCCAAAATATGTATACTATATGTAACCTTGTGTATTTTGCTTAGATAACTGCCACTGATGTTTGAGTTGTGTGTGTCTAAAAAGGGGTGTGACACCCAGTCAGGCATTCGTGCCTTTTTGTCACTCCTCCTAGACAGGGCAAATGTACATATTACTTGTCTTTGTCTGAAATAAATACGAAATACAAATACAATGTTTTTATGATATTTCATGACTCTGGCTTCCAACACTCATCAATATCTACCACTCGTCGCCTGGCATACTCCCAGCATCGTCTACCCATCATCTGCCCACCACTCTTATCGTCTGTCATCTGCCCACCATACACCCAACGTCCGTCCGCCAACCGTCCGCCATCCAACCACCATCCTCCCACCACTCTCATCATCCGCCATCTGCACATCATTACCCATTATGTAATCAACCAAGACGGTGGGTCCCATCATGACCACCATCTTTGCCATCACTCTCACCGCCCACTATCTCCCACCATTCAGCAAGATGGTGGGAGGTGGGTCCCATCATGCCCACAATTGGGCTTTGAGTGCTTGAGCGTGGAGCTCGTCTACGGTACTTTACTACGTCTATCCAGCGACTTCTCCACAGAACCACCTTCGGCAGCCCTGTCTACACACGAATATATACATCTTATTCAAGAACTATTCCAGAATCTTAAACCCTGTCTTACACGTCCTGTTACAGAACGCGCACCGTATATAACATTCGACCTGACCAATGCAACATACGTGTTTTTGTGCTTTAGACCTACTTGTCCTGCTCTCCATGCACACTACCTTGGGCCATTTCCGATACTGGAAAAACGCAAGCCACCATATATCAGAAGTATCGACATTTACTTACGTCGTTCATGGCAAACCTGACACTATATCACTGGAGCGACTGCTCTCACAGTTACATGGTTCAATCCAGTCCCACACATCGTCCTTTCTTTGAAAACAGGAAATACTTCAAACCACGAAATTTACTCACAGTGCTGATCTCGCTCGAAGACCGTGCTGCTCTCTAGGTAGAGGTGTTGTGTAGCGTTCCCAACATCATTGGAATTGCGCCGAGGAGATAAAAGAGGATGGGCGCGATCTTGTGCAGGGTGGCAGCAATGCCGGCATGAGGGGCGCCGCAAATAAAGGTCAGTACTTTTTTTGCTCTGGCGATAGACGGGCCTGTCAAGTCATTTTCTCTTGTGTACTCAACACATATTTTTTATGACGTATGCCTACAGCACTGCGCTGCTAGATACTACCAGCTGTAGTTCACTCTACCTGCTCTAAACCTGTCATCCCCATGCAACCCTTCACACCAAGCTCCCGTTTTCTGAGCAGAAAAAAAGGCAGATCCCCCGTACTGTGGGAATCAATAATATACGAAGCATGAATGAGAAATATTGATATGTCACAATAAAATTAGCACAACGTTATGAAGTGGAGGCAAATGATGACGTACATGACTTCGGTGTCATGATTATCATGTTTGGATGTGTTGTTTAATTTTATCATCTATCCATGTCACGTGATACCAAATTTAGTATACGTGGAGCTAGCAAAACGGCCGCTAGCACGCTATGAGCGCGGTATGTTATCATGTTTTTACATGACACGTGTGTCAATATCATTATGTTTGCAACAGTCATATATTTTTTCAATAATTGACGTCACGTAACACCAAATTTCGTATACGTGGAGCTAGAAAAACGGCCACGAGCACATCTTGAAGGGCCCAATATACTCCAATGTAGAATTAACGCGCGCGCTCGCTGGACACAACAACGCAATGCTAACAAAACGCGAGCACTCTGTAGTGTGTTGCCAAATTCGACCAGCGTCCGTCGGCGTGGCCCACCGGCAACCGGCGCAAAACACGACATGCTGGAAGGGATGCCGGACGCGCTGAAACGCGCATGCGTCAAAGCAACGCAGCGAGGAGCGCGCCTGCGAGTATATGGCAGTACCGGCGCCTGGCGTGGCAACGCCGGCATTACGCGACGAAATGAACGCCAGTGAGCACGTGCACCGCGTCACGTCGAAATGTGTTCGCGCCTTGACTGTGGCATGTAGTCATGTTCTCACATGACACGCCTCGCATGATTACTATGTTTGCGTCAGTCGCATACCTTTGTCATCTTCTGGCGTAACGTTATACCAAATTTGGCATATGTGCAGCTAGGGAAACGGCCGCGAGCGCATCATCAGTGTGGCATGTAGTCTTGCTGTTACATGACAGGCATGTGCTGATTATCATGTTTGAGTGTGTCATTTACTTATGTCATCTGTTCGCGTCGCGTGCTACCAAGTTTCGTACAAGTGAATCTAGCAAAACGGTCACGAGCGCATTATGAGCGTAGCATGTAGTCATGTTTGTTACATGACACGCATCTTATATTTATCATGTTTGCATCAGTATCATACCTTCGCATTCAATTCACGTCGCGTAATACCAAACTTCGTATAAGTTAAGATAGCGAAATGGCCACCAGTCCTTCATCAGCATGGCATGTAGTAATGTTGCTACATGAGACGCATCACGTGATTATCATGTTTGCGCCAGTCACATATTTTCGTCATGCACTCACGTACTCTAATACCAAGTTATGTACATGTGACGCTAGTGAAACGACCGCGAGCGCAGCATGAGCGTGGCAGTAAGTCATGTCGTTACATGACATGAAACCATTATTTCCATGTTAGCGTCTCTCACTTGTGTTCGCCATGCAATCATGCCATACCATACCAGTTTTGCAACATGTCATGTGAACGAAACCACCGCAACAGCTGCAGGACCATGAAGTGTAAATTATGACATACATGACATACACGTCATGATTTTTGTGTTATGGCTAGTCAGATGTGTTTTAGACAGTCATGTTGTAATACCAAGTTTGGTATCGATACCATTATCGGAACTGCCAGGAGAGTCGAAAGTCGTAGGCGGATAGATAGATAGATAGATAGATAGATAGATAGATAGATAGATAGATAGATAGATAGATAGATAGATAGATAGATAGATAGATACGCTCAAATTCGCCAAACTTCGCTAAGAAATGCTTCCCGTTTCAAACCACATCTTGCTGATGCAGTCTGTCGCGCAGAGGAAGTGAGATGCATCGTGTGCCTCTCAACTATTCCATACCGAGACCGTTTAAAGGCTAGCTACGCTAAAGGAGATCGACATGTCTTGTACAGCAAAGCAGATAGGTTGTGGCTGTCGCTTTCACAACGCAAGCGTGGGTTTCACTAAATGTTTCTGGCCTGCTGCACGGGTCCCTTCGTCCTTATGTAACGCCTTAGCGGCGTTATGTACGTCTTATCATACTCCTTAAGTACTTTTCATGGTCATGAAACTTTGGCGGAAGTTTGGTATAGAGACAGAAAAAACTACTAGGGACGCATTGGCCTATGGCGGGGCATCTAAGTGGCCACAGTGCCGCAATTGAACGGCACGCGCAGAACTGTGAAACGTGTAAATTGTAGCTATTAAGGCTAGATCCGTCTTCAGAGTGATGCTACCTTCGAAGCAATACGGGAAGCTCAAATACAGATAAGTTTATTGGCGAATGAGGCCTCAAAACTAGAAGAAATTTGACGGCATGTTGGTTCCACTGTAATATTTGCTACCGCTGTGAAAGCATACTATTTTTCTCTGAAGCATCGAGTGAACGCTTGTGTACAATCCAGAGTTGTTCAATGACTCTAGTGGTCCTTAACGCGTCGCACAAGGGCAGTGATTACAACTTTTTACGGCTCATATCCAGACTTTCAGGCTATACATACATTTGGTGTTGCCTCGCACTTAATAAAGCAGTGGCCACTTTGAATACATCAGTGCTTTTAACGTAGCAAGTGATGAAGATCAAGCAGTACTTCTTATGACGTTTGTGTCGTTTTCGTGTTTTCTTTTGCGATAATTAATCACTACGGTCAAGTAGCGCGATGTAAGTTCATTTGGCTGTGCAAAGTGAAGGTGAAAGCCTTACATGACTCCTCAATCGTAACCATCGACCGACGGTGTGCGAAGCCTGAGGCGCCAACATGTGACACAAAAAGATATGTTCTTGTGCTCATTACACATTGATATTAAAAATCAATTTTTATCATTTTTTACGGCTTGCGCAAGCTTTGTACAGTATTTTGGTGAGCAACTTCTCTTTAGCCGCCACCCCAGCAAATATCAATCGTTAGCACTGAAGTCACTGTTGTATGCAACGGATGAGTGTTTTGATTTTTTCAAGCGGTGAAAAGCTGCATATTAATCCCCCTCTTCGGCACATCACCTCTACATTTCTCTTATTTCAGTGCCTGTATAAACGAAAATGATGAGCACTTTACTGATTGGGCTTCTGTATTACCTACTGGCATGGAAAAAGGAAGAGACAGCCGAAAGGCTCCCCTTCAATAAATTCGTGATTATGCATTGCAGTTACGTCAAGGGGGCTGGCACACAGTTCAATGCAGCCTCAACTATCCAGATCACAGACAGTTGTTTACTTTTTGTAGGTGGGTGAGCTCTGCATTTTTTTGCTCTATACAAATACACCATGAAGCCGTGGAAAATCTTTGACACAGTGTCGGGAAAAGTTTCGGAACGTCGCATGGTGACTTGACAACAACCTTTCCGATTAGCCACTTGTATATGCTTAACGTGTGACTCTCATCCAACTGCCTTTCGCACAAAAGCACATTCGTGAAAACAAATGAGAAACCACCATTTGTTTGTCGCGGCATTGCACGTTTCTACTATTCCCGCTGATCAGTGAAATGCGAAACATTTTCGTCGTGTCTTTTGTAACGAGATCCAGAGCCAGGTACCCAGCAGGTTATGGTATTCTTCCCGATATTAAGGCAACGCACACTAGGCACACCAGTAATCATGTGGTGAGTTACTACGTGATGGCAGGCCACGATATTATGCGTTGACCCCATAGCAGCACCAGCAGCCAGCTTCCCACAGACAGGTCTGCCGATGGATCGATGGATGGATGGATGGATTGATATGGCTGTACCCTTCAATTGGGCGGTACCGAACGCCACCAAGCCGTAATACTTAGTGAACCGGAAACTAGATTTGTTTTTTTTCCTTTATATATCGAGTTTGAGGACTCGTACTTTGCAGTGAAGGCTTTAGTTTTCACTCGTGCATTTTCCTTAGCCACCAATCTGATAAGCTTCTTCTAGTTAATTCTACCCGCTCATGGTGTATTTTGCCCTGCCTGTCCCTAAACTCCAGTGAAAAACTCTGCGCCAGTATCCTGATCTATAGGGTGAAGCCTTCTACAGAACATTATCAAGTGTTCGCCAGTTTCCTCTTCCTCTTCATACCCACTGCTTACCATGTATACTTTTCGTATTGGTCTCGATGAGTCTTGGTTCGCAATACTCCCGTCCTGGCCTCAAACAGTAGAGAACTACCCCGAGTATTATCATAGATGCTTTCCTTGACAATTTCCTGCTAATAAGTTTGATAGATCTTTAGTGTGGACTTCTTAATCATGCCAATTCTCCACATATCGATCTTAGCTTCCTTCACCGTCTCGTTAACCGATAAATATTTTTTGATTGGTCCCCCTGCTGTTTTTTAAGTATTCACCAGTCAAATTTCTGGTTCGCGTCCTTCATTGTGTATCGACATTTTTCATGTACAAGTACCTGAATACCTTCCTAGCCCAACGCTCCTCCCGCATTTTGCTCAATCGCTCCTCAAACTTTATCTTGCGTCTAGCTTCCCTGCCCTCAAATGAAGTTCACCCCATATCACCTTGTACTCCCTGATGTGGTGTATTCCCGTGAGCTCCTAAGGCAAGCGTACCTTTTCCACGCTGTTCATTTTCTAATCTTGCTTGAACTTCTGATCTCATTCACAAGACCACACTGTCAAACGTCAGACTGGGAGCCGTGACCATTTTTTATGTTACTCTTACAACCTCACACCTATTGTAATTCCACAGTGCCCTGTTTTTCATCACCGCTGCGTTTCTGTTACCTTTAGTCGTCTCGTATATTTTGTGTTCCCTTAGGTACTCGGCCCCATTGCTTATTCATATGCTCAGATATTTATATTTATCTGTTATCTC
Source organism: Rhipicephalus microplus (assembly GCF_013339725.1). Lineage (NCBI taxonomy): Eukaryota > Metazoa > Arthropoda > Arachnida > Ixodida > Ixodidae > Rhipicephalus > Rhipicephalus microplus. The sequence goes on from NC_051174.1 coordinate 53,742,771, forward strand.
TAGCGTGACTTCCTGTATTCTAAGCTCACTACCATTATTGTCATTAAATATCATCATGACTGCTGATTTCGCCTTGCTGAAATCTAACCTATCTCCCTCATTACCACAGATGTCCATCAATCTGTGCAAATCTTCCTTGTTGTCGGCCTTTAGCACTATATCATCTACGTAAATAAATGCTGGTAGTGCCTGTACAATCAATTTTCTTTGTTTGACGAAAGAGAGGTTGAACACCAGTCCACTTCCCTCTATTTTGGCTTCTAATCTTTGTAGGTACATCACGAATAACAAGGGTGACAGAAGACACCCCTGCCTAAGCCCCTGTTTTACTTCTATAGGCTTGGATACCTACTTTTCCCACTTTAAAACTCCCGTGTTACCTTTATAGATATATTTTTAAAGATTAGTGACCCCATCTTCCTCATCTAGCGTGTCCAGTATTTCCCCCAAGTCCTCTTTAACCACGCCATTGTATGCTCCCTTGATATCCAAAAATTCTAGCCACACGGGCCTGTGTTCCTTTTCTGGTGTTTCGATGCACTCTGTCAGTGAGAACAGATTGTCTTCCAACCTCCTGTGTTTCCGAAACCAATTCTTCAGTTCCCCCGGCACCCCCTCAGCCTTTATCCAAGCCTGCAATCTTTCCATTATAACCTGCAGCGCCAGCCTGTACACCACTGATGTCACTGTTATAGGATGGTAGTTCTTTATGTCAGCTTTGTCCCCCTTTCCTTTATAGATCATGCTCATTCTGCTAAGTCTCCATCCATCGGGGACTTCACCATCAATTTTTATTTTTCTCACTGCCTATCTTAAAGCCTGATTAGACTTCCGATTAATGTCTTTATCAGCATATTTGGATTGTCATCCGGGTTTGTTGATGTACTACTAGCAACCCTCTTTTCAGCCCTTTTCCACTCTCGTTATCAAAATGGAGCCATTGCACCACTTGATTCATCCTTGTCTATTGTGGTGCATAAAGCACTTCTTTGTTCAAAATTTTCTGTCACACTTTTGTTTATATATTCAAGCGCTTTGTCCCCTTCTAGCCTAGCACCTTCAGCTGTAGTTATAAGCCTCTGCTCTAGGCTCGTCTCAATTTTTAGGTTCCAAAATTTCGCAGTGGCCTTTCTATCTTTTTATGTACTTGTGACAACCACTGTGCTCACTTTCTTCTAATCTTTTCATTGATCAGAAGGAATGCATCCCTTCAACAGCTTAGAAAATTTTCCCATTTTCTTTCAACATCATCTGTCGGTTCACCCCACTGCTTAGCATGGCAGTGTTCCCTAGAGGCTTCCTGACATTTGGCTATGGCTCTCTCAACTTCCACATTCACCAACTGTTGGGTTTTTGTGTTCTTTTCCGGGGGGATTTATCACGTGTCTTCGCAAGCTTTAGCCCAAACAGTCTAATTAGATTCGTGTATGTCCACTCTGTTTTATTATCCTCAGTGATTACTTTCTCAATTTATTTAGTAGCTATTTCTATTTGTCTTTCTGAATAAAAATTTTACTGTAGTTGCTTATCTTGTCTCCTACCCAGTCTCAGTGCTCTTCCATAACTTAGCTTGATACGTTTGTCATCCCTACCCAGACTTCTGTAGCCACTTTCATCTATGTGCATTTCCCTGAGCTTGTTCAACATTGTATGTGACATCAGTGCGATTGCATCTATCATCGATCTATCGTCGATTTATCGTCAATTGCAGACTTCCAACCTCCCATGTTATTTGCCCTGCACACTTCTCGGTACTGTTGTAAATGATCAAGTCAAGCCTTTCACACATATCCGTGATCATTTTGCCTGTCGGGTCGGTACACCCATCTATATCGTCTATGTGCGCATTGATGTCTCCTAGTATATTTATCTCGCACTCTCTTCCTAACTCCTGAATGTCCTTTGATGTACACTCTACCATCGCCTGGTTTTCCTCTCTGGCCTGTGCTCCCATCCACAAGTACACCAAAGCAAGGAGTGTCATTTGCCCTGTCACTGTCCTTTTTAGCCATAAATGTTGCTTGCACTCTTGCTTGACCCTTTGCCGGTTTACACTTGTATGATTGAATGCTCCAATACCTACCCCCTTTCTGCAGCTTTCTGGTCTAATGCAATATTCCCACGCGTAGTCCGGTTTCTTAGGAGGTTCTTCCATGTCCCTAAGATGTGTTTCTACAAAACGGTGTACTATCGGCCTCTCTTAGCTGCTCTTTCATCTCTTCCCACTTCAGCCTGTTGTTGCCACCATGCATGTTTTATTACCCTATGTCTGAATTGGCTTGGCGCTCGTGTCTACGTCTATTTCTTTTTCTGCCCCGGACTCTATCTATCTTAGATAGAGTCCGGGGCAGACAGAGTCCGGGGCAGAGTTTTTTCAAACTGAAACAACCTTTTTCACTTTAAGTTGGACATGTAGATCAAGATATTTCGCTTGTCTGTATTAGTAATGACCGAAATGCTCACGTTCACCAAAGAGGCAGTTTAATTGATGAGCCACTGAAGATACCAAAGTGCAAGATGGGCGCTTTATAGTTCATGCAGTAGAGTAGCCAAGGAATGGGACACTGGTAAAATGGCCCACCTCTGATATTTTCAGCAATGGGATACTGAGAACAAATTAACACATACTCGACTTGCCGCACAGAAGACCGAGGACGTCATCCCCCTATCCCTCTACCACACAAAGTTCCGCCTATGTCACTGGTTATAAGTACATGGCCAAGGTTCAAGCATTTTGTCAAGGTTTTGGCGACCCTATGTTTTCTAACTGGAACATTTTCTAAGAGAAACAAATATAAACCTTTAGCATCACTGGCTAAATTTGTGTACGATATATCTTTATGCTAGCTGTGGCCACTTGAGATGAGATTAGAGTAAAATACATAGTTCGTTAGATGAACTGAACCTTCTTCCTAGTCAGTATGTTCTGACTTGACCTTCTTTGCTGCGCACAACCGTAGCTGATCAGTCTAGTGAAGGAACTGTTATCTTTGATGGGTCGATCAAATCGTGTTCTAAAACCAACGTGAAGTGTTGCTTTTTTTCCCAAACTATAGCAATGAAAAAACTAATCGCACACACAGCAGGAGCCTATGATTCCATTATTTTTATATCAAAACTAAATATAACTTACAACAGAAGTACTTAATTTCATAGAAATTGTAATGGCTTGTTGACGTTCACACAAAAGAACACTTTATTTTCTCCCTTGGAATGTAATGTTGAGTGCCTTATGATTGTGCTATCTGAACTTGCCACATTTATTGACAATGCATCGTAATTCACACCTGAAGGAGCTATAATCTTAGCAAGTGTTAATAGTACTCTCTGCACGTGATTTGCAGCTAACCAAAAGAAGGGGCTTTGCCTGTCGAGCTAGTAATACATACTCAGGACATCACCACTGCAAAGATTCAAAGATACACCTGTTGCAACCAAGAAAGAGCACACCTGTAGTGAATAGTCCACACTTTTCATGTTTTCTGCTGTGCCAATAAGGCTGACTGAGTGAGCACTGCATCCTTTACTAAGAGGTTGCAGCGACAAAGTCCTACTTACAAAACAGTCGCCAGCTGAGAGGAGAAGTACTGACATGCCAACTATCTAAAACAGAATGCCAGAGAAAGGATTGGCGATCACTATTACAGTCTATAAAAACATGCTAAGAGTTGAAAGTTGTAGCTTTGCTGATCTTCAAGCCAAGTAAACTAAGAGTACAATGAGAAAAGATACGGAGAATACGCCATCAGCAAATGACAAAACAAGAACCGACGGAGGCTTCTCTTCATCACATGAACAGCCTTCAATTGATGAGGCGAGTAAGTAACTGACAAACAATGAGTGCACGAGGAACAGCTGTCACACGAGGTCGTCAGCCCTCAAACGACACAGGCTGAAATCGGGGGTGGTGCCACGGTAGGCACAGGGAGGCTCAAGCCCCCCACTCCCGATTTTTGCCTGAGCCTTGTGTTCTGTTATGACTATGTGTTACGACTACGTTCCCAAGAGAAAACACAGTTGTAACACAATGACCAAGTTCTTCGCCTCTCTGCTCCTCCTGAAGGACCTCGCTCATTGTGGGTGCACCCCCGGCATAGACCAATCCTGGCACCGACCCTGGCTGAAAAAAATGAAGAACAACATAAAACGCAAAGCAAATGTTACCGCTTACTTGAACTTCTTGCTTTGTGTGCAAATGAATCAAGCGACAAGTATGTGGAACACTAAATAAAAGCACCGCAATGAACACCTGCTGGTACCTGCTTTCATATTAGTACAAAGTACTGAAGAAGCATGCAAAGAGCATGCAAAGAGCATTCCTACGAAGCGAAATATTATAAAGCAACAGGATGCTGCGTGGCCCTGACTGAGACAATACCACTACAAAAAGAAGAACATTTCACTAATATCAGCAGTTCATCCACAGCACTGAAAAATCATGAAACCCTGCCTTCAATGCCTTTCTTGCCCGAGAACATTAAAATGAATACACACTAATGGAGAAAAAAGCCATTACTCAAATCTGGCTCTTACGCACTGATAGAAAATACCTGGACCTGGATTCCTAAAAATGGCTTCAGTAAAACTCTTCAACATGCCCTCAAAAGTGCTGAACGCAAGTGGACGAGGCATGAAGGCAAGTGGATGAGGCATGAAGACAATGCGACACCATGAACACGTCAACCACAAACCATGAATTATGCTAAAGCGGATGTCACAAGTAATCTTGAACACAACTCCAACTTAACGTTTCCAACCAAAATCTTGACCTCACAAACACAATAAGATTGTTCCGATGACCTGCTGCCCATCGGTATGTTGTGAAACAGGGGCATATCCACACACTCAACTCATTTTTACGTGGTTAAATGTTGTTGCTTCCCGGTTTACAGAAACCATCTCACCGAATTTCCATCTAATAAGCTCACCACCTTCATCATTGCTGGGAGTGTGTTCAAATAAAGACGACGGAGGGCACTGGTGGGGCTGCATGCAGTTAGTGTTCTCCGAATAAATAAGCCATGGCCTGCATGGTCATCCTTGACCATCTTTCAAGTCTGGGCCATTTGTTATATTCTTGTTGGTATGTTGGTGTAGTAGTTGGGCCAAATGAAAGGCATGAAGACATTAATATCAGTAAGGGAGGCATGTAAACTTTGAGACGTTTTTTTTTAATTATTGCAAATTTTTACTGTGTTAGAAATAAAAAAACAAATTGTTGCTATGATGACAATGTGTATATTATAGAGAAATATTTTACCGTGTTTCTGCTATCTTTCTACATGCAATGAGTGGATAAAGCCAGGCTTACTTAAGCTAAAGTGAGGCATGGAAGCTGATCAGAGAATGACAATCAACGTGCTTTCTTGTATAGCGCCTGTCAGATCGACTCTCATGTTCATTGTTATTATTATTATTAATAAATGTAAATAGATAGGGCTCACATTTTCTTCAATTCATATGGCCTTTCTTAAAATCTAATGCTGTGCCTTGCTCCAAACAACTTTTTCAATATGAAAAATGCCATCACTAGCTGTCCTTATGCTTGATTTCCCTTTTGTGCGTGTTTGATTCAGTGAACAGCAGGAAAATTGCTGCATTGACGTCAGCGACAAAGTCATTTCGTTGCACTAAAGCTGCCGGGAGTCTGAATAGTAGCAATATTTCAGTTTTCTAGAGTTAACTAAATAAAAAACTAATCAGGCTTAACATACACAGCAATTATGGCAACAGTGGAGTCGAAAAGAGATCATACTAGTGAGTTTTTACATAAACCAGTAAAGGAAGAACTACTACATGTAATCTTGAGATCCAGTAAGCTTTCTGGTTTTTAAACTGGCACGACAAAGAAGCAAAATAGGTTATTGAGTAACGTGCGCGAGCACAAGCTTCTCCAGTCGTCCTGTGATGATGTTTTGAAAACAAAAGAACTAATCGAGAAAGTACCGTCAAAATGAAAAACAATCAAGCATCAGCTTTCTTTCAAATATACTGTAGGGTAAACAAATCCTTATACTGCAGGGTAAGCGAACCCTTCACTCTTGTGTACAACTTGTTTTTTTGTATTGCTGGTCATTTTTGCGCATTGCTTTGTGATTGTACATATCTGTTCTGTAAGTTTGAATAAACTTCAGCCTTGAATTGACGCTGTTGTTCTTGAGGCTCATTTGTTTTCAATCTTCTTCGTTGTACTGTTTTAATATCAAGAACCCATACCGACTTAATTTGTCAGTCTTATTCAAACCTTCTGGCTCCTATAGCTGTATTACTAAACCATATTAGAGTTATGAGCAAGCATACCTCTCAAAGTATTTCGAGAACCGTTTGATGTACGACAGGGTTTCCAGCATTCATCAGCTTGGTTACGTGAACATTGCTTTTTGCTGTTATGGGGCACATGCACAGTGTTATTTTTTTATTTTTGCAAATGTGGCTTTACAAGCTTCATTGTTTTTTGATGTGAATGACTTAGGAAAGACAATTAGACATGACTTACAACGACGAGCTTGTTGATGTACAAATGAAACAAAGCTCAAGATTCAAGACCACACCATTTATTATTCCAACAGATTGAAAATTTAGGTATTTAGAATAGTGCCACAACCTTCTTTAGGTGAGGTCTGGTTGCACGGGTCAAGCTCAAAGCAAACATGAAGTTACACTTTATTTCTCATTGCACTATAGCGTAAGTACCAGGCAATAAAATTGAAATTACATTCTCACTTTTTATTTGCAGCACTCGAGAACTAACACATTTGTAAACCCATGCCAAGGATAGATTTATTGAATCATATGATAACATTACAGCTGTTATTCAATATTTTTGTAGCCATCATAATTGAGGTGTTAAAAATTCAATGGGGCATTTTTTGCACCTAAATTATTATTTCATATATAACAAATGAATAAAACACGGAAAAGTATTTTCACTTTGCCTGAAGCAAAGTAGCTGGTAAAGGCTTTATTAGCTAGATTAACTTGACAACCAGTTAAGATGCAATTTTAATTATGGCATTGTGGGGAAGGTTTATTGACGTTTTGTAAGTGGGATATCTTTGCTGTTTTTTGGGCACTGACAATGACTTCTGCATAGGAATTGAATCATCTTTTTTGTTTTCATAAAACTTCAGTAAACGTTACTTTAGAGAAGGATTTTTTTAATTGGCAGCATGACACCATTGAGGGATGATTAGTTCATATCATGTCACTACGCATGCGTGTAAGTAGTCTAGTTAACTGCTACTATATGTGCCTTTCATGCGCTGTCACACAGCAATAGGTAGAAGCTTGAATATGATGTAACATAGACGAGTTGTGTTGTCAGTGACAGGAAGGTAGGCTTCGTGTCGATCAGAGTAAAAGAACGTATTCATTGGTTAGACCTACAGTCACACCTTAATCAAGTTTTACAGTGTTGCAACCAGTGTCTGCCTTGAATGTCATGCATATGCGTTTTATTACTTCCATTTCTCATTAGGATGTAGGGCTTGGTAAATACTGCTTTTCATATAGGCGTTTTCTATCTGTTAGGACCAAGGTTGACATGAGTAATGTTGCCAGCACCTACAAAAGCAAGAGCAACAGTGCGTAGCCGAGTAATGTCTGGAGCAAGAATATATTCCACCCAATACTGAACCATGCAATCGACACAAGCCTACAAGTTTGTCTTTTGCAAGGCAGCGGTACAGTCAATAGCACGATCAGATCCTCAGAAACGTCGCTGAATCAAGTGGTTGGGCCTGCAAAGTTACCCAGCAATGTCACAATCTGATTGACTCTTGAAATGCTGCAAAGCATTTGACACAGGTGGTACGTAAACCCACGTGTTTCCATACACCTTACGTTATCTGCCTTGGGAAGCCTTTAGATTGCCCGTGTATTTCGGCGTGAAAGTCACTCTGGTAAGATGCCTAATTGTTCTTGCAAGTGGGCACAAATGGTCAGTTCTTGAGTCAGAGCATGTGTTGAAGCTAATATGTCTCCTGGTACTGGCAAACGACTCTGCACCACTGAAAGACTTGCATCGTCGAAGCTTATATTTCTTCCAGATGGCAGAATTTGTTGTAATGTCAACCACTTGCCACTTTTTAAGGGGTATATTTTTCTGGGACAGGTGGTCTCTGATATTTTTGACATCTGCTGCAGTTCATGGGAACATGGATGTCCCGATTCTAACTGATGGAGCTTAACACGTATTGATAATATATGTACTCACATAATGTATGGCAAATAAATAATGTAATTTCTTTCGTGTAATAATGTAATGACATCAGCACTGACCATTTTTGCCAACTTGTAAGCACAATTAGGTATATCACAATTAGAGGGTCTTTCACATACACCCAAGTACATGGGAAATCCAAAGTCTAACCCAAGCAAATAACATAGGGTGTAGTATAGCATCACGTGGGTGTACTTACCACCTGAGTAGATTGCTTTGTGGCACTTCAAGATTCAGTCGCATTGTCACATTGCTAGATATGTTACAAGGCCAACCACGAGATTCAGTGGCATTTCTGAGAATCCAGTGGCTGTAGTCTCCACAAAAAATGCTGTGATGCTGCTCAGATAGTGGGCATAGGTTTTCAAGACATATCAGAGAACCGATTGTCCGCCATATGTACTCCTTTGACGAGTCTGTTATGTAGCACAAATTGCCTTCATGATGTCATACGATGATGTATAGTGAAACTCTCATTTGATATTTGGGGAGTAGCACATAGTGTCACGTAAGCTTATGTTGATCCTCAATAGACTGTATGGAGGTTCTTGGTCTAAAGGAGCTCACTATAGTAGCATTTCTGTGTATCAATAGCACGAATTTGAGTGAATATGCAGTATGGCTGGGCACCATATGGTACAAAACGTTAGTATAGCACGTAGTTCACAAAAATAAGATGAAAAAGCTTCTAGGGCTTATCAGCATCTAGCATTCGGTAATGGGAAGCTCTCAACACCTATAAATCTGCCTGGGTAGACCTGAATACTGGATGCTGAGATGACAGGGATAGGAAAGGTGAGCTTTTGGACATTAAATGCACACCTGTTTATGCTGACAAATGTGCCTTGTTCAGGTGTTAGATTACAAAATTTAGACGTGAACTGTGCTAATAATGAAGTCGCGATGAGTAGGTTGTTTAGGCAAGCGTGCCAGAATTCAAGGCTGCGGAAAATGCTGAAATGTATGTCTGGAATTTGACATGCCGCGTGGCATATGTAAAAGATCAGACACGATGAAAGGTGTCACTATCAGTATGTTATTCGAAATCTACCCATCTTCCTAAAGGATTTGATGGTTGCACCACATGAGGCTAATTTCGAAGAAAATTGCTGCATCATATATCTGTGACATCGTATACGAATGTGAGGTGCTGGGTTGAAACAGCTAGGCTAAGTTGACTGTCTGTGCTATGCCGTCAGCATCCGGATTTAGACTTCAGCACCATTCGCAGAACACAGTAACACCAACAGACAGCACACATCGGGCTGAGTGAAGTTGGCAGAATCTGTAAATATATGCGTAATTAGGTATGGCTGCCTCGAAAATTCTTTTGAATAGCAGCCCAATCGAGATAGTGCTTCTAATATCATTTATGCGTTACATCAATTTCAAGGTTTAGTTGCAATATGCAGAATTATTTATTCTTTATTTCTCTGTCATAGAGCCCTCAGTGAACCATCTCATACTGATGTGGCAGCTCCGTGGTTTAAAAAATTAAACACTGATAATGTAAAGTGTAATAATATCATTGCAACGAAAAGAAGCAGGTGCGTTACTATGCCTTAAAAACCCAAGTAAATATGTGACTGATCACTCTGCATCGATGCATAGTTTTCCTTAGTGGTTAAGCCATGAAAATGTAAAAAAGTAGCGCTCGTGTTGTGGCCACTCTTCTTTAGTTCTCATCATTTTTGCGATGTTTTGCTTATATGCTAGCTGACAGCATAATCTGGTATCTTTTCAGAGTGTATACATATGTAATGTTATTAGGACCAAGTTAATAGCGGACGGGCGTAGGTGGACAGTTCAGGCTTTGTGCGTTTCTCATAACTAAACCATGCCCATGTACACGCTTAGTTATTCTCATTTACGAGCTGCCGTGTTGTGTTTACGTGGTCTGGTGTATGTCACCTTCAAAGCGAGGTGTATCTCAGATTAAAAGTACACACACACAGGTGGCCATGCTGGGTCACCTTTTGAAGGGCGTAGCCAGTGTTTATTTCTGGTTGAAGTATCAAGACCACGGTGTGGTTGAACTAGTCTTATCCCAGGCAGCACGCCACCGTTGGACCAATCTTGGACCAACATCGGCTAACATCGGCACCGACGTCGGCCCGACGTCGGAAGTGCAACTTCTTCCAATGTCGGGCCGACGTTCAAGCCAATGATGGGCCGACGTTTTGCCGATGTTTTAGCCAGTATGCAACCAACATTGGGCCGACGAAGGCCCATCGTATTGCCGACAAAGCTGCCAATGTTCGGCCAACATTGGGCCATATTTCAGCCAATCACATGCCATTTTTACGCCGATGTTTGCTGCACGACGAATATTGGCTACGGATGTACGACCGACATTGGACCAATCCAGGGCCACATTGCAGCCAATCAAATGCCGTTATTACACCGATGTTTCCTGCACGACGAATATTGGCTACTGATTGGCTTGCCATTATGTAACCATTATTAGTAGGGAATTTTTCTTACCGGAAGATTTAAACAATATGCCTCGATGACACGCTCTTGTAGCTTTGCAGCCCTGTATACTTGGGGCAACAGAAAATTGAATGCTGAGAACTGAAAGCAGTTACTCGATCTATTTCATCTTTTATACCTCATTCCCTTTGCTAACACTAGAAGTGTAGTTTATTTTTTTACCAATTTATCTTTTGCAATAGCGAGTGCTTTATTTGGTACTGGTATTTGGTACAGCAGATCGAAAAAAGTCGTTAGGAAGTAAATGTTGAAAGCGTATGTCCCCCACATGGTAATCAATATATTCATAGTTTAGAGCATTTTTTTGTAACTAATACATGGTGATGGTGCTTCCGAATCAGCATAAGCTAGCCGAACAGTGCACCACCGACAGTCTGCAGACTATTTATTCTTTGTTTTTTTTATTTATTTGGTACAACAAAAAATGTATACATTGAAAAATATATATACACAACTAAAAAAGGCCCGCTTTACTGCAGGCCAGGTTGCGTTGGGGGCACAGTGACAGTGGTGCTGTCAAGGCCCTGGCTGCTGTGGCTGGGCAGGAAGCCAGCTGCCGCGAGCAGCCGATAATCTGCACTCTGAGAGTGGGGATCATCGGGCTGCTCCACAACAAATGCTTCTCTGAAGCGCCGCTTCCTGCCCCCACAGCGATCACCAGACCCTGGCAGCCACCTCTTAATAAAGTTGAGGGCCTCCGCCTGGTCGCACCCTGCTTTTTGGCAGATGACATCTGCATACAAGAACAGAAATACCATAGTACACATGAAGCACTGCAGTACAGAGAATACACAAGGGTACACACACATAAAACAATGAACAAGTCTAACCTGTCACTAATCTACAGAGCCTCAGGTTCACAAAGGCCCTTTTCCCTTTTCTGCCATGAAGGCTGTACAGCACTTGCACGTCATGTGCCAATACAGCCTTCATGGCATTCACACCAATTTCTCGGAGGCCACGTCCCCCAATCTGCAGGAGGTGCTTGCGCTGTAAAAAAATGCAAGAAGCATAGATGGGGTAAACGCAACAGCACATCGAAATGTTTTCATGATAAAAATCTGCAAGAAGAGGACACTGAAAACAACAACTTGAATTTTTGGGCATCACAACATTTCATTGTTTTTTTACGCTAACTTCAACTCACTTGACCTAAAATGGTTTCCACATCAGCCCTCTCACACTCAGTGTGAGAACCTTTCAGAGTCCTTCTCTGAATGCAGTTTCGCTGTTATGAAATCAAATACAACACTGTTATAACCCTTAATAAATATTGATTCTAGCTATGAAATAGTATAATTACTTTGTACAGTGCTCAAATTCCAATACACGTTTCTTCGAGGTTACAATGTCTTTGCCTGAATGTTGACCAGGAGTAGCTTCTACAGGTGAAAAACGATAAAATATGTGGAATTCAAAAAGAAGCTTGGACATGTTTTTAATCAATGCATTGTAAGCAGAGCACAACAAGATAAATGAACATGATCAAGGCGTACTAAGAGGCAACCTTAGAGCGACCAAATCTTGGTCATAGATGAAACTGATAGAAAAATAAAGGTCGCACTAGATGGTCGCACCATTTGCTGTTTATATTTTTCTGTGATAGCCAACAAAGAGGCATGTCGCTATAGAAATCTCATCACAATAAACAAAGGTGCATTTTTCTTCACACTGCGAAATTGGGTGCATGTTAGATTTTTAAAAAAGTAAGAAATCGGCTAACACAAGGCAGGGTGAACTGTAGCTCAAAGTAGAGAGAGCCGCAGCGGACACGAAATAGGGTGATAAATGAACAAAATTACTGAATGTCTGTTTTAAGCAGGCTATTGCTAGTCACTGCCCATCAAACACACGATGCCGCCTACATCGTCTGCTAGCTTAGGACAGTTCACTCGGACTTCACAGACTATAGTAAATACAGTCGAATCTCATTAATTCCAACACACTTAATTCGAACTGACGCTGTGGTCCTATCAAAGCTATACCGCGCTCCGAAAATGCTCTCAGCACCCCGCCCAATCCTGCGGTGGCACTTCAGACACCTCATCGCTGTGCTTGAAGAAGAAAATGAAGAAAAGGAAAGAAAAGACTGCGGTGGAATGTTTGCCAAATGCCAATCTGCGACATTCCTGTGCCCCGCTTCGGCTTTTTCCGTCCCTGCCACGTAGAGACCCTTCTCCTCTTAACACTGCGCATGAAGAGAAAGAGGGGAAAAAAAGCTGTCGCAGAGAGTTGGCTCTCTCATGCCGATCTGCAACGCGCCGGTGTCACGCTTCCCTGTTTTTCGTTCCTGCTATGTAGAGACTCTTCTCCTTTCAACACCGCGCATGAAGAGAGAAAAAAAAAAAAAGCTGCCGCGGAGTGTTTCTCTCTCGAATGCCGATCTGCTTTTCTCCAGGTGGAGACGCTCCTCCATTCTCATCATGTGCTGGCCACGCTCCGGCTGCAGCGCAGATGGTAACAGTGGAAACACAGTTGTCTTCGAAGAGTGTCAGCACTGGACATTGCCGCGCGCAACTTCTTTTGCCAGGAGAATACTGAAGCCGAAGTACAAATGCTTTGCAAACTGCACGCAAAACTTGTTGACTCGTTGCAAGGCCAACGTGTACAGACATGTATTGACTACTTTAATTAATGACGGATGTCCTGTAATTTGTGAATAAAACTTCTCCATGCACATGCATCACTGCATGGTGAGCCCTCCGCTCGTTTACCGTATTTACTCTATTCTACCGCGCCCTCGATTGTAACGCGCGCCCGATTTCCACGACAAAAAAAAAAAAAAAAAAAACCTAAGACATCGGTTGCAACGCGCACCCTTTTTTCTCGTTGGCCCGCTTGATCACACCACTCGCGAAAACGACTCTTTTTGAGAGCGTCTTCCGTTTAAATATGAAGTACGGGGGAAGCTTATGCCTATCTGACGTGCAACAGAGCATTGCTGTCACTCTAGTTTTACCGTGGCCCGATGTCAGTACACAAACTTGCTTCGCCCCCTTCTCCTAGACGGTTGTGGTGCCAGGCATGTCGAAGTAAAGAGGCGTGTGATCGGCATTCCCGATTTGCCCAAGCAGGTAGCCGTTGTTGTGCCGCAAGTTTAGGAGGAACCTCTGAAGACTCTGAAGCTTTTCTTCGTACTCCTCCGGCAACTTCCGGCATATGCCCGTTCGCCTTCGGAGGGAAAAGCCTTTTCTCTTCATAAAGTTCGTTAGCCAGCACCTGCTCGCTTTAAAATGGCTCTGCATTAGCCCTTTTTCTAAGGCTAACTGCATAGCCTGCACTTGGAGCAGTTCTGTCGTCACGGGCCGCTGTGCCGCTCACTGCTTAATCACATACTCGCCGAGCAGCTCTTCAATTTGTGGAAACCGACCCTGCTGTGGTCCACTGAAGCCTTTGCGTGAATCTTTGCTGTCGACAATATTCTGCTTTTGTTTCCGCCAGTCCCGCACGCACGTTTCGGGAACTCCGAATGACCGCGATGCGGCCCGATTTCTGTCCGTTCCGGCACACGCGACGACTTTTCTTTTAGAAGCAGCATTGTGGTGCACTCGTCGAGTTTTTGGAGTCGGCCCTACCATGCCGTCGATGCTAATGTACTACAAGATGACGAACTCCTCAGCACACGTATGAAGTGCCGCGCATGGGAAACACATAGGCAGAAATGACCGACGCGCCATGCCGACGCACGTAGGGGGCGGCCATTTTGTAAGTGGCGATGGCAATAGAATGACCATATTCATTTTTTTTTTCGTACTCGATTCTAACGCACATGCGATTTATGAACTCTCTTAACCGGAAAAAAGGTGCGTGTTAGATTCAAGTAATTACGGTAACTTTCATTATTTTGAACTTCTTTTAATTTGAACAAATTTTCTGGCCTCTTTGAGTACGAATTATTCATATTCGACTGTAGTACAGTGGCTCATGAGATAACCTGACTAGTTTGTTTCCCGAAACACAGTATCTTAAAGCAGTACTAAATTTCTGCATGTTACATAGGCATATTAAAAATCAAGAAATATACACCAAAGCCGCAGCCACAGCTTTACTCTGCACAGCTGCCTCTGCTGCCTCCACTTCTCCAATTGTACCAGCAGGCAGCCGGGGAAGGTCAGAGGGGCGCTGTGCTGGCTGGGCGTGCTGAGGCACGGACAAGAGCCGTACCTTGTGCTTCAGCTGTCGCACCTCCTGCAGAACCTCTCTTTGTTGCTGCCGGATGCCAAGTTGGATCCGCAGGATCCGTAGCAATAGAGCTGAAACATACAAGAGTACATACCATATTTACTCGCACAATTTGCATCCTCACATAATTTGCTCACCAGTATAATTAGCCAGCCTGCTTTACTACAAGAAACTTTTTGCTCGCATACTTTGCCCTCCCCAACCAGCCCGAGCCACCTTGCCAGCACACACACAGACACATTTGACTTCATGATGCTCTGGTCAGGCACATCTCTTGTCGAGCAGGCGAGTGCAGTCTTACACAAAATGGACTGAGTGCAAGGTCCCTTCTTCCATGAACTTTTATGCTTTCCCTAGAATATCGAACTTGAAAACTGAAACCTGTTTATGTGTAGTCCGAAATGCCTAAAGGTTTGCCTCCTATCTTCCCACCTCTTCCACGGCAAGAATGTATTCCCGAGACACAGCACAGATGTTGAACGCGTGCAAGGACCTGTCACATCAACTAGATGAGGCAGGTTTTCGCACTCATTTTTTTTTTTTTTCGGTTTCGCCATCTGGCCATTGCGTTTTTACCGTTCCTTGTGATAGGCTACAATAATTATATACGAGGCAGATTGCTGTTATAAAGCTTACCGAAGAAAACTGAAACCGTGCTACCGCTAAGCACATCAGCGTGGAGTTCTTCGACATGCAATATTCAGTATGGGAGCCAGCAGAAGAGTGCGTTGAATAAGACTTAGCATAGAAGCTTGGGTGTGTTGGTTAGATATCGGAGGGAACACAACGCAATAGAAGACTGGGACAAGGAATGGACACACACACACATGAAGGGCGACACACACAGCACTGTGTTGGCATCGCGCTTCCTTGTCTGCATCTTACTTTACGTTGGGTTCCCGACAATTATTGGAGAGTACTTATGTTCTCTGGTATAACCCTGTCGTGGGAACTGGTTTTTGTGAGCACTGTTCGGAAGAACTTCAAGAAAATGGGGGCATTTGAACAGGCTTAGCAAACAAATGACAATCCGCTTTGAGACAGCTGTGACAGCGCCTGCAACATATATTCCCAGTTGAGCTTTTAGGCCAGCGATTCCTACTAGCTTCGCACATGACCGGATTGACAAAAAAAGTACACATAATACGCGAGTATATACCGCATTTGACTCTGTAGCTTTGATGAACCAGGCAGATACACAAATTTATCCAAAACTCCATTGATTCTGTTGCAAAATTATTCAACAAACAAATTGCGATGTTATCCATGTTACTATACGATTGTGGCACTTTACCATTGCAGCTTTCCAGGAGGCACACATAGTGCAGCGTTAGTTCACCACTCGCAGTTAATTGTATGCAGTAGGTTGCTCACAGCAACTGACTGCATGCAATGGTGAACATCTTGCATGCTTGCACCGCTGTTTCAGCATGCTGGCTGCTTCCCATACGGCTATCAATTGATGTTCACAAAATTGGGAAGATGAAGAAAGACTACACAGTGCCCTCTGGCCACCCTATACTCCAAACCTCCAGCCAACAAACAAACAAAAGAAACAGAAGTATGCAAATGAATATTATTCCTAATGCAGCTGGAATGGAGTGTAGTTTTCACCAATTCTGTGTGTTAAGTCAATATGGAGTGAGTTAACTCCATAAAGTAGCTTTTCTCATAACAGTGTTCACTCTATTGTAACACAAGGAGTGACTTCATAGCATCTAGAAGGAAAAATAGAATCTTCAGTATTTGATAGAAATGTGAGGCTCTACCTTAAAACAACAATAATCTGGAAAAAGAACTCATTACATTCGAAAAAAAAAAGGTAGCACAGTTGATCCCCTTTACAAGAGACACTGATGTAACAGACAAACGGGGATAAGAGGCACCAGTGTGCAGGCTGACATTTGGCCCATCATGCATCAGGCACTCCGTAGATGCGCCTGTGCAGCCGGGAGCCCTGCAGTCAAGCATGCTGAGCAAGACTGTTGACCACTGTACAATGACACATTGCCACAAAATTTCAAAACTTCATTTCACAGACTTCTGCAAAAGCTTCTTACACTCTTGCATAATTTTTGCACAAGCTTCTCTCATTCTTGCGTGATTTTCGTCAGAACATATAAGTGTTGGAAGTTGTATGTCCCCAAAAACTTGCACAATACAAATAGCATACATTAAAGTCTATCACTTAATACGTGCATAGTGTAACAATGAAAGGAAACTCACGCATGGTTTGCTCCGAGCCTTCCCCGTGCGGTGCCTCCTTGAGCCTTGGAGAGCACTGTACAGCTAGAGCAAAGTAGCATCAATCCAGTGTTAATGGCAGGTTAACAAGACAACAAAACTAACCCCCATATTCATAAACGCTCCCCGACTCGACTTTCACCCTTCACTTGACAGAGTTGAGCACTGTGCCGCTGCTCGTTTGAAAGCGACGCTGCGCTACTCGAGAATCACAGCAGATTATTGCTGACATGCAGCAATTTTCTCTGCTTAGAGACGGCGCTCCCATCAGCCATCTCAAGTGAAGGTGAAGCGTTGAGTGGAGGGACGTTCTAGAATACGGGGGTAAGATTGGTTGCAAGAACACTACAATAGACACACTTAATTTTTACACTTCATCTATATTGTACAGCTACACACATTCTGCATCCTTATAATGCAACATATACATACAGGCTTATAAAGTAAACACTGTAGGCTGCTCAAATAACACCTACACAAAAAAATTACCCAAAAGTGGCCATGCGCAAAGTACTTTTATTTGAAACTCACAAAACTTTTGCGGTGATGGAGAATAAATAAGACAGGTTACGCTTGGAGGCACATGAGACCTTCGCAGCTTTCATAAAGTACAAAAAACAATATGGTATGTGTGTGTGTATGTACGCATGAAGCTTCAGCCTTTACATACGGTTTCTTGAAAGAATCGACTATGAATTTTATGGCACCTGTGTCCTTCAGCGCAATTGAAAGCCTGCTGATCAGTGTGTGCAATTGTGGAATAGTTACATGGAAAATGGCGTGAAACACCTAAAATCAAATTTTTCTAGCTAGGAAATATGCAGCTGTGTATACACAACACATGCTGCAAACAGTGGGAGGTGACCACAAGAGTGATTTGAGTGTAAGCGGCAGTATTCCGCATTCATGCACCCCGCCATTTTCAACTGTTGCCCAAAAGCAGCACCACTTCAGCGTGCTACTTTTTTTTTTTACATCATAAACAGCACGGAATACAGCGAGGATGAAAACAACATATGCAATTAAATTTTGAGCACTATTTATGGTGCGCATGATTGATTGATTGATATGTGGGGTTTAACGTCCCAAAACCACTATATGATTATGATAGACGCCGTAGTGGAGGGCTCCGGAAATTTAGACCACCTGGGGTTCTTTAACGTGCACCTAAATCTGAGCACACGGGCCTACAACATTCCCGCCTCCATCGGAAATGCAGCCGCCGCAGCCGGGATTCGAACCCGCGCCCTGCGGGTCAGCAGCCGAGTACCTTAGCCACTAGACCACCGCGGCGGGGATGGTGCGCATGAAAAAAAAAAAAAGGCCTTTGTACAACGACGAATTCATAATTTGCCTTCACGGACCTTCTGTTAGGCTGCACCACATACAGATTTTTTGTGGCTTTCAAAAGAGATTTGAAAAAAAAAAATAATAACCGTGTTTACTCTCGTCATGAGCGCACTCACTAAGTCACCCTCATTTCAGTCGCCAAAATTTTGAATTTTTTTTTCTTCCACATATTAAACACACACCTTACGTTCATCCGCTGAAGTCCCACGGGCTCCCCCCCCCCCCCCCCCCTTGCCGCCTTCGCTCGCTGCCACGTGCCATTTTATTTTTGTTTCTATTTGTTCACGGAACGTCCCCTGTCTTTTTTAATTATCTCTTGTAACATATGTGGCATTATCTTGTTCCCGAGGTGCCACAGGTGCTCTGCTATGTAGATGCACCATTAAACTAGTATTTTTGATCAACTGTGCATTTCTGATGTTTACCTTGCAAGTACGTAAAACTGGCATGCTTCTTGATCTACGATACACATGTGGCTTGTCTCACTTTGAAGGAAAAGTTAGCATACAATGGTGTAAATGCTTAGAATTTGAAATATTGAGGCAGCAGCACACCGGAGATGATCATATGGTAAAGAAACAAGTGCTGCCTTATTACTGGCAAGTTGTCACTTATATGTACAAATAAATTTTGCGAGCTAAAAAAAGTACAAAAGCACAGCGAGGCTATGATGTGGTTCAACCTGTGGATTCGCTTCATTTATCACGCCATATGATGAAGCTTCCTTTGGTAAAACTGCTCAGATAAGAAAAAAAGTTTGCTGTCCAATACAGCAACTATACAAAGTGTGCACGTGCATCTCGCAGCGCCTTTTCGTCACTTCCGAAATGCGCCACCAACATGCCCGGGCACCAACCGAATCTATCGCCTACAACTGCCATGTTGTCTCCTCGTGCTTGCACCCGTTTAGTTTTGCCTCACGATGCAAGTTTGAGAAATTATGAGCTGCTAGTGAGGCAAGTTGATTTAGTAGTCCACGCAGAGGGAGCAGAGCTTAGGGTGTTTCTTCGCTGAAAGTTATAACCTGAAATTGATGGCACCTGTGTCCTTCAGCGCAATTGAAAGCCTGCTGATCAGTGTGTGCAATTGTGGAATAGTTACATGGAAAATGGCGTGAAACACCTAAAATCAAATTTTTCTAGCTAGGAAATATGCAGCTGTGTATACACAACACATGCTGCAAACAGTGGGAGGTGACCACAAGAGTGATTTGAGTGTAAGCGGCAGTATTCCGCATTCATGCACCCCGCCATTTTCAACTGTTGCCCAAAAGCAGCACCACTTCAGCGTGCTACTTTTTTTTTACATCATAAACAGCACGGAATACAGCGAGGATGAAAACAACATATGCAATTAAATTTTGAGCACTATTTATGGTGCGCATGATTGATTGATTGATATGTGGGGTTTAACGTCCCAAAACCACTATATGATTATGATAGACGCCGTAGTGGAGGGCTCCGGAAATTTAGACCACCTGGGGTTCTTTAACGTGCACCTAAATCTGAGCACACGGGCCTACAACATTCCCGCCTCCATCGGAAATGCAGCCGCCGCAGCCGGGATTCGAACCCGCGCCCTGCGGGTCAGCAGCCGAGTACTTTAGCCACTAGACCACCGCGGCGGGAATGGTGCGCATGAAAAAAAAAAAAAAGGCCTTTGTACAACGACGAATTCATAATTTGCCTTCACGGACCTTCTGTTAGGCTGCACCACATACAGATTTTTTGTGGCTTTCAAAAGAGATTTGAAAAAAAAAATAATAACCGTGTTTACTCTCGTCATGAGCGCACTCACTAAGTCACCCTCATTTCAGTCGCCAAAATTTTGAATTTTTTTTTCTTCCACATATTAAACACACACCTTACGTTCATCCGCTGAAGTCCCACGGGCTCCCCCCCCCCCCTTGCCGCCTTCGCTCGCTGCCACGTGCCATTTTATTTTTGTTTCTATTTGTTCACGGAACGTCCCCTGTCTTTTTTAATTATCTCTTGTAACATATGTGGCATTATCTTGTTCCCGAGGTGCCACAGGTGCTCTGCTATGTAGATGCACCATTAAACTAGTATTTTTGATCAACTGTGCATTTCTGATGTTTACCTTGCAAGTACGTAAAACTGGCATGCTTCTTGATCTACGATACACATGTGGCTTGTCTCACTTTGAAGGAAAAGTTAGCATACAATGGTGTAAATGCTTAGAATTTGAAATATTGAGGCAGCAGCACACCGGAGATGATCATATGGTAAAGAAACAAGTGCTGCCTTATTACTGGCAAGTTGTCACTTATATGTACAAATAAATTTTGCGAGCTAAAAAAAGTACAAAAGCACAGCGAGGCTATGATGTGGTTCAACCTGTGGATTCGCTTCATTTATCACGCCATATGATGAAGCTTCCTTTGGTAAAACTGCTCAGATAAGAAAAAAAGTTTGCTGTCCAATACAGCAACTATACAAAGTGTGCACGTGCATCTCGCAGCGCCTTTTCGTCACTTCCGAAATGCGCCACCAACATGCCCGGGCACCAACCGAATCTATCGCCTACAACTGCCATGTTGTCTCCTCGTGCTTGCACCCGTTTAGTTTTGCCTCACGATGCAAGTTTGAGAAATTATGAGCTGCTAGTGAGGCAAGTTGATTTAGTAGTCCACGCAGAGGGAGCAGAGCTTAGGGTGTTTCTTCGCTGAAAGTTATAACCTGAAATTGAGAACGCACATTCCGATTTTCCTAAAAGTACCAGCGTATTTGGCTGGTGCAGATTAACAAAAGCTACTTGAAGAAACTTTGCAATATTTGCATCTTCAGGTGCAACTTCATTACGGGTAAGTGCCATAGCCAAGTATTTACCTGCAAACAGATATAGCTTACCAAGATACTGTACATACAAACTTGTCCGCAGTTAAAATCATGATGGCGAGGAAGGCGGTTAAAATCGTGATGGCGATCGCGGAGATTTGGTATTGCATTGAAACAAACTATAAAGAATGGGAAACAATATTAGTTCACTTTGAAGTATAGCCGATCGGTTCAAGTTGGGCGTCAGGATTTTTTTTAATTAGTCAATTAATTCTATACACGGTCTCTATCATGTTCAGTGACTCCACTGTACATTAGCGTACAACAAAAGCAAAATACAAAGTGAAAAGTGTGTTAAAGCATACGCGAAAAATAAAGTGATGACTGGCATTACCGCGGCACACACCACGCAAAGTCGCTATCTGCCTTGTATAATATTTTCCTCGACTATTTCCACAAATTGCAATCAAAGAGGCTCAAGCTCAACATCAGCACTGTTTAAAACACTTGGGGGGGGGGGGGGGGCATTGCTACTTTGGTGGCGTAGGCCGTGACAATATATTCATAATATTATATCTCTTGTAAACTTGCCTAGCTCTGCACGACTAGTTTTCGATGGGAGCAGCTGCGCTTCGCACATCCACTCTTAAAATTGCGGCTCGAGAGATTTTGAGCTTTCACTTGTTTTTGGGCCAGGCAATTTGTAGTGAAAGCAAGATAATAGGCCCTCATAGGTTGTGGCGGGCAGCCGGTGTACGCCGTGGCTGGTATATGTGTCGCACATCTTGATTATCTGGTCTTGTATCGAGTGAACGAGCGAGGCCTTCCTAATCCAATGAGCTCGTTAAAGTAAGACAACAAAAAACCACAATGCTTCCACATCGTTCACAGCAACAGATGACGAGCCCCCAACAAACCGCACTGCAGCACGTGAACTGCCGTAGGTACCCAGGGAGTTACCCGGGCATGGCGGGAGAGGGCGACAACGGCAGAAGTGACATCACAAGAACACTATGTATAAAGGGGACATTTAAAGACTTTTTTCCCATTTTTAAACTTCGTGCACTGTTCTGTCACAATTTATAGCTCAGAATAGTTGTATTTTGAAAAGGGCACTAATTCATAAGCCCAATGGTTCAAGGATGGGTGCATTTAGGGGGCCCATTCTACGTTTTACTTATGCCCTTCAAGAACTTGCTTACAGGGCCAAAGTCCTGTTTCAGAAAGAACACGCTAGTGCGTGGCCAGCAGTCCGTCAAGCATTAGTGCTGGTGAGATTTGGAAATGCAGCGCATGAGCATCCTCATCTGCTACTTCTCTGCTCATGCTCTCGGGGCTTACTTGCGAGGCACGGTCCTTCGCACTTTTCATTTTCACACTGTAAATCAACTGATACCAACTCTGCCTTCCATTATTTAATAAACCAATATTTCATGGTCACGAGGACGAGCTTAAAATGTTTGCTACATCAGACCTGAACAGCATTTTGAGTCATCGAAACTTGCTAGTTGCAGCGAGCATTATGCGAAAAATATGATGTGCTTTACGGTGACAACTTGCAAAACACTGCAGCAACGATTAAAATCATGCATTTTTTGTGCTCACAGGAAATCCCTGAAGCAGGAGGCACTGGGCTAGATAAATTGCGCAGCTAAAATACGGATGCGCTTTCCAATGCTGTCATGCGTACAGGCGGAGAAATGGCAGACAAAACTGGGCGCACCCCGATTCTATGCGCATGCGTCCCATTCACAAGCCTCGCTGCCAGTTAGCACCACATGGCTCACTGTCCATGAGCTCGCTTGTTTCCTGTAACAGTGGACCATACGGTACACCTATTTAAAAACGAGGATAGAATGTATATAATGCAGCATCTGATGAAGCCATGACGATGTGTTGCTGATGAAATCTGGAACTCTAGTTAGTACCCTTATTGTTAACCAGCCGACCGACTAGCAAAAAGATTTGCGACTGAAATGATGGCATCTACACCTGCCCTTAAAGGGACACTGAACAAAGTTTTTGCCGCCGAGATTTTCAGCCAAAGCAAAAGATTGGGCCATGAAATTCATAGACAATAATAATTTCAAGCAGAAACTACGAAAACATACTGAATTTAATGAGCCTTTTACAAAATGCCGCGTCTAGCTCTTAGACACGGCGTTTTCTAAAAGGTCGCGACATTTATTTTTCAAGTTTTTTTTTTGTTATTCAAGACAAATCTACGGTGCATTGTTCACAGAAAACAAAATTGCCTCGGTAAGATTTCTTTGCGAGCAGCTTACTAATTTTAAGGCAGGCGCGTTGATTCGTGAACTGAAGGATGCGAGTGATCGATCTTGCCTGCTAGTGGCTAGGCGACAAAGGCTTTACCTCATGTCCTGGTGTAGCTAAGTCACGCAAATGGAGCAGAAAATGTGCATTATCATTTATTTCACCTAAATATCACACGTATGTGACTTATTGCCGGTGACAGGTGATCAGGATGAAGTCGACAAGTTGCAAATCTGAACAAGAATTCACTCGAATGAAAAACCAACCTATACTCACGTGCACGGTGAAGTCGAACACGTCGTCCGTCAATGTTGTCGCTGATGCCCGAAGGAAAAGAGAAGAGGACAAGCGACGGGGTCGTCTCTTTCTATAAAGTCGGCGGAACTGCCAGAACGGCCAACACAAAAGGCATCGGGTTGACATTCCTCCATCTGGGCATCAGTCGCTCCACCCGGGCATGCAGCTGCTACTGGTTCTACTACTATCCTCTTCCCCGTGCCTCTTCCCGACATTGCAGTGTTGCTGCCATACTCGCGAACCTTTTTAAATTAAAGCACGCAATCATGTATTATCGTGCGCCATACTAAACTTAAAAACAGTGCGCCGGTACATGAGATCACGAAGCGCGGTCCACGCCATCACAAGAGCAATTAGAGAAATGAAACAAAGAAAACAAAAATGTATAAAATATTTTGTCTCAATACGATCCGCAATCCAGTTTCCTGCAGCGGCTTTTGGCTCTGTATGAACGGCCAAGCCAGTGCCAAGCCAAGCTTGCGTCCCTGATCAGCTGTTTGTTTCCATCGAGAATTCAACAGTGAACTGGCAATTTGTTTAGATGATATTGCTAAAGGGCTTGAAATTGAATATTTCTCTACGTACTACTGCTGTACTTTTCCTCTCTGTTTCCTGATCACAGTGATGAGATTGAGGAGGTTACAATTTAGAAAACAGCAAGTGCAGCTCAAGCATTGCTAGTATCGCTGTTTCGGTAATAAAATGTTACAAAGATTTTGCCCCGCGACCTGCTTGCCGTGTTCGAGCACCCAGTAGAAATTTACGGTGCCGCGTTTGAAAGAGTTGAATAAAATTGCAATATTACGAAAGAAAGGCTCTGAAGCAACATCGCATTTTATCAGGCCTACACCTCCCACACCTAGACGAGTAAAACTCGTCGATATTATCTTGCAAAGCTGTGTATAATATTTAAAACACATTCTTTAGCCCACGATGAATTGTTCTCTCGTGTGGCTTCTCCATTTGGTACTGTCATGTTAACTTACAAAGGCAACTTTCCATATTTAGTCTCTTTAGATGTTGCAAAAGCTTGACACGTGGTGTGTATGCCATACTGATAATTCTCCTCGTAACCTGGGTCCGCCTCTTTAAACAGCGTCGCATTTTATTGTTCGCAATTGTGTTTGTTTTATACTGTAAGCGAGCTGTGTGATTTCATCAATATTCACGAGTGTTCCCTGACTATACAAACACGTGCGTCTTATTTGGTGCGGTGCACGTTTGTATGTAGCAAAAAATGTCATTTCGTCAGCGTGTGTCTGCATACACTTGCATGCCCTGCAGTACGTGTACATAATTAATGCAGTAAGGACTGCAATGCATAGCCTTGCATGGGACATATATTCCATGCACCCTCAGAGAAATGTTGTTTGTTATGAGCC
The DNA here is from genome assembly GCF_013339725.1 of Rhipicephalus microplus. Classification (NCBI taxonomy): domain Eukaryota; kingdom Metazoa; phylum Arthropoda; class Arachnida; order Ixodida; family Ixodidae; genus Rhipicephalus; species Rhipicephalus microplus. The sequence goes on from NC_051174.1 coordinate 53,768,012, forward strand.
TACTGTTTATCATTACATTTTTTTTTTCGTTAAAGTTTCATCTCCATATAAAGCAGCTGTATACAGGCACGAGCTTCAGCAGCTTCCTCGTTGTTCCATTTTAAATAAAAACACCAAGCCTACCCGAATCAATGATCTGTTTGCTATCATTACTGTTATGTGTTCTACGATGTACACAAGGACAGTAGTATACAAAAAATAGGGAGGGAATTGAATGCCCTGCCTGCATGGCTGCGCCGTTTCACAAGATCAGGCGCTGCGCTGTGAAGCTTCCTACCGGCCTGCAGAAATTCAAGGGAGCGTACAATAGCGTGGTTCAAGAGGACTTGTGGGGAATACTAGACACACTGGGTGTAAAAGATGGAGTCACTAATCGTTTAAAGGAAATCTATAAAACTAACAAGGTAGTTAAAAAGTGGGAAAAACAGGTATCCAAGCCCACAGTGGTGAAACGTGGACTTAGGCAGGCGTGCCCACTGTCACCCTTCTTATTCATGATGTACCTACAAGGATTAGAGGCCAAATTAGAGGCAAGGGGACTTGGCTTCAACCTCTCTTTAGTCAAACAAGGAAAACTCATTGATCAGGCACTACCAGCATTAATCTACGCAGATGATATAGTGCTAATGGCCGACAACAAGGAAGATTTGCAGAGGTTGATGGACATCTGCGGTAATGAGGGAGATAGGTTAGATTTTAGATTCAGTTAGGAAAAATCAGTAGTCATGATTTTTAATGATAACAAAGGTAGTGAGCTTAGAATACAGGAAGTCACGCTAGAGATAACAGATAAATACAAATAACTGGGCGTATGGATAAGCAATGGGACCGAGTACCTGAGGGAACACGAAATATGCGTGACGACTAAAGATAACAGGAATGCAGCAGTGATGAAAAATAGGGCACTGTGGAATTACAATAGGTATAATGTTGTGAGAGGAATATGGAAAGGGGTCATGGTTCCTGGGCTGACGTTCGGCAACGCGGTCTTGTGCATGAGGTCAGAAGTTCAAGCAAGATTAGAAATTAGGCAACGTGAAATATGTAGGCTTGCTTTAGGAGCTCACGGGAATACACCAAACCAGGGAGTACAAGGTGATATGGGATGGACATCATTTGATGGCAGGGAAGCTAGCAGCAAGATAAAATTTGAGAAGCGATTGAGAGAAATGGGGGAGGAGCGTTGGGCTATGAAGGTTTTCAGCTACTTGTACATGAAGAATGTCAATACAAAATGGAGGAAGCGAACCAGGAAATTGACTGGTAAATACTTAGAAAACAGCAGGTGGCCAAACCAGAAAGAACTATCGGTTAAAAAGGAACTGCAGGAAACGGAGACTGACATGTGGAGAATTGGCATGATTAAGAAGTCCGCACTAGAGATCTATCGAACTTTTAAGCAGGAAATTGCCAAAGAAAGAATCTATGATAATACTCAGGGTAGTTCTCTACTGTTTGAGGCCAGGACGGGAGTATTGCGAACCAAGACATATCGGGCCAAATATGAAGAGGTAGACACAATATGCAGTGCGTGCGAAGAGAAAGAAAAAACTGCCGAACACTTGACAATGCTCTGTAAAGGGCTTCACCTTATAGTTCAAGATGATGGCGCAGAGTTTTTCAAAGCACTGGTGTTTAGGGACAGGGAGGGCAAAATAGACTTTAAGCGGGTAGACTTAACTAGAAGGAGGTTATCTGATTGGTGGCTAAAGTCAAGGCACGATTGAAAATTAAACCCTTCACTTCAAAGTACCCGTCCAACTTTACTATTTAAAGGGGAAAAAAAAATCTAGTGGTTAGTTCACTAAGCATTACGGCTAGGTGACGTTAGCCGCCGCCCGATCTAAAGGGTACGGCCACATCCATCCATCTATCCAGCCAAGAATATGCTCTCTGGCTTGTTGCTCCAGGCCTAGTCAGGTAGATTTTCTGGCCTCACCGTTGAATTGTTTGCTCGGGTTGTGGCTTGCAAACATTGCGGTTTTGGGCTTCGTATCATCTTGTTCCGTCATCATGTCCTCCAAGTGGAGGACATGTCGCAGTGTGAGGAGGGAGTACGACAAGGCGCTGATAGAATGAGCTATCAGTCTTACCAGGCAGGCGGTTGAGAGCGCACCGAGGCAGCTGACGCACACCAGCACTATCCGCTTCCTGTATAATACAGGCTAGGGAATTATAGAAACACAGAGCAGAAATCAACTCTTGTGCCTCTCTCATGCACTCACAAGGCGGAACCTGCTTCGAACACTGAGGACCGAGCTAAGCAACACCATGCGTGACGATAAATCATGGTCTCCTATTGCAATAATGATTAAGGCACGCATGCAACTTAAACCATTGTCACGCAAGATGAATTCACAACACCATCGAAGTGAACCCAAGGCACGTGCTGATTATTATGTACGGTACTAGCGCTAAATTCATGCAGACGTTTAGTTGGCGCTGCAGTAGGCCTAGTTGAAGGAATGGCCACAGCTACTGCTGTGATGGAGAACGGGCTCATTAACATCTTCATGTAGATTAAAACGGCTTACCCCGAAATGGCTGGGAGTGTCACGCTATCCCTAGCAGTGGCACATGCAGTTGCATATTTAACGATTACAGAAATGGCGTACCGATTTCCAAAGCACCTATCAATACTTCCGTCAAGGCGTAGCACCAAACACTTTATCGCACATTTCGGGAAACATTCCTTTTTCTCCCAATCTGGTGGCTAGGCATGACTACGCCCAAGAATAAGCATGTTATTATGTATGTCGGAGGTATTTTCATCTGATCCCTGAAAAATTATTTCCCTAAACCCATGGAAAAAAAAGAAAATGGAATTCGCACCTGTCATCACATTGCACCCCATCACAGGAATGGGATCAGATTGGCCTGGCGCTCAATACTCCCTTACGCTTAATCAGAGCTCGGTCTGGCACCAGCTCCAGACAAAACCATTTATAATCTCCTGTCTGGCACATCTGTTTTACTCTGCTCTCTCTCAACCAGAGTGCACCATGTACCTGTGGTTCACCCCTGGTGGATCTTTTTCACTGTTTGTGAATTGCACACAAAGCCCTTACTGGTAGATCCTATTCCCAATTCTTCACTATTCTCACGGGAGGCCACTCTTTGGGCAGCTTACATCACGACATGTGCGTGTCATGATGTCAGTGCCGTCTTTTTCAGAGTCGGCGCCGTCTTTTCTTTCTCTTTTGCTCCTTCCCTGTCCTGTGTTTCTGGTGTTGCGCTGCAAACAAGTGAAGATGTTAAAGAACACCAGATGTTCAAAATTTGCTTCTCATTAATATATCGTGGTTTTGGGAATTAAAACCCCAGATATATTGAAAGAAGATGCATGAAAAGGGAAGGATGATATTGGAAACTGGCAAAAAAGGGATGACAGACTTCTTAAGCTATGCTGCCATTGAGATTTTCAGCTGTTCACGCAATTCTCACACGTGGCTTTGATGCAGCTATGCACATATCACACAAGCATGCTGACTGTACAGTTAGTATAACTGCAACCTTCATGTACCCAGCCTTCATGTACCCTCTATGACATTTCAGAACATCTGAGTCAGTGTTAGCATCAAGTTATGTTCTTCATGCTGGGGAACCAGTGTGATGAGTTACCATTTCTACAGAATGAAGCCCTGTCTACCTGGAACAAGCTGCAAGATATATAACTAAACGGCCCTTTTCAGGGCCAGTCAATCTCTGTCCGGCTTGGATGCACCAACTGATTCCCTTTATCATCAACCCTCAATAAAACTAGCAAATGTTTGTACATGTGCAAGCAGTGTCATTCAATATCTTAGGAAATGCTTGTGAAGCAATTTCAAGGAGAATCGTTTTTCTGATCTCATAGTGAGGCATTAGGAACACCTTAGTCACACCAAATGCCATTATTCAATGAGAGGAACAAGAGAAATATTTCACTGGGAACTATGAAGTAAACAAAAAAACAAATGTTTTCAGATACTGCGAGATCATTTCATAAAAAAGCTCAGAAGTTGCTATGTGTGGCCACATTTAATCTGTGCAAGCATCGTGTGGTTACAAAATTCTGTACCAAACATAGGTTCAGCTTTCTGGAATAGACCGCGCTGCACAAGCTAGCTCAGTGCATGCACTTCTGTACCCTGCCAGAGAATATTTTTACCACCAGTATGTTGTAACGTGAAGTGAAATGGTGATTGCATACTAGGGCGCGTCCTGCAGGACCCCAATAAAGTTGTTTCACTTGATCGGTTGGTGTGCTGTAAGCAGAACATTTCCAAGAAAAATCGTATAGTTTGGAGGAGGACTTAAGCAAGGAAAGGTGTAGATAAAACACTGGATTCACTGGCATTATCCTCACCAAGTATAACATTGTTTTTCTGGTGAAGCTTTGTGTCTGAACAGCGAGCAGGATAAGCTGGTAAAAACATGCAAAATGGGAAGTCTAGCACAGCAATCTGTGCAGTACTGCTCATTTCATGGAGCATTAATTTCACAGGCTTTGCTCATTGTTAGCGTTAAGCCTATATTATGTCCACTGCAGGGTGGAAGCCCAATCAATGTTCCCTGTCCTGTATGAGCCAATTTCATATTATGGCTGATAATTTCTCGATCTCATTGGAACTAATCACCTGCCACCCTCTGCTACATTTCATGTGTCCTAATATAAATTAATTGACATTACTGACCTGTCATCCATCTTTTTTTCTCATTCCCAACTAATGCATTCATTTTTGATAAACTCTGCTTTCTTCCCATGTCTTAATATTATGCTAGCCTTTTTTCATTTTTCTGAAACATTATCTTTGCTCAGAAGCTAGAAGTTATCAGAAAGAACATAACGACATTCTACCTCCTGAGCATATGGCATCATCAATACAAAAATGTAATAAAAGTGAGAAAACATCCTATCTATATAAGAGGCCCTAAAATACTGCAGGAGGCAACAAATAAACTGGTATTTGTATAAAGGCAGTGACAAAAACTTTGACTACTGTCACTTATTCTGATTCTTGGGACATCTTTTTTAGTACATCATAACACATAATTACACATTTACACAATTTACACAGAGGAATTGCCACCACGTGCATTGAGGCCACCCTTCAGAAGTCATGTGAGCACAAGGATGAGGTAAGCCTTAAAAACCAGATTAAAAGACTAAAGGATGCTGGATATCCCAACAGCACCATCACACCCGTGTGCTAAACCCTCCTGCAGAAAGTCAAGTTAAACAAAACAGGACCAAAATAAAAACAGAATGACCAAAGATCTTTGCATGCTATACCGTACGTACATAAGGTGTTTCACAATATAAAGAAAATAGCGAGCCGATATGATTTTATCTTGTTATTTGCCATCCCTTGCAAGTTTTCAAAAGTGTGTGTACTAAAAAGCAACAGGAATAGCCATTATTTCACCATTCGTCACGAGAATAGGTATACTGAATGCCAATATAATGTTGTGTATGAGATACTATTGACACGTGGAAACGTAAACATAAGACAAACTGGGCAATGCCCCAATGTTTGAGCAAGACAGCATGCTTAAAATGTTAAGAATGGCTATGGTAGTCGCATGGCCATACACTGTAAAGAATGTAAGTGCAGTTCTATGTTTCATAAAACACTGTTTTTGAAAAAAGCAAGAACAAGAAATGAAAGAGAGACTGTGAAAGCATTTTCTTGTCAGGAAGGCCATGGATCAGTGCATCAGTATACCTTCACTCATCCATTCGGAGAGAGAGTATTCTTTTCTCAGTTAAGATTATATTATCATGGTCTCACATGTGTCGTTGTGCATGAGCACTGTTCTTGTACTCTGTAAAAAAGTGGGCGTAGTACCTTCAATAAAATTTAGTTGGCAGTCAGCGCTCTTTCCTGTCCTTTTTGTCTCTTCCTGAACTTCTCTCACTGTTACTAGAACACAACCACGATGAACCAACTTGCCCAGATTAAGCTATTGTTGACGAAAAGTCAGAGCATGAAAATACTTCAGGGGCTCAGAACCTCCTCACTACCCGTCTAGTTACGGCCCTGGTCTATGTGTTCCGAGAGTGAAGCACTAGTGGAGCTATCTAACTACCTAACGGTGAGGAGGGTTTGTGTATACTCGAGCTTGTTTCATGACATGGTGAGAGGTGGCAGGTTGTTGAAATAATATGCTGTGTGGGAGGTCAAGATTTTGATTGAGAACGCTGAGTATGAGCCAGTGACATTAGGCGTTCAAGACTTTTTGCGATATTCACTCTAGCATAGGACCTTGGTTGGTGGTTGACGTGTGCATTTGATCACATTGTAGTCTTCCATCATAATTTTTTTGCCACTTGGCGTCGACGCTCTTGAGTTGTACCAAAGTAATTAAGCATCCAGGTACAAGTATCTTCTGTCAGTGTTTCAATGAAGAGCTGAATATGAGTAATAGCTTCCATCGATACTTCTGGCATTGGTGTATGCACATTTCTTTTGAAGTTCTCTTGTAAAAAAGGCATTAAAGGTATGTTTTTGTGACTTTTTAGTGTTGGCCAGAACTGCTGGTGTGTCCGAACGGCTCTTCGATTGGTTGTGGTGTTGTCTTGTTCAGGGCCACAGAGCTTTCAGTCTTTTTTTATATTTGCCTTCACAGGAATGCTCTTTGCATGCTTCTTCAGTACTTTGTATTATTCCTAAAGCATTGACTTCCAGATTTTGATTGTGGTGCTTTAATCTAGTGTTCAACTTCACGCTAGCTTCATTTGCACGCAAAGCAAGAACTCAGGAGTATGGTAACTTTTGCTATGGGTTTTCCCTTCTTCAGTCTACTGTATTTTTGCCTGTGTTGTCTAAGCGCTGACAGCCTCGTGCGACAGCTTTTTTTTTTGTGCACTTATTGTGTGCCAATGACTTATTTGCCTCCTCAGCTAAAGACTTTTTGTATTATAAGAGAAAGCTCTGTCTGTATTGCTTTTGTCATTTGCTGATGGTGTATCTTCAGTATCTTTTCTCAGTGTACACTATACTTGAATGGAAGAGCAGCATGACTACCTTCAGCTGTTAGCAGGCTTTTAGCTGCTGTAATACTGATTGATGCTCCTTTCTCGGGCGTTCTATTTTGGATGGTTGGCATGTCATTGCTTCTTTTAAACTTTAAAACTGCAGGTGCACCTTTTTCTGGTTACACCTGGTATATTTTTCCAGTGGTTATATATATATATATATATATATATATATATATATATATATATATATATATATATATATATTGCTAACTTGAGAAACAAGGCCTCTTTACGTTAGGTGCACATCAGGTGGGAAGAGTACTTCTATTACTTGCCAAGATTGTGGCCCCTTATGGTGGGAATCATAATGCACTGTTGATGTGTCAAATTCACATAGCATAATTCCAAGGCACTCGATCAATATCCAAGGAAGAAAATTATGTTCTTTTGCGTGAGTTTCAGCAACTCATAGTAATTTGTATGTAAATGAATACTTCATCATTCTTGGCTGTCATGTTTTATGGAAGCACATGTGCTTCGTTAATAACAAAAAAACACGCACGCTCACGCCACTGCAGTGGCGTGAGCGTGCGTGTTTTTTTTTTTGTTATTAACGATTTGCCCTATGCATTCACGTTTCTTCTTTTTTTGTGTGTCGTACTTCTCGTATCGCGCAGCCTACCGTTTTGGGCACACGTAAAAAAAGTACATAAAAAAGATGCGTTCCACGCCGAAATTCGCGTTCGCAACGAGCTGGGCACCGACAGGGTGCCCTACGACGCCCACACACTCCGCAACACCTTACCAACCGTTCGCTGCGATGTTGTTGGGAATTCGTGTGGTCGTTGCATGAATATAGCGCGTGCGTGCGTGCGCACGCGCGTCTGTGTGTTAGATCACGGCAACTGCATATGTTGTATGATTCAGTCACCATAACGCAACTGACGACCCCCGCTCTTCCCACACGTCAAGCAGCAGCAAGTGCCGTTAACCGTACTGTGCTGTGAACGCAAAACAGATTCGAATAGGTCGCGTAGATAGCTAGCCCGACACATGATACGATAAGATTTGCGTCAGATATTCGACGTCTACATGCACGCGTAAGACAGCGGTATCCGCAGCAGCTTCGTCATACGTACGGATAGCACCGCATCGGACGTCACGTCTGACAGAGAAACTTGATCGGTAATTTTTTCTCACTTAAAAAGTCTACCTTGCACAACTTCAACCAACGATTATGCATTTCAACGAGCTGTGCATGGTTTAATGATTGATTGATTGATATGTGGGGTTTAACGTCCCAAAACCACCATATGATTATGAGAGACGCCGTAGTGGAGGGCTCCGGAAATTTCGACCACCTGGGGTTCTTTAACGTGCACCCAAATCTGAGCACACGGGCCTACAACATTTCCGCCTCCATCGGAAATGCAGCCGCCGCAGCCGGGATTCGAACCCGCGACCTGCGGGTCAGCAGCCGAGTACCTTAGCCACTAGACCGCCGCGGCGGGGCATGGTTTAATGACGAAAAGATAGTTCTAATATTGTGCCCGGCACATATATTACTCTCTCTCTAACTTGAAAAATCGGCGCGTGAATTGGGGCCAGAACAGCGCCAAAAAGCAGCACACGCAGAAATTGGCTCATATTCTAATATTATGACATCGTGATGTTGACTTTTCAGCTGACGCCGGCAATAACGTTCAAACGGCGGGCCAATAATGCCGGTCTTATTGGATGGCTCCGCCCATATTGGCTGCTACTTGTACAACCTGGCCCGATGTGTCCGTTCTAATAGGCCGGCACAGCCTATATGGGCGGAAAGTTCTGAAAGCTGGCCCAATATAACCAATCTAATAGACTGGCACAGCCATCATTGGCGGAATGTTGTTAATGCTGGTCCAACATAGCCGTTCTATTCGGCTGGCAGAACCAATATTGGGGGTACGTTGTCAACGCTGGTCCAACGTCGCCGTTCTATTTGGCTGGCATAGCCAATCTTGGCGGTACGTTGTGAAAACTGGGCCGTTCATGGGCCAGGCAATGCCGATCTATCCCCAATATTGGGCCAACCTTCTGTGCTGCCTGGGTAATACTTCAATATTCATAACACGAGCGCCTTTTTGACTTCGAACTTAATGTTCAGCGAATACGCCGTATTGATGTTGGACTGATCTGCAAAATTTTTTGAACTTTGAAACAGTCTCTTAATCGTTGTCTGTCTATGCGCCGTGATACTTACTTGATCCGCGTGCCTTTTCGTATCGGGCTGCGTACTGTCTGTCGACTGTAAGTTGTCATTATGACCGTCCATCGTAATAGCTTGTGCATCGCAACCTGTTCACACGTATCTAAGGTTGAAGAAACGTTTGTGAATATAAGCCTATAAATCTCGTCAGAGCAATTCGGATGCACAACTCGAATGGTTGACAGGCCCTACACACTCCGCAACACCTTACCAACCGTTCGCTGCGATGTTGTTGGGAATTCGTGTGGTCGTTGCATGAATATAGCGCGTGCGTGCGTGCGCACGCGCGTCTGTGTGTTAGATCACGGCAACTGCATATGTTGTATGATTCAGTCACCATAACGCAACTGACGACCCCCGCTCTTCCCACAAGTCAAGCAGCAGCAAGTGCCGTTAACCGTACTGTGCTGTGAACGCAAAACAGATTCGAATAGGTCGCGTAGATAGCTAGCCCGACACATGATACGATAAGATTTGCGTCAGATATTCGACGTCTACATGCACGCGTAAGACAGCGGTATCCGCAGCAGCTTCGTCATACGTACGGATAGCACCGCATCGGACGTCACGTCTGACAGAGAAACTTGATCGGTAATTTTTTCTCACTTAAAAAGCCTACCTTGCACAACTTCAACCAACGATTATGCATTTCAACGAGCTGTGCATGGTTTATAGATTGATTGATTGATATGTGGGGTTTAACGTCCCAAAACCACCATATGATTATGAGAGACGCCGTAGTGGAGGGCTCCGGAAATTTCGACCACCTGGGGTTCTTTAACGTGCACCCAAATCTGAGCACACGGGCCTACAACATTTCCGCCTCCATCGGAAATGCAGCCGCCGCAGCCGGGATTCGAACCCGCGACCTGCGGGTCAGCAGCCGAGTACCTTAGCCACTAGACCACCGCGGCGGGGCATGGTTTAATGACGAAAAGATAGTTCTAATATTGTGCCCGGCACATATATTACTCTCTAACTTGAAAAATCGGCGCGTGAATTGGGGCCAGAACAGCGCCAAAAAGCAGCACACGCAGAAATTGGCTCATATTCTAATATTATGACATCGTGATGTTGACTTTTCAGCTGACGCCGGCAATAACGTTCAAACGGCGGGCCAATAATGCCGGTCAAATTGGATGGCTCCGCCCATATTGGCTGCTACTTGTACAACCTGGCCCGATGTGTCCGTTCTAATAGGCTGGCACAGCCTATATGGGCGAAAAGTTCTGAAAGCTGGCCCAATATAACCAATCTAATAGACTGGCACAGCCATCATTGGCGGAATGTTGTTAATGCTGGTCCAACATAGCCGTTCTATTCGGCTGGCAGAACCAATATTGGGGGTACGTTGTCAACGCTGGTCCAACGTCGCCGTTCTATTTGGCTGGCATAGCCAATCTTGGCGGTACGTTGTGAAAACTGGGCCGTTCATGGGCCAGGCAATGCCGATCTATCCCCAATATTGGGCCAACCTTCTGTGCTGCCTGGGATTGTAGTGAATTGTATACTTTGTACCCAACCTTGTGGCAACGCTTAGCACCTTATACTACCACCTAATTTATTCAGAACAAAAATGGTGCGCTTCTTCGCCTCTTTATGGCCATCATTCTTGCTTTGTATTTACGCGTCATTCTCGCACGTACAACCATGGCTTTTCACGCATGTCGAGTTCTAGACTACTGCAGCTGCATACCATCCGGAAGGGCAGCGTAATGAAATGAAATGTATGCTGCAATCGGATCAGCTGATGCTGGTTTTCGCGATTTTGCGAGGATCGCCTGATTTTTCTTGCTGATTCTTTGTAACGGTGTCTTTATATCGTGGTCAGACCCCTCAGGTTGTGTTTGGCGCAGAATCAACGCACCGTCACCAAGACCTGGCAAAACTGATTTCGTCATCCGGTTTAGGGGCAGAGAATGAGAATTTAAGCTGCCTCAGCAACGCCAACGACAAGGCGGATCACATTTGTGAGTAAAAAATACTGTTCTTCTATACAAGTGTTTTCTTGTTCATACCTGTCACGTGAATCTTAATCAACCGCTTGCCGTAGTGTGCGATTAATTGGCTAGTAAGTAGGACGAAGAGTTGAGGCTCGTCACGTACGTGCGACCCGAGTGATCGACCTTTTCGATCGATCTTTCTTGGGGACCTTCGACACAAAAACTTTGGTCTGTCTGTCTGTCTGTCTGTCTGTACATTTGCCTGTTTGTCTACCGTTACCGCAAACCGGGTACTCTAAACAGCACCAGCCGATACTCCGAACGGCCAACCCTATCCGCAGCGCCCACCAACGTTGCTCAAGATTCAGCGTTCATACGTGTGCGATTGTCAATTAAAAAGCAATTAGTGCGCATATCTGATGCACTATAACAACACTCATATTGTAGACATCTATTATGCGCTTCACCCTCATCTGGACAGCAGTCAATCATCATCACCCGTTCTGGCTGACAATCATCATCGCCTTGGAACGTGTGCCTCATCTACGGGTCCGTCGCGCTTGTTCGTTCCCGAGTTCACCGTCAATAAACCTCGTTGCAACCGAGTCATCATACGTGTTGGAGGTGAATTGACGATCCCGGTCATCTCTCCACCACGCCTACTCACTGGAGCTTAGTTCAGGCTGCCGCTTGGACTCTCAGTCCACCGTTATGTCTCAGAGTGAGTGGGCGGGTGCCCTTTCTGCACCAGTCCCTGCTCCGCAAGCCCCTCCCCATTACATTGTAAACCACCAGCGCGACCTTCCGATCTTCGCTGGTCTCCGCGGAGAAGATGTGGAGGACTGACTCGATAACTATGAGCGAGTAAGCGCAACTAATCACTGAAAAGACTCTAACTAGCTCCGCCGAGTATCGCTTTATCTCACGGGCATTGCGAAGACATGGTATGGGATTGACCTCACTGACAGGCCTATCTTCAAGCAGCAGCTTCGTCAACTAATAGGCACTTCTGCCGTTCGATCCGCTCTAGCGAAGAGAACCCTAGATACTCGCCATCAACGTCCCGGCGAGTCGTACACATCGTACATCGAGGATAACCTCGCGCTTTGCCGGTGAGTCAATTCTTTGTTGTCCAAGTCAGACAAACTCCGTCACATCCTGAAGGGCATCGGAAGCATTGCCTACAATGCGCTTGTTGCCAAGAATCCTTCTACTGTCGCTGACGTCGTCTCTACGTGTAAGCGTCTTGACGAACTTCATTCTGTTCGCCTTCCGTCGGGCAATAGCGAACATTGCCCAGCAGACCGGGACCTGCATGACATGATACGGGAGATCATACGCGAAGAACTCCAATCAATGGGCTTCTCGCCACCTTCTACATCTGTCACACAGCCTTCAAGAATGGCCTTGTGTGACATCGTAAGGGAGGAACTGACATCATTCATCGGTCCAGCCCACCTACAGTGACCTCCGTCCAGCCCTCCAACGTACGCGCAAGTTGCGGCCGCGCCTTATCGCAACGTAAACTATACGTTGCCGCTGCCATCGTTCACGTCAGTTGCTGCTGCACCATCGGGCCACTTCCAGTCAATGCCACCCGACCCTCCGTCTGCCCGCTTGAGTGCGCTCTCTCCCGGTGCGCCGAACACCTTCTACTACCCGCCTTGGCGCCCGTCTCGCCCAACATGTTTTCACTGTGGATATCGTGGCCAGATATCCCACTTCTGCCACAAGCGCCAGCAGCACGAGCGTCGCGGGTACAGCATGCGCGAACGGGACTTTCCCAGTGAGGATTCTTACGCCCGGCGTTATTCATCTTGACAGGCGTGTTCTCCATCTCCGCCCGCATCGACTGAGAAGCGGAACACCAATCGTTCAAGCCGACGCCGATCACCGTCGCCCTTTCGTCGCTCCTCCTCTCCTCTTCGGCCAGCCTCGTTTACCACTGACAACAGGTCGGAAAACTAAATGATGTAGTGTTAAGAGGAGAAACTGTCTGTAACAGTAGGAAGGATCTTCCTCCAGCACGCCCGTTCAACATGGTTTCTGTTATGGTGAAAGGAGTTCTCGTGGACGCTTTGGTGGACGCCGTAGCTACAGTTTCTGTGAACGGATATATCTTGTGCAAACGCCTAAAAAAAGTGACCATTAATATAGACTCACTCTAGTCGAAGCCCAGGGGAACGCTATCCGCCCTTTTGCTGTTTGTACTGCTCGTGTTTTTTCGATGACATCCTGCATTACATAGTTCACTGTGCTTACCCGGTGCTCTCACCAGCTAATTCTAGGGTGGGACTTTTTATCTTCTTTGGCCGCTATATGTTGTTGTGAACGCATTCTGCACCTAACTAATACGGACTCCATGTTCGACGAAGGCGTCTACAAGCCACTACGCCTGTTCCCTAGCGAAGATCTGGAATTACCACCACATCAAGAGCAAATTGTGACCCTGACCTCTAAGGACATCGACCACGGTGACGTCTTGGTGTCCCCTTCGTCGCCTTGCGTTGCTAAAGGTATAGCCCTTGTATCAGGTGTCGTACGCTTTCACCATATCTCCGCGCTCGTCATTGCTATGAATGTTACCCCAGAACAAGTTCTCCTGCCAGTGGGCACTGCAGTAGCCTGTGTTGTGGAGGCTGAGCCTGTCAGCGTCACGCCACCTGGACCTGCCTCTACCAACGACCCTTCTATGAGTAAACCTGGTTCTTCATCTCCCTTCACAGCTCTTATCAGTGATGACCTAACAGCTATGCAGGCTCAGCAGTTGTTTGCAGCGCCTGCGCAGCTGTTGGGCCGAACTACCACTGCAGCGCTTCACATTCAGACCGAGGGAACATCTATTGTGCATCACCGCCCGCACCGCGTGTCTCTCACTGAGCGAAAAATCATCGAGGAAACTCGCAAGCATTTCCTCGAGGGTGAACAAGTTAAGTGCGAATGCACGGGGTGATGCTATGAAGGGTATTTATTAATTCGCACTATTATATTTATTAATCACACTATGGTGCCTTTAAGGTGTAATGGTTCCTGGGAATCGCAATTTGATCACACGGGCGAGTTTACCTTAACTCACTGGCGAATGCCAACGGATTTTAACTTTACTCCCCCTGATAGCATCACCCCGTGCATACGCACTTAATTATGTTCACCCTCGGGGAAATGCTTGGGAGTTTTATTACTGATGACGATGATTAAAGTGTAAATAATTAATTTAAGTGTTGTTTGTCATGAAGCGTTTGTACACAAATACTATATAAACGAAGTATTATTTATATACACTTCACGATTTTCGTACGATGCATTAAATGCACACATCGCGAGCGCATCACACACATACACAAAAACTACACTACAGATTAGCACCTATTCGTGTTATTGTTGTAGCTCACGGTTAGTACCAGCGCTTTGCGGAGGAGCGAGCGAAGGGGGAGAGGAACGCGCGCAGCGGCGTTAAAGATATAAGGCGCGTTACTGACACCAATATCAGCGTCGCGTCCGTGGCTTATTCGGTAGAGCGTCGCGCTGCGGCCCGCCAAGTCCTCTTTCTTTTAAAGATAGAGAGAAGACTGCGGACGCCGCCGATGGCGGTGGATGGTTTGGGGTCGCTTATAAAGTGTATTCACACTTAAAAACGTCGCTGACATGCTCCAACAAGAACTAATTCGTCCTTCAAGAAGCCCTTGGTCATTGCTTGTTGTTTTGGTACGAAAACAAGACGGCTGCGTGCGCTTTGGCGTCAATTATCGGGCACTTAACAACTTCACACGCAAGGACGTATACCCCATGCGATGCATCGACGACGTGCTTGATTCACTGTAAGGCGCCAAATACTTTTCAAGCCTTTATTTTTGTTCGGCATATTGGCAAATTGCCATGCACGACGACGACAATAAAAACGGCGGTTGCACCCCCGATGACCATTACGAAATTAACGTGATGCCTTTAGGGCTCTGTAACGCGCCTGTGACGTTTGCACGCATCATCGACACCATCCTGTGTGGTCTGAAATGGAAGACGTGTCTTTGCTACCTTGATGACATTATCATCTTTTCAACAACGTTTTGTCAGCACCTGGGGCGCTTGGATGACGTCTTAACCTGCCTTGCCGGTGCGGGTGTGCAGCTCAACACCAAGAAATGCCGTTTCGCCACCAAATCCGTCAAGGTTCTCGGTCATGTCGTAAGCAAGGACGGTATTGACCCCGAAAAGATCGCTGACCCCGGCACTATTGCTGCCGTCCTTCGATTTCCACGCCCCACAAGACCTAAGGATTTGCGAAGTCTTATTGGCCTCGAGTCCTCTTTTCGTAGCTATAACAAAATTTCGCTTCAATAGCTGCACCACTTCACCAACTACTTGCTTCTAATGCACCCTTTGTGTGGTCCGAAGAATGATTGATTGATTGATTGATATGTGGGTTGAACGTGCCAAAACCACTATATGATTCTGAGAGACGCCATAGTGGAGGGCTCCGGAAATTTAGACCACCTGGGGTTCTTTAACGTGCACCCAAATCTGAGCACACAGGCCTACAACATTTCCTCCTCCATCGGAAATGCAGCCACCGTAGCCGGAATTTGAGCCCGCACCCTGCGGGTAAGCAGGCGAGTACCTTAGCCACTAGACCACCGCGGGGGGGGGAGGGTGGAAAGCCCCCCTCCCCCGTGGTGGTCTTGTGCAATGTGCACGCTGAAACACCCCAGGTGGTCGAAATTTCCGGAGCCCTCAACTACGGCGTCTCTCATAATCATATGGTGGTTTTGGGACGTAAAACTCCAAAGCTCAATCAATCAATCAATCAATCGGAAGTTGCTGACTTAGTTCTTTAGGCCGTAATTCTACGTCATGGTGCTCCTCGTGTACTTTGAAGTGACCGCGGAAAGGTGTTCTTATCACAGCTTTTAGGTGAAGTTCTCCGCGTTTCTGATACTACACACAAAACGGCGTCTAGCTACCACCCTCAAACAAGTAGTCTGACCGAGAGATTTCATTGAACCCTTGCCGACATAATCACCGCGTATATTCAACCGGATCAAAGAAACTGGGATAAAGTTCTACCGCTCCTTCCTTTCTCTTAAAACACCGCTGATCAGCGCACAGCTGGCTACTAACCGTTTTATCTCGTTTACGAAAGTTCACCTACTTTTTTCATCGACGTTTTGTTCTTCACTAGCAATGCCCTTCATCACCATCTTCTTGCGAACAATATATTTCTCGCCTTGCCCAGTGCCGCCAGCGCGCTCCTATGAACACGAAAGCTACGCAACAAGCAAGAAAGGCAGTCTACGACACTTCTCATCGTGTGGTATCATTCCGACCGTGTGACGAGGTGCTGCTATTGACACCAATTCGCACACCTGGTCTGTGCGACAACTTCAAGGCTCGATTCATCGGCCCAAAAGTAGTTTTAGAGCGGACTTCACCTGTCAACTATCGTGTGCCGCCTCTTGTAGTGCCAACTGACCGCCGTTACCGCAGCACCAAAGTTTTACACGTTTCCCGCATGAAGCTTTTTACACGACGTTCCTCGTCACCTTGACTACTCACCCGCAGCGGCCAGGCTGGCCGCTTTCACGTGGGGGGAATTAGTGTAGACGTCTATTATGCGCATCATCCTCATCTGGACAGCAGTCAATCATCATCACCTGTTCTGGCTGACAACCATGATCGTCTTGGAACGTGCGCCTCATCTACGGGTCCGTTGCGCTTTTTCGTTCCCGAGTTCACCGCCCATAAACCTCTTTACAACCGAGTCGTCATAATGTATTCTGCATCTTCATCTTTTACCAGAAAAGGCATACATAGGTAATCCTAAGGATCGTAGCGCTTATCACACAGCGCTTACCATGCAACGCTTGCATGAAAAAGCTAGTATTTCCAACGCTTTCCTAAGAACAAAAGGTGTTGGCCCCTACCCGCCACCTTGCGTTCTACACCTTATTACCTCTGAGACGGGCGCACACGCCCGTCTAAGGGCCACGGGCTTTATTTTTCAAAAAAAACTGGCAGATGACACTCATGTCTTACGCGTGACGTGACTAGATGCGCTCATTCGTCTCCGCTGCACGCTCGAGGCACTCTAACGCAGCACCTCCAAAATATCATTTACCAATTTTTTTTGTGCATAACACCAAACATATGTTTTTTTCGCTCTTTCCACATGCAAGGCTATCGTCTTTCGACGACATTTGCAGAATAAATTCAGATACGGGGCCAATTTTTTCTTTGGATTCAATGGCACATAGTATAGTACAAGTAATATTTTGATGTGCAACTTGTGTAACTTTACTGCAACATGATGGGAGCCTATGTCACTGCCTATGTCTCATGTATCCTTTAGAAATTCCTGCCTCTCACCAAGGCTAATAATGTGGGCCTGCATGTCAAACTTGTGCAGTTGATCGGCAGTGTGAGCTAAATGGCCATACACATGACACATGTCGCACCATTTTGCATAACCACGTCTTTACGGTGTGCACTATATGGTGCATACACGTAGCACATGTCGCATCAGTTGGCATAACTACATCTATACGATGCAGCTGAAAGAAGGCCAACTACTGCAGTCTGCCGTAGGTTCAGCGTAGCCATTATGTGGAGCATGGACCATTGCAACTAGAGGCAGTTCTCAGTGTAGGAGGTTAGTACGCTAGACAAGGCCTGTGTTGCTTGCTAGCTAATTTAGATATAATGAGTAGCGACGTTTAAAAGCTTCGTGACATCAATACGAGTAAATAAAAGTGGCATCAACACATGCCATATACTTCGCAGCAAAGAAAGTGGTGGTGGTGATTATGTTGCTACTAGCGGGGTTAGCATGGCAGACAACAAAAGGGGGTCTGAGTTACTTTTTCGTTTTTCTTGCTTTGTAAGTCCAACAATACATTTCAGTTCGTTTTGAAAATTCACTCGTGGCGAGCCAGAAACAAACTATGAAATTTCAACTAATTATTCATCTGAATTCCTAAGTTCGCCTTGTCTGTTAGCTTCATGAGGTTTTAATAATATAAACGCCCCCCATTCCTCAACGAGTGATGCTGCTTCTGTGTGCACAAATTTGCCAAACTAGGTTTCCTGCGCCATCCTAATAAAATTAATACAGATTATGTCATGCTGCACCGGAGTCTCACGTTTGACAGTATGTATCAATGGCAATAGCATTGCTGGTCTAAACATGTGCCAATTGACTTCGAGGCCACCAATATTACAGCCATACACCAAGCATTATTTTAATGACTGAACAGTTCTGGCACGCAATATCTACTATACTGCATGCAGCCAGAAACCAGATGCAATACTTAACTACCCAGAGGTGGAAGTTCAGTTGTAGTAGAGAAGTTGTGCGCAAGTTTTCAACTACCAAAAAACCATAAAAATTTTCTGAAACAGTGCAGTGTTAGCGTTTGATTATCTTAGCGCAGCAATAACTCCTTTCGTTTTTTTCCTTTTACTAGCATCCGTTGGTACCTCTCCTGAAGCCGCTTTGCCCTCTTACCGAGCACCTCTGCCAATCTTGCGCGGCATGTATCATTCACATGCTGCTCCAAACACTGTCTTGTTACGGTTGCCGCAACTCCGCCCTCTGTCAACTGTGTGCTTGTTGGCGAATCGCTGTTGCTGTGCCAGCCGGTGCTTATACGAATCGTACTGGTATGAACCCTCTGCTACAAACCACAGTACCTGATTTGCAAGCACGCGCATGCATGCGGGCATCAGGACCAACGACAAGTGGCGTGTACAGCTTCTTGCAGATTAACAGGAAGACATAGGTGCTTGCTTGACCAATTGCAGCATATTTCTTTCTTCTGCACGTCAGAATAAACTTGTTAATGTTACGTACCAGCCCGAAAGGCATGGAGGGATTGTTTCTTGGAAATTGTGCAGTACTGGTGGCTTGTTGCGCTACCACGGGGAGAATCATTGATCATGCAGCATTTTGCATTCTATGCACATTCCATGGCTATTCTCATGTCTTGATCATGAGAATAGCCTTGACTAATCCAATGTCGCTCCTTTTCATTTTTCTGTTTGATCTCTGCCCTTTTTCAGATAGAATGCTTACAGAATAGCCCCACCGAGTAATTGCACATCTAACGAGAAATTAAACTTTCTACTCTTCGTTTATATTAAGAGTAAGTAATGCTTTGCTGATATAGTCATCGACATACACTATATATATAGCATTCACACACAAGGAAAATTTTCTGAACTTTCAGTCTTCTGGGTGCGTGAAAAAGAAAAATGAAAGCATATTCATAATGTAGGGGCTGGCTTATTTTTGCCTTTTTGAAGGGCATGTGCTCGTAAACAGCAAGGAATGCCAAAATATTTGCGTTCATGCCATCACTTTTGCGGCTTACTTGCACCCTACAATTTCGCGCCGTTTGCAGCAGGGCAGTTGTGTATCGCCTACTGAACCTTTGTAAAACCACTTGTGTGCGTAAACAGGGGGAGCGCACCAACAGTTCAAAGTAACCGATTGGCCAGAACAGCATTTTTTCAGTTTCGAACAATGTTAACACACTTGAGCCACCTATTAACATTTCACGGCACAAAAATGTGGATACAAGGTTTTTTTATGAAGGAGGATCCCCATTTGGAATACCATATTCGCTCTTCTTAGGGTATAAAAAATAATATTAACATAGAGAGGGTTACTGCATTCGGGTTGCCCTTCTGAAATTGGCTGCCCCTCTGCAAGAAAACATGGAATGCTTGAAAAGTACTCAGTGAAGCAGTAGGTGTGCCAACCACACCACCAAATGTTACCTTATTAAACTCCACAATTAAAAGTAACTATAAGCAACATGTTCAAGCACAACCCAGGCAGCACAGAAGGTTGGCCCAATATTGGGGATAGATCGGCATTGCCTGGCCCATGAACGGCCCAGTTTTCACAACGTACCGCCAAGATTGGCTATGCCAGCCAAATAGAACGGCGACGTTGGACCAGCGTTGACAACGTACCCCCAATA
Organism: Rhipicephalus microplus; assembly: GCF_013339725.1. Classification (NCBI taxonomy): domain Eukaryota; kingdom Metazoa; phylum Arthropoda; class Arachnida; order Ixodida; family Ixodidae; genus Rhipicephalus; species Rhipicephalus microplus. The sequence continues at coordinate 53,788,145 of NC_051174.1, forward strand.
TTGGTTCTGCCAGCCGAATAGAACGGCTATGTTGGACCAGCATTAACAACATTCCGCCAGTGATGGCTGTGCCAGTCTATTAGATTGGTTATATTGGGCCAGCTTTCAGAACTTTCCGCCCATATAGGCTGTGCCGGCCAATTAGAACGGAAACATCGGGCCAGGTTGTACAAGTAGCAGCCAATATGGGCGGAGCCATCCAATAAGACCGGCATTATTGGCCCGCCGTTTGAACGTTATTGCCGGCGTCAGCTGAAAAGTCAACATCACGATGTCATAATATTAGAATATGAGCCAATTTCTGCGTGTGCTGCTTTTTGGCGCTGTTCTGGCCCCAATTCACGCGCCGATTTTTCAAGTTAGAGAGAGAGTAATATATGTGCCGGGCACAATATTAGAACTATCTTTTCGTCATTAAACCATGCCCCGCCGCGGCGGTCTAGTGGCTAAGGTACTCGGCTGCTGACCCGCAGGTCGCGGGTTCGAATTCCGGCTGCGGCAGCTGCATTTCCGATGGAGGCGGAAATGTTGTAGGCCCGTGTGCTCAGATTTGGGTGCACCTTAAAGAACCCCAGGTGGTCGAAATTTCCGGAGCCCTCCACTACGGCGTCTCTCATAATCATATGGTGGTTTTGGGACGTTAAACCCCACATATCAATCAATCAATCATTAAACCATGCACAGCTCGTTGAAATGCATAATCGTTGGTTGAAGTTGTGCAAGGTAGACTTTTTAAGTGAGAAAAATTACCGATCAAGTTTCTCTGTCAGACATGACGTCCAATGCGGTGCTATCCGTACGTATGACGAAGCTGCTCTGGATACCGCTGTCTTACGCGTGCATGTAGACGTCGAATATCTGACGCAATTCTTATCGTATCATGTGTCGGGCTCGCTATCTACGCGACCTATTCGAATCTGTTTTGCGTTCACAGCATAGTACGTGTTAACGGCACTTGCTGCTGCTTGACGTGTGGGAAGAGCGGGGGTCGTCAGTTGCGTTATGGTGACTGAATCATACAACATATGCAGTTGCCGTGATCTAACACAAAGACGCGCGTGCGCATGCACGCACGCGCTATATTCATGCAACGACCACACGAATTCCCAACAACATCGCAGCGAACGGTTGGTAAGGTGTTGCGGAGTGTGTGGGCGTCGTAGGGCACCCTGTCGGTGCCCAGCTCGTTGCGAAGGCGAATTTCGGCGTGGAACGCTTCTTCATGTACTTTTTTTACGTGTGCCCAAAACGGTAGGCTGCACGATACGAGCAGTACGACACACAAAAAAAGAAGAAACGTGAATGCATAGGGCAAATCGTTAATAACAAAAAAAAACAAAACACGCACGCTCACGCCACTGCAGTGGCGTGAGCGTGCGTGTTGTTTTTGTTATTAACAAAGCACATGTGCTTCAATAAAACATGACAGCCAAGAATGATGAAGTATTCATTTACATACAAATTACTATGAGTTGCTGAAACTCACGCAAAAGAACATAATTTTCTTCCTTGGATATTGATCGAGTGCCTTGGAATTATGCTATGAGAATTTGACACATCAACAGTGCATTATGATTCCCACCATAAGGAGCCACAATCTTGGCAAGTAATAGAAGTACTCTTCCCACCTGATGTGCACCTAACGTAAAGAGGCCTTGTTTCACAAGTTAGCAATATATATATATATATATATATATATATATATATATATATATATATATATATATATATATATATATATATATATAGAGAGAGAGAGAGAGAGAGAGAGAGAGAGAGCACATCACCACTGGAAAAATATACCAGGTGTAACCAGAAAAAGGCGCGCCTGCAGTTTTAAAGTTTAAAAGAAGCAATGACAAGCCAACCATCCAAAATAGAACGCCCGAGAAAGGAGCATCAATCAGCATTACAGCAGCTAAAAGCCTGCTAACAGCTGAAGGTAGTCATGCTGCCCTTCCATTCAAGTATAGTGTACACTGAGAAAAGATACTGAAGATACACCATCAGCAAATGACAAAACCAAAACAGACAGAGCTTTCTCTTATAATACAAAAAGTCTTTAGCTGAGGAGGCAAATAAGTCATTCGCACACAATAAGTGCACAAAAAAAAAAAAAGCTGTCGCACGAGGCTGTCAGCGCTTAGACAACACAGGCAAAAATACAGTAGACTGAAGAAGGGAAAACCCATAGCAAAAGTCACCATGCTCCTGAGTTCTTGCTTTGCGTGCAAATGAAGCTAGCGTGAGGTTGAACACTAGATTAAAGCACCACAATCAACATCTGGAAGTCAATGTTTTAGGAATAATACAAAGTACTGAAGAAGCATGCAAAAAGCATTCCTGTGAAGGCAAATATAAAAAAAGACTGAAAGCTCTGTGGCCCTGAACAAGACAACACCACAACCAATCGAAGAGCCGTTCGGACACAGCAGCAGTTCTGGCCAACACTAAATAGTCACAAAAACATACCTTTAATGCCTTTTTTGCAAGATAACTTCAAAAGAAATGTATATACACCAATGCCAGAAGTATCGATGGAAGCTATTACTCATATTCAGCTCTTCATTGAAACACTTACAGAAGATACTTGTACCTGGATGCTTAATTACTTTGGTACAACTCAAGAGCGCCGACGCCAAGTGGCAAAAAAATTATGGTGGAAGACTACAATGTGATCAAATGCACACGTCAGCGACCAACCAAGGTCCTATGCTAGAGTGAATATCGCAAAAAATCTTGAACGCCTAATGTCACTGACTCATACTCAGCGTTCTCAATCAAAATCTTGACCTCCCACACAGCATATTGCTTCAACAACCTGCCACCTCTCACCATGTCATGAAACAAGCTCGAGTATACACAAACCCTCCTCACCGTTAGGTAGTTAGATAGCTCCACTAGTGCTTCACTCTCAGAACACATAGACCAGGGCCGTAACTAGACGGGTAGTGAGGAGGTTCTGAGCCCCTGAAGTATTTTCATGCTCTGACTTTTCGTCAACAATAGCTTAATCTGGGCAAGTTGGTTCATCCTGGTTGTGTTCTAGTAACAGTGAGAGAAGTTCAGGAAGAGACAAAAAGGACAGGAAAGAGCGCTGACTGCCAACTAAATTTTATTGAAGGTACTACGCCCACTTTTATACAGAGTACAAGAACAGTGCTCATGCACAACGACACATGTGAGACCATGATAATATAATCTTAACTGAGAAAAGAATACTCTCTCCCCGAATGAATGAGTGAAGGTATACTGATGCACTGATCCATGGCCTTCCTGACAAGAAAATGCTTTCACATTCCTCTCTTTCATTTCTTGTTCTTGCTTTTTTCAAAAACAGTGTTTTATGAAACATAGAACTGCACTTACATTCTTTACAGTGTATGGCCATGCGACTACCATAGCCATTCTTAACATTTTAAGCATGCTGTCTTGCTCGAACATTGGGACATTGCCCAGTTTCTCTTATGTTTACGTTTCCACATGTCAATAGTATCTCATACACAACATTATATTGGCATTCAGTATACCTATTCTCGTGACGAATGGTGAAATAATGGCTATTCCTGTTGCTCTTTAGTACACACACTTTTGAAAACTTGCAAGAGATGGCAAATAACAAGATAAAATCATATCGGCTCGCTATTTTCTTTATATTGTGAAACACTTTATGTACGTACGGTATAGCATGCAAAGATCTTTGGTCATTCTGTTTTTATTTTGGTCCTGTTTTGTTTAACTTGACTTTCTGCAGGAGGGTTTAGCACACGGGTGTGATGGTGCTGTTGGGATATCCAGCATCCTTTAGTCTTTTAATCTGGTTTTTAAGGCTTACCTCACCCTTGTGCTCACATGACTTCTGAAGGGTGGCCTCAATGCACGTGGTGGCAATTCCTCTGTGTAAATTGTGTAATTGTGTAATTATGTGTTATGATGTACTAAAAAAGATGTCCCAAAAATCAGAATAAGTGACAGTAGTCAAAGTTTTTGTCACTGCCTTTATACAAATACCAGTTTATTTGTTGCCTCCTGCAGTATTTTAGGGCCTTATATATATATAGGATGTTTTCTCACTTTTATTACATTTTTGTATTGATGATGCCATATGCTCAGGAGGTAGAATGTCATTATGTTCTTTCTGATAACTTCTAGCTTCTGAGCAACGATAATGTTTCAGAAAAATGAAAAAAGGCTAGCATAATATTAAGACATGGGAAGAAAGCAGAGTTTATCAAAAAATGAATGCATTAGTTTGGAATGAGAAAAAAAGATGGATGACAGGTCAGTAATATCAATTAATTTATATTAGGACACATGAAATGTAGCAGAGGCTGGCAGGTGATTAGTTCCAATCAGATCTAGAAATTATCAGCCATAATATGAAATTGGCTCATACAGGACAGGGAACATTGATTGGGCTTCCACCCTGCAGTGGAGATAACATAGGCTTAATGCTAACAATGAGCAAAGCCTGTGAAATTAATGCTCCATGAAATGAGCAGTACTGCACAGATTTCTGTGCTAGACTTCCCATTTTGCATGTTTTTACCAGCTTATCCTGCTCGCTGTTCAGACACAAAGCTTCACCAGAAAAACAATGTTATACTTGGTGAGGATAATGCCAGTGAATCCAGTGTTTTATCTACACCTTTCCTTGCTTAAGTCTTCCTCCAAACTATACGATTTTTCTTGGAAATGTTCTGCTTACAGCACACCAACCGATCAAGTGAAACAACTTTATTGGGGTCCTGCAGGACGCGCCCTAGTATGCAATCACCATTTCACTTCACGTTACAACATACTGGTGGTAAATATATTCTCTGGCAGGGTACAGAAGTGCATGCACTGAGCTAGCTTGTGCAGCGCGGTCTATTCCAGAAAGCTGAACCTATGTTTGGTACAGAATTTTGTAACCACACGATGCTTGTACAGAATAAATGTGGCCACACATAGCAACTTCTGAGCTTTTTTATGAAATGATCTCGCAGTATCTGAAAACATTTGTTTGTTTGTTTACTTCATAGGTCCCAGTGAAATATTTCTCTTGTTCCTCTCATTGAATAATGGCATTTGGTGTGACTAAGGTGTTCCTAATGCCTCACTATGAGATCAGAAATACGATTCTCCTTGAAATTGCTTCACAAGCATTTCCTAAGATATTGAATGACACTGCTTGCACATGTACAAACATTTGCTTGTTTTATTGAGGGTTGATGATAAAGGAAATCAGTTGGTGCATCCAAGCCGGACAGAGATTGACTGGCCCTGAAAAGGGCCGTTTAGTTATATATCTTGCAGCTTGTTCCAGGTAGACAGGGCTTCATTCTGTAGAAATGGTAACTCATCACACTGGTTCCCCAGCATGAAGAACATAACTCGATGCTAACACTGCCTCAGATGTTCTGAAATGTCATAGAGGGTACATGAAGGCTGGGTACATGAAGGTTGCAGTTATACTAACTGTACAGTCAGCATGGTTGTGTGATATGTGCATAGCTGCATCAAAGCCACGTGTGAGAATTGCGTGAACAGCTGAAAATCTCAATGGCAGCATAGCTTAAGAAGTCTGTCATCCCTTTTTTGCCAGTTTCCAATATCATCCTTCTATTTTCATGCATCTTGTTTCAATATATCTGGGGTTTTAATTCCCAAAACCACGATATATTAATGAGAAGCGAATTTTGAACATCTGGTGTTCTTTACTATCTTCACTTGTTTGCAGCACAACACCAGAAACACAGGACAGGGAAGGAGCAAAAGAGAAAGAAAAGACAACGCCGACTCTGAAAAAGACGGCACTGACATCATGACACGCACATGTCGTGATGTAAGCTGCCCAAAGAGTGGCCTCCCATGAGAATAGTGAAGAATTGGGAATAGGATCTACCAGTAAGGGCTTTGTGTGCAATTCACAAAGAGTGAAAAAGATCCACCAGGGGTGAACCACAGGTACATGGTGCACTCTGGTTGAGAGAGAGCAGAGTAAAACAGATGTGTCAGACAGGAGATTATAAATGGTTTTGTCTGGAGCTGGTGCCAGACCGAGCTCTGATTAAGCGTAAGGGATTATTGAGCGCCAGGCCAATCTGATCCCATTCCTGTGATGGGGTGCAATGTGATGACAGGTGCGAATTCCATTTTCTTTTATTTCCATGGGTTTAGGGAAATAATTTTTCAGGGATCAGATGGAAATACCTCCAACATACATACTAACATGCTTATTCTTGGGCGTAGTCATGCCTAGCCACCAGATGGGGAGAAAAAGGAATGTTTCCCAAAATGTGCGATAAAGTGTTTGGTGCTACGCCTTGACGGAAGTATTGATAGGTGCTTTGGAAACCGGTACGCCATTTCTGTAATCGTAAAATATGCAACTGCATGTGCCACTGCTAGGGATAGCGTGACACTCCCAGCCATTTCGGGGTAAGCCGTTTTAATCTACATGAAGATGTTAATGAGCCCCTTCTCCATCACAGCAGTAGCTGTGGCCATTCCTTCAACTAGGCCTACTGCAGCGCCAACTAAATGTCTGCATGAATTTAGCACTAGTACCGTACATAATAATCAGCACGTGCCTTGGGTTCACTTCGATGGTGTTGTGAATTCATCTTGCGTGACAATGGTTTAAGTTGCACGCCTGCCTTAACCATTACTGCAATAGGAGACCATGATTTATCGTCACGCATGGTGTTGCTTAGCTCAGTCCTCAGTGTTCGAAGCAGGTTCCGCCTTGTGAGTGCCTGAGAGAGGCACAAGAGTTGATTTCTGCTCTGTGTTTCTATAATTCTCTAGCCTGTATTATACAGGAAGCGGATAGTGCTGGTGTGCGTCAGCTGTCTCGGTGCGCTCTCAACCGCCTGCCTGGTAAGACTGATAGCTCCTTCTATCAGCGCCTTGTCGTACTCCCTCCTCACACTGCGACATGTCCTCCACTTGGAGGACATGATGACGGAACAAGATGATACGAAGCCCAAAACCGCAATGTTTGCAAGCCACAACCCGAGCATGCGATTCAACGGTGAGGCCAGAAAATCTACCTGACCAGGCCTGGAGCAACAAGCCAGAGGTCAGAGAGCATATTCTTGGCTGGATAGATGTGGCTGTACCCTTTAGATTGGGCGGCGGCAAACGCCACCTAGCCGTAATGCTTAGTGAACTAACCACTAGATTTTTTTTCCCCCTTTAAATAGTAAAGTTGGACGGGTACTTTGAAGTGAAGGGTTTAATTTTCAATCGTGCCTTGACTTTAGCCACCAATCAGATAAACTCCTTCTAGTTAAGTCTACCCGCTTAAAGTCTATTTTGCCCTCCCTGTCCCTAAACACCAGTGCTTTGAAAAACTCTGCGCCATCATCTTAAACTATAAGGTGAAGCCCTTTACAGAGCATTGTCAAGTGTTCGGCAGTTTCTTCTTCCTCTTCACACGCACTGCATACTGTGTCTACCTCTTCGTATTTGGCCCGATATGTCTTGGTTCGCAATACTCCCGTCCTGGCCTCAAACAGTAGAGAACTACCCCGAGTATTATCATAGATCCTTTCTTTGGCAATTTCCTGCTTAAAAGTTCGATAGATCTCTAGTGCGGACTTCTTAATCATGCCAATTCTCCACATGTCAGTCTCCGTTTCCTGCAGTTCCTTTTTAACCGATAGTTCTTTCTGGTTTGGCCACCTGCTGTTTTCTAAGTATTACCAGTCAATTTCCTGGTTCGCTTCCTCCATTTTGTATCAACATTCTTCATGTACAAGTAGCTGAAAACCTTCATAGCCCAACGCTCCTCCCCCATTTCTCTCAATCGCTTCTCAAATTTTATCTTGCTGTTAGCTTCCCTGCCATCAAATGATGTCCATCCCATATCACCTTGTACTCCCTGGTTTGGTGTATTCCCGTGAGCTCCTAAAGCAAGCCTACATATTTCACGTTGCCTAATTTCTAATCTTGCTTGAACTTCTGACCTCATGCACAAGACCGCGTTGCCGAACTTCAGCCCAGGAACCATGACCCCTTTCCATATTCCTCTCACAACATTATACCTATTGTAATTCCACAGTGCCCTATTTTTCATCACTGCTGCATTCCTGTTATCTTTAGTCGTCACGCATATTTCGTGTTCCCTCAGGTACTCGGTCCCATTGCTTATCCATATGCCCAGTTATTTGTATTTATCTGTTATCTCTAGCGTGACTTCTTGTATTCTAAGCTCACTACCTTTGTTATCATTAAAAATCATGACTACTGATTTTTCCTAACTGAATCTAAAATCTAACCTATCTCCCTCATTACCGCAGATGTCCATCAACCTCTGCAAATCTTTCTTGTTGTCGGCCATTAGCACTATATCATCTGCGTAGATTAATGCTGGTAGTGCCTGATCAATGAGTTTTCCTTGTTTGACTAAAGAGAGGTTGAAGCCAAGTCCACTTGCCTCTAATTTGGCCTCTAATCCTTGTAGGTACATCATGAATAAGAAGGGTGACAGTGGGCACGCCTGCCTAAGTCCACGTTTCACCACTGTGGGCTTAGATACCTGTTTTTCCCACTTTTTAACTACCTTGTTAGTTTTATAGATTTCCTTTAAACGATTAGTGACTCCATCTTTTACACCCAGTGTGTCTAGTATTCCCCACAAGTCCTCTTGAACCACGCTATCGTACGCTCCCTTGAATTTCTGCAGGCCAGTAGGAAGCTTCACAGCGCAGCGCCTGATCTTGTGAAACGGCGCAGCCATGCAGGCAGGGCATTCAATCCCCTCCCTATTTTTTGTATACTACTGTCCTTGTGTACATCGTAGAACACATAACAGTAATGATAGCAAACAGATCATTGATTCGGGTAGGCTTGGTGTTTTTATTTATTATGGAACAACGAGGAAGCTGCTGAAGCCCGTGCCCGTATACAGCTGCTTTATATGGAGATGAAACTTTAACGAAAAAAAAATGTAATGATAAACAGTAGGCTCATAACAAACATTTCTCTGAGGGTGCATGGAATATATGTCCCATGCAAGGCTATGCATTGCAGTTCTTACTGCATTAATTATGTACACGTACTGCAGGGCATGCAAGTGTATGCAGACATACGCTGACGAAATGACATTTTTTGCTACATACAAACGTGCACCGCACCAAATAAGACGCACGTGTTTGTATAGTCAGGGAACACTCGTGAATATTGATGAAATCACACAGCTGGCTTACAGTATAAACAAACACAATTGCGAACAATAAATGCGACGCTGTTTAAAGAGGCGGACCCAGGTTACGAGGAGAATTATCAGTATGGCATATACACCACGTGTCAAGCTTTTGCAACATCTAAAGAGACTAAATATGGAAAGTGCCTTTGTGAGTTAACATGACAGTACCAAATGGAGAAGCCACACGAGGAGAACAATTCATCGTGGGCTAAAGAATGTGTTTTTAAATATTATACACAGCTTTGCAAGATAATATCGACGAGTTTTACTCGTCTAGGTGTGGGAGGTGTAGGCCTGATAAAATGCGATGTTGCTTCAGAGCCTTCCTTTCGTAATATTGCAATTTTATTCAACTCTTTCAAACGCGGCACCGTAAATTTCTACTGGGTGCTCGAACACGGCAAGCAGGTCGCGGGGGCAAAATCTTTGTAACATTTTATTACCGAAACAGCGATACTAGCAATGCTTGAGCTGCACTTGCTGTTTTCTAAACTGTAACCTTCTCAATCTATCACTGTGATCAGGAAACAGAGAGGAAAAGTACAGCAGTAGTACGTAGAGAAATATTCAATTTCAAGATCAATCTTTGTTATCATTAAAAATCATGACTACTGATTTTTCCTAACTGAATCTAAAATCTAACCTATCTCCCTCATTACCGCAGATGTCCATCAACCTCTGCAAATCTTTCTTGTTGTCGGCCATTAGCACTATATCATCTGCGTAGATTAATGCTGGTAGTGCCTGATCAATGAGTTTTTCCTTGTTTGACTAAAGAGAGCTTGAAGCCAAGTCCACTTGCCTCTAATTTGGCCTCTAATCCTTGTAGGTACATCATGAATAAGAAGGGTGACAGTGGGCACGCCTGCCTAAGTCCACGTTTCACCACTGTGGGCTTAGATACCTGTTTTTCCCACTTTTTAACTACCTTGTTAGTTTTATAGATTTCCTTTAAACGATTAGTGACTCCATCTTTTACACCCAGTGTGTCTAGTATTCCCCACAAGTCCTCTTGAACCACGCTATCGTACGCTCCCTTGAATTTCTGCAGGCCAGTAGGAAGCTTCACAGCGCAGCGCCTGATCTTGTGAAACGGCGCAGCCATGCAGGCAGGGCATTCAATCCCCTCCCTATTTTTTGTATACTACTGTCCTTGTGTACATCGTAGAACACATAACAGTAATGATAGCAAACAGATCATTGATTCGGGTAGGCTTGGTGTTTTTATTTATTATGGAACAACGAGGAAGCTGCTGAAGCCCGTGCCCGTATACAGCTGCTATATATGGAGATGAAACTTTAACGAAAAAAAAATGTAATGATAAACAGTAGGCTCATAACAAACAACATTTCTCTGAGGGTGCATGGAATATATGTCCCATGCAAGGCTATGCATTGCAGTTCTTACTGCATTAATTATGTACACGTACTGCAGGGCATGCAAGTGTATGCAGACATACGCTGACGAAATGACATTTTTTGCTACATACAAACCTGCACCGCACCAAATAAGACGCACGTGTTTGTATAGTCAGGGAACACTCGTGAATATTGATGAAATCACACAGCTGGCTTACAGTATAAAACAAACACAATTGCGAACAATAAAATGCGACGCTGTTTAAAGAGGCGGACCCAGGTTACGAGGAGAATTATCAGTATGGCATATACACCACGTGTCAAGCTTTTGCAACATCTAAAGAGACTAAATATGGAAAGTTGCCTTTGTGAGTTAACATGACAGTACCAAATGGAGAGAACAATTCATCGTGGGCTAAAGAATGTGTTTTAAATATTATACACAGCTTTGCAAGATAATATCGACGAGTTTTACTCGTCTAGGTGTGGGAGGTGTAGGCCTGATAAAATGCGGTGTTGCTTCAGAGCCTTCCTTTCGTAATATTGCAATTTTATTCAACTCTTTCAAACGCGGCACCGTAAATTTCTACTGGGTGCTCGAACACGGCAAGCAGGTCGCGGGGCAAAATCTTTGTAACATTTTATTACCGAAACAGCGATACTAGCAATGCTTGAGCTGCACTTGCTGTTTTCTAAACTGTAACCTCCTCAATCTCATCACTGTGATCAGGAAACAGAGAGGAAAAGTACAGCAGTAGTACGTAGAGAAATATTCAATTTCAAGACCTTTAGCAATATCATCTAAACAAATCGCCAGTTTACTGTTGAATTCTCGATGGAAACAAACAGCTGATCAGGGACGCAAGCTTGGCTTGGCACTGGCTTGGCCGTTCATACAGAGCCAAAAGCCGCTGCAGGAAACTGGTTGCGGATCGTATTGAGACAAAATATTTTATACATTTTTGTTTTCTTTGTTTCATTTCTCTAATTGGTCTTGTGATGGCGTGAACCGCGCTTCGTGATCTCATGTACCGGCGCACTGTTTTTAAGTTTAGTATGGCGCACGATAATACATGATTGCGTGCTTTAATTTAAAAATGTTCGCGAGTATGGCAGCAACACTGCAATGTCGGGAAGAGGATAGTAGTAGAACCAGTAGCAGCTGCATGCCCGGGTGGAGCGACTGATGCCCAGATTGAGGAATGTCAACCCGATGCCTTTTGTGTTGGCCGTTCTGGCAGTTCCGCCGACTTTATAGAAAGAGACGACCCCGTCGCTTGTCCTCTTCTCTTTTCCTTCGGGCATCAGCGACAACATTGACGGACGACGTGTTCGACTTCACCGTGCACGTGAGTATAGGTTGGTTTTTCATTCGAGTGAATTCTTGTTCAGATTTGCAACTTGTCGACTTCATCCTGATCACCTGTCACCGGCAATAAGTCACATACGTGTGATATTTAGGTGAAATAAATGATAATGCACATTTTCTGCTCCATTTGCGTGACTTAGCTACACCAGGACATGAGGTAAACCTTTGTCGCCTAGCCACTAGCAGGCAAGATCGATCACTCGCATCCTTCAGTTCACGAATCAACGCGCCTGCCTTTAAATTAGTAAGTTGCTCGCAAAAAAATCTTACCGAGGCAATTTTGTTTTCTGTGAACAATGCACCGTAGATTTGTCTTGAATAACAAAAAAAAAACTTGAAAAATAAATGTCGCGGCCTTTTAGAAAACGCCGTGTCTAAGAGCTAGACGCGGCATTTTGTAAAAGGCTCATTAAATTCAGTATTTTTTCGTAGTTTCTGCTTGAAATTATTATTGTCTATGAATTTCATGGCCCAATCTTTCACTTTTGCTGAAAATCTCGGCGGCAAAAACATTGTTCAGTGTCCCTTTAAGGGCAGGTGTAGATGCCATCATTTCAGTCGCAAATCTTTTTGCTAGTCGGTCGGCTGGTTAACAATAAGGGTACTAACTAGAGTTCCAGATTTCATCAGCAACATATCATCATGGCTTCATCAGATGCTGCATTATATACATTCTATCCTCGTTTTTAAATAGGTGTACCGTATGGTCCACTGTTACAGGAAACAAGCGAGCTCATAAACAGTGAGCCATGTGGTGCTAACTGGCAGCAAGGCTTGTGAATGGGACGCATGCGCATAGAATCGGGGTGCGCCCAGTTTTGTCTGCCATTTCTCCGCCTGTACGCATGACAGCATTGGAAAGCACATCCGTATTTTAGCTGCGCAATTTATCTAGCCCAGTGCCTCCTGCTTCAGGGATTTCCTGTGAGCTCAAAAAATGCATGATTTTAATCGTTGCTGCAGTGTTTTGCAAGTTGTCACTGTAAAGCACATCATATTTTTTGCCAAATGCTCGCTGCAACTAGCAAGTTTCGATGACTCAAAATGCTGTTCAGGTCTGATGTAGCAAACATTTTAAGCTCGTCCTCAAGACCATGAAATCTTGGTTTATTAAATAATGGAAGGCAGAGTTGGTATCAGTTGATTTACAGTGTGAAAATGAAAAGTGCGAAGGACCGTGCCTCGCAAGTAAGCCCCGAGAGCATGAGCAGAGAAGTAGCAGATGAGGATGCTCATGCGCTGCATTTCCAAATCTCACCAGCACTAATGCTTGACGGACTGCTGGCCACGCACTAGCGTGTTCTTTCTGAAACAGGACTTTGACCCTGTAAGCAAGTTCTTGAAGGGCATAAGTAAAACGTAGAATGGGCCCCCTAAATGCACCCATCCTTAAATCATTGGGCTTATGAATTAGTGCCTTTTTCAAAATACAACTATTCTGAGCAATAAATTGTGACAGAACAGTGCACAAAGTTTAAAAATGGGAAAAAAGTATTTAAATGTCCCCTTTATACATAGTGTTCTTGTGATGTCACTTCTGCCGTTGTCGCCCTCTCCCGCCATGCCCGGGTAACTCCCTGGGTACCTACGGCAGTTCACGTGCTGCAGTGCGGTTTGTTGGGGGCTCGTCATCTGTTGCTGTGAACGATGTGGAAGGATTGTGGTTTTTTGTTGTCTTACTTTAACGAGCCCATTGGATTAGGAAGGCCTCGCTCGTTCACTTCATACAAGACCAGATAATCAAGATGTGCGACACATACACCAGCCACGGCGTACACCGGCTGCCCGCCACAACCTATGAGGGCCTATTATCTTGCTTTCACTACAAATTGCCTGGCCCAAAAACAAGTGAAAGCTCAAAATCTCTCGAGCCGCAATTTTAAGAGTGGATGTGCGAAGCGCAGCAGCTCCCATCGAAAACTAGTCGTGCAGAGCTAGGCAAGTTTACAAGAGATATAATATTATGAATATATTGTCACGGCCTACGCCACCAAAGTAGCAATGCCACCCCCCCCCCCCCCCAAGAGTTTTAAACAATGCTGATGTTGAGCTTGAGCCTCTTTGATTGCAATTTGTGGAAATAGTCGAGGAAAATATTATACAAGGCAGATAGCGACTTTGCGTGGTGTGTGCCGCGGTAATGCCAGTCATCACTTTATTTTTCGCGTATGCTTTAACACACTTTTCACTTTGTATTTTGCTTTTGTTGTACGCTAATGTACAGTGGAGTCACTGAACATGATAGAGACCGTGTATAGAATTAATTGACTAATTAAAAAAAATCCTGACGCCCAACTTGAACCGATCGGCTATACTTCAAAGTGAACAAATATTGTTTCCCATTCTTTATAGTTTGTTTCAATGCAATACCAAATCTCCGCGATCGCCATCACGATTTTAACCGCCTTCCTCGCCATCATCATTTTAACTGCGGACAAGTTGGTATGTACAGTATCTTGGTAAGCTATATCTGTTTGCAGGTAAATACTTGGCTATGGCACTTACCCGTAATGAAGTGTCACCTGAAGATGCAAATATTGCAAAGTTTCTTCAAGTAGCTTTTGTTAATCTGCACCAGCCAAATACGCTGGTACTTTTAGGAAAATCGGAATGTGCGTTCTCAATTTTAGGTTATAACTTTCAGCGAAGAAACACCCTAAGCTCTGCTCCCTCTGCGTGGACTTCTAAATCAACTTGCCTCACTAGCAGCTCATAATTTTTCAAACTTGCATCGTGAGGCAAAACTAAACGGGTGCAAGCACTAGGAGACAACATGGCAGTTGTAGGCGATAGATTCGGTTGGTGCCCGGGCATGTTGGTGGCGCATTTCGGAAGTGACGAAAAGGCGCTGCGAGATCCACGTGCACACTTTGTATAGTTGCTGTATTGGACAGCAAACTTTTTTTCTTATCTGGGCAGTTTTACCAAAGGAAGCTTCATCGTATGGCGTGATAAATGAAGCGAATCCACAGGTTGAACCACATCATAGCCTCGCTGTGCTTTTGTACTTTTTTTAGCTCGCAAAATTTATTTGTACATATAAGTGACAACTTGCCAGTAATAAGGCAGCACTCGTTTCGTTACCATATGATCATCTCCGGTGTGCTGCTGCCTCAATATTTCAAATTCTAAGCATTTACACCATTGTATGCTAACTTTTCCTTCAAAGTGAGACAAGCCACATGTGTATCGTAGATTAAGAAGCATGCCAGTTTCACGTACTTGCAAGGTAAACATCAGAAATGCACAGTTGATCAAAAATACTAGTTTAATGGTGCATCTACATAGCAGAGCACCTGTGGCACCTCGGGAACAAGATAATGCCACATATGTTACAACAGATAATTAAAAAAAGACAGGGGACGTGCCGTGAACAAATTGAAACAAAAATAAAATGGCACGTGGCAGCGAGCGAAGGCGGCAAGGGGGGGGGAGCCCGTGGGACTGCAGCGGATGAACGTAGGGTGTGTGTTTAATATGTGGAAGAAAAAAAAAATTCAAAATTTTGGCGACTGAAATGAGGGTGACTTAGTGAGTGCGCTCATGAGGAGAGTAAACACGGTTATTATTTTTTTTCAAATCTCTTTTGAAAGCCACGAAAAATCTGTATGTGGTGCAGCCTAACAGAAGGTCCGTGAAGGCAAATTATGAATTCGTCATTGTACAAAGGCCTATTTTTTTTTTTTTCATGCGCACCATCCTCGCCGCGATGGTCTAGTGGCTAAGGTACTCGGCTGCTGACCCGCAGGGCGCGGGTTCGGATCCCGGCTGCGGCGGCTGCACTTCCGATGGAGGCGGAAATGTTGTAGGCCCGTGTGCTCAGATTTAGGTGCACGTTAAAGAACCCCAGGTGGTCTAAATTTCCGGAGCTCTCCACTACGGCGTCTCTCATAATCATAGTCGAGAGTTCGACGGAATGCCGTCTGGTCAGGTAAAGGCATTGTTGAAAAAACAGGTCACTGACCAATGTCAAACAAAACAATGACGTTTCGGGACCCGTACGGGTCCCTTGTTCACAATGGAATGACGGCTGAGCAACAGGTTCTTATGTAACGTTGAGCGCATGACGCAAAGTCCGGGAGTACACGTGGTTTAGTGTGCCAGATGATCTATTGATTGTGTTACTTGTCGTCTGAATGATTAGTGATTCGAGGTTCAGTCTGGTTGTAAAATTCTTCTCCGTGGCTACGATGCGTGCGTTGTCCCAGCTTATCTCGTGGCCCGTCTTCTCGGCATGCTCTGCGAGTGCATTTGTCACTGTGTGGCTCTTGGCGACGTCATTCTTGTGTTGCATAAGACGTTTGCAGTAATTTCCACTCGTGCCAATGTACACCGATTCGCAATCGGCGCATGGTATCTTGTAGACCACACCAGGAAAGTGTTGCCGAGGGAGAGGATCCTTCACATTTAGCAACTCAGCCTTAAGCTTGCTTGCTGGAACATGCGCGATCTGTACACCACGTTTTCTGAATAGACGGGCTAGGGCTTCGCTTATATTTCGAATATAAGGAATCGATGCACGCTTTTTTGTAGACGATGTGTTATGCATGGCCTGACTAGTTGACTGCAGTTTATGCATGACGGATTTAGTTGTTTTCCTAATAAAAATCTTGGGGTATCCATTCTTGATCAGGTCATCTTCAATGGTCCGGAGCTCCTCCTGCAGGCTTTCTTCATCGGAACAAATGCGAATCGCTCGTTGAACTAAAGACCGAATCACTGAGCGTTTGTGGGCTACCGGGTGGACTGACTCGTAGTCGAGGTATCTACCGGAGTGCGTTGGCTTTCGGCTGTGTTGGCTGTGTACCGAAAGCCAACGCACTCCGGTAGATACCTCGACTACGAGTCAGTCCACCCGGTAGCCCACAAACGCTCAGTGATTCGGTCTTCAGTTCAACGAGCGATTCGCATTTGTTCCGATGAAGAAAGCCTGCAGGAGGAGCTCCGGACCATTGAAGATGACCTGATCAAGAATGGATACCCCAAGATTTTTATTAGGAAAACAACTAAATCCGTCATGCATAAACTGCAGTCAACTAGTCAGGCTATGCATAACACATCGTCTACAAAAAAGCGTGCATCGATTCCTTATATTCGAAATATAAGCGAAGCCCTAGCCCGTCTATTCAGAAAACGTGGTGTACAGATCGCGCATGTTCCAGCAAGCAAGCTTAAGGCTGAGTTGCTAAATGTGAAGGATCCTCTCCCTCGGCAACACTTTCCTGGTGTGGTCTACAAGATACCATGCGCCGATTGCGAATCGGTGTACATTGGCACGAGTGGAAATTACTGCAAACGTCTTATGCAACACAAGAATGACGTCGCCAAGAGCCACACA
Organism: Rhipicephalus microplus; assembly: GCF_013339725.1. Classification (NCBI taxonomy): domain Eukaryota; kingdom Metazoa; phylum Arthropoda; class Arachnida; order Ixodida; family Ixodidae; genus Rhipicephalus; species Rhipicephalus microplus. Next base: position 53,805,407 of record NC_051174.1, read on the forward strand.
GTGACAAATGCACTCGCAGAGCATGCCGAGAAGACGGGCCACGAGATAAGCTGGGACAACGCACGCATCGTAGCCACGGAGAAGAATTTTACAACCAGACTGAACCTCGAATCACTAATCATTCAGACGACAAGTAACACAATCAATAGATCATCTGGCACACTAAACCACGTGTACTCCCGGACTTTGCGTCATGCGCTCAACGTTACATAAGAACCTGTTGCTCAGCCGTCATTCCATTGTGAACAAGGGACCCGTACGGGTCCCGAAACGTCATTGTTTTGTTTGACATTGGTCAGTGACCTGTTTTTTCAACAAAACTCTCATAATCATATAGTGGTTTTGGGACATTAAACCCCACATATCAATCAATCAATCATGCGCACCATAAATAGTGCTCAAAATTTAATTGCATATGTTGTTTTCATCCTGGCTGTATTCCGTGCTGTTTATGATGTAAAAAAAAAGTAGCACGCTGAAGTGGTGCTGCTTTTGGGCAACAGTTGAAAATGGCGGGGTGCATGAATGCGGAATACTGCCGCTTACACTAAAATCACTGTTGTGGTCACCTCCCACTCTTTGCAGCATGTGTTGTGTATACACAGCTGCATATTTCCTAGCTAGAAAAATTTGATTTTAGGTGTTTAACGCCATTTTCCATGTAACTATTCCACAATTACACACACTGATCAGCAGGCTTTCAATTGCGCTGAAGGACACAGGTGCCATAAAATTCATAGTCAATTCTTTCAAGAAACCGTATGTAAAGGCTGAAGCTTCATGCGTACATACACACACACACACACACCATATTGTTTTTTGTACTTTATGAAAGCTGCGAAGGTCTCATGTGCCTCCAAGCGTAACCTGTCTTATTTATTCTCCATCACCGCAAAAGTTTTGTGAGTTTCAAATAAAACTACTTTGCGCATGGCCACGTTTGGGTAATTTTTTGTGTAGGTGTTATTTGAGCAGCCTACAGTGTTTACTTTATAAGCCTGTATGTATATGTTGCATTATAAGGATGCAGAATGTGTGTGGCTGTACAATATAGATGAAAGTAAAAATTAAGTGTGTCTATTGTAGTGTTCTTGCAACCAATCTTACCCCCGTATTCTAGAACGTCCCTCCACTCAACGCTTCACCTTCACTTGAGATGGCTGATGGGAGCGCCGTCTCTAAGCAGAGAAAGTCGCTGCATGTCAGCAATAATCTGCTGTGATTCTCGAGTAGCGCAGCGTCGCTTTCAAACGAGCAGCGGCACAGTGCTCAACTCTGTCAAGTGAAGGGTGAAAGTCGAGTCGGGGGAGCATTTATGAATATGGGGTTTAGTTTTGTTGTCTTGTTAACCTGCCATTAACACTGTATTGATGCTACTTTGCTCTAGCTGTACAGTGCTCTCCAAGGCACAAGGAGGCACCGCAGGGGGAAGGCTCGGAGCAAACCATGCGTGAGTTTCCTTTCATTGTTACACTATGCACGTATTAAGTGATAGACTTTAATGTATGCTATTTGTATTGTGCAAGTATTTGGGGACATACAACTTCCAACACTTATATGTTCTGACGAAAATCACGCAAGAATGAGAGAAGCTTGTGCAAAAATTATGCAAGAGTGTAAGAAGCTTTTGCAGAAGTCTGTGAAATGAAGTTTTGAAAATTTGTGGCAATGTGTCATTGTACAGTGGTCAACAGTCTTGCTCAGCATGCTTGACTGCAGGGCTCCCGGCTGCACAGGCGCATCTACGGAGTGCCTGATGCATGATGGGCCAAATGTCAGCCTGCACACTGGTGCCTCTTATCCCCGTTTGTCTGTTACATCAGTGTCTCTTGTAAAGGGGGTCAATTGTGCTACCTTTTTTTTTCGAATGTAATGAGTTCTTTTTCCAGATTATTGTTGTTTTAAGGTAGAGCCTCACATTTCAGTCAAATACTGAAGATTCTATTTTTCCTTCTAGATGCTATGAAGTCACTCCTTGTGTTACAATAGAGTGAACACTGTTATGAGAAAAGCTACTTTATGAAGTTAACTCACTCCATATTGACTTAACACACAGAATCGGTGAAAACTACACTTCATTCCAGCTGCATTAGAAATAATATTCATCTGCATGCTTCTGTTTCTTTTGTTTGTTTGTTGGCTGGAGGTTTGGGGTATAGGGTGGCCAGAGGGCACTGTGTAGTCTTTCTTGATCTTCCCAATTTTGTCAACATCAATTGATAGGCGTATAGGGAAGCCAGCATGCTGAAACAGCGGTGCAAGCATGCAAGATGTTCACCATTGCATGCTGTCAGTCGCTGTGAGCAACCTACTGCATACAATTAACTGTGAGTGGTGAACTAACGGTGCACTATGTGTGCCTCCTGGAAAGCTGCAATGGTAAAGTGCCACAATCGTATAGTAACATGGATAAAATCGCAATTTGTTTGTTGAATAATTTTGCAACAAAATCAATGGAGTTTTGGATAAATTTGTGTATCTGCCTGGTTCATCAAAGCTACAGAGTCAAATGCGGTATATACTCGCGTATTATGTGTACTTTTTTGTCGATCCGGTTATGTGCGAAGCTAGTAGGAATCGCTGGCCTAAAAGCCCAACTGGGAATATATGTTGCAGGCGCTGTCACAGCTGTCTCAAAGCGGATTGTCATTTGTTTGCTAAGCCTGTTCAAATGCCCCCATTTTCTTGAAGTTCTTCCGAACAGTGCTCACAAAAACCAGTTCTCACGACAGGGTTATACCAGAGAACATAAGTACTCTCCTATAATTGTCGGGAACCCAACGCAAAGTAAGATGCAGACAAGGAAGCGCGATGCCAACACAGTGCTGTGTGTGTCGCCCTTCATGTGTGTGTGTGTCCATTCCTTGTCCCAGTCTTCTATTGCGTTGTGTTCCCTCCGATATCTAACCAACACACCCAAGCTTCTATGCTAAGTCTTATTCAACGCACTCTTCTGCTGGCTCCCATACTGAATATTGCATGTCGAAGAACTCCACGCTGATGTGCTTAGCGGTAGCCCGGTTTCAGTTTTCTTCGGTAAGCTTTATAACAGCAATCTGCCTCGTATATAATTATTGTAGCCTATCACAAGGAACAGTAAAAACGCAATGGCCAGATGGCGAAACCGAAAAAAAAAAAAGAAAATGAGTGCGAAAACCTGCCTCATCTAGTTGATGTGACAGGTCCTTGCACGCGTTCAACATCTGTGCTGTGTCTCGGGAATACATTCTTGCCGTGGAAGAGGTGGGAAGATAGGAGGCAAACCTTTAGGCATTTCGGACTACACATAAACAGGTTTCGGTTTTCAAGTTCGATATTCTAGGGAAAGCATAAAAGTTCATGGAAGAAGGGACCTTGCACTCAGTCCATTTTGTGTAAGACTGCACTCGCCTGCTCGACAAGAGATGTGCCTGACCAGAGCATCATGAAGTCAAATGTGTCTGTGTGTGTGCTGGCAAGGTGGCTCGGGCTGGTTGGGGAGGGCAAAGTATGCGAGCAAAAAGTTTCTTGTAGTAAAGCAGGCTGGCTAATTATACTGGTGAGCAAATTATGTGAGGATGCAAATTGTGCGAGTAAATATGGTATGTACTCTTGTATGTTTCAGCTCTGTTGCTACGGATCGTGCGGATCCAACTTGGCATCCGGCAGCAACAAAGAGAGGTTCTGCAGGAGGTGCGACAGCTGAAGCACTAGGTACGGCTCTTGTCCGTGCCTCAGCACACCCAGCCAGCACAGCGCCCTTCTGACCTTCCCCAGCTGCCTGCTGGTACAATTGGAGAAGTGGAGGCAGCAGAGGCAGAGTAAAGCTGTGGCTGCGGCTTTGGTGTATATTTCTTGATTTTTAATATGCCTATGTAACATGCAGAAATTTAGTATTGCTTTAAGATACTGTGTTTCGGGAAACAAACTAGTCAGGTTATCTCATGAGCCACTGTACTACAGTCGAATATGAATAATTCGTATTCAAAGAGGCCAGAAAATTTGTTCAAATTAAAAGAAGTTCAAAATAATGAAAGTTACCCTAATTACTTGAATCTAACACACACCTTTTTTCCGGTTAAGAGAGTTCATAAATCGCATGTGCGTTAGAATCGAGTACGAAAAAAAAAAATGAATATGGTCATTCTATTGCCATCGCCACTTACAAAATGGCCGCCCCCTACGTGCGTCGGCATGGCGCGTCGGTCATTTCTGCCTATACGTTTCCCATGCGCGGCACTTCATGCGTGTGCTGAGGAGTTCGTCATCTTGTAGTACATTAGCATCGACAACATGGTAGGGCCGACTCCAAAAACTCGACGAGTGCACCACATTGCTGCTTCTAAAAGAAAAGTCGTCGCGTGTGCCGGAACGAACAGAAATCGGGCCGCATCGCGGTCATTCGGAGTTCCCGAAACGTGCGTGCGGGACTGGCGGAAACAAAAGCAGAATATTGTCGACAGCAAAGATTCACGCAAAGGCTTCAGTGGACCACAGCAGGGTCGGTTTCCACAAATTGAAGAGCTGCTCGGCGAGTATGTGATTAAGCAGTGAGCGGCACAGCGGCCCGTGACGACAGAACTGCTCCAAGTGCAGGCTATGCAGTTAGCCTTAGAAAAAGGGCTAATGCAGAGCCATTTTAAAGCGAGCAGGTGCTGGCTAACGAACTTTATGAAGAGAAAAGGTTTTTCCCTTCGAAGGCGAACGGGCATATGCCGGAAGTTGCCGGAGGAGTACGAAGAAAAGCTTCAGAGTCTTCAGAGGTTCCTCCTAAACTTGCGGCACAACAACGGCTACCTGCTTGAGCAAATCGGGAATGCCGATCACACGCCTCTTTACTTCGACATGCCTGGCACCACAACTGTCTAGGAGAAGGGGGCGAAGCAAGTTCGTGTACTGACATCGGGCCACGGTAAAACTAGAGTGACAGCAATGCTCCGTTGCACGTCAGATAGGCATAAGCTTCCCCTGTACTTCATATTTAAACGGAAGACGCTCTCAAAAAGAGTCGTTTTCCCGAGTGGTGTGATCAAGCGGGCCAACGAGAAAAAAAGGTGCGCGTTGCAACCGATGTCTTAGTTTTTCTTTTTTTTTTTTTGTCGTGGAAACCGGGCGCGCGTTACAATCGAGGGCGTGGTAGAATCGAGTAAATACGGTAAACGAGCGGAGGGCTCACCATGCAGTGATGCATGTGCATGGAGAAGTTTTATTCACAAATTGCAGGACATCCGTCATTAATTAAAGTAGTCAATACATGTCTGTACACGTTGGCCTTGCAACGAGTCAACAAGTTTTGCGTGCAGTTTGCAAAGCATTTGTACTTCGGCTTCAGTATTCTCCTGGCAAAAGAAGTTGTGCGCGGCTATGTCCAGTACTGACACTCTTCGAAGACAACTGTGTTTCCACTGTTACCATCTGCGCTGCAGCCGGAGCGTGGCCAGCACATGATGAGAAAGGAAGAGCGTCTCCACCTGGAGAAAAGCAGATCGGCATTCGAGAGAGAAACACTCCGCGGCAGCTTTTTTTTTTTCTCTCTTCATGCACGGTGTTGAAAGGAGAAGAGTCTCTACATAGCAGGAACGAAAAACAGAGAAGCGTGACACCGGCGCGTTGCAGATCGGCATGAGAGAGAGCCAGCTGTCTGTGACAGCTTTTTTTCCCCTCTTTCTGTTCGTGCGCAGTGTTAAGAGGAGAAGGGTCTCTACGTGGCAGGGACGGAAAAAGCCGAAGCGTGGCACAGGAATGTCGCAGATTGGCATTTGGCAAACATTCCACCGCAGTCTTTTCTTTCCTTTTCTTCATTTTCTTCTTCAAGCACAGCGATGAGGTGTCTGGAGTGCCACCGCAGGATTGGGCGGGGTGCTGAGAGCATTTTCGGAGCGCGGTATAGCTTTGATAGGACCACAGCGTCAGTTCGAATTAAGTGTGTTAGAATTAATGAGATTCGACTGTATTTACTATAGTCTGTGAAGTCCGAGTGAACTGTCCTAAGCTAGCAGACGATGTAGGCGGCATCGTGTGTTTGATGGGCAGTGACTAGCAATAGCCTGCTTAAAACAGACATTCAGTAATTTTGTTCATTTATCACCCTATTTCGTGTCCGCTGCGGCTCTCTCTACTTTGAGCTACAGTTCACCCTGCCTTGTGTTAGCCGATTTCTTACTTTTTTAAAAATCTAACATGCACCCAATTTCGCAGGGTAAAAGAAAAATGCACCTTTGTTTATTGTGATGAGATTTCTATAGCGACATGCGTTTTTGTTGGCTATCACAGAAAAATATAAACAGCAAATGGTGCGACCATCTAGTGCGACCTTTATTTTTCTATCAGTTTCATCTATGACGAAGATTTGGTCTGTCTAAGGTTGCCTCTTAGTACGCCTTGATCATGTTCATTTATCTTGTTGTGCTCTGCTTACAATGCATTGATTAAAAACATGTCCAAGCTTCTTTTTGAATTCCACATATTTTATCGTTTTTCACCTGTAGAAGCTACTCCTGGTCAACATTCAGGCAAAGACATTGTAACTTCGAAGAAACGTGTATTGGAATTTGAGCACTGTACAAAGTAATTATACTATTTCATAGCTAGAATCAATATTTATTAAGGGTTATAACATTGTTGTATTTGATTTCATAACAGCGAAACTGCATATCAGAGAAGGACTCTGAAAGGTTCTCACACTGAGTGTGAGAGGGCTGATGTGGAAACCATTTTAGGTCAAGTGAGTTGAAGTTAGCGTAAAAAAACAATGAAATGTTGTGATGCCCAAAAATTCAAGTTGTTGTTTTCAGTGTCCTCTTCTTGCAGATCTTTATCATGAAAACATTTCGATGTGCTGTTGCGTTTACCCCATCTATGCTTCTTGCATTTTTTTACAGCGCAAGCACCTCCTGCAGATTGGGGACGTGGCCTCCGAGAAATTGCTGTGAATGCCATGAAGGCTGTATTGGCACATGACGAGCAAGTGCTGTACAGCCTTCATGGCAGAAAAGGGAAAAGGGCCTTTGTGAACCTGAGGCTGTGTAGATTAGTGACAGGTTAGACTTGTTCATTGTTTTATGTATGTGTACCCTTGTGTATTCTCTGTACTGCAGTGCTTCATGTGTACTGTGGTATTTCTGTTCTTGTATGCAGATGTCATCTGCCAAAAAGCAGGGTGCGACCAGGCGGAGGCCCTCAACTTTATTAAGAGGTGGCTGCCAGGGTCTGGTGATCGCTGTGGGGGCAGGAAGCGGCGCTTCAGAGAAGCATTTGTTGTGGAGCAGCCCGATGATCCCCATTCTCAGAGTGCAGATTATCGGCTGCTCGCGGCAGCTGGCTTCCTGCCCAGCCACAGCAGCTAGGGCCTTGACAGCACCACTGCCACTGTGCCCCCAACACAACCTGACCTGCAGTAGAGCGGGCCTTTTTTAGTTGTGTATACGTATTTTTCAATGTATACATTTTTTGTTGTACCAAATAACAAAAAACAAAAAATAAATGGTCTGCAGACTGTCGGTGGTGCACTGTTCGGCTAGCTTATGCTGATTCGGAAGCACCATCACCATGTTTTAGTTACAAAAAAATGCTCTAAACTGTATGAATATTCTCGATTATCATGTGGGGGACATATGTGGGAATTGCAAGTGGGGGACATATGCTTTCAGCATTTACTTCTTAACGACTTTTTTCGATCTACTGTACCAAATACCAGTACCAAATAAAGCACTCGCTATTGCAAAAGATGGATTGGTAAAAAAATAAACTACACTTCTAGTGTTAGCAAAGGGAATGAGGTATAAAAGATGAAATAGATCGAGTAACTGCTTTCAGTTCTCAGCATTCAATTTTCATTGCCCCAAGTATACAGGGCTGCAAAGCTACAAGAGCGGGTCATCGAGGCATATTGTTTAAATCTTCCGGTAAAAAAAATTCCCTACTAATAATGGTTACATAATGGCAAGCCAATCAGTAGCCAATATTCGTCGTGCAGGAAACATCGGTGTAATAACGGCATTTGATTGGCTGTAATGTGGCCCTGGATTGGTCCAATGTCGGTCGTACATCCGTAGCCAATATTCGTCGTGCAGCAAACATCGGCGTAAAAATGGCACGTGATTGGCTGAAATATGGCCCAATGTTGGCCGAACATTGGCAGCTTTGTCGGCAATACGATGGGCCTTCGTCGGCCCAATGTTGGTTGCATACTGGCTAAAACATCGGCAAAACGTCGGCCCATCATTGGCTTGAACGTCGGCCCGACATTGGAAGAAGTTGCACTTCCGACGTCGGCCCGACGTCGGTGCCGATGTTAGCCGATGTTGGTCCAAGATTGGTCCAACGGCGGCGTGCTGCCTGGGAACCAGTCCATTCGCTGAAAATCGATGACATGCAGGAGCTACCTGGCTAATATGTAAATGTTATCTCAATGTAATTGACAAATCAATGCTATCAACAGCAGCAGAGGCAAGCATAAGTAGCTGCGATGCAGCTTTGAAGCTCGTGCACAAGGTTGGTTTCTCTCTGCCTGCATTCACACGATGCAAAAACTGTTTCATTCTGGCACGGCATGAAAGAGCGGGCCTGTGTTGAGTGCCTATGCTGTGCCACATCAGTATAGAACGGGGAACATAAACACCCGTTTATTTGTAGGCAGCAAAATGATCAACATATCTGACCATTCGCGTCAAGCCACGAGGAAGTGAAACACCATAGGGGTTAATTTCCTGCATATCCTTTTTTGCATCCCAGTTTTCTTTGTCTGAGCAACATGGCACACAAAAATTTGTCGGCACTGCGGCCCCTATCGGCCACCACACGTTAATATAGACATTTTGTGCCTGCACAGGTGAAGCACCCCAGGCTTCAACATTTCAGAAATGCGCTTGGCGTATGCTAGATGGCAGCACATTCTACACAAGGTCTCTAAAGCGCCATTGCGTGCTTCAAAAACACATCAGTTTTCCAATTATTTCTTTTTTACTTTAGCAAGTGTTGTTGTCCTGCCATGATAACAGGTAATTCCTTTTGTCTCGGGCTGTTGACCTGTGGTTTGCATTGCAAGGCTTGTTTAGAGCAGTGTGTCGGCTATCGCTTGGACACCAGTGCTAGCTTGCACAGAGTCGAAAGTTTCAAAATGTCTCGTAAGTGCTTAATATTCATCAAAACTAGAAAAGCTGAAGTCTCAATGTGACGCTTCCCTTAAAGGCGGAGCTCTTGGTAGTCACTAGCTCTTTAAAGCGAAGCACTTTTTAGCGAACTATAAGCACCTTAACCATATTTGTCTTTCTGTCGGTCTGTGTAGTATCTATCTGATCGAGCGATTTAATCTACCCTCTTGAGTTTGGGTGCTCTGTGATCGTCTCCTTAACTTGACACGTTAGATCAGCAACTCACTTATCAGTTGACTTAGCCGAGACTCACTGATACTCAAATTAAGCCATGTGCTTGAGTGAGTAAGGGTGAGTAATATTTTAACGAGCTTGAGGCCGGCGAGTCTGATTTAGGGAAATTTTGGTTGGTCAGAATGAGCCCCAGGCGCGAAGTCTGTATAAGTGAGTTTGAGTGAGCTCTAACTTTTTGCCAACTGATGTTTCACATGAACCAAAATTTGCATGACAGGACAGAGTATGTTATAAACGGGTTTTATACAGCATTCAATGACATTTTGTGTCTATAATATACAAGATGTTTACTTTAATTACTTGAAAATGCGTAAGAAAGCCAAAAATCTATGGTTGACTGTTTTCGAAGAGTATTTTGTCACTGTCTTTTCGACCACTGATTCACCCCGCACCGACCACTCTTGCCTTCCTCTATAGCTTGTTGGATCGTGCAGTATACCAAGTTTCGGTAATCCAGTTCCTATAACATATTGGGCGTGAGGCCAACCACCGGAGGTGCGAGTGCTGAAATCGCTGTGACGTGCAGGGTTGGGTCATGTGATCTCGCCTCGCACTGGCAAAGGAAAGCTGGCATTTGCATCTGTGATTTTGCCGTGACTTTGCAGTGTCTCAATTTTCGAACAGCGTTGTTTTGCTCTAGCTTCATGGGTGTGGATTTCTACCGACTACACAATCCGAAAAGACAGCAAAAGTTACCGGCGGCATGCTACAGTCACTACATAGGTGAGGGTACTCTCAAGGCGGCTTGCAGTGCCACTGTCACCTCTCTCTTTTTGTGTTGTGGTTGTTCTTCAACTATGGGGTTAACATGAGCACTGACCATCAATGCTCGCATAAAAGCGGAACGTTTAGGTTTGCAAACGGGAGCCACGCTCACAACTAAAAATAAATGTGCCAACAGTCCAAATATGTATATTTTAAAATAGGCTGTAGCTGTGTACATGAGAGCTGTCGAAGTTGAAGTTGAATTTTATTTCAGGCAAAAGCAAAAAAAAAGAAGAAAGGTACAATTTGCCTAGGGGACCGGCGAAAAGGCATAAAAGCCTGCCAAAGCGCCTGGCCCTTGTAAACCCAAAACCCACCTAAATAACACAATTCTCAGTGTAAAGAGTCAATAAGAAGTTAAGCATAAATAAGTTTCTACATGCAAAACATGTACAGGAAAACATAAATGAGCGAAAATTTGCGCAGGCGATGAAATCAATACAGCATATGCGTGTCCGACAAATGAAGCAAACTGTAGAGGACATAAACAAACACTATTGTAAGACATTTAAAATACCTGAAGAAACTTTAAATTTGAATGCAAGGTTTCAACAATCAAAATACAGCAACATCTAAAAAGAATATGTTTGACTGATAAATGAAACACAGTTTGGATAACATAAGCAAACGTTAATGTGATATATACAAGAAAATACTTCAGGCAATATGAGACAAAGATGGTGACGGTGATTACGTTTGTGTAAATAGGAAATGCTCCTGTATCTTGTTTTTAAAAACGACATATGAGACTGTATTGTCAATTAGAGATGCTACAATCGGTTGTTCGTTCAGGAAATGCAAAGCTTGATACAATAGTTTTTGTGTGCCGTAATTTGTACGTGGCTTCTCATATGTATACAAACTGTGCCGTAGGTTGTGACTGTGATCTCTCGGGAGATGCCTCTGATAAAACCCTGAGCGATCAGTTCGTACCTGTTTATAAATAAGCATTGCCAATTTTTGGTTCATGACGTTAGTTACCATAAGTATTTTATGTTCCTTAAATAGAGGCGCAGTATGATGCCTGAATGACACCCCTGATATTATTCGTACAGCTTTTTTTTGCAAGGTGTGACTTTTGTCAGTGCTTGCTTTAGTCGTATTCCTCCATACAAGAAGACAATTTTGGAGATGTGATTGAACAATGGAATAATATAGTTGTTTTTTCAACCACAGAGGGAGGAGTTGTCGCAATTTGCATATTATACCTGTGGATCTGGAAATCTTGGTACGAACGTGGTTGGTGTGTAAGGACCAGTCTGAGTGTTCTTGAAAAAGTATCCCAAGAAATTTATGCGCTGTGACACGTTAAATTTTCTGCTTTTCGAATATCATTGTAGGCTCGCTTGTGATAGCCTTATTGCGTGGGCGGAATAAAGCATAATTTGTTTTTTGTGCTTAATTCTAATCTAATACACTTAAGCCACTCAGATAGATGTGTCAGCCACAGGTTTGCTTGTTCAAGGTGATTGAGGGAATTACCGGCGAAGAATATTTTGATGTCGTCCGCATAGAAAACAACATCCGGTGTTAGCGGTATGTTAGGTAGATCATAGATAAGAATCAAGAATAGCAAAGGCCCTAAGATTGATCCTTGTGGAACGCCACAAACGATATTACCTACGTTTGATTTAGTGTCGCCGAGACTGGTGTACTGTTGCCGATTGCTTAGATAACTTTTTATAAGTTTTAGAGCCTTTCCTCTAATTTCTTATGAAGGGAGTTTCCGTGATAAAATATGGTGCTTAACCGAATCGAATGCTTTCTTGAAGTCGAGAAAAATTCTTATGTTAAGTAAATTATGTTTAAAATTGTCAAGTATTTTTTCTTTAATATCCAGTAGTGCTGTTTCAGTAGATTTTTTTCTTTTGGAAGCCATATTATTGTTGTACTATCGCATTTTCTTGCAATAAGTAATTTGAAAGTCGTAGGTTGATAACTTGCTCAAATATTTTAGAGAATACCCTACTGAAACGTTGCGTAAGATGCGGAGACCTCAAGTACGGAATTATTGGAATATAGAAGACGTATGATGCGGACTCCGCATAAGACGTATGATGCGGACTCCGCATAAGACATATGATGCGGACTCCGCATCTTATGGAAAGACGTATCATGCGAAAATTACTGAAATGTGTGCATGTTACGTCTGAATCTAAAGCAAAGCAATATAATGTGTAAATTTAATAGACGTCCACATCTTGAGTACATGCAATTCTGTGTACAAATCACAATATTTCTTAAATGTGCATGACGAGGGATTGAATCATCGGCATCTTTCTAATTGTCGTGATGCGGAAGCAAAATTACCTTAAAAATTAATTACATTACAAAACTACTAAATTAACATGCTAGTGATCATGAATGGTGGTTAAATTTCAACACATTAATGCAGTGTTCTATGCAAGACTTAAAGAACTTATAAAGTTATTTTTATCAATAGAGAAGCATTAATATACACATCAGCCCTGCTACAATCAATATATTTTTTTAGTTGTCTGTATGCTCCAGCTGTGAATAGTGACATTGCAGTGTTGATTGTACACAAATGAGATGACTGCACCGTAATTTCACAAGCTCCACCTAAGCCATAGGATGGTGGCACAAAACACAATGTAACAGCAATTTTAGAATGAAATGTTTAAACATAAATAATAATCATAGCACTGTGAAAGTGTGGCGCTGTGTTTATCTCATGAATGCCTTGTGGAGATCGGCGAAATGCTGCTTGAGGCTCCGGCACCACTGTAAATTTCGAAGGTCACTGCCATAGAGCCTATGTGTCCTTCATAGGCACCTGGAAATGAAAATAATTGGCACAAATAATGTCAGAGACACATGTTAGCACAATAGTTCACATGCACAAGAAATATAACACACAGAATGAAACTGAAAATGTAAGGCACACAATCCTTCATGTTATGCATATGTGAATAATAGAAGGAATGAGTGTATAAATTACTTCTGCCACAACAAAAAAACAGCATGCATATCACAGTGAAAATAACTAGGTTGTAACAATTTTCAATGGTAGAGATAATCGATTACTATGTCCTTATGAAATTATGATTTAAATGCTTCCTGCACAGTAAAACTTTAGGAACTGCAAGTGAAAGCTCTCAATGTACATTTATTAGTGTGTGCATGTACATCTGCTGTCTTTATACTATACAGTTTGTGCACAAAATTGGCATCTTGAACAATTTTGAGAGTTAAACCTATGCAAATTATCAAGGTTAAAATCACCATGAAAGCAAGCAGGACCAGGCAGGTGCCATTAAAAATCTGTGCAGGCCAGATAACTATAACCGAACTGCACACATATAGGGGAGCAAGAGTAACAGAAATTCGGCTGCTGACCCGCATGTTGGGGTATCAAACCCCGGCTCCATTTCCGATCGAGGCAGAAATGGTGTAGGCACGTGGGCTCAGATTTCGGTGTACGTTAAAGAACCCCAAAGTCGAAGTTTCCAGTGCCCTCCACTACGGCATCTCTCATAATCAAATAGTGGTTTTCGGACGTGAAACCCCACATATGAATTAAGAATAACAGAAATAAACTGCCAACAAAAAAGTTGTGTGCATGTGTTATCTGTAAGTGCTTACACCTTACTACATACAGCATGCTCATTCAATTTTAAATACCGATATTGAAAATAACTGCTTTATTAGGAATGTAAAAGGTAAGGTAGAACTGAACGACTCTAAAAAAAGTGACCCTATCATGACATCACGTTTTCTTATAAAGAAATTGATTAAGACTCCCAAATATCATTATGCAAGGAAAAAATCTTCAAAAGAACAATCAAGTTTGAAGTCATAATTTTTAATATGGCTACTATGACTATAACCAAGAAATCGACCTCAACATGGCTAATGTTAGTTTTTAAGGCCTATGTTCACTAGACAATGAACTATACTACAAAAAGCACAGCGTTCAGGCAAAGCAGCACACAAAAAAAGAAATCAGTCCTTTTTGTTATTACCTACAATGCCTTTAATTGGTATTTTTACCTCTACTTTCCGCTTTTTATCTAAGTAACTGGTGTGAAACAAGTTAGCTGAAAATGCCCTGTGCCTCCAAAACCTGTTGGTTGAATCTGAATTTTTAAAAAATGGTGAAGCTTGCATTAAATTAGGCTCCACAAGCCTTGGAACAGCGAGACTACATGACTCTTAGGACTACTTTGGTTACTTGTGTTTTGTTTCTGGGCCTAAGCATAAAGACAAGGGCTTAACTGAATTGCTGCTAACAAACAAATGCTTTCGAAATTGCCCGAGCGTCAAAGGATGCTCAGCCATTTGTTGTTTTTCGCACTGGGCTATTCCACACCAAACATACAAACCATACTGCCTGGCAAACATCACAGATGTATAGTTTAAAAAATGATGGTAATTTACTCTTCTGAAAATAGTTATTTGCAGAAATGTTTTGAAGAGAAAAAAGTAGTGGTCACGTGAGTACCTTCAGAATTTCGCAGAATGTCATGCGGGTGTTATTTGTGAGAAAAATATCAAAGTACCGCTTTTTCTTGCCATATCAAATTTGATCTACATATTAGGTAAAGGTGCTTCTTAAAGTATTTGAAGCCGAGTAACATTAGTGCAATTTTTCCGCTACATAGGCTTTGAAAAATTCAGCCAAACTGTTTATCGTTTGCATTTCTTGTATGGCAATACTGCATTTTGTATGAATATTTGAGCCACAAATACTCACTGCACAGAAGTTATATTTCACGAAAAAAAATGATGTTAGGTCCAGATTACAAATATCACTATATAATAGTTTCGGTCCACGTTGAGATGAAACTTGAGCTTTGTGTTTGTCTAACTGAAAATAACTTTTATGTGTATGTTGAAAGCAAATAAACAGTTCTTGTTACATGGCAAGTGTTATCATTACAATTTTTGTTTAAATGAGGAAAATGAATTTTGAAGTCTCCTATTGAGGACCATGGGGAACTTCGGAACGGAGGCTGTCGTATATCAAATGCAGAAAACAGCCATCATAAGAAAACTTCAAAAATTCATTTCTACTTCAAGAAAAAGTGTTATCATATAACTTGCCTTATAAGAGAACTGCTTCCTTGCTTTTGATCAGGCGAAAAAATTGCACTAATGTTACTGAGCTTCTTGCACTACACGCAATAACTTTAACTTAATACCTAGACTGAATTTGGTGTAGAAGAGGCAGTATTTTTGAAACACTTTTTACATTTTACAAACAACACCAAGACGACATCCTGGGAAGTCCAGAAGGCACCAACGTGGCCTAATAATTTGTTCTCTGTGATATACTTTAGCATTTTGCTGTTTTCAGAAAAATACAGTAAACGAGCACAATATCTTTTTTTCAAAACACAATTAGGACGGTTGGCAAAATGGCTGGGATGTTTGATGCGTAATTGCCTCACTGCCAGCATTTATTCTTCCGAAGCTCAAGCTATCACCTCTGTGTTACTGCCTCCCTCACATACAATGCCTGCATAGGAAAGAAAAAGAAAGGCAGGTCCGACAAAGTTCACAAGGCAAGATATTTTCATGTTGGATAAGTTCATTATCATAAACAGCAGCAAAATAACATTCATTTTGAGTAGTCCAAGACACAAGCTATATACCAGTATAGCAAGAGCCAAGCACAAACTTTTCATCTGATCATGTGTGGTGATAGACAGGAAGCGCTCATTGCAAGACTGATCGTCTGTAATTAACTTAATGAAGTACAATGCACTGTTCAATCCAACACCACATAGGCATCTTTGCTATAGCAAAGCCTTGTGTCATTGATTCATGCACTAGATGGGACAATGCAAATGTAACAAAGTAGGTGAAAAAGAAAACAAGGGAAAAAAAGAAGAAAAGGGGGGATGCAAAGTAGGAGCAGTGTAGCACTACTTTAACTTTGCCTTCCCCTTTTATTTCTTTTTTTTCTTCTTTTCTATCATTTATCTTTTTTTGCTTCCTTTACCCCCAACCTCCGACAGGAGAACACTTCGTATCAGCGCAACCTAACTTGAAAGGAAGCAAGGGCTGCACTCTTCTGCGTTATAGGTTTTTTTTTAGACAAACATTTCCAATAGGCACACACGCCTACACCAAAAGATTATGTCATTACTGACCCCATTTAAACTAACACGCCAAGGATGACAAGGTGACTTCTGAAAAATAGGTCCTGCTATCGCATATCGGCCAGCCTGTCTGAAGCACTTCTACTGTTCACCCTGATTACCCCACTAGATGTTTCCATCTGTCGACTCACATCTTCATTTTGGATAACACGAGCTTACATTAATGAATACGCACGAAAGTTTAGTGATGTATCACGTATTAGATTAAGCAACTCTGTTGAAAATTATTGATAGCTTGCTTCCAGGCTTTTTATACTGTAGCCTGAAACTTCGTAATGTTTTCTATGCACATGAACCAGATTGACAACGTAATGCACAACATGCTTAAGAATACTGCGAGGAACAAGATAACGACAAAACGACCAGCCACCCAAATTTTTTGCTGTACATGTTTATAAAATGTTCATGTACCCCAAACGAGGTGCTTATGATACAAGCCGAAAAAACCTACAAGTAGGGCCTTGGAGTCTTCTGGAAGTAGACGTGTTGCATTTTTTCTGTGGAGGGCTTTACACCAATAAGTGAGGAATAAAACTCCTATATAATGAAGAATGTTGGCAGCTATCAGTTATAGAAAAACCTAATGCAGCTAATCTTCCCCGACATATCTGTACATTTAGAGAGGTGACGTAGTTTGTGTGATTGTGGCAGTAACTCCAACAGGACCAGTTCGAAAATTGGCGCTACTTGGCTAGACAAATGTCCAAGCATGCCTGCCCGACTCCCTCTAGCCATCCTGGCTGAATCTGACACATGATTTCTTAACTGCTGGCTGGACAAAAACAAAACCACTGAAGCACTCAAAATACACAGCGTGAAGTTCCTCTGGAGTGGTCAACTTCGTCTTCTGCGATTAAAGAGCAGCACAGTGTACTGATAAGGCACTCCTTGCAATGGTTTTCAATGCCACACAGTGACCTTGCTGTTCCTGTCGAAGAGAGCTTCAGGAGCTTGGAGGGTGCTTTCTCTTTTCTGGGGGCTGCTGCCGCTCCTCGTTTTCTGCTCAAGGTCAACCTGCACAAAGTTGTAGACGAGGCTTTAAGAGTTGTATATTATATTATTCAAATTTTAGCTGAACACACATTTCCTCGTGGCACACTGAGGCACTTCTTATAAAACTTAAGGCCTCGCATATGAAAACATTTACAATTGATCCGAAGATGCACTTGACTCTAAAGGAGTAAGTTTGTTATGTAGTGTATATAAAGAAAGGTCATTCAGCACAACCAAAACTACAGTTGCACGCGAAAACAACATTTGCTGGACGCTGTGGGCCGCTTTTATGGCATAGCTTAAGCTGACACTGATCGTCCAACGATACTAAAATTATGCAAAGATTGCCTAGTCGTTTTTAGGCAGTACTGAAGGGTAGGGCACGAATCTATCGTTCTACTCAAGAGCAGGGCAATAAATTCAACATCAGTACCAACCCATTCAGCTAAAAATTTTGATTAGGATTTCCTCATTAAAGAGACTGACAAGTCGCCAGAATCCTGTTTTACACGGTCCTGTTTTACACGATCTGGTCAGCATGAACTCTTGAACAGGGCACCATATAGATTGAAAGACACACACAGAGTTTGAGACAAACCTAGTTTCCCGTGGAGCATCCTCTTGCACTATAACAACACATCTCAATCTAGTTAGTTGGTCAGAACGAGGTGAAAACAGCTCGCACTTGAAAAGCACGGGCAGAAGGAATGACGCCTGCACCCTGTGCTCCCTGTACATTCTCGTTGAGGGTGCAGTTTTCACCTTATCCTTATGCAATTTCGCATTTATAACATTGTTCGCTGCATAATCTTTGTGGCGTTAAAGTGTGTGATACCGTCATGTGTATCCCATGTAATTTATAAAAACAGAATACAAGATAGCTTGATTATAAAAAATTACAAAGTGCATCCAGTGCCATGTCCTGTAGCCATTCTTTAGGCAAGTGGCAGAATGATTTATTCTTCAAAACATATCTTACTTGTAACCACTACAAGAGCTAACTCGTACACTGGCACAATCTGTGTGCCTCTTCAGATTATAAGGTACCTTTTTACACCAGAAAATCTTGAAGAAGAATAGAAGTGTTGTAACTGTGAAGAAAGAAAAGTAGAAGTAAAAAAGATAACCTGCCCTGTACAGGGACCGAGCCTGCGAACTTCGAATAACATGTCCGATGCTCTATCAACTGAGCTACCATGACGGCTATCCCTGTTCCATTTTGTACGGTATATATGTGCATTTATACATGGAAGAGTCAGTCAGCGCTGCCTGTTACCATTATGGCGAGTGTGGGACACCTTTTTTTGCCTACTGGCAATTACATTACGATTGCAATTACGTTACGATTACTTCCAATATCCCTATACTTTTTTGGCAGCATTATGCATCTGTCAGTTCTCAGAAAATCTGCTAGTCACAAGAGGAGGCAATAGTTCGCCCTTCCACCTAAATGCATGTACTTGAACAAATGCACAAGTGATCAAAAAAAAACAAGTCACACTCCGCTAAGATTACTGAAATTCACTGTTTCAGATTCAAGAGTAAAGGAAAGAACTATAAATTGAAGGGTTTGTTGTCTTTGTTGAACACATTTAATGAGAACTAGCAGAAAATGATGCCAAACAAACTATAGGGGATGTTATCAAAAGTAACTTTAACAAAATTGTGAAAAGAAAAGTGAACAAAAACGTAACTTGGCAACGCTTTTTGACAATTGAATTGAGATTACTTTTTATAATATCCCTATATTTTACTGGGTAATGTTGTCGGGCAGTTCTCATTATTAGAGTAGTGAGTAGGCTGACAAAGAAAGTATATGGCATTGATACTTCTTTTGAACACCTAATAGTTTGAGGACCTTAAAAGAGCGGAAGCTACTTTGAGTAGACCAGAATATATAGTTGGAGCGAAAAAAAAAACGTACAGACATTTTTACCAGGCTTTTTAACACATTTTGAGACATAAAAGTGTATGCTGCCAGTAATGTTAAGTACCATTACTTTTGTCACACTATGCACTGTAGCAGGTGTAGTTAGAGTGGTGATAGTGAAGGATTAATCAAGCACGCCACCAACTGCGTTCACATCAATGGTCGCGTATTTTAAAAATAAACCTGCTGTATAATAAACAAAATTTTAGAGCATTTATGATTTCATCCAAATCAAGTTAAAACGACTGGGTAAGCAAACCATTTGCATAAAATCAAAAGGCATAAAGTGATTCATGTATTATAACTATGTGAACAATTTCAGCAACGTAGGGCAAAGTGACAACAGTTCTATTAAAAACCCCTCTCATTATAACATGCATGAAAAGCACCGCACCAGAATATTTTATAGTGCATGTAATATCGAAACTACTAGACTGTCTATTGACCTTTTAGAAGAAGGGTATCTCCTTCACGTTCAAGGGGCAACCACTTAGCCTTTTCCTGAGCTTTTCTGTGAATACTTCCTGACTTTCAGATATCATTAGGATTGATTTAAAGTGAACAGATTTTGCTTACGCATTGAAACCTAGTTCTGTATGTAACTGCAATTATGGGTGCCAAACCAGCTCCAATTAATTTTTAACATTTAACTCATTTTTTAACTGCAGCAGCACAACTAGCTATGGGTGCCCAAAAAGTAGCTGGAAACAATACTTTTACCTCTTTGAGCCTTTTGGAAGTGTTCAGCTTCTCAGTGCTCACCTTACAACATTTTTTTAAATACGTGTTTGTGTGCCCACTGCTCTTACTCCTTGTACAGTGAGGAGGAGCACATGGCAAAAAGAGACAAGAAAGAAGCATAGCGAAAAAAACGAAATAAGCAAGGACTTCTTTTGTATCGCACAATGTGTGTAACATTACTTTTGAGACAACATATAGACAAATTATCACGGCTGTGCATCCATTGTAGAGTCATACACAGCTGCAACACCATGACTAAATTTCAACGTTGTGTTGGTTTAGGATACCTTTATAGTGGCAAGCTAATGATATCTGCATTTGTTTGGCACATATTAAGATGCAGTGAAATGTGATATGGTAATCTCATTTAAAATGCACATCATGTGGCTTCATTGTATATGTGGCCACAAGTAACTCTTGTTGCAAAGCAATATGGCAGAGCCTAAACAGACGTCACTGACCACTCCAATTTGAACTTGCCTTTGCTACTTGCACATTATCATCCCAGAAAAAAATGAATAAATGAATCTGCTACAGATATGTGCTAGCTTATGCTAAGGACCAAGTATGAAGGGTGTTTTATCATTAATTAGATCAGTTATTTGTTCAAGAACACTTGCTGTCAAACACAAATACATTGCTGTCGAAGCATCAAGACTCATATATAAAGCAAAAAAAAGTGTCTCTTTAAAAATTACAGGCCACAAGGTGCAAGAAAATATTTGATATACTTGGGATGTAGGCACGCACAAGAGGTGCTGCCATATTATACTTTTCCTTGTGTTGAAACCTGCTTGCTTTACTCACCCAACACACCTGTAAAGATGCCGTGAAAACACCAAGGAGCTGATGCAGCAAGGTTGAACACATGTCCAGGGATTCCACCATTCCTAAGCAGCCCTACAGCCTCCACAGTCCTGCAACCATTTATAAGACAAAAATACTTCTACCCAAATTTCTTGGTTTACAAACACACATGCAAGACGCATAACCACTCTATAGGAAGTTTGCATGATAATGCGCTGGGTAGCAAAACGGATGCCAATATCAAGTATCCCGGCCTGCCGCTTCTTTCTTTCCGTTTTTAATTAATCAATCCATGGTTAATAAATGTTTCGCCAATGTGAAGATTACTGGCAGTCCGGTGAAGAATTGCAATGTATTTCAAACACAGTCCAATTCATGGCAAGTAAGCCTGCAATAGCGTTTTGTCAGCTGTTCGAGAAAAGAGCATGAAGTTTAGGTAAAATCTATGTTTTTTTATAAACACCATTCAATTTGATATAAAAGTTGTGAGCATTATGTGAAGGAACGCGGAATAATGTTTAATCAATGATTTTTTATAATCTACTGATATGAATACAACTAACTGAATATGAAACGATAATTTTTGCTTGAGAATTTAGAGTCATGAACACTTTCGCACTTGCCAGCTGCATCTTGTCCAAAACAGAAGCAAGATAGGCTAGTTTCTGTAGGTGAGCAGTAATGAGCAGTGCAAAGTAGCAACAAGAAACACCAGTAACAAAAGTATGGGGCAAGCACAGACTCCCAACTGTATAAGTTATTGCACAAAAGTTCGCCTGAATATCAGTCTGACAACTCGTGCAAATGAAGGTCCAGTTGGGAATGAACAAGTTACGAAATCATCAATGCCTGCTTTCACTACCAGGACCCTCATTCACATAAAGTATGCAGTGATAAGCCCCTACCGAGGTACGTCACAGCATGATGTCACTGGCACATGTAAAAGGTGTGGCTGGAAAAACACTCCCGCTGGTGGCTCAGCCCGGTACAGTCGTGCGGAGTTTGGGGCAAGTTTTAATTTTTCAAAGCTTACACTTCACGTTACAATGTCGACATTAGCTGTAGTATGTGTAAGCAAACATCTAGCTGTGTGGTAAAATATTAGCCACGCTGTCTGTTTATCTTCAAGAAGTGAACACACGTGGTGGCCTGTGCGAGGAACAGCGGCATAGTCTTCAAAAATGTGCACTGTTGATTGCAGCATGTAGTTTGCATTGAAAGGTATTGAGAATATCGGTTCAACTGAGAATATTGTGTGTGGTGTGTGCAGTGTCAATAACAATGTGTCTTGTTTGCGAAGACGTTAGCACTCATGACAGGGACCGGTCGATAAAAAAACTTGATTCGACATTTTAGTCAAGGTAAATATGCCCTTGACGAGACCATATGTGAGTGGGTACATCTCGGTGTTTGCGCTGTGTGCAGAAAAAAATTGCATGGTCACCGGGCTAGAAGATACCATTTGCTGAAGCTGCATGTATGAATCGCCCTGACGAGTACGCAAGCCCAATAAAGGTATAACTCGTTTTATCGAAGGCCTCATATGTCTTCATGTAATAAGCAGAGATTCTTTTTTCACATATACTCAGTACCTTTACCGCTCGATATTCATGAAGTGACAATGCAAACAACAAGTTTGTGTTTTAGGTCCTAAGGGAGCAATGTAAATATGCAAATAAGTTGTAGGTGTCAGATGCAGCGATGTAACTGCACAAAAGATTACGGATATATTAGGCTACAGGTTTAGAATCGCATACATCTCAGTGGTCTATCAGGAACGTCAC
This sequence comes from Rhipicephalus microplus, assembly GCF_013339725.1. Classification (NCBI taxonomy): domain Eukaryota; kingdom Metazoa; phylum Arthropoda; class Arachnida; order Ixodida; family Ixodidae; genus Rhipicephalus; species Rhipicephalus microplus. The sequence goes on from NC_051174.1 coordinate 53,827,920, forward strand.
AAACAACTTCCTTGCCAGCTAGCCCTTGCAAAGAGGGAGGGAATGGCTGGCACGGTGCTTGAAGTGACGTCACACTATTTGCAAACATAGAGAGGTTTCTTACTTAGGAAACATTTTGCACAATGTATTTTTTAGATACAAGACTGTACTCGCCCACATTGATCATACTGATGTCTTTTGTTGTTACTTTGTGCTGTGAATCACTAGGCGTTTAGTCACCATGATCTTTAAAAGCTAATTTCAGTGTTCTCTCTCATATTGCTGACAACTATGTTGTTGCATAAATGGGGCAAAAAAGCAACACAGAAAGGCTGTCACAATAAATACACCAACATGGGTATTCTCCTGCAAACAAAAGCCGGCACAGGTCCTGTCTTTACCCGTCTTCCTTCTCTCTTTGCCTTGTTTGTGCTGAAACAGCCAAACACCTGATCAGTTAGATGAAAAATATTAACGCATCAAAACTATAAGTGCTTGCATCAGCAACTACACAACAGCGTGATAACCGCACCACTGCCACACAGCAGCGAAACATATTTTGAACATGCTGGCAGTGTAATATTTTATAAAAAGCAACTCTGGCAGATTACGAAATCTGACATTGTGCATGCAAGTTTTCTTCAAAGTCAGGCGTACAATGTAGGTGCTGGCCGGTACATTATTAGTTACAAGCAAAGGCGTCTTGCAGGTACACATGCAGATTGCACGAACACCTCTTTCTCTCTACACTAGGCACACACATTATATCTTTTAACAAGCACACGCCACTGTTTAGGGGCATAATAACGCTCTACCGTGAACGTATGTTAATCAACCCATTTAGGCGGTTGGCTAGGTGAATCGAGCCGAGTTACAAATTGTATCGCCTGCGAACGTAAACAAAATGCTCGTTTGCATCAAATGGCACTGCAGGCTTGGTTTAATCAACAACGTAGCAAGCGCCATGTGCGTCTTCCTCACTACATTGCACATATGAAAAAAATCGATCACCATACACATGCTTGTTGCCGCAGTTGTCTCAAATTAGCTCCAGTAAGGCCGCGCCGATGCGCCATGGCTCTGGTGGCGTTAGCATTGTGAAAGCGAATCGGCAACCGCACTCGCAAAGGCGCGTAAGGTTGCCGTTTCACGACGCCTCGTTCGAGGGCAGCGACACACACTTGCACGGAGTGGCATACTTGGTCTACATAAAAAGTGTCCCGCTTACCTTTAGTTTCTTTCACACTGCCCTGAAGGAAGCGACCACAGGCGTCAGCCGTCACCTCGGAGTCCTTCGAGCGCCCGCCCAACCCGCCGATTCCTTGGACGACTGGCAATTGATCCGCACTCGAACAACCGCGGGAATAGGGCGCAATCTTAGCACATCACACGAACGAGGAACGGCGCTTCCTTGCGTAAATTTAACATTTCGTGCTCTCGTGTGTAGCAGCGCGAACACATGAGAGACGCACCGACACGGCATGCCCACGAAAACAAAGAAGACAAACAACATGTGGCTTTAGCTGTGAATGGATTTGACTTGAATATCTGTGTGAGAAAAATAAAAAAAAAACATCTGTCGCTGCTATAAACTGAAAAAAATGTAAGGTATCTGGCAAAATAACTTTAAAAGTGATAAACGGTTATTCAAAAAACAAGTTACAACTTATGAATATTTTGCAGGTCTTTGTTTTGTTTTTGTTCTAGCAGACGACAGCCTCCTACTGCTTCTACGACAGACGTGTTGCGGTTTCACGTTCGGTGCGTGTCGCCGACGCAAAGCTGTATAGCAGTCGTATCAGAGTTATCCATTCTCAATGAATCATAGGATGACTACAAAGCAGTAACATTTTGACATAGTGCAGTACGCAATCTTTCGAAGTATGACATTTCTTTGCTCTGAAGCAAATTGAAGCAAGCTGGCCGGCGCAATCAGCTGATGTCGCCACTACGCGATGCATGGTCGTGCGCAATAGCGTCGCGCCCCGCGCTTGATTTGTCATCAAGCGATAGAGCTGCTAAGTGGAATACAGCTAGATGCAGGGATTAATGGCGTATCACTCTAATTCCTAGTGGTGGCCCACTCAATCGCAAGAGAGCCCCGGGAAACAACCTTCAAGGGCTCAAGCTTGTGTGTGGGTGTAAAAATACTTGTTTTCATCCGCGGCGGGGCAGCACTCTATAGTTGAAAGACATGCGAAAAGCATGTGACGTATATACAATCCCAAAACATATGCACACAACAATAGATACGATCACATATCGTACATAAATAAGCCAACACATAGCGTGTAAAAAGCAAATTTATATGCATAACCTAAACTCATGCCACTCTTCAGCGCGAAAAGCCATTAAAGAAAAAAAAATAGCTTGGCAAGCTAACGCACTCAGTTCACATACGCGAGCACAACTGAGTGGCGCAGGTTCGAGTCCCGCCAAGTCTAATTTTTTTTGTTTTTTTTTCAACGTTTTTATTGTACTGCTATCTTTTCTAATGCCTTAGGTTCTAAAACAAAATAAAAGCAATATTGCGTTCAAGTACGTATGTGGGACTGTGTTTTTGCGCAACAGTTATTAGTATTTTTATTTTCATTATTAATTTTTTTATTTATTTCATAATATATAACAAAATTAAGGACTAGGGGGAACATTGGGTCTGCTTGATTGTGAAGGGACTCGAGAAGTGAGAAAACTCAAACCAAAAATTTATTTGAGAAAAAACTGAGCATTTCACAGCTGGACCAGTTTCTTCAAGGGTAGGCCCTAGGTATGCGCGAGACTTGCTATATGACTCATCTCAAGCTGTGGCAGTTGAGGGAAGGCAATATCACCGAGAAGAAGTTCCAAAATATATTTTGGTGGATGTTTTTTGATTCCTCCAAAATAAGGGCTGCACAATTGTGATCGAGCCAAACCAAGAATTGCGGGCACGAAGTGAGACAGAAAATGAATAATGTTGATTGTTTGAAAAATTGCCCTTAATAAAAGGAAGAGTTATGGAGTGCTACGTAGCTTAACTCGCAGTAGGAATTTTATATATACATATAGATAGTTCAAAATGGACAATGTTGCACACACAGACATTGGTTAAATTTCTTTGCAGCACAGTTGAAGCATCTATGTAGAACTGAAGCATCAAGAGAAGCTCATGCGTCCTCACTTTATTGCGCTTTACATAGCTTGTATGCGTCCATGCAGCCATGATATGATATATATTAAAGCATTTGTTTAACCTGTAATCTTCTTATTCATTAAAGCTGGCCCATAAGTTGTGTCTTATGTAGCACTACAATTGAAGCGTAATCTGCATGGTGGTCTGAAACAATGCTTTTGAAAATCTCAAAACGACCCAGCTCTATACACGACCATCCGTGCATCAATGATAAGCACCATTATGTGTTTGTACATATCAGTTGTGCTCACATACTTAATTATTTTTCTGACCACTCCCTCTGCCCCTACCTTGTTTCTGTCGTGAAGCTGTGGCAAGTTGTGTATAGCTGTAATAATATTGTAGGAGCACATACTATCAATAAAAATTATTTTTAGGCTACATGCAATTAGTTTTCATAGATTTTCATTTCTTTTGTCGGTGCTCAGGAGAGCTAATCTCATGGTCGATATTTTAAAATGACATTTCTTTTTGCCAATGGTAATGATAACAATTTCATTAATATTGACGAGTTCAATCACATAGAATTTAGTTCTCATTATTATTGTTTCTACCAAAAAACGATCCCTTGAAGTTATGCATTTTTGCTTGATTTGTTTTCGTGTGACAGCATGCAAGTAAAATGACAGTTATTGTCATTCCTTGTGAATGACACATTTTTCATGTGACAGACTTTAGCACCTGATCATCTGCAAAAGTTGTATTCATTCTGGAAAGATGCGAACAGCGGTGATTGACAACACCGACTAGCCTGTGTTATTCTTTTGTACTGAATATGTCACTGTGCATTCATTTATAGCTCTATAGAGCTCGGATTTCTGGCTGAAAATGTGACAACAAATGTAGATTCTCCACATTTTTGGAACAATCCACATGCCTTTTATACACTATTCCACATTTTCGTAAGCACCTTACAAAATCTGTATATTTCCATAAGACCTTACATTCTGCATTTTCCTTATGAAAGCTTCTGTACACTCCATACATTTTCCTTATCCTTCCATATCTTCCATCATGAACTCTCCGTATGCTCCATAAGTTTCCTTATCTTTGCTTATCCTTCCATATACTGCATAAAAAGCTTTCCGTAAACGCCATAAAATTTCCTTATCCTTCCTTATACTCCATAAGAAGCCTTCCTTAAATGCCATACAACTTCCTTATATTTCCATAAAACTCCATATTTTTTCCGTATGTAGCATAAGGAAATGTTACGGAGTCCATTTATTTTCCGTAAGATTTCATACGGAACGTTTCAGTTGGGTATAGGTAATAATGATATAGGCCTATAGTTATTAAGGTCATTTTTATTACCGCCTTTAAAGATGACAGATACTTTCGCAATCTTTAGCTCATCAGGAAAAATACCTGAACTAAGAATTTTGTTAGCGATATGTGAAAGCAGCTTACTTATGGTATGGGCAACTGCTTTAATAGGCTGGGGTTTTAAGTCATCCACGCCACACGCACAATTATTTTTTAATTTTTGCAACAGTTTGTATATTTTGGATTCGGATGTGGGAAACAAGAAAACAGAGGATGAAATGTTGCTAGTTACATTAGTATGATTGCTTATCTCCCCGGCAGTAGTCCCACAATCGCCAACTCTAAGGAAGTGTTTATTGAACCTATCTGCAAGTGGCGGACCTGAGCATGGTTCAACGTCTATCACGAGCTCCGATATAACCGATTTATCATCTTTGCACATGGGGTCATTGACCTTTTTCCAAACTTTTCAGGAGTCATTCGATATACCAGCAAACATATTTTCGTAGTACGCGAAACGCGCTTGTTTAATATCAGTGCCAAGTTTATTTCTAATTTTTTGTATGTAGCTAATGTGTCCAAGTTTTTTGTTCTGATAAATACACTAAACAGATTAGCACGCTCTTTAATTCTTTTTAAAAGGTGTGAATCTATCCATGGTTTTCTAGACCTACGGGTTTTTCTAATCGTTGTCTTAGGAAATGCAGTGTCATAGAGACCTTTGATAGTGTTTAGAAAGAGGCGGTATGAAGCAACGGGATCTTTGATCTCTGTCACAGAGTTCCAATCTGTACCTTCTACTAAGTATGAAAAATCACAACCTTATCCGGAGATATTATTCTGCATTTCATGGTTGTATTCTGAATAGTTTGGTCATGTTTGGACAAGTATGACTTGAAGAAAATAAAGACGGGCAAGTGGTCGCTTAAGTCTGCCATCTGTACACCTGCATCGCATTCACATGGCTGATAGTTTGTAAAACATAAGTCGAGTAGCGTTTCAGATATGTCTGTAGCTCTTGTTGGCATGTTAATTTTATTTTGATACCCAAAAGAGCAAAAAATATCAACGAGGTTTTGCCTATTAGATGTTGTTGCCAATAAGTCGATATTAAAGTCACCACAGAAAATCGCAGGAAATCCAGATTGACAACAGTATTCTAGAACACTTTCATAATTAAGAAACACAGTAACAGAACCTGAAGGGGGTCTGTACATGAGGACAACAATTGTGCCTATGCATTTGATCATTAAACACTCATAGTCAAGTTCAATATGGGAGTATTCCAAAGTATTTTCAGATTGGAGGGAGTTTTCATTATTAATCGCCAGACCACCTCCTCTTCTGTTCTCTTGCAATATTTGAATACATTTGTATCCAGAGAATTGTACATCAGGTTTATCACCAGAAAACCAAGTTTCTGTGAATGTCAATATATCGAAATTATGTTCGAGTGTATCGAAAAAAAGGCTTATAGATTCTCGTTTATGCCTTAGACTACGGGCATTTAGATTTAACAAGGATAGGTGTTTGACGTTTCGTGTAGCTTTTAATTGCCGAAAAGAAAAAGCATCATAATAATTCTGCGACTGCGTGAAAAAACCCATGAATTAAGTCGGCCAGAAAAGGAACTTTTTAGTTGTTTTTTTAGTTACCGTAGCCCTTCTAGATCTTCAGCAGTTCTTATGTTAACAATTTGATGACGTAGGTTTCGTCGCATGAACTTTTTCCCATTCTTAACCCCAAAAAACTGATAATGCAGCTCACGGGCTTTACACCTCATCAGCCAGAACAGCTTTTTTTCTGTGCAGTTAAGTTTTCATTGAAAAAGATCTTGGACTTTGATTTCCTTAGTTCTTGTCGCTGTTTGAGCCAGATATTTCGCGTCAGTCGAGATGTGAAGCGTACCAATATAGGGGCGGGCTTATCAGCCTCGTCTTGCCCTGCTCTTTTCGGAAGCCTATGGGCGGCTTCTACATCCGATTCTGATAGCCTAGGCAGATTCAAGGCATGTATGTTCATAATGCCTGTAGATTCAGGCCAGTATGTTCAATTTTTCGAAAACATTTTCATTCATTTGTTGCGGAAGCCCGTGAATTTCAAGGTTTAGTTTTCTGCCGTATTGGTCTAGATCGTTCATTTCTTGCTTGAGTTTCTCAATTTTCTGCTCTTCCGCGCGTTCTTCAAGCTTTTTAAATCGTGTTTTCAGGCAGTCTATATCTGCACCTTGTTCTTTCATTTGTGCTATTACTTCATCGTACTTATCGAACATTGCTTGTACTGACTTTTCAATGGTATCAACAGTGGCAATATTGCCTTCTAGAGCGTCCACTTTCTTTTTGATTGTCAGTAGTATGTTCAGTTTACCGTGTATTTCAGCGATTTCATTAGCAAGGTCCATTTTTTCTTTTGCATTACTCGGGCCGCCTCGAACATTCGAGGTTCTGCAAGTCGGACATTTCCAAGAAGTTCTGGCCTCAGACGATTTCTTTTTGTATGAGCTTTCGGTAACGCCTTAGCATGAAGCGAGATGATACTCATAATTGCACTCTGAACATGATAAATACACAAAATCAGTTGGGATACACTTGTGACAGGCAACGCAGTTCTTTGCCATTTCATGCAGCAGCAGCGGCAACCAGGTCTCTCACTAACGTTTAAAACAGTGTAAAAGAATAAGGTCAAGCACCAACCTGCAAGTGGGAAAACGGTCACGTTAGGGATACCGCGAACAGGCCTTTCGGTGCCACTGCTGCTTAGCGTGTGTGCTATTGCGCTCAATGTTCATTGCTTTTGAAGATGGTCCTTGATGACGTAGGTCAGCACGTGATCCTTGGTCGTCGCGTGTTCATTCGTATCCTGCTCCAGTGAAGCTGCTACGCGTCGATTCCTGCAAGTTGGAAGACGGTCACGTTAGGAATACCGCGAAGAGGCCTTTCAGTGCCACTGCTGCTGTCATTGTCATTACACTCAAGAATGTGCACCGGTGTTGTCCGAATTGTCACAGAGTCTAGATATAGCCTAGAAATGCATTTTTCTTTTTATTTCGTTAATTTTTCCTAATTTAAGTCTGTTTTGAGATCAGTTCTTCTGTGTGTTCGGCGAGCACGTTGGACGAAACCTTCTTTCTTACATCATACATGTGCCGCTCCAGTTAAAGCTATTTCTCTCGCTAAGGTAACCTAACAGCAGCATGTGCCACTCCCAGCCTCCTCCCTGACTCTCCTTCTCTATGTTTGCACTCGAACACACTGCTTTCCATCCACCAGTAGAGTAGCCAGGGAGTGGCACACCAGGCCCGTGCTTCTGCTCCTCCCCCCAATATTTTCCTATGGTATATAGGGGCGCAGAAAGTAATGGTCTACCACATCTGCTTGCCTTGCTTGGACTAATTCTGATAAAGGTGTTGCCCCTTCGAAAAAAATATCTGGCAACGCCTTTGCCATCTGCGACCTCAGTTCACAGGGTTGTTTGCTTATAGATTATGTCGGTAGGATGGGCCCATAGCCACTGTCACTTGCTCTCAATGCTGTTTTGACCTACAGGTGAAAACTTGGTAAGCTTCGAAAATTGATTCAACTTCTAAGAGATGCCGTCAAATATCATACGGCTTGTGAATAAAGCTTTAAAACGAAAAAACTGTACACTCCCTATTTCATTGAAACCTCTTATTCCCCCCCCCCCTCTTTTTTTGTCTTAAAGTTGCGTTGTCACGGCCACAGTCCCAGCGATAGACATCTGTGGTACTGTTGCTAGGTCAATGGGTGCACGCCGTTGTTAATTTACCTAGTCGAACGCGCGTTCGAGGAAGAGCCGAAGCGGTACCCACCACCACGGTGAAAAAAACAAGGTGGGAAGTTGGGGAAGAGGAGGTGTAGTGATTAGAAAATGTCTTGGCTTGGGATTCTTACCCGTGCAGGTGATCCTGATTAGGCCACCTTTGCCAATTTACACTGGTGCTTTGCGGAAAAACGTATTGAGATTTGGAAGGGGCTGTTATCCCTAGTCACAGGACACTGCACATAGTGTTCACTTACACATGCGTTTGTGCACTTCCTAATTCTGAGCACCAGTATAATCAATGATGTCTAAATATGCTACTGGAAATAATTTGGAGCAGTGTATAACAATTTCGCTTCTCTCAAAAATCAAACTAAATTGTGCACCAGTTGTTTTGTGTCTTTTCCCCACCCATGCTCCTCAGTTTCAGGAATCTCCCAAAGTTCATGGTCGCGAGCTTGGCAGATCCATATTTAAATTTGCATAGTCGGTCAAATGATTTTAGAGGCACGACAAATGGTTATACGGACTTTGTCATTGTTGGCTCAGTGGGGTGGTTCGAAATACCATTTTCATTGAAATAGCAGTGCTCATGTTTACACTGCACAATTTAGGTGATCTCGAAAGGTTTACACGTATTTTGCTTTGCAAATGTAAGCTTTCTTTTCTATACTGCTCAAAATTTGGTATCTAGTGACGAAAATTGCATATTTTTTCTCGAAAACCTGCTCGAAATTCGCATTTCAGTGCTGCAAAAGTAACACTTTGCTTCTCCAAAAATTGGTGGATCGAAATACTACTTTCATTGAAATAGCAGTGCTCATGTTTACACTGCACAGTCGAGGTGACCTCGAATGGTTTATACATATTTTGTTTTGTAAATGTAAGCTTTCTATTTTATACTGCTCAAAATTTGGTATCTAATGATGAGAATTGCATATTTTTCCTGGTAACTTGCTCGAAATATACATTTTAATGCTGAAAAAGTAATATTTTGCTTCTCTGAAATTTTCTCCAAGTTGTATTTCTGCTGTTGCACCCCTGATCTTGTTAAACAGTTTAATTTGCGGGGACGCTGTGCTCAATAAGCGAACACGTTTGATATTGGGACATTCTTTTCGCATTTATTCTGGTGCCCCCGTAATCTAACATGCACCTACCGGTATGACCAATATAACTGTTGGCGCATGACAGAAGAATCTTGTACAGTACTCCTGTAACACAAGAAATGGAGGAGATTTGGTGTTTCTGCCCACATTCACGTTGATTTTTGGTTTTGCCTTTGGTCCCGAGCTTAACACGTGTGCACGTGCTGTTCAGCTTCTTGAAAGCCGTACATACCACTGCCGCATCATACCTAGATGCGACACGTTTAATTGTGCGTCATCTTGAGAACAATTCTAACAAGTGCTGTGTATTTTAAGTACTATTAGGGGCCTGTACCAATAAAGAACTTGTACGTAGGGCAGCCTCCTGAAGCGGGTTCTATGATTTTTCTCAGACTTCGCGTTTGCTCAAATCTTTGATCCATCTCGGCACTTTTTCGAAGGATCTAGTAATCGCATAATCTTGGAACCCTGCTCTTGAAAACCTTTGGACCTGAGCATAAACACTGCCTAATACCTTGAGCACACATGACTTGCACACAGCTCCCTGTACCAAAGAAGCAGCCAATCCATCTTTGATCACTTCTGGATAAGCTAATGTGTAAGGCAAAAGAGGCTGTTGCGACCTGGGCCTCTACTGCCAACACACATGCATTGGTAAGGAGTGAAATAGCTTCCCAAATGGCGCATTTTTGATACAATTCTGTTTTGCGCCAAGCTGCTCTAAAAGCATATAATAAAGAAAATTGCACCGAACTGCTCCGAAACAACCTCGAAAGCTAGAATTTTGATGCCGAACTCAGCTTCAGTGGGGAAAAAATGGCGACTTTGACTAATAAGACGCACACAATTGTGTTTTGTATTTCACTTTCCATCTTTCTGGTGACAAAGGCTCCAATGGTGCCGCCTTAATCTTTAAACGCTAGCAAATATGTGTGACCCGATAAAAATGTGCTGTCGTGCATGAAGCGTGCTGTTTCTACTAGCTAGGCTGTGTGTTCTAGTGCCACTGCGATCTAGCGAAAACCACCGAGTTGGGTGGCAAGCATAGCGGGTTGGCTCTCCGGTTTTCTGTCGTGCATAGCGCGTTCCTCCAGTCACTGTGGCTGTCGTGTGGACGCTGCTGCATGCGGTCACCTACGAGTACGTGTTTGCTGGGAGCGAGTAACTGTAAACGTGGAGTCATTTTTTTTCCTGCAACCGACGCATCTCACGGATGCTCTGGCATGGGCACATGTGTTCTCAAAATGGGTTCCGTGAGTGGCAGAATGTGTGCAACCTATTTTCAGTTTACACCCATCATGAGCAACTAATTTATTTAGACAAACGAGTTCTCACTGAATTTTGCATTTAAAAAAGCAATCGCAACGAAATCCGCACACCAATGTCCGCAGGTAGAGAGAAACACTTGGTTACATGCGAAGCTGCAGTGACAAAACGAGTGTTGAAACCTTTGTAAACGATAATAACGGACACCTTGGTGCTTTATTCGTGACTCCTTACACATTGGCAATCACTTGACACAGTTTTCAATAATGGCGATTTGCCACTGCTTCGTTTTGTAATCGAAACTCACAAGTGCTTAAAGAGGTGTCGCTGCATGCGTGCCAGCCCTGGACTACACGAGATTTTGGCTTATCTTAATCAGTGTTTCGGTTGGCGGCAGTGTGACTTCGTTTTCTTTTTTTCCTTTTTTTTTGCAATGAAACCTGCCAAACCAGTTTTCTTGCGTGGACAGGGTTTTTTTCTTCACCTGCGTTGCGCGAGCACTTTACGTAAGTCACGGAGTGGTGCAGGCAGCAATCGCAAGTCGATGTATTATTTGGAGTTCTTCATCAACGGTGATGACCTACAGATATTGAAAAAAATATAAAACTGGCCAACTTGTGCTCTAATATTAGCGCGTGGTTGCTCATGTGAGAAGCGTATTCATTATCACTTACTTATCACTCAGTGCCATATGCACGTGCTTTACGAGATAGGCATTGCGGCGAGATTTCTTAACTCTCGCAATGCACTCTTGGAGTTGGTCCTGCATGAAGTGACCGCGAACGACAGTTAAGCATGCTTCTGTTTGTTAGAAGCTGTTTACGCTATCATGTGAGACCTTTTAGGGTGAATGACTACTGTTACGTCACTAAGATTCTTGTGCAATCACAATTTTCAAATTCTTTTTGAGTGTGATATGTTTTTTAATGTTTCCGTGGAACCTAGCTTTCAACAAAACCTTTTTAGATAATATTTCAAGTGTTACGACGACTAGATCGGACACGTGGGTGGTATGTAAAAAAGGTAGTACAGTTCATACCTAGCAATAGTCTGTTCAAAAACTTCCTTCAAAATCTGTTTCAGTGTAGTGTGTATTATAAGCCAAATAAAATATGCACAGGTGCTCCCACGTTGCTAAACGTTGGCATTTTTAAGCTCCCAGGACAACTTAGTAAAGGCTGCTAACTGCTCCAAAAACTGCTATCAGCACGTGTGCTCAGATTTGGATGCACGTTAAAGAACCCCAGCTGGTCGATATTTCCAGAGGACTCCACTACGGCGCTTCTCATAATCGTATGGTGGTTTTGGGACGTTAAACTCTACATAGCAATCAATGAAAAACTGCTCCCAATTTAGCTTCAGCCGTCTCACCCCAGTTTGAGCACAGCGTTAGCCTTTGGTCTAAAAACTGAAGGTTTAATTCCGGCGGCAGCCCCACCACGGTGGTCTAGTGGCTAAGGTACTTGGCTGCTTACCCCCAGGTCGCGGGATTGAATGCCGGCTGTAGCTGCTGCATTTTCGATGGAGGCGGAAATGTTGTAGGCTCGTGTGCTCAAATTTGGGAGCACGTTAAAGAAACCCAGATAGTCGAAATTTCCGGAGCCCTCCCCTTCAGCGTCTCTAATATTCATATGGTGGTTTTGGGACCTTACACCCCACATTTCAATGAATTCCTGCGGAAGTTTTTTTTGTAAGTACGCTTCCATTCTCTTTGAAGAGACCGTGAAGAGCAAAACAATTTGTTGCATATTAGTAACTGTGATTTCACTATCCCAAAAACACCTCTCTTGTCGCGACATGATGCTCGGCAACGGAGAAAACATGCAAGAAGAAAATTTGGGTGCAGATTTCACTGAGATTGCCGTGCCAAAAACAGGGACGTACTAAATATTGAAGGCATCTACGAGGGTGGGGGGTCCCACTTAGCTTCCATTTAATAAAAACGAAGTACATTGTGTTCTGTCGGTGCTAGACTTAGCATGCGATCGTTTGGCAAACTTAATTCAGCCAATGTCGCAAAAATACAAAATATACTTTTTGAACTATATTAATAATAAATTTGATACGTGATGCTCAAATACAGGGGTGCAACAGCTGCGCTGATTGCGCCAATTTGGTAAAATTCCTCATTTGTGCGCCGAGCTGTGCAAAAACCATAGAATTTGCCGAAAATGTGCCACGCTGCGCCGGAATGCCCGACCAGCGTGAGAATTTTCTCATTTGCCCTATTTTGAGCGAGAAATGGAGCCAACTTTAGCCACCCATAGTTTACGTCATCAATCTATGCGGGCAGACCCTAACGCTAAACCGCAGTGTAAGATAGCTGCTCATTAGGTCAAGACTCTCGCGAAACGCGATCGACCAGATGAAGTAACAACGCCGCTGGTCTGTCGGTCTGCTGAACGCAGCAAATATTTAGCGGCGGGACGACGGAACTACAACACAAAGATGTGTTTCCGTAGCCAGCGACACTTCGTTGAAAATATGAATTTTCTAGTCAGCAAGTGCGGCCATGGCATGTTAGGAACCATTAGGAACTAAAGCTAGAAGTGTACAACCTCTCAGCGCATCGAGCATGTATACTACCAGCTTTAGTTCATGCCGTGACCACGTCACTTGCCATAGCAACGCCACATACGATGGAGAACCAGTGCCATTGTGAGGCCAACTGGCACGTGCCATTTATAATTTATCTGGTGAAACACGCCTTGCAAGGAAGCCAAAAAGCTGTGCCCTAAACCTATCCACTTCGTGAAAAAAAGGGAGAAGGTTGTGGTTCGAAAATTTCTTGGTCTTGTTCTAACCTCTGCAGAAACACGGCTTAAGCCACCTTAGCCATAGTACATGGGTGGCCTGCGAAAAAGCGTTGTATTGTTTAGAAGGGGGTTATAGTTGTAGTCTCTAGATGCCACACAGTCTGTTAAATGACTGATATATGTATCTGTCACATATTTGTGAGTAATAATATGCTCGCTGATGTCTAAAAAAGCTACTGGAAAAATTATTTTTAGCACATTATGACATCTCTGCAGCTATAAAAAGTCAAACAGTTTTTTTCCCAGTTTTACGAAAATCATAGTCACAATCTTGGGAAATCCACATTTGAATTCTCAAACAATTTGACAGGCCTGGTGACTTCTAATGTGGACCTCATCATTGTTTGCTTAGTGGGGTGATGAAAGAATATACTACTTGTTGAAATAGCAGTGCTCATATTCACTGTGCATAATTTAGGGAATGGTAAATGGCTTGCACACACACACACACACACACACACACACACACACACACACACACATATATATATATATATATATATATATATATATATATATATATATATATATAAGCCTTCATTCTCAGGCTGCTCGAAATTCGGTCTTTCGTGGTTAAATAAATAAATGTTTTTTTTTACTTGTAACCTGCTCCGAATTGGGGTTTTAGTGCTTCAAAAGTAAAATTTTGCTACTCCGAAAATTGCTTCAAATTTTAATTCAGCATTTGCGCACTGGCAAATCTTTGAGCAGAAAATTTACCGCTGAAATTTACCTTGATTTTTATCCAATAATAAAATTGTGACAGTCAAACTTGCTGCATTAGCGTTCTCAGACCGCAGTTTGTCAATATAAATCAAGTCATTGGTTCTCCTGTATTGTTAAATGTATATATACCTGCGACCGGTCTAGAGGCCCTCGCTTGCTTTCTTTACGGCCTGCGTACAGGATGGAGGCTGTGCTTCTACCTATTCCTGCAATCTCACTCCAAGCTAGCTAACCGCCGTCCATTGGAAAAAAAAGGCTAGCGCACTCAAATATGCTCAGGTTCATTTCTACTGTTGCACTTTCTGGTGGTACCAATGCAATAGAAACATGGTAGGAAGCATTTAGGACAACTCTTTCTGATACTTCAAGAAAGAAGTAAATTGATAAATATTCTATTTTGCAACGTGTATCATTGTGCGTCACGTTCAGAAGGCTCGGCCACATGATCTGTCACTAACTGGCAGACAAATTTACAGACAACGTAATCTAGAGAATAATAGTTTTGGAAACATTTACTTCAAATCCTCATGCCGACAGGCAGTGCCCATGAAAGTGATAAATTTTTGCACTTTTTTGTTCAAGGTATAACACTTCGTGCTTATTGAAATAAGCATTTCAAAAAGGTTAAAGTAAAAGCATAATAGGGATGACCAATATTTTTCACGAGTAGGTGCGAATAGCAATCGCGATAGCAGGAGCAATAACAATAGTATTAGGAAAGTCTATAGGAATAAGAGTTGTTCAAAATGAAAACACAAGAGTTAGAAAAATGAAAGAGCATGTAGTGATAGTTTCAGAAAGTCGTTGTGGTAAAAAAACAACCCCAAGGCCACACAAGCCCAGATGCAATCTTCAGTGCAAATGAAATAAGGCTCACCTGCAATAATGCTCAAATGCAATAATGCAAAATAAGGCTCACCTGCAATAAGGCTCAAATGCAATAAGGCTCACCAGAAACGCAAGCGAATACAACAATTTTAGAGTATCAGAAAATGTTCTCATTAGTAATCAATATTTTCATTGCGCCAGAAGAACAAAAAAGCTCTGTTTGCAAAACTCTGTCGCGATGCTTTCAGCTGAAGTACCGTAATTGTTTCTAACCAAAAATGCTTTGTCTGGGCTTGTAAACAAAGCAAGATGGCATGTCATTTTGATCCGTTAACATTTTTATGCAATTAGCTAGAAGAATCTGTAGAAACCTTTCAGAAGTAATTAGCGCGAACCCTTCTGTATGACACTTGTCCACGATATCCGGACAGGCCAGTAGCAGTGAATGTTCAACGTATGGCTGAAGAATCAACTGTGATTGGCAAGGATTTTTGTTCGAGTAAGTTATTTCAATGATATGTTTACGAAAGGCGCAATAGTGGAAGGCTTTGAGAATTTTCATCATGTGGAGTTCTTTAACGTGCACCTAAATGATAAATCCAACTTACGAGCCTCGAGAATTTTCGAATTCAGCGAATGGAATGTGTTAGAGCCTTAAAAATATTTTTGTGCTGTTGCGTGTGCGTATTTATTAACCAAAGCATGAGTGCCAAAAAATGCAGGCTGTGCCCACACACACCTATACTACTCTCACTGCATTCTCTAAGTGGAAAAGCAATTGGCACGAGAAAGTGGCCGCGGACAGCTGATTTACAATGCAATGCGTATGCGGCAAAACGCGTTTTGAAGAGTTGGCTCTCGACGCCCTCATAAGGAGTGCGCTGTCACTGTATAAAAGCAACTATATGTCACTTGAGGCGGCTGCTTAGGCCATAAAAGCAGGGCAGGGAGAAAGTGTGCGCCTATAGACTAACCGTGATCTACCTCCCCTTTGTTAATATTGTATCCTTCACAATTGATCCAGTAATCATGCTTGTGCTGAATTACATACTGCCAAACCATCAAATATTACTGTCCCAATTCATCTTGTTAGAATCACCACAAGGAGTACTGAGCCGAATTTTCAATATTTAGGAATTGTCGTTCAATAGAAGACGATTGTTATCAACAAGAGAGTTTTGTGTTCTTTGGGAAAGCATCGCATATATTTTTAGTACCTCTACCTTTAAAAGACACTTTCAGTTTCAATATCAAGTGGGTGTCTTCTCTGTGACATGACAAGGCAGTGGGGCGTTGCAATAACTTGGCAATTCACTACGCACTAATGGCAAATATGTGATCTGCACGTGGTACAAATAAACGATGGATGCGTTTTACATATTGAACATGACAGTGATTTCTGTGAGTTAGGCTGTGTGGAAACTCCGTTTGCAAACTCGAAGGAACCTTGTTGACTCATCACGATAATGTCTCCTGCAATGCTTCCCAATACTCTGCAACAAAAACTTTAAAACGAAAGTAACTATCTTATGCATGCTGTCTGACTATTTTGTGGTAAGTGGTCGTACTACTTGCATACTAAGGAAACTAAAAATATTCCTTTTGCGATGTCTCAAAATTGTCTCGGTGCACCTTTAAAAAACACTAAAACCAAAAACATTTTTTGCGTATTTGTCAAATACAGTTTCTCAGTCCAGGAAATATCACTTCGACCTCGAAACGACGCTTGGTAAGTGAGAATACGTGCAAAAAGAAAGTGTGGGTTGAGATGCCGCCTTGATCTTCTCGCACGAAACCACGCGACATCGAAAAATTCAAAGGCGTGTACAGGGGCTTCAGTAGATAATAATTTATAAAAGTTAATAACACTGTCATCAGTTGGTGTGGTGGACTTAAGATGCAAAGTTTCAGAAATATTCATCAAGCCAATTTTACAAAAATACAAAACAATTTCAAAAATTGAGCATCACAAAATTTAAAAATACACTTCAACCCTAATTTTCTCTGCTGATAATGAACTTGTGGCATGAGAGGTCCTGGTGTGCAGCGTTTTAGTCTAAACTGAGACATTGGTTCTCTTTAGTGTACCTTTAGGAAAATACTGCCAACTGCTGGTGCAACACGAGTCACTGCAAACGCTGCTTTGAAGCAATATTTGATTTTTATTGCCTACAAAAATCGACTTCAAATAAAACAGCAGAGGTTCATTGACATTTTAGTCCTTTCACTTCATTGAACTTGGCCTTTTCGTTGACCTCGTGTTCTAGCGACTTAACAGCGGTCATGAGTTCTGTTTGGGTCATGGCGTAGCGATAATATGATCCCCTCATTGTACCCAATGCCGGGGCTATTGTGATAGTTCTGTGGCAGTATGATCCAACGACATGCGGAGAATTTAGCTTAGATGTCAAAGGTCTGTACTACCGTGAAACGAGTTACATTGTGACAGATTTTTTGTTTTTTTTTCTTGCCGGAGAATTGTCAATATAAAGGCAAATAAATAATGGCGGAACGTTTACAAAATTTTCCCTCGCACGACGGAGTGTTCTACTGATCCAAATTTTTATTACAAATGGCTCTATTGAGATGGGGATGTGAGGTGGGGCAAATGACTACATCGTGTGGGGCAACTTTGTGACAACGTTGTTTTTGAATGAATATGATTAGAAAAAAAGACAAGCACAAAGCTACACAATCAAAAGTTCATTTGAGTTATCTACAACTGGTTTCTGTTCTAGCAACCTCACAGTTCTATGAAAATTTATTCATACATGCCTCCTCAATCAAGATGTTTTACCTCAAAAATACCTTCTTTGCCTAGTGGATTCAATTGAGTACAAAATTGCGTCTTCGCAGTCCAGCCGTCTCCAGTTCTTTAGGGTGCTCCTCATGGCGCTGATGATGTGGCTATCAGGTTTGACTTCTGTCGCTCATCACAGGTAAAGTGTTCGTCCAAAGCTTGCTATGTCGAAGGTATCGTTCTCCAATGTTTTTTTTTTGGAACCTGCACTATCGCATACTAAACGTTGCTAATATAGGGAACCACCACTGGAGTTTTCACGGCCGCCCTGGCCGTGAGAGCGTGCACTTCTCAGCTGCTCCCTCAGATTAGAGTGGCGGCTGGTCGAGAAGATACGTGCGCGCATCCCCGCAACAAAACGAAAAGTGGCTACATTGGCTGGCTGGTTGGTATTGCATTTTTGAGAGAAACGTGCTTCCTTAGTGCACAGAGAATGTTTCAGAAGGAAGATATAGCAGAGAGATAGGACAGAGCGCCCACTTACAACCAATTTTATTGCACAGATGGCGGGAATATATACAACCAAGAGGGTGAGGACACACAGAAAAAAGAACGACTGATAGTTCATGCGCCAGATCACCTTATTTTAATCTTAAGGTGGCAACTTAACTGAAAAGACACCTGTCAATCTGTCGGATAATGAATACAGGTATCTTCTCAGTTAAGTCGTCATCTTAAGACTGGAATAAGGTAGTCTGGCGCATGCGCCATCTTTTGTCCTTTCTTCTGTGCGAGATCGCCTCGCCCTCTTGACCGTATATAAATTCCTGCTATCTGTTCAATAAAATTGGCTTTAAGTGTGCGCTCTGTGCTACCTCTGTGCTATATCTTCTTTCTGAAACGTTCCCTGCGCACTAAGGAAATATATTTCTCTAAAAAAAACCAAAAAACCACAGGGTGCTGGTGGTACTGCTGCGTATTCAAGTGCAACGGTGTGTAAAAAGGAGGACGTGTAGAGAAAAGGAAGAAAGCAGATAGATGAAGCAGCGTTGCATCTAAGCAGTCAGCCGAGCAAAATTCTGCTCTCGCTCTCCATTCTAGTCTTGTCAGGCTCGTTTCTTAACGGAATGGCACGTGTTTGCTATATTTATTCGATAGTGAAAACAGCCACAAATGCAAACCAGGGCCAAACAGTCGAGTTTAAACGGTGTTATGCCGGAAACGAAACGAGCATCTTATGTAACAAACGGCATTGTAAGCTTTTTTTATCTGGCCCGCTGAGCGTTGAGTAGTGAACTTAAGGACTAACAAAGTTTCCATGCATCCATCCATTTGACCATCACCACCAAACTATCTGATGCCACCGCGTGTAGTGAACGAAACGATAGCAGGTAGTCCTTTTTTGTTAACAGTTGCCTGTAAAGGAAAGCTGTGTTGCCCACAACAATTGTGTGGGGCCACATTCATACGCCTCTGAGCTGTTATAAAAGATACTCTCGCGGTGAAATCTCGATGCCGAAGTGCCTCTGTTTAACTTAATTTGTGCAAAAGACAGGGTCCTTCTTATGAACACATGAGTGCACTACTGCAAGCTTAGCTTTATAGTGCCAGCCAGTTCAATACGCGTTCCTCCAACTTGCTGCAGTGGCTAAGTGACATCGGAGTTTATGCGTTGCTAGAGAAGTATCAAATCTTTTTGATGTTCACTTGTTGTTTAGTTCACCTACCACACTATTTCAGTGTTTTTCCGCTTGCCTGTGTCGACCTAAACTAACATTACTGTTCAACATCGATAATTGCTAGGCTTCTACGGGCCAACAAGATATCATTCCGAGGTACAGTGTAGTGTGCGTACCAAGATTCTGACAGTTGGGGTTCTATAATACGCTCATATCTTTTGCTTCAGGGCTGTTCAGTTTATATTTCGTCCCCATCTGAATGCAGGCATTGTGGTCGAAGATTCATCCGGTGCTATCAAGCATAAAACCGCGACACCACCCGTGCTATGCTCTCACAGTAGTTTGCTTGATCAACGTCTATGTACATATATACCACAGACAGGGTGTACACATGCCACCAGAACTAAAGTGATGCCGCAGCTACTCGTCATTCGTTTTTTTTTTACTACAGAAGTGCACAGTGTAGTATCGTCGCCGCACGGGCATATAAGCTTGTACTACCAATGCACGAAATCCCAACCAGAAAATGATCACGTGGGATTTGCCATTACTGCACAACACTGTTTCTTCGATGCCACATTCATAGATGCAGTTCACTTTGCAAAGCTTCTCTCCATTTTCAAATGCCATTTATGTGAGAGTAGCCTTTAGACAGTTTTTTTAAACCACAGTGTGGTTTTACTGGCTTTCAGATCTGTTCGTACCAAAGTGAAGCATGGCAGCGCCACAAGTGCATGCTCTTCCTGCAGCCGCTCGGCTGGGCGCGAATGGCTGAGGTGTTTCGTGACTCTCTGCTAAGTGCTGTTTTTTTTGGTAAGCCACCTATCCATTCCTGGTCTCCTAGGTAACCAATACTTCGGATCAATGCAAGTCCCAAAAAGCACGTGAAATTTCAGAGGTTTATTTAATGCGAAAATAACAACATAGCAAACCACATCAGCACATCTTTCATAGCATTTGGAGATACCATTTTAAAATTAATACAGCAGCCTTGAATTAATTCAAAAGGGTCAGTGCTGAAATGGGTTTTGCATAAATTCTTTCATCTTGTGCTGTCTACCTGGTGGTCAGTCATCCAGGATTCTTGTGTAGTATTAGCCAGCGTGTGCCAAAGAATAATCCAGAGTTGAACGTTTGTGTGGTCGTGTGCCTTGTTCTGTTTTAAATTTATACAGCCATAGACTATAGCTGCAGACTAGTTCAGCTGGCTTGCAATCCTCAAAGTCATGTTTAGAAATTAGTCAGACAAGCTTGTTTTAATCAACATTCATAGACACCTATTCCTAAATAATAAGCTCTGCAGGAGATTTTCTTGCACAATGACTGTTGCAGTATTTGTTCATTTCTTTTCATAAAAGACAAATAACATTTGATCTGCATAGTGCAACATAACGTCTGCTTTATTTGTTTTTCACTGTTTTAGCTTGTATATATGTTATGCTGCGCTGCTTGGAACTTATTTTAAGGTGTTTATTTCCATTCACGTATGCAGGTGTCTGAAAAATCTCAGCGTTTCATCAAGACGTGGCTGTAGAAAATTGTTGGCCTCGAAGGAGGTTAGGAAAGGCACTTCACAGATGTGTTCATAGATTTGCGGCCCAATCCCTGCTTTCAGGACTCTAGGCAGCACACCGTTATTGCCTCACCTCCTGCTGCAGCCTCTAACTCATTGCCCCAACTCTGCTGCCCTGGCCAACCCTATGCCCATAGAGCCTTGCTTAACTCGCCTCCTTGTTTGAACTGCATACTGAACAGCAGTAACTTGAAAAGCTGAACTGAAAATTTAATTATTTGACTTGGTATACTTAGAAATGAAGTTACAAAAATTGTGTCCTCTTATTTGTATATATAGATTGCTTGTGTGCAGAATATTTGCACCGAGCAGTTGTTTTTGTTAAGGTTTTCAGCTAATACTTGAAGGAGCAGCCTATGTTACAATTTCTCGCAAAACTGAGGAGGAATGTGTGGAGAAAACTAGACAGTAACTAGACTTCTGCAGTCTTGTGCTCTACATGTTAGTAGGGTAATGGGAATTGCGAGAAAAAGGGCAAAAATGCACAATTTAGTGGAACCATGAAGTGTTTTTACACTAAGTCATCCAGTGGTCAGTCGCCTGGAAGTATACTACACCGCGAAGTTCGCGCGAGGCTGCTATATTCTACTAGGGGAAGTTCTGGGGGCGTATTTTGAAGTCTACCAGCTAAGGAACGCCAGTAAATAAAAGCCCATAATAATAATGGTAGAATACTGGCAAGCCAATGTTAGTCAATATTCGTCGCAAAGCGAATTTTTGCGTAATAATGGCATTTCGTTGGCAACAAAGTGGCCCGAGAATGGTCCTGTGCTAGACAACGTAGGCAACTACATCGGTGAAAGGACTGGCCTCCATTGGCATGTGTTGAGTGGACCAGCGTCGGCTGAATATTGGCATATGGGATGGCAAGACGTCGGACCCAGATTGGCTTGAACGTCGGTCCTACATCGGATGAAGTTGCACTGGCCGAGGGGCCAACTTGGTCCAATATTGCGGCCAACGTTAGCAGATATGGGTCCAAGGTTGGTCGAACGCCGGTGTGCTGCCTGGGTTTTATCACAGTGATTCTGTGGACCTTGGGCCTTGCGACAGCTATACCAGTTCTCTTTTTTAGCCTTATTCACTTTAAACGTCTTGCTTACATGCCTTCGGAGAGGCCACTGCACCTTCGCTAATGCTTTTTTTTTATATTCGCTGCATTTATGCACTTCTGGTTTCCGACTTCTCTTTCGGCAGTTTGTAATGTGGTCCATCTTTTGTCCGAAGCAGACGATTTCAAACGTGAGTTGAATTCAAGCTACCATTTTGCCATGCAGATCAACCGCCAGAGCAGTTTCGTTTTCGGGTTGGGTTCTTCAAATCTTCTGCAAATCTTCGTCACTGGCATTCTGAAGCCGAAGTTTATGACTGAATTTACTCCTTTGCATAATTACAGACATCTTCGAGCAGCAGTTAATTTGAACTAGTTATCTTAATTTCACGAAGAGCTTTTCTTCTGGCAACGACAGAAATACGTTCTTGTGAATTTATTATGCTTCAGTGCCAACTATTCGTAAAAATAGGCGTAATTTTTTCTATTCAGGCATGTCATTTGCCCTGAAGCTCCAAACGCTCAACATGGGATTGAAAGCTCACAACTTCAGAGTTCAATTTATCTGATCTGCAGACAGCAACATGACTTGGCTGGAGAAACAAAAAGCTACTTGCTGAACTTTCAGATTTCTAGCTGACCTTGTGGTTATGGCACATGCGATGTCCATAGAAAGCCACCACATCCTTGTGGGCATTGTCCAGCCAACCCCGTGACACTGGTCCCACCATGATTGCCAGATGAATTATTGCACTCTAGCAGTAATGGCTCTGCAGGGGAATAGAAAATATTTTATTGGCCAGAATTGTTTCTCCATCAATAGGCAATATTGTGACACGTTTAGGACCATGTGTAGCCATCAACATCCTTATACTTCTTGGCAATGAAACGTCATACAGAAGCTTGCACCACGACGCTAACACGACTTTCCCTTTGCCTATAAATATTTGCTATTCCTCTTTTTTTTTCTCATGGTGAATTTTATTCAGTTAAGCTTTATTAGGCCAATAGGTTAGCTCATTCGGTGGATTTTTATCACGTTTCTTTCAAACACACTGTGACACAAATGTACATGAGACTCCAGTACAGAAAATCCAATTCATATTTGCGAAGCTGCGTGAAATCTTCATTGGCTTTTGGAAAGCGGACATACGGTATCCATACAGCAGACCCATTAGATGTCAAAAACTGTTTTTACATACCCTGTTAGCAAAATTTGGCTCATATATTTTGTTCACCACACAGACATTTGGTAAGAGTTTTATCCAAATCATGTCTTACAGGGGCAGACCACTTCGGAATGCTATTTATTAAAATGTGAGAATTTAGGTTTTTCAAAATAAATAATTTGATAAGCATTGTATAGTAGCAAAAACCTACACTTGATACACTTATTAAGTGTAAAAGACAAATATTCCAATTCTTTTTTGCATAAAATGTTTTATGTCCTAATGCTATTGAGCCCCACACAACATGGGCCAAAACTAGGTCTATTTCTCAGCTGAACACTTGTTGCTAAGTGCCTAATCTTTGAAAGAAGAATTTCGAATAAGCAGTTGATGCAACAAATTGAATCCATTGAAGTTTAACAGGCGTTGAAGAAACACAGAAAGATGTGTAATGATAACATGATGAAGAGCAACAAAGTAGAGAACGTCACGCCTGAGGTAGCAGCGCAGCAGGCACTACTGCAGAAAATCATTTACCAACTGTCCTACTGCTTCCTCACCTGGTACAGTGAATTCAAATTAACTGTAAGCTCTATACTGTGCCTACAATATTTATTTGAAAAAAAAAGAGCCATGAGGAAGCCAATCAAAGCCCTTGCAATATTCACTTCGCAGCTGAATGCATTATACTCATGCAATACAATCTTGAGCCCAGCGCCCATCCACAATATTACAGTGACGGTGCAAACATTGCACAGTATAGCTCGGAAAGATTTGCACTGAGTTTTGGAATGCTAGTGCGCACCCCTATATGCAAGAGCTGTGATCTAAATTTTCTTTTTGTTACTTTATCATCACACAGTATGATAAGCTAACTTATACATAAATTCTGCTGAGTTCTCATAGTTTTCTTATCACTGCGGCACGTATGAAAAAGCAGTCACAACGACACATGATGGCCACAGCTTGATATAAATGAAAACAAAAATCAGTAGGCACATGACAACTAATGCATAGGTTACACAAAAGGAAACAGCCAGTGGTCAAATGATATGTGGCTGTGAGTCTGCATCTTCTTTCTGAAAGGTGCCAGAGTTCAGCGTCGATTATAGTTTGTTGCAGATATTCAGTTGCATGCCAGCTAGTAATTAATAATTGTGACTGAAAAACACGAAAAATTATTAATTATTACTGTAACAATTACAGAACATGCACTATTCAGCTGCAAGTGCTTATTGCACTGCTTAGGCTGCTATGATGAGCTCACACGTTTAAAAATACGTTATTGAATGCAGCACCAGCCTAGTACAGCTTGCAACGTGTCTTAAACATACAGGCGTAAGCAAAAGTATGCAGACCACGGGTTGTGTGACACTCTGCGCTAGTTGATGAGCGCAGAGTGCTCATCTTAAAGTAATCTTTCCATTGCCACCTCGGGTAGTCTTCAGATGGTCTCGCAATCTGCATGACATCCTAACTTCATCTAAAACAAGGGTTCCCGATAATGTTGGTTGTCGACCTTGCAATAAACCACGATGCAAAGTTTGCGCGCATATGACGACGTCACACATTGCTAAGAGCACTGCTTCTGATTTCTCCTATAAAATTAAAGGAAATTTTACGTGTGACACTTACAATTGCATCTATTTGCTCGAATGTTCCGTCTGCAAATTACAGTACATTGGACAAACCAAAATGCCCTTCAGATATCGCTTTAACAACCACAAATGTCATGCTGCCACCATTCCTAACCTTCCGCTATCAAAACACGTGCACATTCCGGGCCACTCATTTGATAGTATTACAGCCACAATCCTTCAATCGGGTTTCCGTTCCCACCACGAAAGGGAACTTCGAGAATCGTATTTAATCTATAAGTTTAAAGCCGTCACTTGTGGTATGAATGAAAGCGCTGGCAAACTTTCATTTTTACCCATTTAGCTTCCTAAACACCCTTGACTACCACCGCTATTATTGCCGCTATGCTTTCACGCAGCTAGATTTGTTCCCTGTTTCAGCTTTGTTGTCGGATCATGACAAGATGTTATACCCGTGTTTATGTTTATCGATAACTTGCTCGCAGTTGTACCTATGACGTGTATTGATGTTTGTGCCAGTGATACACACGTTATGTGGCTTCATAATTTTTTACTCATTGTTAATGATTTTTTATTCGTTTCGTCTTCGCACGCTTGTAATCTCACTTTTTTCTTGTCTTATCACGCGCAATGTTTCCCACGTGCTTTTAACAACTGCTTGTCAGCCATTAACAGCGCTATGATACGTTACTGGCCTTTTTATATTGCGTTACCGTCGCATGTTCACATCACTCCGACGAAGGCCGGTCCCGCGGCCGAAACGTCAGTCCTTTACAAAACAATTTTTTCTACGTGCTTGCTTTTTTTGAATTTTTACTTCCGGGTCCTATGTTAGCACTTCATTGTTCATATATATATATATATATATATATATATATATATATATATATATATATATATATATATATATATATATATATATATATATATATATATATATATCTGCAGTTTTTATGTAAGGAATTATAGTCAATGTGTGCTGCAAAGAAGGCAATGCCATCAACTTGCACGTATACAAGCACATCGCGGCTGCAAAAAATTGAACTTATTAAGATGTTGAATAATCTTGGACACAAAACAGCCCCTTGGGGAACTCCGCGAGTTTTTTTAAATTTTGATGAAGCGCAGCCATTCTCTTTAATGTATGGTCTTCTCCTTTCTATATCTCTGCGATTGATAATTTTTCTCGTTTGTTCTTTCTCTACTTCTCCATCTTCTACCACCACTTGCTTTGTTTATGACAGTAATGCCACATTAATTGCGCATTTAAAAATAAAACTGACAACATTCTCAGATCCAGCATAAGGGTCTCTAATAGAGACGAGTGATTCGGCGAGGAGAAGCTACTAATGGCAGACTACGTATTTCTGAAGAGCCACGTACACTACGTGGTGCCAGCTTTGCAGTGCACTGAAACGAAAGAAGATATGTTAGATACACTGATTTGGAAAAGAGTCAGATGGGTACTGGGGATTCACATTGCGACAAACACAGACAAAACTAATAAGCTCGGTTTTTACAATACTGGCCTCGAACTACTAGAAGCGCATCATTCTGCATGGATCCCGAGGCTCTTATGCTCCAACGCAAGTAAGCGCCTTTTGAAGGGGGCGGGCTTACGACCATGTTACAGTCAAGATGGAGCTGTGAGATGGACGAGATATTCGGAGGTTGCCTACGTCAATGCTCCCTTCCCCAGAAATGTGCACCCAGAGCACAATGTGCGCTGCCGATCAGCTCCAGCCAGGCCGCATGAAATAAAACGGTGGGCATGGAAGTTTCAGTGGATGCAGCTCAGTACAGGTGTTCCGGTAAATTCATCGTCACGGCAGTCAGCAAACGAGGCCAGCTTCTATTTGTGGTCTGGGTGGCCGCTGCAAAGGATCACGTGATAGATCAGGTGGCGGCTGTGCTAGTGACGCCGGATTCTACACGGCCGTATATCTACACAGACTCCCGCGCCGCCATCGGGGCCTTCGGCTCGGAAATGGTTGCTAGGGAAGTGTCGAAGCTTCTCCAAGCTACACACTCACTAATCCTTCCACTGTGCATGACCTCATGTGGTTTCCTACTCACAAGGGCAACTACGTGCTGCCGGGTTTTCAGGACCCCAATGAGGTTGCTGACCACCGTGCGACGACTCACGTTCCGCGACGTCGGACAGGCTTTTTTGGATACGTAGGAGGTCGGGCACAGACATTTATTTACTACTTTTTATGATATTGTCTCTAACTATTGAGAGGAACGCAGGTGCTACCCGCCTTCACACAAAAAAAAAACTGGCTCAGGTGACCACCCTAACGATTCTTCAGACGATGTCAAATCGCTACAAATTTTGGCAACTTAAGAACTCAAATCCAATTAAAGCTAAATTTAGCTGTGGAGAACTGAAGCTTAAATGTGTGTCGTTTGCCTGGTGGTTTTTTGCGTTTATTTATGCAGTTTACTTTCTAGTTCAAGTGTTGAAGGTTGAGTTGCTATTGGATAATCGTATGGTTGATATAATGATTCTGTCTTGTTATGCTCACAGATCGTATTTGACAAATGTCTTAGATATATTATATACATTTCACATATGTATTAGATATATACATGTCTTCCGCTATTATAATGTCTGCATATGGAAATGGCATCCTGGTAATTTTTTATGGTATACGAGCTACCTTGAAGATGCCCTGCTCAATAATTCTCACCAAACTAGGTTGCTTTTGTTAGCTCATAAAACCTGACCAGTAAAAGACACGAACCCAGTTGACCAGTCAGGCAAAAGTACAATCATGCTGTCAAGGCATCGCACACAAATAACACATTATGTTTTTTCGTGCTTTAGCGCATGGAGAGAGGAAAAGCTGAGGAGAGGCCATATCCTATCCCAAATGCATTGCGAGAAAGTGGCGGAAGTGACGTCAAAGTTATGGGGTGAACAAATTGGTATGAGGCAAACAAAACAGTAGACGCTCCACGGCGTGCTCTCGGTGCTGGTTCACTTCTGCTCGACTTATAGCCCCGCCATAAACTTAACGTGCACTGTATGGTTTGCATGCAGTAAAATATTGCGAGCACACCTTTCCGAAACTGTTCGTGTGGGCAGGTGTGAGCGCGGCGTGCTGAATTAGTTCGTGGAGTGTTTTGTGCAACAGCACAGAAAGCACCAGTACGTGTCGTAACCATAATCATTCAGCCCCTGCATCATCGTATTTGAGCTCACCCGGCAGTGTCTTACGTGTTCTACTCGCCATGAGGCCTTTTCTTTTTTTTCTCTCTTAGCAAGATTTTCCAGTCTGTGGGCTGATAACCAGTTCTTTGTTCGTATATAGGGCCAGTGTGGCGATGCACGATTTTGAAAGCTTGCTTCGCAGCTATTCCATGCAACGCCAGCGTCGTACTTCACGTACTTCACGTCGGTAAGAAGACACCACTGTATTGTGCACGCGATCGTGCACGTAAAGTGTGTAGTTTCAGGTAACGCGCACACAACTAACACGCAGTGAGAGCACCGTACAATACATACACATTCAGTCCGATGACAAAAGCTTATTTAACTTCCGTATGAACGGCACGTGACACGATTCCTACAACATTAAATACGAAAGTTCGCGTGTGTTCAATCTCAGTTTACG
Organism: Rhipicephalus microplus; assembly: GCF_013339725.1. Lineage (NCBI taxonomy): Eukaryota > Metazoa > Arthropoda > Arachnida > Ixodida > Ixodidae > Rhipicephalus > Rhipicephalus microplus. The sequence goes on from NC_051174.1 coordinate 53,856,292, forward strand.
CAATGAGCGAGAACCAACGTAGCATACAGCCGAGAGCTCCGCATGCAAATACCATGCATTATTGACCAACAGTGAAGCGAACATACGTGAAAAGTACCACCAGGAACATCCAGCTGTGCACGCGATTCGCACCAGTTATACAGTATAGCTGGCCATCGCACCGCTTTCCTAAAACAAGCAAAAGTAGCAGCACTCGCGCATTGACTCGCTGCCGGCAGAGAACACCTCGCATTCAGCCGGCACCACTTCGAAGGCCGCTGCGGCGGCTGCTCGCCGGAAATTGCGAAATGTTTATCTGCTTTTCTGCTAGGAAGTAGTGCTCGAGTTTGCGATTCGGCGGCTTAACGAATATGACGTCATGCCTGTTCTATAATTTTACTGCCTTCATGCTTTAGGGGGATTTGACTACAGCGACACCCTGTTCTTGGAGGATATTTCATCGCAACGTAATGCCTATGATTTTTTTCTGAACAGGATCGTTTGAGCAGAGTTTCGGTGATGTTTAGTCATTCTTGGTTGGTTGTTTTGATAGCTTCACACTCCGATGAAATTCAAACTACAAAGACACCCGAGTAAAAGATTGATGAGTGCGCAGTGGGTCATTTCGCATTAATATGCACGGTACATTGTTCTGAAGCATGTCATTGTCATCAACATGCGACCCCGTTACCGGTAAAAAAGCACGCTTTTTTGTGGCTTTGGCTCCAAATAGGGTCGGTAGACCTGAATAGGGGCACCGTTGAGTCGCAGCAAGTTTCCTTGAGGAAAAATAAAACCATGTGCCGCTTAGTCTTAGTGTATCTGGCAGAACTATAGTTAACTGCTGTCGACCACACAAAGTAAGGAAGAGCCTTACTGAATAAGTGACTGACGACCACAAATTTTGGCTACCACTGACCTAGATTCCTTGATGCTCTATCACTCGCCTCATATTCAGATCCACATCAATAACGTCTACTCATTTATATTCGCTTCTCACACTCTAGAACTAACGTTAGTTTTTTTTATTCAAACTCATGTCAAGGCCTTCACCGTCATGCCCATGTCGATTCACTCTGATTGCTACTCACTCAAGTTTCCACTCACTTCTATTCACACTTTTCGCTAATGAAGTCCATAATCAGGGCCTCTCTGAATTATAGATTCTCCCTCACTTTTACACTCACGCCCACTCCTAACCACTTATACTGACACGCGTATGTATCTGATCTTACTGAGTTCCTCTCATAGCAACTCTGCTTCACATCCTGATGGCAGCATTGGTTTTATGTCATATTCGAGTCCAAACGCACCTATCGGTACTCCCCCAGTAGAAAATTTATACTCACAGCTACTCACACTAAAGAGAAATTCATTCGTGCTGATAATCCCCTCAATTTGCAAAGTACAACAATACTCCTGTCACAAGGCACATTTGTCAATTACAACGAATGACATTAGACGGGCCTTATTCAGTCTACCTGTGTGCTGTCCCACCACGAGAACAAATGTCATTTTGAAATGACGACTATTGACCCTACCCCTATTAAGCTGTAGGTTAGGGAGTAATCAAAATATATTAATACGTGCAAATATCATGCGTGTACCCCTTAAAAAATTAATTTTATGATGAAAAAAGTGTGCCTAATTTATAAACATGGTTGTTTTTTATAACTTGCCAAAGATGCACGAATCACTGGAAAACCAACGCCGGGCTTAAATACAGTCAACAGAAGCTGGGCGCATGGCTGACTTGCCGGCTGCATAAATATGAGGGCAGCAACAATTTTGTGTAGTCAGCACCTTGCTAGTCACAACGCATGCTATCGGACGAATAAAATCCTCCATACAGGCAACAAAAACAGCGCGCAAGTGATACATCACCGTCATTCCGCTGCTATAGTGAAGAATAGCTTCTTTTTTCAGATACTTTGACGCACATTTATACGTCATTAAACCAGTAATAGGATTATGTAAAAAGAATAAGATACATAAAATTTATAACAGTTACGTATACCTAAGACATGAGCCATATCTCGAAAATTCCCTGGCTTCGAGACTACTGATTCGGTTCGAAGTCGAATTCGGATGTGTTTCGAGAACTTCTTCGACCAAAAATGTCATTTTCCTCAAATGACACTAGTTTTCATTAGTTTCTCAGTGTGAGAGCATACAAATGACATTCGCTGTAAATGACATTAGATTGGCCGTGTGACAGGGACATATTTACCACTCATTTGAAGCCGCGAGTGTACTCTTGAATAGGGTGTGTAGGCCAGCGAGCGAGTGCGCGTGTATGTGGGACGGTGAAACAAGAAGATAAAGACTGCGCTGTGGTACGCGCTTACGAGGTGGGGACATGACGACGGAAGTATAGAAAAAAAAACTGGCCCCGTATTGGCATGTTAATCTGCAAATATCGTCGAAAGACGATAGTGTTGCGTGTGGAGAGATTGAACAAAACATTTATTTCATGTTCTGCGCAAGAAATTGGTGAATGGTATTCTGGAAGTGCTGCGTTAGAGTGCCTTGAGCGTGCAGCGGAGGCAAACGAGTGCATCAAATCACGTCACACGTGAAACATGAGCGCCATCTGGCAGTTTTCTCGGAAACGAAGCGCGTGGCTCTGAGACGGGTGTGCGCGCCCGTCTCGGACGAGATAAGGTGTAGAACGCGAGGCGACGGGTAGGTTTCATCACTGCTCGTCTTAGCAAAGCATTGGAAACACTCGTCTTTTCGTGAAAGCGTTGCATTGTCAGGGCAGCGTGATAAGCGCTGCGGTCCTTAAAATTTCTTATGTTCACCTTTTCTTGAAAAAGACGTACATGCAGTGTATATGCAGGTTCTAATGGTGCCCCAGACGTGCGCAATAATTGCTACTTAATTGACAAATGCACAAGTATGAACGCTGAAGTTTGAGCAACATTGGTAGGCGCTGCGGGTGGGGTCGACTGTTTCAAGTACCCGGTGCTGTTAAGAGTGGACAAACAGACAAGTGTACAGACAGACAGACCGAAATTTTCACGTCAAAAGATAGGGGCCGACTCTGTGTGTCATTCGATACAGTAGTATGAGCGGACCTGAGTGCCGTGCCTCAGCGTTGCGGTACACGTGGGAAGGCTACGGTCATCACGTGGCTGCGAACGCTCTGCAACCGCAAGCATAGAGCTCTATTGGCGGTTGCCAGGAACCTGTTCAAACTCCTCTGAAACTGCCCTTTTGCCGCTCAGCACATCTATCCTTCACTATGCCTCAGTGCTGCTCCGCGCAAGTGGGTCACGATGTGTCAGGCAGAGCTCATCATTTTTGGTGACGCGAATTCACTAGCTCATGCTTACTTTCTGTGTTTGTGTAGCTCGTTCAGGTGTGTGTACTTCTTTTATGTGGGAAGTGTGGTTTCCAAACCTCTAACCAACCACGTAGATTCGTATGATTGTTCGGGCTCCAATCTTCTAAATTTTAAGAACTAGAATTTTCATTACTATCAGTGAAGAGGCAGAACTAGACTTCCTAACATTCAATTCAAACAAGCCTTACCTATTTACTGGCAAACATTAGCACACATGAATTGTTTGAAATAGAATAAATTACTTAAAAACACATCACTTCTGTACGTAGTGAGGGAAATTAGGAGGAACGTTAAGATTTCTAAGCTAAAATTCTTGGCAGGAGTCCTACTGAATCCAGTCTATGTACGTTTTTCCTGCATACACATACTGAACCCGATAAAATCATAGGTAAAGATTAAGCAAAAACCTATACTCGGTGACAAGTTTTTGAGGCAGCACAGCCAAAGCTACGTGGGTGGAGCTTCTACACATGTGTTACTACGCCAAGTAATCCGTTTTTATGCGGTTTCAGTTTCGGTTCCACAAGTACACATAACATGTGCTTTTTGCTCGATCACCATGCAATAAATCTTACACTTATATATGAAGAAATAACAAATGTTCATTTTGAAGTGAAAGAACGTGAAGATTTTTCAAATCGCTGAGATTTGTTTTGGAAAAAATACTACCAAGATCGGAACAAAGAAAAGCCAAAAAATTATTTCCTGATCTTGAGTTCATACTTGGTCCGCATCATTGTTTCTCTTCTTTTAGAGATGCATGAGCTATCTAGAGACACTCACAATATTTTTTTACGGGACGCGAAAGCAACGACGGGAAGCAAGAATCTTGGCACTGATCAGTCATGAGCGCTGGTCTGACGTTTGTAAGTCCAAGTGGGGATAACACAATCTTTACTCGGTCAAGAACGCTGTTTTTTCACAGTCAAAAGAATAATATACAAGAACGTGTCTATTACCCAGGCAAAGCGCGAGGAACGAATTCATTCATAAACGCAGACGGGAGTGGTGTTACGGTACACGATCTTCAGCGTTATTGTATTCACAACTACGCAGCCAAAACACCGGCCACGTATGCAATGCAATCTAGAAAAAGGTTCATTTGTTTTACGCACAATTTCTAATCTCACTTTATTCCAAGCCGCTGGTGTTGCTGAAGACTGACTTGTCTCCGTTGTCACTTTCAAGGTGTCTATAAGGATTAGAGTCCCACGTCCACTGATGATATAAGTTGCACACAAATTAACGGGGATTGCGTATGCAGGAAAAAAAATATTTCTAGACAAACCACTGTTTTCATTTCTATCGGCTCAATGAACGCACATCACCAGATGAACACCCACTCACACTTTTTTTATACGCTTCGATATGAACTTGCTGGAACTGAGCTACGCCATCGCTGTTTACCGGGACCACGGTGTAAGAATAGTCTAGGTGAGAGAATGGCGCATAGGGAGGCTTTGTGGAGAGAGGCGCATGCTGTTCTGGTTAGGTAACCTCTCCAGAGAGGGCGCGCTAAACTAGCCACCCACCGCCGCCGCTTGCTCTCCCATCGCACTCTTGCTGTCCCTTCACTCCACGCTGGACATGTCGTTGCTTGTTTTTCTGAACGTGCTCGCGTAAGTCGGCACTTCGACGTCCTTCGTTGTTCATTGTACTAGTGTGCTTCGCGATGAGGAAGTGCTTTGTACCCTACTGCAACACAGCCTATAGGTCGTGCAAAGAAAAGTTGTCGCTTTTTACGCCACTGTAAGCTCAAGCCAGGCTTGAAGCACTGAGGCGGGCGATCCCTCGCAAGGACCGCATCCTTCAACGGACAGACCGTGTGTGCGAAAAACATTTCGCCCCACATTTTATTGTGAAAGCGTGGTTTGCAAAAATTAATGGCCACGTTCTGATGTCTGGCAGCAGAAGAGCAGGACTTTCAAAGGAGGCCATGCCATCTATTTTCGAAGGAGCGCCTAGTTACTTGTCTCAGAAGATAAGGAGTCCTCGAAAACAGTCGAGGCGGCATGCTTGCGGTGCAGCTTCCTCTGCGAGCACAGGCGGGACCAGCAGCAGGTTTCAAGCCAAGCAGCAAGCAGCAACAGCCGCAAGTTCAGTTGCTAAAGTCAACAAAAACAGCGATGTCATCGCTGCAAGTGACCCCGCCACATCACCTTTCGATGAAATGTTCTGCGCTGCGTCGACTTTGTGCCTTCCAAAGCCATCGTGGGGTGTTTATCGCATTGACTTGGGAGGGTATCGTGACCTCGTGTTCCACGATGCCTCTCTGCAGCGCGCAAATGATGGGTCATGTGTGTTTTTCAACGGAAAAACTGTGCATGTGAAATGTGACATGACTGTACGAATACATGTATTTGGCAAGCCGGTTGATTGTAGTGCAATGGGTGTAAATAAATTTGCTGCAACGGCATCGCAAATTGAACATATCTTGAAAACTGTTGACAGTGTAGACGTCTGTGGTGAAGGACCCAGTTTGAAGGATTTTCCTTCTGTGGCCCCCTAGTCTGCTTTTATTGACTGCCAAAGCAAATGGAGGCATAAAAAGTAAGTGTTGTTACCGAAGGGAACCATATGTCGTGCATGCAGCAGTCACTTTGATACTCTCAGAATTCGTGCAAAGAGGCTGGCTGCTCGAGCGGAACAACGGCAACCTCTGAAGCGCATCATGCTGTCTGTGTCACCTACCAAGAAACACAAAGTTTACACCTTCCGTCATGCAAGGCCCACAATAAAGAAGGCACAAGCACGGCTACTGAAGTGTAACCAGCTAATTGCTAAAGAACTGGAAGAAAGTAAAGCTGAAATATTGAAACTGCAAGAAGTGGATATTAAAAGAAACTCCAAGCTTTTGATAATCCACCCATGCAGCTTCTTCTTGTGCAAGAGTGTATATCTGCAACTAAGTGCACTACGAAGAATAACAGGCGCTATACAAATGACTGGCTACTCCTATGTCTCTTGCTTAACATCAGCCCCTCTACTTACGCATTTTTAGGAAGCAATAACATATTGCCGATGCAATGCACAACCTCCATTAGAAGAAATATAAACATGGTGGGGCTGAAATGTGGTTTTGATGAGAACTTTTTTGAAGCTCTCAAGATTAAATTGGCAAAGAACACACCCTTTCAACGCAGAGGGATGCTTATTCTAGATGAGATACAGGTCAGGAAAGAGATGACTGTAAACTCGAAGAACATGACATATGCTGGTCTTGTTGACTATGGAGACCAAGGTGGACAAAGCAATGAGCAGGCTGACCATGGTCTAGTGTTTGCCTTTGCCGCTTTTGCGGACAGCTATTTACAACCAGTGGCAGTATTTGCATCAAAAGGTGCAACTATGGGTACACTCCTTGCACAGCCATTGCTTCAGTACATTGTGCATTTAGAGCAGGCAGGAGTTTATGTTGATGGTGCGGTCGGTAACGGTGCATCTACCAATAGGGCCATGTGGGAGCAGCTTGGGGTAAGCGGTGTTCTAGGACACGTCGTAAATGCTTTCGAGCATCCCCTAGATCTATCCAAAAAAGTGTATGCTGTGGCAGATACCCCTCACTTGTTCAAGTGTATTCTAAATTGTCTTTATGTCAAGAAAATATTGAACGTAAATGGGAAAATTGTGAAGTGGTCATGCTATGATGCGCTTTTTGTTGCTGACACGAAAAACGCAGCGGAGCTTAGGGTGTGTCCAACGTTGACTTAATCGCACGTTAATCCATCACATATGCTCACAATGCGAGTGATGTTGGCCACACAAATTTTTAGCAACTCATTTGCTTAGGGCATTCCTTTCTATGCACGGAGAGGCACACCATGGCTTGAGAATCTGGAATCAACTGTGGAGTTTACGCTCCTAATGAATGATCTTTTTGATGCCCTCAATTGTCGCTTTGCTGCAGAAGGCATCACCCTTGAATGCAAAGACTTCCATGTTCCAGAGTCAGCATCTAGGTGGCTTGATAGCTGAAAGCAGAAAGTAGTGAGGGGTGACATTCACAAGGATCTTTTTTTAATGAAGTCTACTGCTGAAGGCCTGCATGTTACACTTAAGTCTGTTCAGGAACTGTCAGCATTTCTTCTGAAAGAGTGCGAGTTCAAGTTTCTCCTGTCAGCCAAAATGACCAGGATTCGTTGGATTTCTTTTTTGGTATTATAAGACAAGCAGGTGGCCAAAATGAGCATCCAACATTTCCGACATTTTTGCAGCTTTACTGCATGCTTTCCTAGTATTGTTTGCTCAAGCCACCAAAGTTTAGTAACTGTGTTGTTCTGAGAAAAACCAATCTGCTTTTCTTGCCCTGAATGATTTCAGAAATTTGTTTCAGTCTGTACCTTTCCAGCGCACTGATAAAATGCATGACCTCAAGGAGAAACTAGATGGCCTCATCAGTGAGGAAACGTGGGAGTGCGATGAACTGTTTCAGCATGATTATTCTTATGCCGCCGTCGTGGACTGCATTGTATATTATGTCACTGGATTTGTGTCGCGAAAGCTTGCCAGTCGAACTTCCTGTACTATTAGGAGGCCCTGGTTGGCCAGAAAGGTAATTTAATGCTACCAGAGTCCGACTCACTAAATTGCAAAACGAGAGGGGGGCTCACACATCGGAATGTGCATCTATTTTTTCTGTTTGAAGAGGCTGAGCAGCACTTCGCCAAACATGCTGGTGAGAGAGATGTATATGATCGCACGACAGATGCAGTGCTAGAAAATTTCAACTTCACGTTTCCATGTGCTGCTCACAAAGAAGTTCTTGCCAAGCTATTGCGCTATTATGTGTACCTACGCATGCGGCAAAACTGCACGCAGCTAAAGAATAAGCATGTAAAAAAACCAAGACTTGCGCAAATTGTCTAAACTTGTATAATTGATTCAGGAGAAGAGAAATGTGTAATATGTGTGCAATAATGCTTATCTATACTGTGATCATGGTGTACAGTGATGTACCGTTTGTTTTGTGTTTGTATGTAAAGTGTTTCATTTATAAATGTACTGCTGATCTAATCCAAATAATAAAATTTAGGATTCTCACCCACGCGAATGTGTGTGTCCATGTCATGAAGTATAGCAAAAAGTCATAACGAATACTAAGATGTATATACATGAGAAGTTACACAGAGAAAAACTGTTGAATGGGATATCGCAACTCATTAGCTGATTTTTTGGCCAAGATGTAACTAAAGTTCTAGGTGGGTTACCTTCATCCACTAATTTTCTTGCGCGCTTACCGCCAACGCTAATGTTGTCGCATAATAAGGCCCTCACGAGCGGCGGAAAAGAAACTCAGCATGTACTCTTGACCGCCTACGACTGTGACGAAGGTGTAAATATTGCACAGATTTCTTGACGTGATAGGCGGTTTTAGAGAAACTTCCCGTCATCCCCACAAATATCGGCCAGACAACTGGGACATTGCCACAGACGTGCTGCTTCGCCTTTGCTACATTAACCTGAATGCTGCATGCTTAGTGAATTCAATCATAAATTTTTTAAGGCAGAAAGGTCAAAGAACACATTTTAATAAACGATCTTCTTCATAAAAGCTGCATTCGGTGCCATAGCTAGGCCAGACTGGCTTCTTACTTACCGAGCTTGAGCTAGGGTGGCTCCGAGCTCTACCGGCTCTGCTGCACCGACGGGGCATTAGTTGCTAGCGCTATCTGCTGAGGGGTTTGAGAAGCAGAGCTTTTTCGCGAAGCGAAGAGCGGTGGCGTTCTCTCACCTAAACTATTCTTACATCGTGAACGGGACAGGAAGAAGGAAAATGGCACCAGAAAACCGGAAAACTAGAAACAGCAGAGAACGAAAATCCTACCGGGGTGATGTTTTTTAATATAAATGCGAACAATATTGAACATAATATTTGCATATTTTTTATACTTTTCATTATGCCACGCAGTGTATAAAAGTTAGAGTTCGTGAACCACATGCGGAAGCGTAGTAAAAAAGGGTGTGCTTGGGCTTCGTAGCTTTGGATGTGCTGCCACAGAAAGTTGTCACCCACCATAGTCAGTACCCTAGCAAACTTTCAGTATTGCGTACTAGTTTGATTCGATAAGCTAACTTCTAATACTCAAAATTCTTCTAATGTCCCACTGGTTGACAGTACAAACACTTTAAAGCTTGATCATATAGCAAAATGCTTTATTGTTGCCTGTGCTAACTACTTATCATTTTTAGATCGTAATTTTCTTCTCTACGCCTCCTGATTGCCTTAGTTGCACAGCTATTGCCTATGTTATCAGGTTAGCTTTATGAAATCAGCGGTCTTTTTTCCATTATCGATCTCTCTAATGCTTTGGCTCATTCAATAAGGCTTCATTTGTTGCTAATATTGAACTGTATTTAGGTTAGCACTTATTTGTGCTTGTAATCCAAGACGGCCTGCACTTTTCTGAAATAAGTGAGAATACGCTTTGAAATAATCAAAGTATGAAGGCATCTCTCATGTTAGTTTATTGGAGACATATACATCAATTCAATTGTAGTTTCTTGTTGAGCAAAATTTATATTTTCCAGCACTCGATAAGTACTTCCCAAGGATCAAATTTATGATGTGCGCCGCACCTGCCTAATTCACATGTGTAATTTACACCATATTTCAAGTGATGCCAGGCATCAGGAGGAGAGTTCTGCAAGAGAAACAAAAAAATGTCTTGATCAAAAGGAACTTCTTGAACGCTACCCAGGTAGCTTCTTTCCCCTGCACACAGTTACACTAGAGCCTGTTTATCCAAATACAACTCTTCAAACGAACACATAGTGAAACTCCGTCGCCGTTAATATAACAGCAAATTTGTTGAATCGTGTGGTAGCACCATTTGTGGACCACACAAAAGTAGCGAAGCAGGCGATAGCAAAGCGTTAAAAGGGAAAAGCACAGTTGAGCTATGCATTGTACTAGTAGCCGATCTACGGGTATTAAGAGGGGGGAATACGAAGTGAAGGTGGCGAGGAGTGGTGTGAATGTAAGGTTGACGGAACCGAGGGGTAGTTTGTGGTAAATCATGACATAGACAAGAAAGGAGCATATAGCAAGTGAGTAGAAAAGTGAAGTAAACTTGGATAGTGCTGTGATGGTAAGGAGAAGGGAAAATTGTGAATGTTACGGTACCCCTGCTCTGCAGGTGTCAATCCAGGAGGAAATGCAGAGAAGAACTGCCTTACTTCTTTATTTGTACTTTTCTTGTTGTTTACTATTCTTTCTTTTTTTTCTCCTTTTACGCTTTTTTCTGCCAGAAAAAAGCGTGGTCATGCATAGTATATTGAATTCAGCGCTACCTAGGAATCAGTAAAGGTGATGCGAAGGTAAGAAGGGTGATAAAGCTGAGACAGTTTAAATGATGTCGATGTCAATTTTGTCCGGAAAAGGCATCAGAAGTCAGACTAAGAAATCATGAGAGGGTGGGCAGGGTTATGACTGAATATCTTCATAGGGGGAATCATAGTGCACCCATCTGTAATACTGCCACTCTTGATGAAGCGAAGTAAACTACGGATTGCTTTGCCTCGCCAGCCTTGTGCCTGCATTGCTATCAAACGTTTCATGTAGTGTTGTGCGGCGCTTTCAGATAAACGGTGCAAGCCGCGATCTCTGCACACATGCTTATCCCAGGCTTGATGTGGACCTGCTTCTCGGCGAACAAGGTGCACAAGCCGTTTCTTTCGCTTTTTTTGGTCTCAAATTGTGGCTCGAAATTTCAGCGCTTCTCTGGTTTCAACAAACATGCGCGCTTGTAGTGGGTGCCGGGCAAGCTAACATCTGAATGAATGGAGTAGGGTTCATTTGAAGCTCACATTTGTTGGCTTTCACAAGCTTTTAGCACGAAAGTATTTTATGCTTGGGTTCACGATGACACCACTGAGATATTCTTGTCACGTAGATGACGTTCTCAAAGTATCTACTCACATGAGTTCGATATATTAACGCCAAAAAAACGGAGACAAAAAAACAGGCGTCGACATCATGAGCGCTAACTTTAAACCATGTTTATCAGGAAACACGCATGAATATATATATAAACTCAAATCGCAGACTCCTCACGCCTTCCTCTCTTATAGATACAGTACTATTCAATATCACAGAAAAGGAAGAAACGTATAACCATGAAATAAAAAGATAACGCGCATGCGTAACTTGAACAAAGAAACCTCAGAAAAAACTTACAACAGCTCCTATAAAATCTTTACAAACGAAAAAAAAACATCAACTGTGCAGGCTTATCTCTGTGAAACTGAGAAAACATGCTCAATAGGAATAAAAATTCCTTATCCTGAAGGAGTACAAGAAGGTTGACCTACAGATTCAGCGCCATGTTTTCATATGATGCAGGCCTCAGCTACTTCTAGGGTTAGTCGCTCTCTATGATGAAACATCACAGCTGTTTGTTCAAACAGTGCAGTTCAGCTAAACTCACAGCAATGTAATGCCAATTGGAATGATGGCGTGCCTTTAAATGAGCTGTGCTGCTCGCGGAGAAATATATTGAGACATCGCCCAGATTGGCCCACGTAAACGTGTCCGCACGAAAAAAGACGTCGTGTATACCACCCCTTTTACACAAGACACGAAACGAGTGACATGCCTCACGGTGCAATTGCTTTTCTTACCACCCTTTGCACTCCCAAAGTACAGCAGCCTCGGGCGAATTCCCTCCAGCTTACATTTGACTGAAAACACCACGTTGACACCAAAGTGTGCCGTTATTTTATTGAACTGGTAGACACTTCGTGAATGTAGTGGATTACTAAGATATGCTGGCTTATTTCACATCTTTCTGTTGGCGCCGGCCTACCACCTGCTCTTACGTCTTAAGCAACTTTTCACCAGCAGCGGCTATAGCAGCATCAGGCAACCCTGCATGTCGCAACTTCATCGCTTGTTCCCTCATGCTTCGTCCCATCAAGTGCGGGCAAGACTTTGAGATTGCAGACCGGATACAAGAGCTGTCTAACCCGTTCCTAAAACGTCTAGACTTTTTGTGACCTTGGATCATATCGCCAGCATATCCTATGAGGGCTATTTCCTAAATGATGACAAAGGTATATGACTGGCACAAACATGATAATCATGAGATGCGTGTCTTGTAAGAACATCACTATATGCGACGCTTTTGCCCCGCCGCGGTGGTCTAGTGGGTAAGGTACGCGGCTGCTGACCAGCAGGTCGCGTAATCGAATCCGGTCTGCAGCGGCTGCATTTCCGATGAAGGCTGAAGTGCTGTAGGCCCATTCGCTCAGGTTTGGGTGCACGTTAAACAATCTCAGGTGGCCGAAATTTACGGAGCCCTTCATTACAGCATCTCTCATAATCATATGGTGGTTTTAGGATGTCAAACTCCATAAATTGGTGAACCAATTTCACGCTCACGAAGTACTGGTGGATGTTTCGTTAGCTTCACATATACGAAATTTGGTGTGACGTGACGACAATAGATGACGAAGTTATATGATTGGTGCAAACGTTATATTCCTGACATGAACGTTATGTAAGAACATGACAACATATCATGCTGACGATGCGCTTGCGGCCGATTCGCCAGCTTCACTAAATTTGGTATTACAAGAGGTGATTGAACGACAAAAATAAATGATGCGTTCAAACATTATAATCATGACATACGTGTCTTGTAAAACATGACTTCGTGCTACGCTCATAGCGCGCTCGCAGCCGTTTCGCCTGCTCCAAATATACCAAAATTGTTATCACGTTACGCGAATAGACGACGAAGATAACTGACGCGTCCAAACATAATATTCATCAGACGCGAATCTTGTAAAACATGACTACTTGCTACGCACATAGCACGCTCTCAGCCGTTTCGCCTGCTTCACATTTACCTCAAGTATACAAATTTGGTAATACGTTACGTTAACACACGACGAAGCTAAATGATCCGTCTGAACATGAGAATATTGATATGCATGTCATGTCAAACATGACTTCATGCTACTCTCACAGCGCGCGCGTGGCCGTTTCGGTAGCTTCCTATATAAAAATTTTGATACCGCATGACATGAATAGACGATGAAGGTAAATGACACGTACAAACATGATAATCATGACAGCGTGTGATTTAAAACATGACTACATGCTATGCTTACAGCGTTGTTGTGACCGTTCCATTCGCTGCGCATATCAGGTCACGTGTTAGTAAATTTAGTATCACGTAACGTGAATAGACGACGAAGGTATATGACCCATCCAAACATGATAATCATAGCATGGGAGCAATGTAGGGCATAATTTATGCCCTATCGTAGTCTTGTGACTTATCAGTGAGATATCAACCATCCTCCTTCGTGCTTCGCATATCATCGATTCCCACAGTAGGCGAGATCTGCCAATCTTTTTTTAGCTATAGCGAAAGTTATTTATGAGCTGGTGCTTTGTCGTACGGGCTGAATTTGTGTTAGGAATGCTCTGTGTGAATTCGTCAAATGCAAGGAATCGTACACAAAGCCCGAGCGGCCGTCCTTGAACAATTGAATGACTTATATTCAGAAGCTCCAGCGATAAACCGAGATACACCCCCGCTGCCACGTTCGACTACATAGGCCTCACTTAGGAGTACGGCACGGTATGCGGTAAATGACAGCTGGCGTTTGCAAAATTCTTTCTGCCATGCAGTTTTTGTGTCGTTGTTATTCCCGTGCACAGAAATAGTTCTCTGTTATCTGCGCAGTTTAACCTACAGAGCGATGGACTTGAATGAAAGTCACCGAACGAGACGGTTCGCAGTCGCGGATCGTGTTGCTCGCATGCATTGCATGGACACGCATGCCGTACGCCGTTTCTGTGAGTCTCCTCCTTGTTCGGCACTCACCCTCACATAAGTAATTTGACAGTGGTATTCGCAGGGCGCAGAAGACTGTTATAATTTCAGCAGCCTTTACTTATTGTGAAACATATTCTTTGCCTCGCCGGTTGTCGGTGCCAGCTCGTAGATCTCGCCAGGGCAGCCGGCGCGCATTGCGAGCTCGCTACGATGTCACGCTTGATTCCGACAGCATAGCGAGGCCTTTTTGATGTTTATATGTTGGAGCTGGTTGAGATACCGATCACACTTAGGGGCCTCCGTCGGCGGAGTCGGGGCGAGTAGGTCACCTACGCAACTCTCCCACCGTTTTCCGCCTAGCCTGCCGTAGTCGACCGAAGCCTACTTCGGACCGCTTCGAAGTTATAGACGGTGAAACTCCAGTAGCAATTGCTGACGACAGTAACAGATTATTTGGTTAACATCAAACAATTCTTCGACATTTTTCGTAACTTGGCCCTTTGCAGCGAGGCATTCGCGGCGTTTCGTTTAGGAGTCGGACCGATGTCCAGCGTGGTTCAGCGGTGCGAAATATCTTGAAACGTTCACACTAAACATGATTCGGTAGTTGCAAATGTTCGCTGCGCTGAAAACTTCGTTGCCTGTCGACAGATGCTCATAGGTTCAGCCACACAAACCACCGATATTGAACACTTACGTGGATGCAGATGCTCGTAAATACAAACTCACACGCACGCACGCACGTCACGACCAAGAAGAGCTTTTAAAACTCCCATAGACTGTTTTTAACCACGTGACCTGAAACTCCGTGGGGAGTTTAAAAGGTCATGTTCTTCATAAACTTAGTCAGTAAGCAGGGGGCGCTTAACAACGACATGTGTCGAGTTTACTCCGTACCAGGGAGTAATTAATTGGGGCAGGGGAGTGGGGGGGCTCATATCCTGGAGAAAGTCCCATCTCAGCTAACTTTTGCTTACAGTGCAAGGGGGGTCCGGTTTGTTTACTGATGCAAAGAAAATACGAAGTGGTAGCGTTCTTTTATTGCTAACGTGTTAACACTGAAACTACCACAGCCGAACAAGGCAGCATCTTCCTACTGACCGTCCTTGAGAGGACGCTCTGCGATTCTGCTCTGTGGCCGGACCGTCTATGTACTTCGTGAATCACAAGTTGGATAACGCTCAGTTGTCCCGCTTGGTTGGCGTGCCAACTGTGGCAAAGAAAAATACATCAAGTTGTGGCGGGCTTAGAACGGAAGCCGCCGTGAAGTATACGATTAATGAGTCAACTGTGTTTTCGAAGAAGATGGCTAAATCGGCCACCGCGTTTTTTTTTCGGCTCTGCGGGCTGTTAATTAGCCATTTTCAGTTCTTGCAAAATTTTCAGGGTTTTTTTGGCGAATGGTAAGCACAAGTTTTCTATCCATTATTTGAGCAGCAATTGTTTTTGGGCGAGTACATGAGTGAACCCAGTCCTCTGGAAGTCCTACTGAACAGACAAGTGCAGTTCCCCTATACTAGTTGGTCAAGACCGCCGCCAAGCTGCAGTCTGAAAATGCGTTTAACGAAAGGCGTGAAGTCGTGTTGGCTTGGCAACAGGGCTTTTGCGTCTTTTACGTTTGGCACTAACGTAGCTTTCTGGGTGAGTTGGTTCATAATAAAGAAGAAACCAGAGAAGCACCACACGAATACAGCGAACAATAACAACCACACAGGACAACGAACACAGGCTTGTCTGTGTGGGTGTTCACTGAAATCGTGTGGGTTTTCGCTGGTTCTTTCTTCCTATCACTTTTGGGATGTAGTTCAAGTAATGTCAAGTAAGTCTATGATATTTCCCAGTCATGAAATGCGGAGCCGTGGTTGAAAGTGTGTTATAGAAACGGTTGATTGAAACTTTCAATAAATTATTCGTTAATAATTTAGTTCCTCATCGACTATTCGCTTTTTGTGTATAGTTATATCCAATTATCTGAATAATGAAAACTTTTGATGGGTCCTTAAAAACTTTTGATGGGACAACAAAGTTTTCGATAGCAAAACCAGAAAAATTGACGCCATTACAGATGGCCAGAAAATAGGTAGACAGCCGCTCGAAAGACTGACTGGTGTAGGCGAATCATCTGCTTTGCTTTACGAAGTATGCGTTTCTCTGCCGCATCCCAGAGGTCACTCTTTAAATGGTAACAAAGACGTAAACATGCCCCATGAAGGATACATCATTGTAGAAGCTTATGAAGGAGCGTATATAAATAACAGATGCCTGTTTGCACCTCTCGTCTTGTCGTGCTGTCTTAGTGAACTTGCAGCTTCACAATAACTGATGCCATGGACCGGCTTACGTTTTGGATACCCTCACTTCGTTCATAGACTACGGATGATAAGACGGCGTTGTTTTAGGTATTAATGCTTTGTTTGCCACACTCCTAAGTCTACCAAGAGCATCCCGGCACTTATGTAAACACTTTTTCGTCACTATCGAACAACGTTTTTTTTCATTAAAGCAATCGCAACACAATATGTTTTCTTATCAGACGTTTATGGGCTCATCTTTGAACTGATTACGATAAAACTTTTGAAGAACTTCGTTGTTTTGGCTACGCGGAACTAGAAGTAAGCCGTTCAGCTTTTCGAGCTTTCATTTAAAAATCAGCTAGTCTAAACACTTCTTGGGGCATCGTTTTACCAGTTTTGTTTTCGATGTAGCGTTACCTGTAATTTACTGAATGTAACTAGATAACGAAGGCATTTTCCGCTTTTCTAAAACTGTCTAATACAAATGTGTTGCCTCCAGCGCTTCTCCACGCTCTCGTTTTGGCTTCCCGGTGCTGCGTTTACAGTGGCTGAATATTGAAGCCACTGCGTCAGGATGTAACATTCCTTTCAGTTGTAACAGTATTTGGGTGGAGAGGAGTTTGTCGTGTTTATGTTATGCCCCTTTGAAGCGTGCCGCGTAAACCACCATGCAATTCAATACATTTCATTTCATTCGCCCCACCCCGATAAGCGCAGCTTTCAACCCGCAGGGGTGTCTGCACAAGCAGGCGTTTGGTGTGAAGAGGCACCACTGACCCGAACTAACCGTCGCACACCACGCTGTGCGTGGCTAAGCCATGACCGGGGAAAAGGAGATTCTGCCGGTTGAGCCAACTTCGGGTTGTGTGACCTTTAAGGTCCCCCAGCGAAGGCAACACACCTCTTTGGCACCGACGTAATGTAAACGGCCCCCCTAGGCGAACCCACTCAGGGGGAACCAGCAGTCGCCCTTTGCTATATCTATCTCTCTTTATATCTTCATGTTTTTCTTTCGCTTTGAATCTTTCGTGTCTTCTCGTCTCTTCAGTCTACTTCCATCTTCCTGGCAAGAAAGGTTAACCTCGTGTATGTGCTCTCTCTTGAACACATTATATTTGGTTGTAGCGGCATTGTACGGTTGGCGTCTGCACTGATTTTGGACGCCGCAGCGTCCATAAATTTGACTCCATGGTGGGTGACCATCACAGCTGCCAAATATATAGGTTTTACTCAGAACACCTTTTTTTCAGCTTACTAGATCGTTAGATTGTCAAGAGGGAACTCACCTACGATTTCAATCCTTTGAGCTAATTCAGAGCAACCTATCCGAATTTGCATGCCATACATAGTGAAAGTCTAGCAAAAGAGGCACGAGCATTTTCTCCATGTCTTTGACAGAAGCCGTAAAGCCAGAATATAAAGTGAAAAAATTGGCAAGCTGAGACCTTTCGCTATAGCTGCCCCAAAGCAAACAGTATGGAAAGCTTGGAAGCCTTGTGACGATTGGCAACAGTTCGGGAACAGTTACCAGTGACCCCGGGGTCGTCAGTTACCAAGACCTTGTCACTCTAGACGATGTCTGGAACCCGAACTACCAGCTCGCACGTCCGGGCATCCAGTGCGTCCCAGGAGGCAAAAGACACCACGCTACCTCCGGTATCGAAAGATCAGTGTGGCTCCTTAGAGCGCGCTATAAAGACAAATAAGCTGATAACAGGGCTGTAGGAAACCTTTATTACATACTTAAACCTCCTGTTTAAGCAACAGAATTATTTTCTCGTATATACAGAGCTACATTACTTTCATGATGAACACACAAGTTATGCAAGGGAACCTCAGAGCATTCTAGGAACCCTGGCAATATCTAATACCTCAAATACTATCGCCAAAATTGCTGTGTGTACGAGAAACACTCTTGAAATGCAAACGCACTAAGTTTCATTATAGCCACCATTTGTTCCGAAAAGACCGTTATGATGCAACGACATCATCTGGAGGTGTAGCCATTATACCTATACTGAAAGAATGATAACAAGACCAGGGAACCACAAGCATAATAACAAAAAAGGCACCATGGTATCGACGCTCGAGCATCACCATCTTCCTCGTCCTGTGGCTATCTCCTATATTCCGCCTGTCCGTTTTGTTCGCCAAATAAATCTTCTTATATTTGGCGGGTCATGCTGCCGTCGACAATGCAAGTTGACGCGGCTCAACAGAGAATACCTCTCGAAACCACTACTTTCTCCGTCCTGGTGAACCAGCGAGACCACCGATCTTTTCGGGCACCATAGACCAATATGTCGAGGACTGGCTGTCGTCTTACGAAAAAATCAGTGCACCCAACAGGTTAGATGACGCTGGTAAATTGGGCACTGTCAATCACTATTTCACCAACGTATAGAAGCTGTGGTACATGATCCACAAAACCAACTTCGCGAACTCGTCCGCCTTCAAGGAGGCGATATGCGCCATTTTCGGCTGCTCTGCCTTACAGAATCTGCGCGCCGAACAACGTCTTCACACACAGCCAGGTCTAAAAAAGACACAGCCAGGCACACACAGCCAGGAATAAAAGCCAGGTGTAACTTTCACCTTATACATACAATGTGTAATTGATCTCTGCTGGCACGTGGATGCCTTCATGAGCAAAAGTGCTAAGATACACCATATTATGATGGGAATCGACGGTGACATTTTCCAGATGCTCCTTGCAAACTCTTCTAGCTCTGTGGCTGAAGTGGTGACTTTCTGTCAGCGCTATGATAAATTGAAGATGCAACTAGCTCAGACGCGACGTTAATGCCAGACAATCCAACCAGTGACCGCACTGGGCGTCATCGCTGACCAGACAAACTTTCTCGCACAACTGAAAAACTTAGTGCGAGGGGAAGTGGCTTGGCAGCTTTCTCAACTGCCTTGTGCTCAAAGCCAGGAGCTCTCGCAGCAACAGCCGCAGCGACACCCACCACAATCGGCTCCGATGCTGCGACATGTAGTCCAGGAGCAGATTTGCGAGTCCACGCCATTGCCCTTTCGGCAGCCCACCATCACCGCGCCATTTACTTACGCTGAGGCACTAAAGCGGCAGAAGTCACACCAGCCCCCGCCAATCAAGGGACTACCGCATACCTCAACCTTGACTCAGCTGTCCACCGCACGGGCTCTTCTTAGTGCTACCACAGCCTCAACTCACTCGTCCACCACATGGGCTGCTTTTTTCACCGAAAATGGCTAGAGAACTCGCGATAACCGGTCCATCTGTTTTGCGTGCGGTAGTCTTGGCCATATCACCCGATACTACCGTTGTAGCATGCCGGGATACACAGATGTCCGGAAACACAAAAGCTTCATGGACCTTCCCCTATCTCTTCGGTAAAATTTAAATCCTCAGTCAAGCTCGTCTTCAAGGAAATATCCACGAACTAAGTCTGGTGGCTCACATTCACCCCGTCGTCACTCCCTGTCACCCATGCGTCCTCGGCTAGCTCCTGAGCACGAGGGGAACTAACTGCGACAGTTAAAAAGGCAAGAACTGCGCTGTCGAAATTCTAAAGTCTGCGCACATTTCCGTCGATTATTGTCGACGTTTTTGTAGAAGGCGCTCTTGAACATGCTTTAGGTGATACCGATGCCGCCCTTACCGTTATAGATGCCAAACTATACCAAAAGCTTTGAAAGGAGGAGGAGGAGGAGGTAAGTTTATTTACAGAAAGGCAGAGAGGTCGGCCTGAGCGATAGCTTGCTCTAGCCTGCTACTCTACACTGGGGAAGGGAAAGGGGAAACGAAAGAAGAATGGATGACGATGGTGAGATAGAGAGGTGAGTATGTAGTGTCCTTTCTAGCTGAGACACATTTTATAGCCGCGCCCATAGTCCAGTTGTTTCTAAAAAGGTAATAACTGCTCTTGTGACCGCAGCTGCACTGTTGGTGTCTGGCCAAGGGCCCAACATGGTCTCATCAGTTAATGACCTACTGCGATATAGTTCAGTAGAAGAAATCAGTGTTCGTCGTTCACGTGCGTATGCTGGGCCACGGCCGGACTCGACGCTCCTTCCGCACGCTCCTTACGGCCTTCTCAATACCGGCGCCGCGCATATATTTTTTTCTGACGCGTAGAGGGCAGCACCACCTCACTGTAAGCTCCGCCGGCTCCCCGCGTCGCCGACGGGTCCGCGCGTCGCCGACTGCGACTTTTCTTGACTGCGTTCGATGGCATCGGGTAAACAATGCATCAGACACGCTCAGGCATGCTAACTGCACTAGCGTAGCCACGGTTTATTGTTGCGTGCCGCTGTGTAAGTCACAGCAAGGGAAGACACCGGGTGCGTCGTACCACCAATTTCATAGCGATGAGGAACTGTGTTCGAAGTGGAGGAAAAATGTTTCACCTGAAAACCTCGTCATCAATGACAAGTCCGCATCGACTATAGTGTGCAGCAAACATTTCACGAAAGATGACTATGTTCCCGGATATCGTATCCGGAAACTGCGTCCAGCAGCTGTGCCCACGGTCTTCGATCAGTATCCTTCGTATATGGTCCCGGCTACGAAGAGGCCGCGTATAAAACCTGCAGCGCGTGGCCCCTCGGCCACCTCGGCTCCTCGACAGCCGATGAAACGGAAAGCGGTGTCATTGCCGTCTACTTACGGGAAGTTTGAGTCCACGTTACGACAAAATAAATATTGCTTTTTCCCTCTGAATTTTGTGCGCTGTAATGGATTACTGTTGCTTGTGACAACACGCGTGTGCGAAAATCCGGGAAAGCTGCCGGAATGGTTGCGACTGGGTAAGCGGTGCTCTCAGAGGTCGACTATACCAATTTAACCTCATCACATGGAACGACCAAGCTGTATTGTGTGGATAAAACGTTCATCTTCTAGAATTCAGGCGCCGCAGTTGGTTCTGTTTCTCGTACTCAGCGCTGTTATGATGGCCATAGCGCTGTGGTGCGCACACTGCACCCGTGAACGCGCTTGGAGGCGGCGGAGCAACAGTGGTCTAGCAGCGCCACCCCGAACTTGCGGCGGCAGGCAGCAAAACGCCCCCATGCGAAGGCCGTAAGGGGAGCGCCAGAGAAGGAGTCGAGTCCGGCCGTGGCTGGGCAGACACAAATTATGTGCTCAAGTGTTTCTGGCACATAACAGTGTTCACAATTAGGACCGGTGTCACTGCGACCGACGATAAGTGCGTAACGTCTGGTGTACGCTACACCAAGACGAATGCGGTGGATCATACTTGTTAGTTGCCGTTTCAATTTAGGAGGCATGCGCAACCTTATTTCGGGGTCCCATTTGTGAAGTCGCTGGTGTCGCCGTTCCGGTTTGGTCCAGTGCTGAAGTGTGTAGCTGCGCATCACGCAGCGAAGCAGGGCGTTCGTGTCAGCTCGTGAAAACGCAATGCGTACTTCAGGGGCACTGCTTAAGGCATTTTTAGCTTCAGCGTCTGCCTCTTCGTTTCCGATCTCGCCGCAATAAGCGTAAATCTATTGGAAAGTTATAAGATGACCATTTGTTGAAGCAACCTGAATAAGTTCGGTGATTTCTATTGCCAAGCTGTAATATGGACCTTGCTTCATTATGCAATTATTGGTTTGCAAAGCGGGTTTGGCATCACAGAAAATCGTCCAGGCTTCAGGTCGCTCTCCAGAAATAAACCTTATTGCCTCCCGGATAGTGACAAGCTCTGCGGAAGTTGATGTGGCTTTATTGTTCACTTTGAATCGTCGATTGATATTCATGCCAGGAATGACAAAGGTTGCGGCGAAGGTGTTTAGCGTGGTGGATCCGTCGGTGTACACGTGCAGAGAATCACTGTACATTGTATAAGTGTGATATAGAGTCAGTTGTCTGAGGCCAACAGAAGAATTGAGCGACTTCTTCGTAATTCCAGGTATCGTAAAAGAGACAGGTGGTGTAGGCAGGACCCATGGAGGCACTGCAGGGGCATTTGGCGGAGAAAACCTTGATGGTATATTATTTTCATGCCGCGATATTACTCTTGAGAAACTGCAATCTGGGTGAGTGGCGTTAGTACTGAGAGTGGGCGCTGTCTGTGTCTGCTCAGTAATCAGAGGTGAACTCTAAGTGGCTTGCAGAGCATGTATACACTGATGGGACAAGCCCGAGCCTCTGTGATTGTCCCATTTGTTGAAGTGCAGCGCGGTAGACCCAAGCATCTTCGTAAGCATTGAGCTTGAACACTCTCTAGTGTCTTCACACAACTAGGTCTCATATTGGAGAGCACCGGCATGCTGTATCGAATGTATCTCACAAATAGAGCGTCGGACAATTGAAGTAGCGATGATTCTGATGGGCCCCATATTGCTCCTGCTACGTGGCGAAGAACGAGAGCAAAGCTCTTCAATTTAGATTTAAGTACTGCGACATGCCTTGTCCACGATAGATCTCTGTGTACGACAACCCCAAGGAACTTGTGGTGCGTTACAGCAGGTATCGCTGTCCCATTAATAAATATCAAGTATTGTGACATATGCTTGCACGTGAACGCAAGCACTGCGCATTTGTCGATTGAAAGAGTGAGCCTCTGATGTGATCGTCACTGCACGCTGTAGTCGAGCTCGCAATTGCAGACGAGTAGTTCCGGATGCCCATATGCATATGTCAACAGCGTATGCAGTGATCTTCACCGCGCTGGGAAGTTCTGCTGCTAGGCCGATCATTGTGACATTGAATAGGATCGGGCTGAGAACTCCTCCTTGGGCAACACCACGATGAACCTTATATCGATCTGTGTCTCCGTTACTTGTCTTCATGTAAATGGTGCGGTCCCTAAGGTAGCTAAAAATCCAAGCATACAGTCGTCCACCGATGTCGAAATCTTCCAGTGCATCAAGGATCGCATAATGCAGCACATTATATTAGGCACCCTTAATGTCTAAGAAGACCGCCGCCACTAGTCTGCGTCGGCTTCTTTCCTTTTCAACGCTGGTGGTCAAGTCGACCACTCCATCAATGGCAGATCGGCCTTTTCTGAAGCCGTTCATAAATGCAGAAAAGGAGTTGTTGCTGTCTAGAAGCCACTCTAATCGTGCCAGTACCACTCTTTCAATCACTTTTACGACGCAGCTGGCTAACGCGACTGGTCTGTAGGAGGAAAGTGCATAAGGACACTTCCCTGGCTTAAGCAATGCAATAATGCGACTGCATTTTTAATTAGCTGGGACTTCTGCTGACTCCCATGAGGTGTTATAATGAGATAACAGGATACGTCGTGCTTGGTTGAGTGCAGCATACGTGATTTCGTCAGGTCCTGGTGCCGATGATCGGCGGGAGGCAGAAATCGCAGCGTCAAGCTCATGTATTGTAAAACGTACATCAAGGCGCTCGTCAGACGATGGAGGCGCGATGGTAGTAAGAGGCTCATTAGCGGCAAGACCATCAGTGGTGTCCACGATAAGGCTACCGTAGTCACTGGCTATCTCAACTTCTGTCCGTCCCTGATGAAGAGCAACAGCTTGAAATGGTTGACGTTGTTGGGGAGTTGTCTGCAAACTTCGTACCACCCGCCAGACCTTAGATAGAGGTTGCCTGGGGTCCAGAGATCCACAGAAATTTCTCCAACGTTGCCTGTCAATCTTGTCAAGATGCCGAAGAACATGTCGTTGAGCTCGACGACAGGCGGAAAGGTCTGAAGGCGACTTCGTTCGTCTATATCGGCGTTCACCACGGCGACGGATTGCACGAAGGACCTCGTATTGAGAGTCAACTGCTGATCTCTGCATCGGTAGGTTAACCTGTTTGGTTGTGTCACGCAGTGAAGAAGCAATGATGTTCTCTACCTCGGATGGATCAGTCGCGTGCTCACAGCCAGACTTGAGAGATGCCTAGAACAGTGTCCAGTCGATTTGACGGATGTAGCGTGTGTGCGTGTGGTGAAACCACCTGAACTGAACATAGGTTGGAAGGTGGTCACTGCCGTGAGTGTCGAAATCTGTGCACCAACATGCGGAAGATAGGAGGCTTCTAGAAACGAAACAGAGTTCGAGGCAGCTGCTGTAGGACGTGCCACGAACAAATGTAGGTGATCCGTCGTTGAGTACGCTTAGTTCATAGTTGTATATAAAACTGGCTATATCCTTTCCGCGATAATTCGTTGTAGTGCTACCCCACAGAAGATGATGTGCATTATTATCGCCGATCACAATGTGAGGCTTTAGTGCTGCTTGAAGAATGGTTCCCAGGTGAAAGCAGTCAATCTGTGCGCTTGGGTGTATGAATCCTCCTATTACGGAGAATGTCCGCTTTTTATGTGTTATAGCCAGGCTCACGTAATCATTGCTAGTATGCGACGCGACTTCATGTCTCAAGAACGTCAAATCACGGCGTATACAAACGAGAAATGTGCTCGTACGTTGGTCACTACAGGACAAAATCTGGATATATCCAGATATACCAAAAGTTGAAACCAGATTCGGTTCACATGTAACGATAAGAGGAAATTGATATTCAAAAACCCATTGTCTGAAGTGTGACAGACGGCCACGTAGGCTACGAGCATTCCATTGCATAACAAGCGACTGGCGCATGCGTTCTTCGAACATCATTGCCATGTTCACTTACTGAAGAACCAGTAGAAGAGGCTCCAAAACCTCAAGTAGCTGCACAGCCGCCTTAGCAGCGGGAGTGTTTAGGCTGCTGAGAATCTTACGCATCGAACCCATCGCATTTTTATGCATAGCCTTGACATCTGCGTTGTCCATCTTCTTGTTTTCTTTATTGGGGGTAGGGGCACTATGTGAGCAGTTGGGGAATCTGGCCGCAGCATTGCAGTTATCACCATCATGAAGACCACCGCAATGCTTGCAGGTTACTGCACCTTTGCAAACTGCACTAACGTGCCCAAATTTCATGCATTTATGACATTGCAGAGGTTTTGGTACGTAAGGACATACATAGTGCCTCACGTACCCAACTTTTACATGTCTGGGTAAGGTCTTCGACTGAAACACTACTTTAACACATCGCGTGCGTCCAAAGCGGTGGAAGCCAAGCACGAGAGCCGAAGATGACAGCAGTTTCTCGAGACTTGAGTCTGTTATCTTCTCATCCACATCGTATATAACTCCTGTTGTCGTTTCTTCGTTGTACGCGGAGAATGCGCGAACCGGAATGTTTCTTAATCAAACAATCGCTTTCAGCGTGTTCAATAAGGCCTTTGTAGTGACCTCCACGGACAGTATGTTCTTTTGGGTATTTATGCGTATTTCTACGACTTTCCCTGGAGCGATGAGCTCAAAAGTACTCTGACAGGCTCTGCCTATTTAGAGAGTTCAAGATGTCTGTCTTCGATGTCGGCACATACAAAATGGTGTACGACCGCATGCTACTCGCCTTTGTCTGTGCTTGTCGGCCAGTCGGCGATGTCCGGCTGATTTTTCTCTTCAGGCGTTGGCTTGGTACGACCACGTAGTCGCTGTCCGAAGCCATATCTTCAACGGAGGAGTCATCAGAATTGTCAACGCGGGCCACGCTTAGGCCGGGGTGACAACTTGCGTCAGACGCATTATGATGTGGTCGGCCTGGTCCCGGTTGCTGGATGGGGTTTTGATCCCCCATTCTAAAGAGGAACGCCCCTGCGAGGTGTGTCGATTATTGAAACATTTTTGCAGAAGAATTAGGAAACTCACAGAGTTCGAAGCAGAGGCTGTTCTCTGTGACAACTTCTTCTTCTTCCTCCCTATCAAAAAGCTCCGAAAAGTGACTACTCTTCTTGTTATGATGTCGTTAAAAATAGTGAATGGTTACCCTGATCGGCCTGTAGATGCCTGTACTGTCTGACTGATCATCGCGAAGGACCACTACACTGTTGAGTTTATTGTCCTTTCGTCATGCTTGCACGACATCATACTTGGATGTGATTTTTTATCGCGTAAGCACGGCGTTATTGATTGCGCAAGATTGAAACTTGAGCTTCTCCCATTTTACGACTAACCAACCAACCCCATTCAGCCTAGTGTACACTAACTTGTCGCCAAAGAAGGCATTGAAATTCCTCTGACAGCAGATGTGTTGCTCGCGGTGTTCTGTGATTGCATTAGACACGAAGCTGTATTTTTTGAACAAGCAAGCCTCTCACTTAGTAGAAAACCACTTCTTCGGCCTTATTTAACTCTCTACATTTCTGAAAAAAAACTGTGCTTTCGGCCTAATCAATACCCTTCCGTATCTCGTCCAACTGTTTCAAGGTAAATCTCTTGAACACGTGCATGCCGTTGACAAAGGACAAACTTTCACAATGCCGCCAGAGTGTGCCGGTGACGACGCTGCAATCAGTGCCCTAAAATATTCCATTCTACTACATTCTGAGCTTTCCAATTCATCGACTACCGATGGAGTATCGCCATCTGAACGCTCTGAGCTTCTCCGACTGCTCTACCAGGTCCGTAAATCTTTTGACATTTCTGAACCTACCCTTGGCCAAACATTCAGGCTTTTTCACATCGACAAAGGTTCCAACGCTTCAGTACGACAGCGACCATACCCTGTTTTCGTCGCCGAACGTCAGGTTATTATCGAAAAGGTAGATGATATGCTCAAGCGCGACGTTATCTGACCTTCTCAAAGTCTATGAGCATCACCTGTCGTTCTTGTTAAGAAGAAGTATAGTTAAATCGCTTCTGCGTGGATTACAGGCACAGAAATAGTATCATTCGTGAAGAAGTGTACCCTTTTCCCGTGATTGATGACACCGTTAACTGCTTACAAGGTGCTCAGTGTTTTTCGTCGTTAGATTTGCGCTTGCGGTGTTGGCAGGTGCTTTTAGCAGATGCCTATTGTCCAAAAGCAGCCGCAGTGACACCGGATGGGTTACATGAGTTCAATGTCAGGCTCTTCGGCCTCTGTGATGCGCCGGCCACATTCGAGTGCATGATGAACTAGGTTCTGCGGAGTTTGAAGTGAAACATACACCTCTGCTATCCTAACAATATCGTTGTGTTTCCACCGGATTTTCCAACACACCTTGCATGTCTGAAACATCTACTCGCGTGTCTAAAAATTGCTCAGCTCCAACTATATCTCAAGAAGTGCCACTTTGCTGCTCGGAAGCTCGCCATTCACAGTAACATCATATCAAACGACAGTGTTCTTCCCAATCCGGCTAAACTATGCGCTGTCGCTAAATGTTTCAAACCTATGACTGTAAATCAGTTATGCAGCTTCGAAGGACTACGCTCCTACTTAAGTCGGTTTGTGCGCAACATTGCCTCCATATTTGCACTTTGGACCCAGTTTTAGGCAGCGCAAACGACGTATCGTCACGGTCCTCTGAGTGTGAATATGCATTTACTACTCTTCGCCATCTCTTGAAATCATCACCTATAATGCGCCACTAGGATCCCACGGCAGCAACTGAGATCCCTGCAGACGCCAGTGGTGTCGGTCTCGGTGCAGTTCTCACTCACCGAAAGAATGAATCCCCTGGGTATGTCGTCGCCTACTCGAGCAGAATGCTCACCAAGGCTGAGGTAAACATACAGTGTTACCGAAAAAGAGTGCTTGGTCATAATTTGGGCGCTTGTCAAGTTTCACCCATACCTATATGGTCGCACGTTCACTGTAGTTACAGACTATCCCGCCTTGTCGTGGTTGTCGCCGCTGAAGGACCCATCAGGTCACCTTGCTTGTTGGGTTCTGCGACTTTAAGGGTATGCTATCCGCGCCATGTGCCATTCCGGCAGCCAGCGTGCCTATGCCTATGCACTCTCACGATCACCACTGTCCTCTGAGGCTGCCTCCATATTCTTTGTAGACACGCGCTGTCAGCTCTTGAAATTGACACAATGTCATCTGCACAGCGTGACGATCCATGGATAACTTCGCTTCTGGGCGTTTTATATGAGATACCGACACTTCCAACCACTCGAGCAATGCGATGCCAGGCTTCTCACTTCAACATTCGAGGTGGCCTTTTGTACAGGCACACTCACCAGATAACAGCTGCTCGTTATTCCCCGAAAGCTCTTCTCTACAATCTGTGCTTCATTTCACCCCAACCCGCAATGTGGCCATGCCAGTGTCTTCAAGACATACGAATGTATACGGACGTGGTACTACTAGCTTGGGATGTTTACTTTTGTTCGACAGTTTATTCGTGGCTGCCACGAGTGTCAGAGACGGAAACAGCCACTGCATCCGGGAGAAGCTCCACTAAAGCTGCTTGCGTGCCCCGGCGGCCCATTTTATCGAGTCATATTTGAGCTTTATGGACCACTGCCATTGGCCGTGGCAGGTAACCAATAAAATATCATTGCTGTGCATGACCTGACACGATATGCCTGAGCTGTTGCCCTTCCTACCGCAACCGCTCAGGACGTCGCAGCTTTTAACCTCAATCGTTTTGTGCTATGTCATGTCCCTCCTCGCAAACTCCTCAGTATCCGGGCTCGTATATTTCTATTCAACGTAAATCAAGAACTTATCCAATATTACACATCAGATGAGTGCTGCTTATCGCCCTCAGACGAATGGCTTGACTGAGTGGTTTAACCGGACCCTCGGTGACATGCTCGCGACGCATGTTGCAACTGGCCAAAACAACTACAACCTGGTTCTTTCGTTTGCGACCTACGCGTATAATACCGCTATCCAAGTTACCACCGGCTTTTCCCCATTCTTCCTTTTATACGGACGTGAACCATCGCACACAATTGACGCTTTGCTGCCGTACACATCAGATGCATCTAAGAGCACGAGCATGTTCAATGCGATTCGTCACGCCGAAGAGTGCCACCAACTAGCGATGCAGTTTACTACGACCAACCAACAATGCCGGAAAGAGGCCCACAATTGCGACCACCTTCCTGCCGCAACGTTCACCCCCGGAACCCTTGTATGGCTGAATGTATCACCTTGTGCACCCGATTTGTCAACCAAGCAACTTTTAAATTACCATGGTCCATACCGCGGGGTAGAGCGCACATTGCTCGTCGAATACCCCATTGTACAACTTACGCCACCCGCAGACCATCGTCGGCGTAGACACGATGCAGTTCACGTAGACCACTTGAAGCCGTACTTCGGACCGCTCGTTCCCAACTGTTAGATCACCAGGATGGCTTCATCTTTTTTTTCGGGGGCAAGTATAATGAAGGAATGACGGCAGCACCAGAGAACTACAAGCATCAAAACAGAGAAAGGCACCACGAGACTGGCTATCGAAAACCACCATCTTCCTCGACCTGTGGCTATCTTCGATCTTCCGCCTGTCCGTTAGGTTCGCCAAATAAACCTCCTTACGTGGGTATTCAAAGAAGTGCATGCACGCACTTAACACTTCCAACGTTTTTTGCAGCAGTGGCTGTTCAAGCGGTCCTCTTTGATAAACTTGTCGTCTTTGCTTTCTATACATACCTCCATACCTCCGGCTGCACCAACTTGAATTGAAGTGTTGATAAATGAAGTTTCTGAGCCCTATATTGTCATAGTAAATTTTAATGCGCTTAGTAGTCTATGAGAAGACTCTCGTTATGAAGCGCAAGGTTGCCCAATTGGACATTTTCGTTTCTCTTGCGGAGCCTGTCTTCTGAATGATAAAGAGCCTACATAATAGATCCTAGCTAACAATACCTACTTCTCCTTAGACGTAAGCAATGTATATCTGTCACTTCTACCCCTACTTCAATAGAAAATATGCATGATCTACATGAAAGAGACCATTTTCGTGAAGTTTTTAGTACACCAATATAATATCAATCTTTTTCACAGGAAACCAAATGGCTCGCCGTAAAAAGCCATTGAAAACTGTTCTGAAAAGATACCAAGTTAATCTGGACTGGCTTGTGTGCGTTGAGCATA
The DNA here is from genome assembly GCF_013339725.1 of Rhipicephalus microplus. Lineage (NCBI taxonomy): Eukaryota > Metazoa > Arthropoda > Arachnida > Ixodida > Ixodidae > Rhipicephalus > Rhipicephalus microplus. The sequence continues at coordinate 53,886,520 of NC_051174.1, forward strand.
GCGGGTGCTGTGGAGAACTTCACAGCTTTTTAATTGATGTTGCCACTAAATTTATTGCCCAAACAAGTGGACTACATGGCAAACAATCTGTCTCTTGGTAGAATAATTAGTGTCGAAAATCACGTAAAAGACAAAGCAAAGCATTGAGATTGCTTCAAAAATGACCGACGACCGACAACCAAACGAATTTTAGGAACATACAATTCCAGGGCGAGAGGACCCACAGGCGACCCGGAAGAGAATGCTAGAAAATTTTTTATGAGGTATCACCTCATATGCACTTGAGCGTAAGGTCTGGAACCAGCTGAGAATGGCAGATTCAAAAAACAATTCCATTCGCTCTCTCCGGTAAACACACATTGCGGCCGTTTGGAAGATCAGACAAACCACGTTGGAGCAAACTTCGAGCTAGTTTCCAGCTCGTCGCGCCATTCTTAACAGTTCCCACGATACAAGACAAGCGTGGAGAAGCAGGAGTAAGATACCAAATGTACAAAGTATGAGGCCTAGAAGCATCCTTTCTCCTTAGCAGAACTAAAAGCATCTCTAAACTGCTGCAGTGATTCGACACCTGAATCTGATCGTGGGGTATATGAATGTTCAAAACCCTATCTCACGTGAAGCAAAAGACATCACTTTTGTCTACAGTATCGTCTGGTTTTTCGGTGACATTCTTTTCACTTGGAAACAGGTTATTGCAAATCCCATTTTGAAACAGGGCAAATATCCATCCTGCGTACCAAATTACAGGCCCATCTCACTGAGAAGCTGTGTATTCAAACTTCTTGAATAGATCATACATGGACAACTAATACACTTCCTTGAAACTAACAGCCTACTTGACCCATACCAGTGCAGGTTCCGAGAAAGTAGATCCACCATCAACCATCTGATACGCAATGAGGCATAGATCTAAGAAGCTTTCCTCCGCAAAAATTCTTCCTCTCTTTGTTTCTCGATACTGAAAAAGTCTACGATACCACAAGCCGCTTGCAATTCTGCAAGTATTCTCACACTCAGGTGTCTGAGGTAACGTGCTGAACATATTCAAATGTATTTGTCCAATGGCACTTTCCATACGCGAGTGCAAAATCTCTTGTCTCGAACATTTATTCAAAAAACTGGAGTGTGGCGAGGTGGTGTCCTAAGTTGAACACTGTGCATTATAAAAATACACAGCTTGGATTCCTGCATTTCGTGCAATAGGTTTTGTTGCACATACGTCCACGACGTGCCGATAGGTCACGAAGCATGCAACCTCGCAATGTGTGAGCAGCAGGTTCAACTTGCCTTGAATAGGGTAACCGTGTGGGCAGATAAGAGTGGGTTCACTCTTATTCCGCAAAAAACACATGCGTTTTATTCACAAGAAAGAGAAGTGTCTATCCCGATCCAGACGTTTACCTGCATGGTCACAGGCTACCACTGAAATTGGAGCAGATATTTTTCGGCACTATTTTATACAAAAAAACTAACACTTGTTCCTCACATCTCAAAATCAAGTGCCTGAAAGCAATGTGTGTACTCAAAGTTCTATTGCAGACATCTTTGGGCAGTCATAGAAAATATCTGATGAGTTTTCACAAAAGCCCTATATTCACGCGTTTAGACTACGCAAGAATATTATTGTAGCAATCGAATGAATTTATTTACAAGGTGAAAAGTGAGAAATTCGTAGTGCAGCGCAAGGGACAGGGTGGTCAGCCCCACAACGGCTCGCTGCTCACGCGCGCTTCTTCATCCTCTTTGTTTTGGTCAATTTGTGCCACGCGTTAATTTCTCCGGGTCGAGACAAAGCTCTCCGACCAAATTTCGTAACTTGACTAAGTTAACGCTTTACCCGGGCAACGTTCACTCTTTGGGTTCGACGTTACCACCGGTTGTCAGATGTCATTTCGTTGATGACGAGTGCCAACCATATCACACAAAGGTCTCACTACAACGTATGGTCCGCTATACATGGACAAAAACTTAGTGCATAATCTTTTCATCCACACGGGCATCTAAATCAAAACTAAGTCTCTTGGTTTATTGGTGACAGACCTTTGTCTAGAGTCATAACGTGGTTTGGCTTGGTCTTGAGATGAAATAGTCCTGAGGCAAGTCGATCAATGAGCTTTCTCGGCGCGACATAAAATGTGAGCTACCAAGAAAATTTCGTGCTGAGACCAGGGAAGTATATTGTCGGTGACGCTTTGGGATGGTAAGCGTATACTAAGAAGAAAGGAGTGTACCCAGTGACCTCATGCTTTGCCGTGTGGTATGCATACGAAATAAATGCCAAATAGAGTAGCAATTTTGGTGGTCGTTGGACACGTACAAGGCAAGCATGGTGGTCAAGGTTTGATTCGTGTGCTCAGTCAGGCCGTTCGTTTAAAGACAGTACGGGGATGAGCACTGATAGTCAGACCCAAAAAGCCGTAATAGTTCCTCAACAACATCTGCTGTAAACTGCCGCCCCTCTCACAACCACGACCGTGGAGCACCATAACAAAGGAATATTGAGTGCAGCAGAAGAATGGAGACGTCCGCTGCTGAAGCAGAAACGAGCGCTGTCGTTTCTGTGTGTAGCGTCAGGTGGTCCACACACACTATTTTCCCGTGGTACCCTGTAGATGGCTTAGGGAAGTGCCAAGTAAGTCATTGTCGATTTTTTTAAATGAAAAGGCTTGTGGCCTGACAGGCAGCAAGGCACCAGCAGTAGGCGCGGTCCATTGTTTGTGACAATGGCAAATGGCACAGCTGGTATCGTACTGTTTCGTCGTTTTCCCGAGCTTGGGCCAAAAGAAACGCTGAGGCATTTAGTGCACCGTCCAAACAAAGCCTAGGTGACCTGTTGTTATGTCATCGTGCAAAGCACGAAAGATTTCGGCTCTAAGGTGCGGGGGCATGGTAATGAGAAGGGGGCAATTTCAGTGGTATAGTTCTTTTTGTATAGCAAACCTGGTGATGTTTTGAAAGGTGAACTTCGTGTTGCTTACCGAGTGGGATTAAGAAGAGTCGCTAAGGAGAGATCTTGGGCTTGTTCACATTTAAAGGCCGCGGCATCGACAAAACTCCGTTGATATCGAAAAAATGTATTCGTGCAAATCATATTCTCCATCTCAGGTGCTTCTCCAGGTCTGGACGGATTCATTCCCTGTCAACAAGAAAACCCAGGAAAACCGTTTGAAGCTCACCAAAGCGACACTTTTTAGAGTTAAGGATAAGTCCAGCATGGCGGATGCAGTCAAGAATAACTTCAAATCATAGGTTGTCAACTTAGAATGTCTTGCCGTAACTGACTACGTCATCAATGTAGCACATACGTATTTCCCATCGAAGGCCACGATTAATCCTGTCCATGAACTGCTCAAACGTTGCAGGAGGAATAGACAAACCAAAGGGCATTACAATAAACTCAAGAAGACCATCTAGCATAATGAAAGCTGCCTTCCCTTTGTCTTGTGGGTTCATTGGTATTTTCCAGTAGCCTAACCTCAATTCACAGATAAGAAATGTGAAGTGGAATGAAGGCAGTCAATGGCATCTTTTGTTTGTAGAAGCGGGTATAGATCCTTTTTAGTTACTACGTTGAGGCGTCTATTTTTGACGCAGCATCGCCACGAACCATATCTTCTTTTAACCAGTATAACTAGAGCTGCTCGAGGACGGCAGGGCTCTTGAAATATGCCTTTCTGTAGCACCTTCATGACTAGCCCAGCAAGAGCTTTCCACTTGGTGGGAGAGACGTGGTATGACTTCTGCCGACTGGAAGCCCGGGAGCCACTGCCCCAGTATTGATGCAATGGTGCACGGACGATTGAAGTCATGAAGGAAGACACTTCAGTTGAGGGAAGTCGAAGACGAATGCATATCGCACAAGAAGCTCATGGAGCGTGCGTTGATCGGACGTGAAGAGTGACTTGTTTATCGGGCTGTTAAACTTGGATGAATTGTCAGAGATCGCCCAGACACGGTGATCTTGTGGCTAAGGTACTTGGCTGCTGACCCGCAGGTTGTGGGATGGAATCCTGGCTACGGCGGCTGCATTTCTGATGGCGGCAGAAATGTTGTAGGTGCGCGTGGTCAGATTTGGGTGCACACTAAAGAACCCCAGATGGTCGAAACTTTCGGAGCCCTCCACTACAGCGTCTCTCTTAACCATATGGTGGTTTTGGGACGTTCCACCCTACATATAAATCAATGAATTGTCCGAGACTGGCTAAGTTCTATTGGTAGTGTCAGCTACTGCACGGATACTCGCAGTGGTATCTTCCACTAAGTGCGCAAGCTCCAAACTAGCAGAAAAAAACATTGCCTCTGAAGACACCATCGTTGTCTACTAGGTCGACAAGTGAGCGAGGGACAACAACGTTCTTACTTGGCGTGTTAGAATAGTGTGGCTCTATGAAATGAGAGCACAAACCTTCACTGGGGAGCGATAAAATCACTTGGACAAACTTCGCTGCTTGCGAGGGCAAAAGCGCATCACCGGACAAAGAAAATACCTGAAGTCGCTCGGCTAGAATTTCCTCAAAAGCACTCAAAATATATCACTTCAGAAAAAAATTTTTTTTCAAGCTCTGCAGTCTTGCAAGAAGTCAATGCCAAAGATATTGCTACGTGCCAGTGCATGGAGTTGATGAAGACAAAAGCATATAGACTGGCGCGAGCTAATCTGTGTGGCTGGCGCACTGCTCGCTTAATCAGCTGTAAATACACCTCTGACTACCTCTCCGAGTCAGTCTCCCTCTCGTAACATATTTGGTGGTGTTGTGTGATCTCCGTCCTCACCACGGAACTCAGAAGCGGACGCTCCCTCGCGGCTTTCAACATGACCACTCAGGACTCGGCTACATCGTCGCCGTTCGCCCGCCCTTCGGCCTGCCATGTCAACCCAACGCCCGCAACAACTTTCGTGACGCTTCCCGCCCTCAAAGACCCCAGCGTGTTTTCGGGCTGCGAGGGTTCCGACGTCGACCAGTGGCTACGCTTCTACGAACGTGTCAGCGCCACTTACAGGTGGGATCCCACACTTTTGCTTGCAAACTTTATCTTTTATCTCGACGGAACCCGATCGTGTTTAGTATGACAACCACGACCGTGACATAACAAGCTAGGACAGCTTCAAGGAAAAGATCCGTGAGCTTTTTGGCAACACCTCTGGTCATCGTGATGCTGCAAAAAATGAGTTGTCGACTCGCGCACAATCTTCCGCGGAGCCCTACATTGGTTACATTTAGGCTGTCCTCTCACTATGCCACCAAGCTGACGAAAACATGTCCGAGCCTGAAAAAGCTGCGCATATCTTAAAGGGTATAGCCGACGATGCGTTCAACTCGTTGGTATTCAACGATGTGTCATCTGTTGATGCGATCATTCAAGAATGCCACCGGTTCCAACAAGCTAAACGCAGGCGCATCTCCCATCAGTTCCAGCGCCTTTCGAACACCGCTGTGACGTCCTCGTGTCTCGACACATATCATCTACCAGACACCTGTGACGACTTGACGCGACTCGTCAGGCGGGAGCTGGAAGCGGCTGCTCCAGCTAAGGTGGGACCAACGCCCCCTGACCCCGCTCCTCCAATCACGTTGCCCCTCATTCAAGCACTCGTCCGGCAGGAAATCGCCAGCTTGGGAATTCACTATACCTCACCGCCTCCCTGCACCGACTAGCAGCCCCAATACATGCCTGTACGTTCCTTCCTAACCAGCTCTCCCTCAACGCTCCGTAATTCGTTCGCATGGCGAACACACGATGACAGGCTGATTTGCTTCTTGTGTCACCAAATCGGGCACATTTCTCGCCATTGCAGAAGTCGCTGGGGTTCTCCTGCACAAGTCTCCTCTCGTCCCTTTTATGCACGTCCTGCTATCGTCATGAGACCAGCCGCGACAATTTTGCCCAGAAACCTGCTACTGAACACCGCTACTCTTGCTCTCCAACCCCCCAACGTCGCCAGTCTCGTTCCTCACAGCCCCGGCAACCGTCTTTTCCGGCCTTCTCACGAAATTTCCCGACAGAAAACTAAGTGTTGCAGCCCCCGGAGGTGGTGCTGCATCGCTCAGACTGATCGAAAATCCTCTCTTGATGATACCGATAAAACGAAATCTTAAAGGCGTACAAGTAAACGGCATAGTTGTCACTGCTCTTGTCGATGACGGCGGTCGACTTTCCATGATGACGAGTGATTTTCGGCGCAAGCTCAAGAAGGTTCTCACACCTGCGACAACTCAGTTCGTCCGTCTTGCGGATGGAGGAATAACATCTATCGTTGGAATGTGCTCCGCTCGTGTAAGCATTGCGGAGCGATACACAGTTGTTCTCTTCACCGTCCTTGATAACTGTCTCCACGACGTAATTTTAGGCCTCGACTTCCTGTCCGCGCATACTGACCTCATTGACTGTTCAACCAGTACGCTCCGTCTACACTTGCCCGCAACAGAACATTTTGCACAACGGCAGAGTCACCTCTGCACAACGCGAAACGCGCGCCTCTCTCTACAGACACTAACCTACATAGAAATCATCTCAGTACCACCAGTTCTCGACGGTGACTATGTTCTGACCCCTATCACAGATGTCCACATAAACCGCGGCATTACATCACCGCACACCATTCTGTCTGTTGCAGGAAATCCTACGTGCCTCGCAGTTGTCAACTTTAGCTTGACACCTCAAGTGCTGCCACAAGGAATCTCCTTGGCGTCACTTTGCACTTAAGAAGACAATGCGTAAATGTTTTCACGATGGCCACTCCTACTGACGCCCACGCTCAACATCAATCTGCCACTTGCACTTTCTCTGACAGCACTATTACGTCCATGATCGCTTCCAACTTAACGCCGCAGCAGACCGATTAGCTTCACCGGGTTCTGCTGTCCTACATCGACGTTCTTGACCTCAGTGACTGTCCGTTGGGGAAAGCTACTGGTATGACCCACCGCATAAACACTGGTAATGAGCATCCACTCATAGGTGCCCATATCGGGTGTCGGCGGCCGAGCGTCACATTATCCAAAGAGAGGTCGACAAAATGCTCGCCGAAGACATCATTGAGCCAACCTGTAGTCCTTGGACATCTCCTGTAGTGCTAGTCCGCAAGAAAGACGGTGCATGGCGTTTCTGCGTGGATTATCGACACCTCAACAAAATTGCCAAAAAAGACGTGTACCCTCTGCCACGAATAGATGATGCGCTTGATTGTCTCTATGGGTCCCTCTATTTTTCCTCCATAGACGTTCGTTTCGGCTACTGGCAGATAGAGGTAGATGAAATGGACCGTGAAAAGACGGCATTTTTCACCCCCGACGGCCTATATCAGTTCAAGGTCATGCCCTTCGGCCTTTGTAACGCTCCAGCCACATTCGAGCAAGTGATAGACTCCCTGCTCAGAGGATTCAAATGGTCCACCTGTTTGTGCAACTTGGACGACGTCATCGTCTTTTCACCAACATTTGAAACTGATATAGAGCGCCACTCAGCCACCTTAGAAATCTTCTGTCACGCTGTCCTGCAGCTCAACTCGTTTAAATGTCACTTTGGACGCCATCAAACCATAGTACTTGGCCCTTTAGTAGACGCCAACGGTGTAAACCAGACCCGGCAAAAATCAGCGTCGTCGAAAACTTTACCGTACCACGATCTGCAAAGTATGTACGCAGTTTTATCGGACTACGTTGCTACTTCTGACACTTCGTAAAAAATTTTGCGCACATAGCGAGGCCGCTTACGCAGCTCCTCAAGAAAGACGTCCCGTTTTCATGGGGCTCAGAAGAGGCTTCTGCGTTCTCGACTCTCATCGCTCTTCTCACTACTTCTCCGATTCTGCCACACTTCAACCCTGCTGCCCCTACGTGATCCATACAGATTCAAGGAGACATGGCATTGGTGTCGTGCTGGCTCAGAAACAACATGGCCATGATTGCGTTATGGCATACGGCAGCCGCCTCCTATCCACCCCTGAACGAAACTATTCGATCACACAGCGTGAGTGCTTGGCTCTTGTATGGGCGGTGGTGAAATTTCGTCCTTATCTATACGGATGCCCATTTTCGGTAGTTACCGACCACCACGCACTCTCCTGGCTCAACTCTCTGAAAGATCCATCAGGACGCCTTGGTCGCAGGGCTTTGCGCCTGCAAGAGTTTTCCTATTCGGTGGTCTACAAATCTGGCCGCCTACACCATGATGCTGATTGTCTCTCCCTGTGTCCTGTCTACGATCCTGAGAACACTGAAAAACCCAGGGAAAACTCGATCTTGTCAGTGTCCAACTTCCTCAATATCATGGAAGAACAGAAGCGCGATCCAAAGCTGCTTGACATCATCAGCCGTATGGAATCCTCCCCAAGTGATGCTTCCGTCCGCTACTTTGTCATCCAAAAGGGTGCGCTATACTGTCGCAATTTCCCACCAGACGTGCCCAACCTTCTTTTTGTTGTGGCTAATCATTTGCACCGCTGTGTTCTCACTGAACTTCACGACGCTCCCACGGCTGGACACGTTGGCGTATCCCGCACGCAAGAGTGCGTCTGGCGCCATTTCTTCTGGCCAGGTCTTGCTCACTTGGTACGCCGATACGTCGCCACGTGTGACCTATGCCAACGTCGTAAAACACAGTCGCTGCTACCCGCTGGCCATCATAAACCAATTGAGATACCCGCGGAACCATTTACCGTGTTTACCATTTACCACGGCATTTTACCGTGTTGGGTTAGACCTGCTTGGCCCCTTTCCCACATCAACATTGGGAAACAAATGGATAACCGTTATTATAGACTACGCTACACGCTACATTATTACGCGAGCTCTACCGACCAGTTGTGCAACCGACGTCACTGACTTCTTGTTACGGGACGTTATATTGATTCACGGTGCTCCGAGACAGCTTCTCACTGACCGTGGCCGTACATTTCTATCCCAAGTCATCGCCCTCATTCTGCGTTCTTGTTCCATGCAACACACACTGACAACCGCTTACCATCCTCAAACAAACGGCCTCATGGAACGATTTAACCGCACTTTAACAAATATGCTCGCTATGTACGTGTCGCCCGACCACCGAAACTGGGACTTTGCCTTACCCTACGCAATTTTCGCGCATAATTCATCCCGTCACGACACAGCGGGCTTTTCACCGTTCTACGTATTGTACCGAAGAGAGCTGACTTTACCACTGGACACAGTCATGTAAGCTCACACCTCGTCCACAAATGAGTATGCCCGTGAAGTTATTGCGCGAGCCGATCATGCCCGTCAGCTCGCTCGCGCTCGGCTGATGGCGTCGAAAACCAACCAATGCCGTCGGTACGATGCGGAACATAGAGACGTACCTTTTGCTCACGGTACCCTGGTTTTACTCTGATCCCCTCATCGTTGGCTGGGCCTATCAGAAAAACTTCTGTCTCATTACATGGGTCCCTACCGTATATTGCGTCAAGTAACACCTGTCACCTTCGAGATCAGCCCCATCTATCCATCATCATCTGCTATGTGGTCCAGTGATATTGTACAGGTGTCGCAGATCTAGCCCTACAAGAATGCGTCAGACAATGATTACCTTTGAAGCACCGGGACGGTGTCTCCGCCGCCGGGGGTCAAGCTACGCGCCAGTGCATAGAGTTGAAGAAGACAAAAGCATATAGAATGGCGCGAGCTAATCTGTTACTGGCGCGCTGCTCGCTTAGGCGGCTGAAAATACTTCTCTGACTACCCCTACGAATCTGTTTCCTTCTTGTAACAATATCATCATGAGTACAACGTGCTAGCATTGTGAATTGTGAATTCAGTATGAAACGCTTGCTCATCTAAACAACTAAAATTGAACACCCTACAAGAGGTCGTAATAGTTCCGCGCCAACTCAATGAAATGCGAACTTTCCGTCCCATATGAACATCACTTTTGTCCTAGGCGACTCTTGAAAGGACATCACTGACACAGGAGCACCAGTATCTGCCAAAAATACAGTACTAACACCCTGAATACAAACACACACTTTGTTCTTTAGCATGATGAGAGGCGGAGTATTTTGCAAAGATGACCGTACTGCGACTTCATCTTCATCAGTCTACCGCTGTTTCCGAGACGGGGCCGTGTAGGCGGGTGGCTTGGGAAAAGCCATTGACGAGTTCGAGTTGGTGGTGGAATCAGGCTGCAGTCGGACGCGGTAGAAGCGTTCCTAGACATGTACTCTTGACGTGGCGGATAGAAAGGGGAGGTTGCACAATTGGTTTTCAGAATGTGGCATCTTGCGTGTAATGCTGGTACGCACGACCTCACGCTGTGCAATGCAAACGACGTCTGCCGTACTTCGTGATGTGTCCTTGAATACCCTAATTGATGCAGACAGGTGGGCTGCGCTGGTTGTCTTTGTTGTAGTGCACAGGTCTCTGGGACATTGCGTAGTCGGAAGGCACTCAACGAGGTGAAATGTCCTTCCAACGCATAAAATTTGTAACTTAATTGAGGCGGCTTTGTCATAGTTCTTTCTATAAGGCCGTCTTCACAACCTGGATGGTTGATGTACGCAAATCACAACCAAGGGAGTATTACGTCCAGACAGTGCTCATTCATTACACACTTGTGACACTTGTGGTTGCCAGCTTCACTTTAAAAGTGAGCCAGCTCGTCTCCCACAACATGTCATATCATTGCGGCGACACCGTCAGTGGAAGAGACGTCTGTGCTTGCTACGCTTGTGACTTCGAATGTAACCGCAGTTTCGCAGGACTTCAAATTCACGGCAATGACATCTCAAGTCAGGTGGCGTGTTGATATCTAACATATAGATAAGAAAACTGCAAATGTGATCGGCAATTCCTCTCAGCAGATGTCCTACATTGTCTTCACCTGTCATGTTCTGGTTCTTCAATACGCAGAGCTTCAAGGTATCTTCAAAATAACTTGTACATGTCTACCCAGGTAACTGTGAACACCGGGAAAGAGTATAATAATAATAGTAATACATTTTATTTCTTCGAATAAAACAGTACATGTGACTAGGCTTGCCAAAGCCAATTGGTGGCTTGAGTGGCAGAGCCTGGGAGACAGCAAAAAACCGGACACGTTACAAGATTGTAACTCACGGCATAAGAGGGATGACAGGACAAAAAACAACGTGCATATAAGATTAGAAACAACAAAGCATATAAGCGATAGTTACAAGCATTATACAATATTTACAGCAATTGGAAGTGAAATGGTGTGAAGGAAAAAAGAAAGAATTAGAGCAAATGCTTCTTAAGCAAAGTAACACGCTGGATAATTGTGCAGCATCATGCTTGCGAATGAGTGTATATAAATTAACACACGATATGCACAACAAATGTAGACAGATACGCCGTAGCAGTTTGTTCAATTTGTATTTTGTTTTTGTGCGAAAAATGCTGGAGGAAAGTGCATTGAAATAGGTTGGTACATATTGAGCTCGTATTCTAGTTCTATACTTTGTCGAACACCGCAGCCTCCAATAACGTACTTTGGGCCTTAAAGAACGAGAAGTAACATACAGATCCACGAAATCTTTGGACCAGAAATGTTTTAAAACAACCGTTTCAAATAACAGGTCATTGAAGTTTGGCACAAACAGCGTTTTAAAAATGTCTTTCTCAGAATTAATGTTTAGGTCGTAAGATATATTTTTTTAAAATCGAATGCAATATTCTGTTTATTCAATTGTCCCAACGGACAGCACAGTGTCCATAAATGGTTATTCCGTAACGCAGTATATTATAACCTAAAGCGTGTGCTATCATGTTACTTACTGAAAACGGCATGTGATATCTTATGTTATATAATAGACATGACACAGCGCGAAGTCTTTTGCAAACATAGGCAAGATGACTATTCCAGGAAAGGTCGCTGTCAATGTATAAGCCAAGGTATTTTACAAGAGATAAACACTCTAATGAACTACAAGAGCAGGATGAACAGTCAGAACAACGCAAAATGAAAGAATAGTCAAGGGTTACTTTCTTCAATGGGTTGTGGAGGCAGATTATATTAGTTTTAGACACATTTATATTATTAAGGTTACCTCGAAACCAATCCATGGCTTTAGTGGCAGCTGACTGAAGAAGAGTAATCGCCTCATAAAAGTTGTTTGCAGTCGTCACGATCGCAGTATCGTCAGTGTATTGATATAGAGAAACCGTTCGCGCTCTGAAGGTCAATTACAAAAATATTAAATAGCAGCGGACTAAGAATTCATCCCTGTGAAACGCCGGTTTTGATGATTTGGAACGCGCTGTGAGATTGTTCAATGGATACAAGTTGACGCCTGCCTTGGAGGAAATTTGCCAACACAGACCAGAAAGCACCTCTAAACCCTAACTGAAAAAGTTTATTCAATAACAAGGTATGATGTACACAGTCGAAAGCCTTGCTGTAGTCAAGAAAGAGCGCACAGGCAACTTTGTTGTTATCGAACGCCTCGTTCAACTGATCAGAAAAGTCTTCCAATAGCGTCTGAGTGCTTTTCCCCTGTCGAAAACCGTACTGGCAAGGCGATAAGAAGTTGTGACTATCGAGAAAGCTTGTCATCGTTAACAACAAATGTTTTTCTAGTATTTGTGCTATAGAAGGCAGAATTGATATCGGACGATAGTTTTCAAGTTTATCACGCGCACCTTGGTTGTGTAGAGGTATAACTATTGATGTTTTCAAGTTTACGGGAATTTCTTCACTAGAAATAATGATATTTATTAGTGCTAGCAGAACTTCATGGGTGTATCAAAACGTACGGTGCAAGTCAGTTATAAAAATACCATCAATACCAGCAGATAGTTTACACTTCAAGCTGAAAATTATAGATCGTAAGTCCTTGTGTGATATTGAAGGTAGATAAGCCGATTTGCTAACACTGTAACGTAAAGTGCACGGGCCTACTTCGAAATTTGTGTTCTTAATTGTTCGAGAGAAAAAGTTGTTGAATTCATCAGCATTCTTCTGTGCGTTATTGGCTTGACTCGAAAAAAAGTTACTCAAAATATTGACGCAGGTGTTTGCGCCTCTAAAGGTGTTAATTAACGCCCAGGTTTTTTTGCTGCTGTTACTGGCATTCTATAATTTGGCTCGGAAATGGGTTCGTTTAGCCGAGCGAATCATAGCATTAACCTTGTTTCGGCTTTGCTTAAATTTGGCTCGCAAGTCTGAACAATTAGGATAACGCTTACATTGTGTCCAAAGCAAGTCGTTTTTTTTATTGCAGCGAGAATATTTGTCGACATTCATTTATTATCCAATTTACGTTGTTTCATGTGTATCGTTCGCGTTGTACTTTCTTTTAAGCTTATGAACGCTTCTACCAATTTATCGTAGAGATCACTAGGAGACGTTATTGACAACAAAGAATTCCAGTCCTAATGAGCTACCAGATTATCAAGTTTTTTTTAATCTAGCACCGAAATTAGTTTTTTTTTTGTATTGGTTGGCATCGTCGTCATATGTGGACAGCTGATTGAGCCGCAAACAAAGTAATGGTCAGCTACCTTCGTCTGTACTATAGCGGTTTTTGTGAGCAGGTTTTGCGCACGTACAAAAACGTGGTCAATGCACGACACGACGAGCTTGCCAGCCAAATATTCCTCTCGAGTTGCTTGATTTATTTGGCACTCTAAGCCCCATTTAGAAAGGCTGTCTAGATAATCAGCAACGAGGCCTACAGTGGGACGCAAAAGGTCAATGTTAATATCTCCGATGATGCACACATGCTCTTCTATCGATAAGGATGATAGTGTGGACTCAAGTTCAAATAAGAAAAGGCGCGTATTGAAACTGGGAGGCCGGTACACCGATAAGAGAGTCACCGAAAAGGCGGGCGTGTTCAAGCGCAGTGCTAACACTTCTGCTTGTGAAAAGGAAAAGGATAGCTGCAAAACTGCCCATCTGTTACTTATAAAAACGGCAATGCTCCCTCCTTTTCTTGTTGGGCGTGTTTATGAAAAGGCTTGGTAACCCGGCAGAACCAACTGTGAGAATCGCTCGGATGAAATGCTGATTTCAATAAGGATGAATGCATCAAAAGTTTGGCGAGATGAAGAAGTGATGGCACAGAACTGATTCCAACGTTTCCGAAGACTACGAATATTCACATGTGCTACTTTGAAGTCGTCATATGAGGCACCAGAAAGAAATTTAGCTGCATTAGCGAAGTCGGTGCAAGTGATACTTTCCATACCCGCCATGTTTAAGCCAGCTTATCCAAATTCGATAGTTTTTCAATGCGAATGGTAGGTGCTCCTTCCGCTTTTCTTGCTAGCACCTTTCCGTCCCTCGTCCACACGAAGTTATAACCTTTTTCTTTACCTTTCGAGCGGGTCAATCGGAAGAGTTCTCGGTTCATCCGTGTCAAGTTTTCATTAATGTACAAGCGAGGAAAGTTATCGGACTGGGCAAGATCGCGAAGGCCATTTCGAGCTCGAAGCCATTTTTCTTTTATTGAAGTGTTCTGTACTTGCACAAGAATGGGCGTGTAGATTTATTGTGGGTTGGCAAACGATGTACCTTGCATATTTCATCTTCTTGAAAGTTTAGTAGATTCAAACGTCCAGCTAAGTCAATAATGAAGGACTTCAGGTTTTCACGTGGTTTACAAGGAAGACCATGGATTTCAAAGTTACTACGTCTACCATGTTGCTCTAGTTCAATTATTTGCACTGTCGTTCTGTCAAGAACTTCAGCTTGATGGGCAAAAGTTACGAAACAGATTGCACCTGAGATCTTAGATGAGAGATTTCGGCTTGGTTACAAGTCATAGTAGAAAGCATGGAATCGTATTTTTCCGACAAGAAGTCAATGGACGTTTGAATTTCTGTCACAGTGCCCGCCGTCTTTTCACAGGTTTGTTTGAAAGAGAGCAGTTCCTCAACATTCGACACAAGCATCTCAACAGTGCTAGTCAGATGGTCCAATTTGGTATTAACAGTAGAAAACTCGGGAACAGGTGAACCATTGCTATCACCCGAACCCATGCCAGACTTGCACATCTGACTCGCCCACGTTTCCCGCTTAACCGTAGACATTTTGATATAAGCACTGTCAGTGATCGCGGAACAGTTTTTCCCTATGTGAAAGCTTGCTTTACAACTCGAGTACACCAGGAATTTGCCTTCGACAGGCTTGGTACATGATGAGCACGAGGAAGACATTGCAGTGCAGTCAGCGGCAATAACCAAATCACTATTTGCAAGATGAAGTTTAGGGGCCACCTGCCAAGAATGAAGAAAAAGTTTCAGTGACGCTGGGCCGTCTTGCCGCTGACTGCAATGCCCAGCCAGAAAGGCAGGCTTTTTGTACGCTGCTAGCGGCCCACAACTACCGACACCAAGCGGACCAGGTTGCAGTGATGCAGATCCAAGAACGGGCGTGTCCAGGGATTCGGGGGCTGCGTGCGCCGAAGAGCGTCTATGATGTCAGCGCTTGACGAAAACAGCGATTATCTCCCAGGCTTGTCACTGTGCCCTGCCAAGAATGAAGAATATGTTTCAGTGACGCTGGCCCGTCTTGCCGCTGACTGCTGATTGGCGTTATTCTTTTTCTAGAGCGAATCAACGAAGCACTTTTTGATCTCAGTGACAAAATTCTGCCACGTTAACAGCAAAGCCTCACTGTTATCAAACCACAAGATTACAGTTCTGAGGAGGTACAGAACAACGTGAGTGAGCTGTGCAGAGTCATTCCATTCATTAGGACTGCTCACCTTCTGATAATGCTTCAGCCGGTCATCAACTTCCTCATAATTTTTTCCTGAAAAGGTGAACGGCTGCCAAAAGAAGTGCAGCTCACCTGTCTTTGGCAAGCGCTCTCTTGGACGATTCATTTGCGACCATTCTAAGATCTGTCCGCGTCGTTCTCGGCAACATTTCCCGGCGGTATCCCAGCCAAACTTTTATGTGTCGAGGGTGTAGTAGAAGCCAGTCGTCCAGTGTTTCTTACCCAGCACGTCCACCAAAACTGTAACGCATAATTGGATTAATTTACAGGGTTAAAAGTGAGAGATGCGTAGCACAGCGCAAGGGACAAGATGGTCAGTCCCACAACAGTAGTTCGCTGCTCGCGCGTGTTTTGTCCTCCTCCTCTTCGCTTCGGCAGGCTCCTGTTGCGTGACGATACATCAGTCAGCAGCACCAAGTGCCCTGTAAATGCTTGAACTTGTCCTTCATGTGGGCATCTATCTGTGTTTCTATGGGTCCTTTCCGTACCAGCTCTGTAAAAGCCATTACATCGAGGCGAATTAGCGGCCGCTTCATCGCAAGAGAACATACATGTTCATTGTATGATTCCTTAAGGTGAACGCAGAAAAGAAATACGCATCATACTACACTAATGATGATTTGTCACTCTGTTTGAAAACAGGCCTTCGGTGAGGCAGCCCTACTCTGTTCGCCAGAAGGGTCTCGCTGAGGAATATGATGTGTCACTTGAACACTGTTTATTGACTCCTGCAGCATACCTACCGCCGTGGCAGTGGCAGACTATAGATTGCGATGTGTCCTTCCTAGAAGTTGCAAAACAGGTGCCATTGTTCATATGCGCACACACTTGCTGGATCTTCAGCAAAAATACATACGTGCTGATCGAGTTCTTTACAATTGCCTCCAAGTTGAAATGTTCTGTTTCCTAAGTTGCTCTCGGCCTGTCATTTTCGGACTCTCGTCTTCCACATTCAGATACAAGCATCTTAATTTATACAAGCATTCAGATACGCAGTACTAGTGGCCGCTCAACACTTCAGACGATTACAACTACAAAAAGCAACTACATTGACTCTCTCACTGTGGTAAAAGCTCTGCAATTTCCTAAAAAACCCTCTTATAGTTTCACTTTACTCACTATTATGCAAACTCTACACGCTCAAACAACATGGCATAGTATTCTGAATGCCAGGGCACCGTGTGATGGAAGGCAACGGGATGGCGGACCTGCTTGCCGCATCCATTCACGAAAGCACTGCCATTGCCACCATAACGCTCCCGGCATTTCACCTTAAGCTGTCTCTCAAATGAAAGCTCAGGAATTACTGGCACGTGGAATAGTGTGATATGATATGCGCGCAAAAGATCTTCAGTCCTCCGGTTTATGCGTGGTAGCGAAAGACAACGATGAGGACACTGGCGCACGTGCAAGATTGCACCCACGTGGTGATGTTGAGAGGGGTAGAAGAGAAAGAAGAAGAAAATGACCCATTCAGCTGTTACCATGGAGATTTCAGGGGCCAATGACTTGAAGACAAGCCAAGCGAGAAAGCCCCATTGGGAAGCCGATGACTCGACCCTATGACTGCCACGGCAGTGCGCAAGGTGATCAGTCTGGGGAGAAGCAGGGTGGAGGCAAATCGCCAGCGTCACGATCGTGTTTTGCCCCGCGTGTCTGGCAGAGTTCGGTTATGAAATCACTCTACTTTTGTAATACAGCATTTCAGAAGAGTCAAGTAACTACCTGGCGTGCCACAATAGAAATTGCGTAACTAATGAGTTGAATTTTTCCCCCAAATACAAAGAATCAGACGCTTTTTCTTATTGTTGTCACCAGAAGCATCAACAAAGTTGGCATAATCCCTCACATGTCCGTAGCAGGTACCATGTTTTTCCAAAAAAATAATTAGTGCTGTTGAAATAGTGCGTGCTTCCCTCTTTCACGAAAATTGGGATTTAATAGCCACTATGTTGAAGTGGCTATTATGCAAGTCTACAGGTGATGGTTGGCCCGAAAGCATCTATTAAAGGTTTTAGCTTGGCTGCTCTTCCAGTTTTCTGTATGACTGGGCTGCGCGTTTGGGCAGAACTTGCCGTTTTCTTACAGCATGAACGAGGAGATGACCGTTCGCTTTGCGTAGCAATAAGAGGGCACGGCACCCGGCCTGCGGACAGCATGGCTAAACCGCTGCTGCTGCTTTTGCAGGTTGCGCCGTGTTTTTTTGGTCTGACTGCAATGAGAACGAACTGCGACGATGGAAATGCATACTTCCTGCCGCCTCACGGAATCCTGGAACCTGGAAAGACAGATCATCTACCGACCCGGGTGACGTCACCTGCAGCAACGGAATATAAGGAGCAACGAGACATGAGCCGCCTCAGAGGGCACGGCACCCGGCCTGCGGACAGCATGGCTAAACCGCTGCTGCTGCTTTTGCAGGTTGCGCCGTGTTTTTTTTTTGGTCTGACTGCAATGACGACGAACTGCGACGATGGAAATGCATACTTCCTGCCGCCTCACGGAATCCTGGAACCTGGAAAGGCCGATAATCTACCGACCCGGGTGACATCACCGGCAGCAACGGAATATAAGGAGCAACGAGACATGAGCCGCCTCAGAGGGCACGGCACCCGGCCTGCGGACAGCATGGCTAAACCGCTGCTGCTGCTTTTGCAGGTTGGTTACCGCAATGAAATAGCTTCTTGTCGTAGTGATGATTTATTCTTGTTGATCCTGCCGTGCCCTCAAAGATGTTACTGTATTATAGTTGACTGTTGGTCTGCTGTGATGATGCTTGTTATGTCGGGAGATGTCGAGGAAAACCCCTGGCCTGCTACGACGCAAGAGCTCCTGCAAACGATCTTGGAAAACCAGGCCAAGTCTGAACGTGATTTGAATGCTATTAGAGACCAAATATCTGAAGTAAACGTTAAAACAGATAAGCTAACCAGTTCGCTTGCTTTAATCCATGAAATGAACCTGAGAATTGATATTTTGGAAGCTACTGTCCGGCAGCAGGCGGAAAGGCTGGTGGAATACAAAAACACAAGCCGGAGAAACAATCTTTTGGTATTTGGTCTCGCTGAAAAAAGTATAGAATCAGAATCTGATTTAATGGTTTCGGTCGTGGACAAGATATTTAAGGAAAAACTTGATGTAGAAGTTAAGGCGATCGAGAGAATACATCGCATGGGAAAGGTACAGCCCGGGAAGGTTAGGCCAGTTATCATGAGATTCTATGACTACCGGAAAAGGAGCGTGTGATGAAAAATTGTCCGAAGCTGAAGGGAAGTCCCATAAGTATTAGTATTGACTATGCGAGTGAAACAGTGGAAGTGCGGAGGAAGTTATGGCAAAGTGCGGCTGCTGAGCGTGATAGCGGTATGGAGGTTTCCCTGAATCACGATAAGCTCAAAATAAACGATAAGCTCTACACTTGGGATCAGAACAAGAATGAGCGTTGTGCGATTTCGAACAGCAAAGGCAAGAGGGATGGCAGAGCTGCCCCTGCTACCCGCTCGAATGCCGCATCTGCGTCAAACACTTCCTCTTCCACTTCTGCGCCAAAATCGTAGCTACGCCTGCTTGTACTAAATGCTCGTAGCATTGTAAATAAGGTCACGGAACTCGAATTCTTGTTGCTGTCACATAGCCCACAAATTGCTGTCATAACCGAAACATGGTTGAGTTTTTTAATTCCCGACGATTGTATTATTCCCCCCGGATATCTTGTACACAGGTGGGATAGGGATTCACGGGGTGGTGGAGTGGCCATTCTTGTGAAGTCGCCTATTACGACAGAAAGAATTGATTGCTCCCTCTCCGAAACGGTTTGGTGCAAAATATTTGTTGAAAAAGTGGTTTTTATTGTCGGAGCAATTTACAGGCCCCCTGGTACCACGCCTGACTTCCTAGACCAACTGAACAGTTTCTTGTGCAAATTTCAGAATGGCAACACGAGGTTAATACTGACTGGCGATTTTAATTTACCGCATATAAATTGGAAAAGTGTCACACCTGGACATATAGATACTCTGAGTGGTGATAAAATGTTGGAAATAATGTTCTCTCATAACTTAACACAGATTGTAAAAGAAAATACGCGAGTAACTGCTAATTCAGAAACATTGCTTGATTTAGTGTTCCTATCACGCAGAGTGACACATAGCACTTTATCGGTCGAAGAGGGAATATCGGATCACAAGCTGATAACTGTCAAAATCCAACTAGACGCAAAGCCGCAGAAGCGGCCATTTATCCCGGTTCAGATTAAAAATTTTGCACGGCCGATGACACGTCTATACTTGACTATCTAGAATTGTCCCTTCATGAGTTTGAACTTGCTTCTGTCTCAGAATCTGTAGAAGAGTTATGGCAACGTTTCAAAATCATTGTAAAGCATTGTACGGATAAATTTGTTCCAACTCGTAAAAAGAAAACGAAACAGCGCAGTCCGTGGATAACCCGGGAAATCGTCCATATCATACGAAAAATAAAACGCATGCGGAAAAACAAAACGAACTCGGTAGCAATTGTACTATTGCGTGGACAGTTAAAGACAGCATTAAAAGAATCCAAACGAAAGCTTTATACCGAAACCCTTGCTGACCTCATTAAATCTTCCCCTCAAAAATTTTGGCTTCACTTTAAGAATAAAAAAGAAGAAATTGAACAGAGGAAAATTGGACCTGAGACAGTGAGGCAAAAACCGCAGATAGCAAATTCTTTCAATCAGTTCTTTCAGTCGGTCTTCACTAGAGATGAAACCGATCAGGTGGATGCTGACCAGGCCTGCCCGCGCGCCTGCGCAATGGAGCCCTTAGCTATCATGCAGGAAGGGGTGTTCAGTCACTTGCTAGGGCTTGACACTAAAAAGGCAACTGGACCAGACGAAATTCCCAGTGAATTCTTACGACGGTATGCCGAATGGTCGTCCTTTTATTTAACAATTATTTTCAGAAAATCTCTTGAAACATCCTCATTACCGCAAGACTGGCGCACTGCAATTGTAAAGCCTATATACAAAGCTGGCAATCGACTTCATGTGAACAATTATCGCCCCGTTTCATTGACCTCTGTGTGTTGCAAAATCATAAAACACTTCATAGCAAGGCACATTCTTATTTTTCTTGAGTCAAAAAAGTTTTTTTATCCCCATCAAGACGGATTCAGGAAGGCGTTGTCAACTGTTACTCAACTGATAGAAACAGTTCATGATTTTTATTTATCTCTCGAAGGTCGACAACAAATAGACGTCATTTGTGTAGATTTCGCAAAAACATTTGATAAAGTTTCTTATAGCAAATTAAATTTTAAGCTTCAGCAACTAGGACTTAGCTCAGATATACTAGATTGGATTGCCGCGTATTTGGAGAACCGTCAACAAAAAGTACGTGTAGATGATTGCACATCTAGTTCATTGAAAGTACTGTCTGGTGTCCCACAGGGGTCTGTGCTGGGTCCTTTGTTGTTTTTAATTTTTATAAATGATATTTCCGTAGTTGTCGAAATCCCGGTTAAAATCACTTTTTGCAGACGATTGTTTAATTTACGCTCCTGTAACTAACGCAAACGACCAAATCAAAATTAATCGCTGTCTGCAAGCCTTGCGTAATTGGTGCACCCAGTGGGGGATGGAAATTAACTTTTCAAAGACTACGTTCACCCATATAACCAAGAAAAAATCCGTACTCGCATATGATTATAAAATTGGAAATAGCCTTCTGACCAGAACACACAGCTTTAAATACCTGGGGGTGACTATTACCAGCGATTTGGGGTGGCACACTCATGTTGAGGAGGTGTGTTCAAAGGCCTACAGGAAGTTGTTTTACTTGAGGAAAAAACTCGAAGATGCCCCTAGAGATGTCAAATTACTTTCATATAAGACATTTGTTCGCCCTATTTTGGAGTATGCGTCTTCTCTTTGGAGTCCTCATCAGCAGTCACTGAGAGATAAAATAGAAAAAATTCAAAGGCTAGCAGTGCGCTTCATTTGCTCGCGGTACCGGAGGACAGAATCCGTCACAAATTTGTTAAAATCATGTGCGTTAGAACCCCTGCAAGTGCACCGCGAAAAGCAAAGGTTAAAACTCTTGTTTCAAATTATAAGAGGCGAAATCAAAATAAATAAAGACACATACATACAACCTGCACCCAAACGAGGACCTCGGTTGAACCATAGTCACCCAATAAGTCCTTTTTGGGCGGGTCTGGATGGCTTTAAAAATGCTTTTTTTCCGTATAGTATAGAGGTGTGGAATAGACTTCCAGAGTACGCTGTTACTAGCGCAAATGTCAAAGAGTTTGAGTGTTTGCTAGAATGTACTACCGGCAACATGAAACGTAATGTCTGTTTTGTCATTGTGTATTGTTTTTGTTTTGTGCTTATATTCCTCCCTGTAATGACCCTCAAGTGAGGGTTACAGAATAATTAAATAAATAAAAATAATAAATAAATAAAAATAATGTGTTCTGCCCCAGAGTCACGCCAGTTCTCGGAACTACTTTTCAAATAGAGATGTTTGCGTTGTGCTTGCAGTGCTGGCTATTCAAGTTTGAAACATGGCGTATGCATTCCTATCATACAGTTGTCGCATAGGGCTCATTCTCATTGACGTTAGATGACATTCTCTGAAATTAATTTATGTAGCAGTGTCTAAAGCTGCCTTGTGAGCACCAGCGCATTATATCAGTTTATCGCCGCTTCTCGTGTTGCTGGTACTCATGTTTCTGTTGGCAATGTTGCACAAGTGAAAACAACTTGTTAAGTAAGTATCTGCATCTGTTGAACGTACAAGTGTGCGCGCAAAATGTGTGCATATATTTGCGTCATTTCATGACGTGTCAATCAATAAAAAATAAAAAAACGATTACCTTCTATCCGCATGCTTCGCATAACGTCGGCTCGCAAGGTACGTGGGATCTGTGAATTTTTTTTCAACAATACGCTATTCGGCACTGTAGCTTTTAGTAAGACCCTCAACTTAAACTATAAACACTTCAATCAAAATGTTAAACCAATTTTAAGTAGGGCATTACTCGCAAAAATAACAAAAATGTGAAAACAAACTTTACTGAATAGAGGAACAACAACTTTGGTAACAGAAGTCTAATTTCTTCGCACATAAAACAGAAATTGCGGACTTCATCTACACTGCCAGTAGCAACTTCTTGTCCAGTATTATATAATATGTCTCATAAATGCTTGACAAACAAAAAATAAACGTCCCTATGGCTTTATCTGTGTTGGTGCTACAATGATTGGAACAACTCGTGAAAACAGCACAGGCAACCTCGGGCCATGTCTTTAAATTCAGCAATATATAATGTACTTACAGCACACTTTTTGCCCTTATATTGCACTATCACTGATGATGGCGGGCCTGTGCAGATAGAATTGCAGCCTAAATGTACCTGTAAAAAAACAAGACGTAACTTTGTGTAAAGTATATGTGGGCAATACAGAAAAATGTAAGATTCCGCAGATTGTAAGGCACGCAAAATTTGCAAAAAGATAGATAAGGATTAAATTAAATAACGACTTTAGTGAACTTTTTCTAGGGTTATAGAATATCTGTATAACACATATCACGTACATTTAGTAATAAATAATATTAATGCAGTAGGCAGCCCCTTATCAGTAAGGACTGAGTTGGATATGTTACCCTTCACAACATCATAAAAAGATCTCGCACTCCCTGCGTTGTCACATTTATTATGTCTGCTTTTCTCGGTGAAATTCTATATGTTTCACCGGCTTTGGCGGCTGCATTTCCAATGGAGGCGGAAATGGTGTAGGCCCGTGTACTCAGATTTGGGTACACGTTAATGAACACCAGGTGGTCGAAATTTCCGGAGCTTCCACTACGGCTTCTCTCATAATCATATGGTGGTTTTGGGACGTTAAACCCCACAAATCAATCAATCAATCAATATATTTCATTCTGAGTACGGATCACAATCTCCTGGGGCTGTATTAAAAATCACTTATGAAAAAATTTTTGTGCAAGAGAAATTTTGTTGCTTAGGTCGATTCACGAACCGAAAAAAAAAGGTCGTAAGGAGCCATCGTTATCAAATCGACCGCTGCAATAATGTGCGCTGCGAATGCCCGGGAACATGTCAGCGATGGTGATGCAGTTGCTATATGTGGTTACTTCACCGAAAAATGCTCGTAAGTGGATTCACGAAGAAATGTTTTGCGTAAATGCAGCATGGCTTAGAGAACATCCAAAGAGTGGACCAGACCACTCTTAGAAACCATGTGGCTACTTAGAACCTGCCGCCGCGGTGGTATACTTTGGTGCCCTGGCTGGTTTTGCGTTAATTCACGACCATGTAGGGCTGCCTGATGACTGTTGGTGCGTTTTAGCAGCGAAAACTTTTGTAAAATCACAACTCGGGTCACGCTCAGTTGCATGTTGTCCGCCGCCATTGTCCGTAATGACATCGCGCGAAATTAAAAAAAAAGCCTTGCACTAGTGATGCAGTGGGGCTTGAGCCCGGGTCCACTGGGTGTCAGCCTAAAGTTTTACCATAGAGTTATGCAGGTGCTTGCAACGTGTTGTCAAACTTTCTTTAGGCAGGCCTGACCTAGCACCATTGTCACAGTAAAGCTCGAACCCGAGTCTGCTGGGTCCCAGCCCAGTATTCTACCACTTAGCTACTCCGGTGCTTGTGACTTGTTGTCAAACTTTCCTTAGGCAAGCTTTAAGTCGGAAAAGCAATCACATTATAACGACTTATATAGCGTTTTACAACAGCGAAAGAACAACCGGTCGTCGCACAAAGCGATTAGCGTAACGAGTGGGCCGTCTAATACTCCAACCCATTACAAAAGCTTGGTCTTGTTTCCTTATTACCTGTGGCGCATACCACTTCAGCCATAATTCCTCATCGTCGTCCGCCACTGCATGGACAACTGGCACAGAATTCCTAACAAGGGTTTAGCGGATACCAAGCTTCTCAGAAGAATGACAAAAAATAGCACAGCGAATGCCAGCCTACTACCCAGAAGTTTATTAAAATGCCCTAGTGGGTACCAAGCAAGTGTGCTTGCTGTAGTTATCCAATGAGTGTTTTCAAAAGGCTCTGAAAGGCCGCTCTTCTAGCTTTCGCTGTGACTGTGCGGCGCCTACCTCGCAGGCCTGGCATTTTTTGTATATATTTTGGCACTTTGAGTATTTTGTGTTTTTTTTGCTTGTACGCAGTGGATCGTATTGACAACCACCATCGTCCAATAAGTATAGAGTCACAGCAATTGAAGATTTCTATTGGTTGTAAATAGCGTAAACTTACGCATGTAAAAATTTGTGGTTGGGTGAAAACCAATGTGCTACGTGAATGGTCAGGGCATTCGAACGCAGCATGGCACATTTTCTACCTTAATAAAGACGATAGTCGTTCTTGGGCACCTTCGACACAAAAATTTTGGTCTGTCTCTCTGTCCATTGGCATGTTTGTCCATGCTTGACGGCACCGGTAATTTCAAACGGCACCAGCGGAGAGCCCAAACAGCCGGCAATATGCGTATGGCCCACCATTGTTGCTCAAGATTCAGCGTTCATACTTGTGCAATTGTCCATTAAAAAGCAATTATTGCGCATGTTTGAGGCATCATAAGAACATACTTAGAATGTGCGTCTTTTACTAGAAAAGGCATACAGGAGTTATTCTAAGGACCGTAGTGTTTATCACGCGGTGCTACCAAGCAACGCTTGCAAAAAAAGGGCGGGGGGGGGGGGGATTGTTTCCAACTTTTTGCTAAGACGACACGGTGGTGGCACCTACCCGTCACCTTGCGTTTTACACCTTATCACCTCTGAGACGAGAGCGCACACCCATCTTAGAGTCGCGCGTTATATTTTCCAAGATAACTGCCAGGTAGCGCTTATGTTTCACGTGTGACGTGACTTAGTGCGCTCGTTCTCCTCCGCTGCACGCTGGAGGCACTCTAACGCAGCGCCTACAGAATACCATTCACCGATTTTTTTGCGCAGAACATAAAATAAACGTTTCGTTCAATCTCTCCAGACGCAATACTATCGTCTTTCGACGATATTTGCAGATTAACAGGCAGATACGTGGCCAATTCTTTTTGTTGTTGTTGTTGTGTTGTGCCCCTCCTCATGCAACTAAAAGGACAACTCACGATACTTGCCTCATTAGTGTAAATTACCACCAAAGAGGTTCATCGGAGCACATTTCTTGTTCATTATCGGAAAAAATGAGCAAAACTTTTCAGTTAGCGGTTCAAAAACTCTATTTTGTGGTTGTGCTCTAGTGTACTTCGAGTGGCTCTAACTGTTCAATGGACACGATTTCTGAAATAGAGCTGTCGATAGACTTAGGGACAATCAGGAACGGGTGCGTACTTTTTAAACCGAAGCGTATTAGGGAAGTGCGTGATTACGCACGAAACTACCAACAAATCAAGCGCTTATTCCTTCGCTGTTCAGTAGCCGATATGGGCCGTGACAATATGGCAAGCTGTCGGGATTAAATGACTCTAGTAATTTTAAATGACACCGGATATGTGCAAGCCCTCATGATTCGGGGGAAACTTTAGCTGGATTTGTTCCTGCGACAACTTAAAAAATGGTCTGCGAATCAAGCCCAATATTTCCAAGATTGTTGTTGAATGCTGTAAACACTAAATCCATTCTGAAGTGCTTGAGACGAGAGCTTGCCACTGCATAATTTACCCTATTGCCAGTATATCGTCATTGCTTCAAATGACGACAAATGCAAAACACCCAGTGGAACTTCATCAAAAGCAGAAAAAGTGATTACAGTGCATTCGCCCGAGGCTACTAGAAGGTAGAAACTACCAAGCGGGGCAGTATAACCGTACACGATTTATCTTGTACGTTAGTGTCGTGATGTTTGCATAGCCTGTTTAAGAAAGTAGCCTACGACGTAGCTACTTTCGCATATTTTGTCAAATATAAATGAAAAAATTGATAATATATTTGCGTATGACAACGCTAATAAACAATTCTTAATTCGCGGTGACTATTGTCACTTTCACTAAATGAATACTCAGTTTGTTTCCAATATCGTCATTTAAGGAAGATTTTGCTCTTTACCTCACAGCTCTACTAATTAGCATTGATTCTCACATCAAAAGACAGTCAAACTTCATCTCCCTTTCTGTGCAGCTGTGGCTCCCATGAGACGCGCACTCCACATTTTTCTGCTCTCGAAGCATCCGACGCTGCCTTGTGGAAACTATTCCTGACATGTGCTGGGCCAGAAAATTTTCTTTATTATCTATCACTTCGATTTCAAGCTTTCGCAGAGACGGAACGAGATCCTGTCTCTCTCTCACTCTTTTTTTCCGACAATTTTGTGTGTGGTAACGTCTCTTCACTTCAATACTCGTATACACGTCCCTTGCTTTGTTTCCTCACTCAAATAGCGCTGGACAAAATAACTTCACCGTGTTTTGTGAAAAGCAATGGCAGTGAAACACCTCCCAACGCATCTTTCTCGTGTTATGAAGACACATATCTAAGAGTAAGCGTATGTACGTTCTCGCATTTCGGCTTTATGAAAATTCCTCCATGCATGGAACCTGCGAAATTGCGCTATTTCATTTGATTACTGCTGTTCTAAATTTCTGCAGAATTCGTCCGCAGGCACAAAAGCCGCTCTCGTGTCTTGTAATGTGAATATTGTAAGAAAGGCAACCGTGTACGTCTAGCTACAAAACATCCTGACGTTCAACACTATACCGCCGTGATCGATCACACTGGAATAGTTAAGTAACAGCGCAGCTTCATTAAAATATAATGTAACTGGTCGTGTTAAACAGGGGAAGACATTTGGAACAGAATTCCGAGCATTGCATCCATCAATTTTTTCTCGTAGTTTCATTGATGTGGAGCAGCTGGAATGTTGTTCACTTCTACTTGGCGAGACGGTGTAGGAATTATTGCCTAAGACCATCGAGCGATATCTTTTTTTAGCTGCGGTCGTTGATGAAACGTGAGCGCTTGGCTTTGCACAGCACACCCAGACGTCTAGTACAACGCGGCATCGTGTAACCGATGTAGCAGACACCCACGGAACTGAAACTGAGATGCTGAAAATCATTGGCTATCATCGCATACTCTCGATACTAGACTCTCCGTGCTACCTTGCCATTACCGGTACACACTTCTTTTTTTTTTCTTGCCGTTTCATCGGCTATCGTGTGTTCTCCTCACCCTCTTGTGTGCCGAATAAGTTAAATTCGTATCCGCGCTATCATAATTTCTAGAATTAAAAGAATTCTTAGCTAAGAAAATGCGTAGCCAAGAGAAAGCTTTGTGATTATGGCCATTGATTTCTTAGTCCTCTGCCAGAATATTAGTAAACAAACACCAAATCTCTAAAGAACATCGAACGCATCGCAACGTGTCTCACGGGCAAACCACAGTATATATGCAGAATATTTTGAGGGTGTGTCTGTCTGTCTGTCTGCCAGTCTGTTTGTCAGTCTGTCTGTCTGTCTATCTATCTATCTATCTATCTATTTATCTATCTATCTACTTATAAGCTCACTAACTTGAAGTCATCCAAAGTTATTGTGGGAGGATAACAGGAATTGAAGAATATGATTCACTGGTGATTTCATAAATAAAGTGATTTCATGAATAAGAACTCAATCGGATCCCACAAGTTGTTGAATTATTTCTGACAAACGCCTGCCACATTACCACCCAGACTAATGTTCCACGTATATGCTGGTACGTGGCACAAGTGATTGAAAGTTTATACCTGCCCAGGAACAGACAGATCACACGCTGATAGTACAAACGCTTAAGCGTTAAGAAAAACTTAATATTGGCAGCGCTGACTCCATGAGTGCAAAGAATACATGTGAGGGTCCCCGCACGAATGAAACCCCAGCATTATGCATGGCAATCAAGTATTCTACCACACAGTTACCACAGGCTTCGGAACTTTTCTCAAATAAACCATATAAATTTTGAAATGGTAATTGAAGTTTTAATGCTGGCTATCCAATTTTATAAACAGTGCACGTGTACTCATGATACAGCCGTCACGTCAGGTTAACATCAATTGTAGCTAGGCGCCATTCACTGAAGTCGATTCGTGTGGCAGTCTCTAGAGCTATTCTTCGCGAGCACCAGCGCTTCATATCAGCCTGTAAACTGCTTCTGGTGTTGCTAGAATCTATGCTTCTGCTGACATTGTTACAAAACTGTTAGGAGCTGGTTATATAAAACATATGCGGCGGCTACTTCTATATTATTGTGCGAATTCGCACACGTCGTTAGCGCTCTTTGAAACATTTCAGTCAAAGATACAATTGATTGATTTATATTTGGGGTTTAACGTTCCAAAACCACTATATGATTATGAGAGACGCGGTAGTCGAGGTTTCCGAAAGTTTCAACCACCTAGGGTTCTTTGATGTGCACCTAAACTTGAGCACACGGGCCTACAACAGTTCCGCCTTCATCAAAAATGAAGCCGTCGCAGCCGGGATTCCATCCCGCGACCTGCGGGTGAGCAGCCGAGTACCTTAGCCTCCGAAGAAGGAGGGGGGATGAACAACAAGAGAGAAGGCAGGGAGGTTAACCAGGCACATGCCCGGTTCGCTACCTTACGCTGGGGGAATGGGAAGGGGACATAAAGATGAGAGAGAGGGGAAAGAGAAGAGAAGAGAGAGAAAAAAAGGATTGTTAGTCAATCGGCTGGCGCGCATCCAGCGGTGGCACTACACAAAAGTTAAAGGTTGTCACGTAGGCCTGTAGTCCTCAAAAAGCACAAGACAGTTTTGACTACTTTCTGAGCCGACGAAAGGCGAGGACGGTGTTCCACGAGCATCTGCAAAGAGTGGCCGATCGTCCAATTGTCGCAATGCGTCCGAAAGCTTCTGTCTTTCGGAGGCAAATCGAAGGCAATGGCATATCAGATGGTCCATGTCTTCTTTGGCGCAGCATACGTCGCATTCCGCATTGTCGGTCAATCCGATGAGGGTTCTATATGCTTTTGTGAAGGCAACCCCCAACCAAAGGCGACAAAGAAGCGAAGCTTTAAGTCGACGAAGTCCGAATGGAGGTCGAAGTTCCAGTCGAGGGTTTATTTGGTAGAGTCTCGTATGTCTTATGCTTGGGGTGTTCAACTCCTGCAGACACAGACTACGTGCCAGGTGACGAAGTTGCTTTGCAGCGTCAGTCATTGACAAAGCAATCGGACGGGTGTGTTCTTCTTGGTGCGATGTGCGAGCCGCATTGTCTGTGAAATCATTGCCACTGATCCCACAATGGCCAGGAAGCCACTGAAACTTGACCTCATGGCCTGTTTCTGTGACGTGTTGAAGAAGCTTGCCAACTTCGTAAGTTAACTGTTCATGGCAACCTCGTCGAAGGACTGACTGCATGCTCTGTAGGGTCGGTTTCGAGTCTGAAAACACAGCCCATTTACTCGGTCTCTGAGATTTGATTTACTCTAGGGCGCCACGCAAAGCCGCAAGTTCTGCCGCCGTAGACGTAGTGGCGTGTGACAGCTTGATTCGCAGAGTGATTCCTCTAGCTGGAATCACCACCGCACCGCCAGAACCAGACGCTGTGGTTGAGCCATCAGTGAATATGTGTACGTGGTTTTTGTACATTTCTTGCAGAAGGTTCAAGCTCAATTGTTTTAGGGTTGATGAAGGCAAATTTGATTTTTTCTGTATTCCTGGAAGTGAAATGCGTACTTGCGGGAGTGTCAGGCACCACGGAGGATACACCAAATTCTCAGCAGGCGTAAAACCTGACGTAAACGACGCACGATGTGCACAGACAATTGCACTAAATTTCATGCGGGGCCTCTCAGTAGCGAGGGTTGACAAGTGGTGGGAAGGATTCCTAGCATGTTGCCTGAGGTACGTACGCATCGTTTCAATGGGGATGTGCGTCATGATCGAGAAGTCCTGTGCAATGACAATTGTTTCAACTGTCGATGCGCAGCGGGGTAAACCAAGGCATAACCTAAGCGCCTGAGCTTGAATAGTTTGGATTGTGTGCAGGTTCGTTTTGCACGTGTTAGATATAACAGGTAGGCTATACCGCAGAAATCCAATAAATAATACCTTGTACAGCTGTAACATAGACTCGACCGACATTCTCCAACTTTTCCCGGCAAGAAACCTGAATAAGTGACAAATGGCCGTCAGCCGCTTTTTCACTAGTTTACGTGAAGTGTCCAAGACAGGTTTCGGTCGATTACGACTCCTAAGAACCTGTGACTCCAGCTGCATGACACCAACTGCCCGTTAATTGATATGCCGTAAGCGGACATTGGTTTCCTGGTGAAAGCCACGACTGCACACTTTCCACTTGCGATTTCGAGCCCTTGTTCACGTAGGTGGTGCGAAGTAACTGATGCTGCCTTCTGAAGTCGAGCGCGAAGTTGAAGTCGACTCACACCTGATGTGCACACACAGATGTCATCAGCATAAATGGAAAGTCGTACACTGGTTGGTTGCTTGCCAACTAGTCCAATGAGTGTTAGGTTGAACAGTGTCGGGCATAGCACTCCGCCGTGCGGGACTCCTCGGCTGCAGTAATACTCGGGTTTCGGGCTGTTTTCTGTCTGCACGTGGAATGATCTATTCTGTAGGTAGCTCTGAACCCACGTATATATCCTACCACCGAGTCCCACTCCTTCTAGTGCGCTGAGAATGGCTTCGTGGGTGACATTGTCGTATGCCCCTTTAACGTCAATAAACAGAGCCGCAGATAACCGTTTGCAGGCCTTCCGGTGTTCTACATATGTCACCAAGTCAACTACATTGTCAATTCACGAGCGGCCTCGTCTGAACTCGGACATGGCATCTGGATATATTTCGTAGAAGTCTAAGTACCATTCCAAACGCGTTAAAATCATCCTTTCCATAACTTTTCTCACACAGCTTGCAAGGGCAGTCGGGCGGTAAGAGGAAATGTCCAAAGGTGACTTGCCGGCTTTGAGAAGTGGAATCAGGCGACTTTACTTCCATTTCTGTGGAACCATGACAGTTTGCCAGGAGTCGTTGTACAGCAGCAGGAGTGCCTTCCGAGCTTGATCTCCTAGGTGACAAAGAGCGCAGTAAGTGATGCCGTCAGGTCCTGGCAATAAAGAACGTCCACACAAAGCAAGCGCAGCTTTACGTTTGTCCATTGAAAACGAAATCTCCATTCGGGGATCACGTGAGGTTACAGAAAAGTCGGGCGTCATCGTTCAGTTGAATTTGACCCACAGGCAATTTTTCGAAAGAAAGAATCTGCGACATCAATCTCTTCGTAGCGTACGTGACGTGCCAGGGATTTTAATGGATAGCGCTGTATAATGGTTGTACGAAGACCCCGGACAGTTCTCCAGATTAGTCACAGAGGCTTTCTGGAATCCAAAGACTCGCAAAACGATACCCATCATTGCTTGTCCAATTTCTCCATGTGACACTGTATTTTCTTTTGTGTGCTTCTGGTCACTCTAAGATCATCAAGTGACCTCGTGCGTCTATAACGTCGTTCTGCTCGACGACGAATTGCTGGAGTTTTTCGAGATCAATGTCCATATCAGTGCGAGATGAGCTCAACGGAAGCGAACGCGTCGTTGACTGTAAAACACTCTTTATTGCGTCTTCTAGGTTGAAAGGTGAGGCACCAACGTGGTCTTTCATGATTAACTTGCATTTTTGCGAATCGGTGCACTGGACGGCTCTGGAGGACTTCAGACTTGGAAAGCTGTCAATCTTCAGGTATGTTGAGATGTGGTCACTACACCTTGTTTCCAAATCTGAAAACCAGTGCACTTTGCTGGCGAACGAGCGTGAGACGAAAGTGAGGTCCAGGCAACTGCTATAGGCCGACCCACGCAGATAAGTAGGGCTGCCGTCATTCACGAGGATAAGTTCACATTCAGAAGGGAAAGACACTAACTGTCTACCTCTAGTGTTGACCCTGGATTTCCCCATAAGTAGTGGTGGGCATTGAAGTCGCCTGTTATCACCCATGGCTTGAGAGTTGAATTCAAAATTCCGCGCAAGCGCTCACGGTCTAGACGACTTGATAGATGTATGTAGGCTCCGATGATGGTGAATGTGGTCTTCTTGTTTTTTACCGTTAGCCAAAGGTACTGGTTTTCTTCGTCATGGGGTACAGGGTGATGAACATAAGTTAAATCGTGCCGTATGGGCACAATGACCTTGCTGCGCTCTCCGTGAGCAGAAGACATAAAGCACTCATATCCAGAGAGTCTCATCTGAGCTGACAGGTTCGGTTCAGAAATCACAATTATGGAGAACTGGTTCGTGAATACATATTGCCGGAACTCGGACATACGTGCCCTAAGTCCTCTGGCATTCCACTGAAGAACAGATGCGTTCTTGACTTCCTCTCGAAAGGATAACATGTTGCAGGCCATCGTTTTACCTTAGAGCTGCAAGCACCGGACTCAAAGTGTCCAGCACTAGAGTGCGCTCTGCGCTGATGAGGTGTTCATGTTGCTTAGGAAAATGCGCATTGCGCTCATAAGGGTCTGCAACATGTTGTTGACCTGGCGATCCTGGGTTGTATTTTCATCAGCGATTCGTGATGGCATCGAGGTTGGCGGGATTCGATGCACCTCTAAAACAGGCTGTGTTCTTGGAAGTGATGGCCACTCTTCACGACGTGGGAGTCTTGACCCTGATTCTGTTTTCAGTGTATCCGTCTTCACAGAGCTTGGCGATGGGGGGCCAGTTCTTCTTGCTTGAGATGACGTGTCTCCATCGGCAGATGTCACCAAAGAAACAATACAATACAGTTACCTTCCTTCTGTATGCTTTATATAACACCGATTATTAAAGTATATATATTGTTGTGGCGTTTATTAGCAGGCACACAGCGAGTATACACAATGGCGACAGTAACGGCCAAGCACGGACTCTCCGCGCAAGCGGCGTTCTTTATGGGTAAACCCACCAGAGAACACTTGAGAGTTTGACCCACTTCACTGTTTGGTGGCTTCTGTACAATTACCCCGGGGTCGAAGAGGGAGCTGCCTGGCGACCTAAGAGCTTATCACTACGAGCGGGTCATAGTAAGCCTTCAGGCGCTCCAAGTTGACTATGTCGCGCCCGCGACGGCGCATGTCCGAAGATTGTTCAATTGGCTCGACAAGATAGTTGACTGAAGATGTGCGCTCGATCACACGGTAGGGACCTTCATATTTCGGGAGTAGTTTGGAAGAAAGGCCAGCTACAGAGGTCGGCATTGAGAGCCATACAAGGGAACCAGGAAGCATCGTGGGTTCAGAAGTGGCGGAGCCATCACAGTCTTCTGCTGCTCTTGCTCATGCGTCGTAAATGTTTTGGCCAGCTCGCGACACTCTTCAGCAATCCTGGCTCTCTCTGAATTGGGTGCACACTTAGATGGATCCGGCGTGTACGGGAGTATCGTGTCGATGGTGTGTGACGGGTGCCTTCCTTACTGCAAGAAGAAAGGTGAAAAACCGGTCGTACTCTAAGGGGCGGTGTTGTAGGCGTAGGTCACGAAGGGCAGTATAGTATCCCCATTCGTGTGGTTGGCGGTGAGGTACATCGAAAGCATGTCGCCGAGGGTGCGGTTAAAGCGTTCGGTCAGGCCAATCGTCTGCGGGTGGTAAGCAGTTGTTTTGTGGTGGACAGAATGGCAGTCCGTGAGAATGGCTTCGACGACTACTGACAAGAAGACACGGCCTCGATCGCTGAGAAGCTCCTGAGGGGGACCGTGGTGCAGTATGAATCGATGCAGTAGGAAGGACGCAACATCACGCGCAGTAGTCGCAGGGATAGCGGCGGTTTCGGCGTATCGCGTTAAATGATCTACGGCGACGATGGCCCAGTGTTTACCAGCCGACGTCAGAGGAAATGGTCTATACAATTCAATACCTATGCGCCCAAACGGACGCTCAGGGCAACGTAACGGTTGCAGACTGGCTGGCGACATGTGTGCTGACAGTTTGCGGCGTTGGCAAGCGAGGCAGGAGCGAACGAACTGCTGCACTGAGCGGTACATCCCGCGCCAGAAGTAGCGTTGTCAAATGCGATGGTAGGTTTTGAATACCCCAGAGTGCGTGCATTGCGGATCAGAATGGAAGGATTCACATATCTCTGACCGCAGACTGCGGCGTATCACGAGTAACTACTGCCGGCCATCGGCGCCATAATTGCGTCGGTGTAGAAGGCCGTGACGGATGGTGAAGTGGCGAGCTTGACGACACAAGGCACGCGTGGATGGCGTTGCGGATAGATCAGAGAGAAAGTCGATGAGTGGGCCAATCTAATTATCTTTTCGATGTTCGGTAGCGATGATGTCAACATCAATGGCAGAAATAGCAGCCGAGGATACTGAGCAGAGCTCAGCCGAGAATACTGAGCAGGATACTGAGCAGAGAGCGTTGGCGTCAGCATGCTGGCGTCCGTTGCGGTACAGCAAGGGAATGTCGTAGTCTTGTAAGCGAAGAGCCCAACGGGCGAGACGGCCTGAGAAATCCTTCAATGATGAAAGCCAGCATAGTGCTTGATGGTCGGGGACGACATCGAACGGGCGACCATACAAATAAGGTCGAAACTATGTAAGGACCCAGGCGATCGCCAGGCACTCTTTCTCCGTGACTGTGTAGATTGTCTCGCCTCTCGTGAGCGTACGGCTTGCATATGCTACGACAAATTCAGGGAAACCGGGTTTGCGCTGCGCCAGGACAGCGCCGCCTACACCGCTGGCGTCTGTGTGCACCTCCGTCGGGGCCGTAGGATCGTAGTGGCGTAGAATGGGAGGAGACGTCAGCAATTGGCGGAGCTTCGCGGACGCGTCGTCGCACTCACACGACCACGAATTGAGGGGCCCGTTACTTCCAAAGAGCTTCGTCAGCGGTGATATAATCGTAGCAAAGTTTCGTATGAAGCGTCGGAAGTATGAGCACAGGCCCACGAAACTACGCAGTTTTTTGGCGGACGCAGGTTTGGGGAATTCAGGTCGGGCTCGAAGCTTGGCTTGGTCAGGAAGAATGCCATCCTTAAACACGACGTACCCTAGGATGGTGAGTGGCCATTCTGCAAAGCGGCACTTCTTCAGATTTATTTGCAAGCCGGCATTGCTCACACGTGCGAAAACTTCTTTCGGACGTTGGAGATGCGTGGAAAAATCTGGGGCACACACAACAACGTCATCGAGGTAACACAAGCACGTGTGCCATTTCAAGTTGCGCAGAACGGTGTCCATCATGCGCTCAAAGGTCGCAGGTGCATTACATAGACCAAACGGCATGACGTTGAATTCGTACAAGCCGTCGGGTGTGATGAACGCAGTCTTCGGTCGAGCGTCATCAGCCATGGGTACTTGCCAGTACCCCGAGCGCAAATCGAAAGAAGAAAAAATTTCGGCTCCCTGAAGGCTTTCGATTGCGTCATCGATGCGCGGCAGCGGGTAAACATCCTTGCGAGTGATCTTATTGAGCCGTCTGTAGTCTACACAGAACCGCACAGAACCATCTTTCCTCGCAACAAGAACAACAGGAGATGCTCATGGACTGTCCAAGGGCCGAATAACGTCGCGTCTTAGCATATCTCCAACCTGCTTGTTAATTTCCCGACGTTCAGCAGGCGACACGCGGTAGGGACGTTGCCGTAATGGCGGATGCGCACCAGTGTCGATACGATGTGTAACAGCGGGCGCGCGACCGAGACAACTTCGCCCGACATCGAAAGAAGAATGATATTCTCGCAGGAGATGCAGAAGCTCGTAACGCTGTACCGACGTAAGATTGTCATCAATGTAGGCGCCAAATACATCAGGAGATGATGAATCATAAGTGGAAACAGCACTGACGGTACGCGAATTGGGACAACGCGAGTCATCAGGTACGTCCAGGACTTGTGCGTTATCCACTGGTTCCACTCTGCCGAGACATTCCCCTCGAACCAAGGTAACAGTGTACGGGGATGGGTTGGTCACAAAAATAGCGGCGTTGCTCTGGGTGATTTGCACGGTCGCGAAAGGTACTAGCGACCCTTTCCTTCGGCAAGCACGGTCGAATGGCGAAACGAGTGCAATTGTGTCGGAGAGTCCAGCGCAGTAGACAGATACATCCATCGCCGAGCTTGGAGGCACTATGGTATCGTCTTTCACGAGAATCTTGCTCAGTTTCGAGGGACTGTCTTCCGGCGTCAAATGCGAGAAGGGTGAGAGTTCAATTTCGGCAGCGGCACAATGGATGACGGCGTCATTGCGGGAGAGAAACTCCCACCCCAGGATGACGTCATGAGAGCATGCAGGAGAGATGATGAATTGGCCGACATACAGAACGTCCTGAACGACAACGCGAGCTGTGCACTCTGCTAAAGGATGGATACGATGCGAACCGGCAGTACGAAGGGACAACCCAGAAATCGGCGTCGTCACTTTTCGAAGCAAGCGGCAAAAATTTTCAACGATAACGGATACTGCAGCTCCAGTGTGAATAAGAGCAGATGCATGAACACCGTCCACAAGCACGTCTATGACATTAGATGGGTGGCTCTGAGGGCTTTTACATTGCAATAGCATCGCAATCCTTGCCTCGGGGACTGCGACGACTAGTTTTCCCGCTCATGAGTAGCCGAACTTGGCCTCATGGGGGACAAGGAACGACGTCGTGGAGACGGAGACCTTCAAGGAGACAGACGTGGGCGAGACGGCGGTGGCATAGACGGTGGTTCGTCGTAATAGGGACGGCTGAGGTGGCCAGCAACAGGCGAAGAAATTGGAGCTGGCTGTACGGGATGGCAATAACGGGCTACGTGACCGGCGTAACCGCAGGCAAAGCAGATGGGCCGGTTGTCGGGTGTGCGCCATCGGTTCTCTGAGGTGGGTCTTGTCCATGACGCAAGAGCCGATGGATAGAACAGTGGCTGGAAAGGCTGCAGGGGGTGCTGGAGCTGAGTCTGAGAGGTCACGTCAACATATGTAGCCGGCATACCCGTAGCAAAGGAAGGAGGTAGTGCGGCAGCTTCGGCGTAAGTCAGTGGGGTGGGCGATAGAACGACTGGAGGCGGCCTGGCGACCACTTGGGTGTAATTTGGGGGCGCAGGGGCCGGAAGCTGTTGTGTTTGGTACGCAGGCATGACCTCCGCTATTTCCTGCTCAATTGCTCGGCGGATGGGTGGAAGAATAGTAGTGGCCGATTGTTGAGCAGCCGGTGGGTGGGCAAAGGGCAGGAGAGAGAACTGCCGCGCCATTTCCTCACGTATGAAGGACTTGAGGTCTGCCAGCAGTGCCACCTGATCACAGCTCGCCTCCAAGCTTACAAGCCCTGCATCTCGTGGTGTGGAGCGACGGGAGCTCCTTGTAGCTCTGGCACAGCGTGATGACCTCAGCTACGGTGCCTGGGTTTTTGGCAAGCAGCATGACAAGCAGCATGCCCTTCATGACGTTCCGGATATTGTCTGATTCGGACATGCTGTCGTTGGATTTCACGCACAGGTCCAGGACATCTTCTATGTAACTGGTGAATGATTCACTGGCCTGCTGAGCACGTTCGCGTGAGCGCTGCTCGGCTTGCAGCTTACGAATGGCAGGGCGGCCAAAAACTTTGGTGATAGCGGTCTTGAAATCAGACCAGGTTGCGAAATCGGACGCGTGGTTGTTGTACCACAAGCTTGCAACGCCCGCAAGGTAGAACACCAAGTTTGTCAACTTGCCGTCCTCGTCCCATTTGTTGGGGACGCTAACACGTTCGTAAATGGTGAGCCAGTCCTCCACGTCAGTGCCATTGGCGCCCGTGAAAATGGGTGGATCTCGGATCCTTGGGACACCGGGATAAGGGGGTGGCATGAGAGGAGGCGTTTGCTGAGAGGCGTCGTGGGACATGGTAGATCGCAGGGTACGTGAGGACAGTTCCAAGGGCATTGAAGGGGATCGTAGCACTCTCCACCAATTTGTTATGGCGTTCATAGCAGGCACACAGTGAGTATACACAATGGCGACAGTAACAACCAAGCACGGACTCTACGCGCGAGCGGCGTCCTCTTTAGGTAGACCCACTAGAGAACACTTGAGAGTTTGACCCACTTCAGTGTTCGGCGGCTTCTGTACAATATATATATATATATATATATATATATATATATATATATATATATATATATATATATATATATATGTGTGTGTGTGTGTGTGTGTGTGTGTGTGTGTATGTATGTATGTATGTATATATATACCGCAGAAGTTTTACCAATGGGTCAAACGTACTTGGGAAGAGAAGAAGAGAAGAAACACAACTTAGCGGTTGTCTTAATTTCAATACCAACTCAATACCAATTTCAATACCAAGTCACAACAAGAGACGTTAACTTAGATCTTATGATAGAATTTGAGAATATTTATCCCTCTAACGCAAAGCAAATGCCATTTCAATATTTAAATGATCGGCTGCAGGATTACTTGGCGCATTTGAACTTGAACAACATAATTGCGACCGATGCATCCGTATCAAATGAAAAGGCTGGGGCAGGTATCTTCTCACGTTCCCTTGACTGGTCCTTTTCGGTTAGACTCCCAGATTACACACCAATATTCATGGCAGAATTATTTGCTATTGTACTGGCACTACGGAAACTTCCTTTGGGCGAATCGGAAGCAGTCGTAATTACAGATTCTTTTTCAGTATGTGCTGCTCTGTCTTCAGGAGCCAACTTAACACTTATGCACATGTTTCGACAACTCATACCGACAAACTTGAAAAAACTGCAGCTCTTATGGGTACCAGGTCATCGTGGCATATATCTCAATGAGATGGCGGATGCACTAGCCACAGTATCTCTTAGCGGTCCCATTATCCCGATTTTGCCTGATACGGCTTACGCGACAGCAATAAGGTTTAGAAACCTCTGTTTGCGTGAATACGACTGCTACTCATTGGATAAATATCGAGATTTCGCACATCTAAGATGCCGCTGGAATAGACAGTGGTGTGCAACACGGCACTTGGAAGTTACTTTTACAAGATTGCGTTGCAGAATTCCTCAACTGAATTATTATTTGCATAAAGTTGGTCTAAAGGCGTCACCTTTATGTCAGACTTGCCAAAAAATGGAAACGATAGATCACTTCTTTTTGTTCTGTCGCCGGTATTCTCATCAGCGGAAAAGATACCTGGTAGCTCCACTTGAAAAATTGGGATTAGAATTAAAAGTGGCAGTAATTTTGTCGTTTGGCAGCATTAAATTCGGTTATAGCCACAGGGACGTCAGCTCTGCGGTATTTAAATACATAATTGAAACAAAGCGATTACCATGTTAATCTGCCTATATATGTATATATATGTGTGTGTGTATATATATATATGTATATATATATATATATATATATATATATATATATATATATATATATATATATATATATATATATATATATATATATATGTATATATATATATATATATATATATATATATAGACCCACCATTACCTCTGTCTCAAATCGCATCTGATGGCCTGCATCGCTCCCTGCTCAGATATACTCCTTTTTCGATTTTCGGCTTTCCTTTCTATATTTTTTTAGCCCAAAATTACGTTTTCTTTGAAAAACCATTAGCCTTTTTGTTAAGATCCCGCCGCCCGGTTCTTGGCCGATCCCCCTTTGTGGGTGTGCGCCAGAGTTTCAAGGATCATCATCATCATCATCATCATCAATACCAACGGTTTCGACCGGTAGACCAGTCTGCGTCATGGTTTGCAATCTACTGGGCTTATATATTCATTAGTGTAGCTTGAACGCAATTCATGCGGAGGAAGGGTTCCCGAATTTCGACGCGCAACATCTACGTTACTGTGAGTGAGCCGGCACTTTTTACCTTTTTTAAACGCCTTTTTTATGCGCTGTGACCAGCCGAAATCAAAACAGAATAAAATACGGTGTAGACGTTCCACAAGCTGGCACACCGAGTTATTTGAAATTCTTCCTTATACTCCTCAAAGGTCAAAGGGAGACACACCGCATATAGAATTGACGTCATCTGGTAGAGGGATCTCTTGCGTCTTCATGAATTCAACTAAAAAGTGTTCTCCCAAGTCAAGCCTCTTTTTCAGTTCTCATGTGATCGCAAAGTAACCTGCTTTATCGCAATGTATATGTGTCTTGCGGTAAGATCACAGATTCTCTGCGGGAACAGCCAACACAAGCAGGAACCAAAAATTTGCGTCCGAATCGAAGAGGGAAACCCGGAGGTTTAGTCAGACGCTCTCATCC
Organism: Rhipicephalus microplus; assembly: GCF_013339725.1. Lineage (NCBI taxonomy): Eukaryota > Metazoa > Arthropoda > Arachnida > Ixodida > Ixodidae > Rhipicephalus > Rhipicephalus microplus. The sequence continues at coordinate 53,927,433 of NC_051174.1, forward strand.
TCTTTAATACAGCCACATACATGTCTGCTTTATTTTTTTCCATGTAATAGCACCTGTGGCAAGCGTTACCGAAATCTAGCGCGCATCACACCGACCTCTTTACGTTCCCGGTTGTGTGATTTTTGATAATTTAGAGCGCTAAATCCGAATAGTAGAATAGCCCCACAGTGGTGGTCTAGTGGCTAAGGTACTCGGCTGCTGACCCGCAAGTCGCGGGTTTGAATCCGGGCTGTGGCAGATGCATTTCCGATGGAAGCGGAAAATTTGTAGGCCCGTGTGCTCAGATTTTGAGTGCACGTTAAAGAACCTCAGACGGTAAAAATTTCCGGAGCCCTCCATAACGGCGTCTCTCATAATCATATGGTGGTTTTAGGACGTTAAACCCCACATATCATCAATGAATAGTGGAATACATATTTCAAGTAACACGGCCGCAAGCGATCGTTCTAGTACATTCATTGCTGCAGGAACAAAGGGCGAAGCACTTTTGTGCCAATCATTTCTCTGCATTCGACAACTGAGGCTTTTTGCTGTGATACGGCGTTCATCGCTTGTTGATCGAGTTTTATTGTTAGCGTACAAGTTTGGCGAGATAAAAAAAAATTGCCGTTACTAGCCCGAATGCAGTATTCTCCTCAGTAACGAACACGCTCCCTGGACACTACGCTGTCTGGACACTCTGAAATGCAAAAAGTAATTATCCGACAAAGGAAACAGCAGTGTCTCGCCACCCTTTCGGCAGCCTGATAATTTTGCTCCTAACTGTATGACAGGCAATTTAAATTGTTGACTCGTGAGTGACCAGCTCGTCTTGTGTTAGTTAGAAAATCCGAATAATCCTTCTGACCGCCTTGCACGGAGCAGAGAGAATAATATTCCACACCCATTGTAGTGGGTAGAGGTGATGCCGACTCACTGGGTCCACTGGCCACCCCGTATATATAGGCAAGGGATCTTGATTTCCAAGTCCTTGCGTTGTATAAATATAAGAATAGCGCGTAAAAAGGCGCACTACAGTCAAATAACACTTTACGTCAGAGTGAAATATCAATGTATGGCAACATCTAAAATGACAATTTCATCAACAGCGGTGTCATACTTACCAAGAAATTAAGATAAATGCGCTATAACACATGCGCCACAGAAGGACATTCTTAAAATGATACCGAAGACGTCAGACGAACGGCCTAAAATTATTATCTAATAATCGACCAATCTGCACTAAACAAAGAACCTTCCCTTCATCAAAAGATGCGATAAAAGCTGCTTGTTTTTTCTGTTTGATTCATGAAGAAAAGAACCGCCGGACATTAATTTGGGCATGGTGCCAGTGATTCGAAATTCACTTTCCGCGTCAATAAACTGAACAGGTCGTGCCATGTAGAGGGGCGCGGTTGAACCGAACACGTCTGTCACCTCAAAGCTATTGAAAGGAAAACATTTATTGGCCGTTGTTGCTGCTGTGGCTCCCACTACTTTCGTTCTGGCTACCAGTTTCGGTGACTGAGCACTAAAGCCGAGCGACTTCGAGCACGGCAACAGTGACGTGAGTCAGTCCGCCTCTTGAGGCGGGTAATTTTAAGTGCCCTGACAATATGCAGACCGATAAAACGAGAAGTGATTTCAAAATAAGTTCTTCCTTGGCCCAAAAGTAACAATGTGTTGTTTCTGAACTGCTATTTCAACAATCATTGCCAACTTATCAGTTGCCTTAGGGTTCCTTTAGGTAGAAGGCAACTGCGGGTATCTGTGTCCAATAAGATAGTTATGTCTCTCATTGCCCACTAGCAGCGATCGGCATGTTCCTGTAGGAAATTATTCTGTGCAACACCGCGGTGGGTGCCAGCGTCTACGACACGTCCATTGTAAGCATTAGCGCCTTCTGTTTCTTATATGCACATAGTTCACTTTAGTGGGATATGGTGTAATAAAAGGAGCTTGCCCTTTTTGCGGGGGGTTGTGTCTCGTCGTTGTGCCGGTGTGTACGCTAGTGCTCATTCCTCCCGCTAGAGGTGCAGCTGTGCTCTTCGTTTTAGGGCCAAACCACATAAGCGCGAAAATGCACGCGACAGCGACGAGCGACGCTATGAGCGACGAAACAGGGCGTTCGCGCGACGTGTCGCGTGCTCGTTTTCGCGCGATCGCTCGGTTCTGCCGATTTGGAAACCGTCGCTCATCGCCCGGAAGTGCTGGGCTCAAGCAGCCAATAGCCAAAAACCGGAAAAGACAAAGACTACGTAGGTGCACGTGACCCTGCCCGAGTCACATATGCGCAACAAGAAATAACGCAATGTTTATTACGCATGTGCATATAAAAGTGCTGCGAGGCAATAATAAACACTTTTCGTTTCATTACACAACAATATATCTTATTTTTAAATTGAATACCGCTTGCTACGCGGTTTTATTGGTGCGAGTAGACGGTCTCATGCCAGCAACAGTGAAGTTCGCTCGCCGAAGCCGTCGCGTGAATGAGGTTTGCCTGCGCTAGCGACTGATTGCGCGAAGACGATCTACCTCGCGTTGCTCGTCGCTGTCGCGAGCATTTTCGCGCTTATGTGGTTTGGCCTTTAAAGTGCTTATTAGATGGCGCGCCACCGCTCCAACGACACTCACTCTACTCTTAGTGCGTGCTCTACTTTAAAAGCAGACCGCTTGGTGGCCGCGCTTGTATGTAGCGCTCGCTCTCGGCACGCTTCTTTTCTATTTTGCACGCCCATCAGTCAGTGCGCGTCGATACCGTTAGTCACTATGAACACCGCAGAAGCCAAGGCGGCGGCGCGTAAGGCTCGCAATACGACAGCAGCGCGGGCTCACCGTCAGGACCTCTCTCGAACTTTTCACTGCACCCTATATTTCAAGATGCCTTGATTTTGTACTTTACGGATCACAAAGACATTATACTAAAACAAAAACCTTCCCTCAATCTTATGCGGCTTATGCGATTCGCAATCAGGCTCTCAAGCAAAATGTAAAAACTGCATCAGTATGTGAATATTTGTATATAGTACATTGATGTGGATCGTTCCATGCCAAACGTCCCAGCCATTTCGGTAACCATCTCAGATGTATTTGAAAAAATATGCTAATTCACTTTATTGAAAACAGTAAAGTGTTCGAGTAATTCCGGGAGAAAAAACTTTTTAAGTGACGTGGCTGCTTTCTGAATTTCCGAAACGTCCTTTGGTTGTTGTTTGTGGAAAATTCACTTAAAAGTACCGTCCTTTGTTTTTATACCAAATTTAATTTACATGGTAAATAAAGGTTCTTTTGTTAGGTTCTAGAATCTCAGTAATGTTTGTGCAATTTTTCTGTCACCTAAGAATTTGGCCAAAATGTGTTCTGTTCATGTTTTTTTCTATTGGAATACTGCGCCGTTTATAAATATCTGAGTAGTCAATGCTAACTACACAAAAGATGCGATTTTAGCAAAAAGCATTTTTTAGAACTCTCAGGCTACTAAACTTTAGGAAAAAAATCACCAATTTCACAATATTGTCTTTTTGTCCATACTTAGACGCAGTTTGCAACTTGTAGTGTTGCAAATAAAAATCATTCTTATGCTTAAATTGAAGGCAAATAAACAGTTTATTTTTAGGCAAATTTGATCATTATACTTTGTCTTTCAATGAAAAAAATATTTTTTGGACGTCTCGTTGACGGCAATGAAAAATTTCAAGGCGGCAATTGTCGTATAAATTATTCGGAAGAAAGGGGGCAATGAGAAAGTTGAAAAATTGTTTGCTACTTTAAAACAAAACAGTATTAATAAAATTTACCATATTAAAAAAACTGCTTACTTGGTTTTTACTTAGGTAAGAAGCTGCTTTTATTTGAGCCGCCACATGGTGCAAATCGCGTCTCAATATCGACAAAAACGACGATTTCGCGAAATCTGTAATTTTTATCTTGTAAAATTTAGCCCCTTAGAGTTTTAAAGGTATTTTTTCCTCCTAATAGAACCTTTGTGGAGTAGGTATTCACTACTCAGATCATCACACAAATTACAGCATTGCAATAAAAAATGCAAACATAATCATTTGGTTATATTTTTGGAGGCGCATGTGCCAATAAAACTGCATAAATACTCTTGAGCTTCAAACATTTTGCACAAACGTGATTACTTAACATGTAGACCAAATTTGATAGAAAGAAAGAACGGTACCTTTAATATAAATTTATCCACGAACGATATTCTAGGAAGTTCAGAAGGCAGTTACGTGAGCAAAAGCTTGTTTTCTTTTCAAAATATTCCAGAAGTTCACTGTTTTCAATGCAGCAAATCAGCAGATTTTTTTTTCAAGTACATTTCAGATGGTTGCCAAGATGGCTGGGTTGCTTAGCATGAAATAACCCATATGTATATTTAAACATTGTTGAAAATTCCGTGTATATACATATGCATCACAACCATTCTCGTGTCACATCTTCGTATGCCGTGATTTAGCATATGTACAGAGGATGCACGGCTTACGGGAATTAACCTCTGCAGCAAGTTCCTTCCTCAACATTCACTTTGTGAATACGTGGGATTTTATTCGTCGTATTCTACATACTTCATTTGGTCTGATAACGTGCTGTTTTTTTGTCGATAGTATATCACTAACTTGCACCACTTTTAATTATGCTTCAGAGATAAGGAAACTGAATGTGAGAGCATTAAGAGAGTATACCAACTTAGACCAGGCACTGGTGGTGAATCATCGTGTCAACAGGAATCGAACCCAAGGATTATGCATGACCATCAACTCTTTAACCTTAAAGTCATGGGAGATCTTGAAACTACTTTGGAAAAAGACAACATCCAAGAGCATGGCCGGTGTAACGTCACTTGTGGTTTCAGTTCTCGCTGTTCATCTTATAACGATGCAATAAAAATTACCTTTGTAATCCTACAACAGAGACGCCAATTGGAACTAACGTGAACAGTAGCTTCTCTGTATATATTCCGCTTTTATGGCATTCTCATAGCTATTACATTTTCATATTTCTTTGAGTAAGCAAGCAATATGTGAGCGCTGTTCATTCTCGTCATAATACTCCCAAATATTTGCGAGTAATATTTTGCTCATCACAGCTTAAAGCATGCTCACTTTCATTTATACTAGCGTGAGGGCCAAAACAGGAGTGTTAACGGCTTTTCCGGCCACGGGACACGCATCGTAATCATTAGTGGATGCCAGTGCAGCGAACTTCTGTGTAAAAGTCTTGATGTACACCAACTGTACTTAGTGCATATTTACCTCGAACCACTTGCCCTCAAAGCAATCGAAATAAAAAAGTCTGCATAGGCTTCAGCATTACGTTTTGCGTAAAGAGCCGGCTCTAATACAAGAACAATATTTCACGCTACCACAGCTGGCCTTTTAGTGCTCACCTTTGTGGTTTTAGGCAACAATGAACAACCAGCTCTCGCTTTTTTATATTATCTAGATATGTGAATGTGTGTCCAATTTCTACGCACGTTTACTGCGTATCTAGTTATTCCGCCTAAGAACAATGTACTAATTTTGAAAAGTTCCAACCAGCACACTTCCCCGCCACGGTGGTCTAGTGGCTAAGGTACTCGGCTGCTGACCCGCAGGTGGCGGGTTCAAATCCCGGCTATGGCGGCTGCATTTCCGATGGAGGCGGAAATGTTGTAGGCCCGTGTACTCAGACTTGGGTGCATGTTAAAGAACCCCAGGTGGTCGAAATTTCCGGAGGCCTCCACTACGGCATCTCTTATAATCATATGGTGGTTTGGGGCGTTAAACCCCACATATAAATCAATCAGTCAACCAATCAAATAAATAAACCAGCAAACTTTGTGATGCATGCTTCCCATACATTCATTTTCACTGTACGTCACATCTGCCAAATTTTCTTTACAACTACTTTCAATAGCGTTTTCGACACTCTCTTGTGTATCATTCGCTGTTCTTATTATACTATGTTTAACAAAAAGAGAATCAAGTCGTTGAACTTTCACTTGTTTATCTCAGAATTTATCTCACGCAGACTTTATCCCTTCAGGTATTTCACAGGCGATTATTTCCAATTATACCGTCTTGTAACGGAAGCACGTGCTAAGTGAAGCGAACAGGGAAAGTGAGCGTTCAAAACTAAACGCTGAAGTTATTGGCGGCGATGACTGAGACTTCCACGTTTAAATGGGCGTATTTTCACGTGATCGTGCCGTCAAAAATGCATACAATGCGTGTCTACAATAACACTCTTCATTTTTTAGCAGATTGAAATTCGAGCTACACCAAGAGATGCACGCTGTACAGTAATTTCGGCGAACATTAAGTCGGTTCTTGATAACAAAATCTTTGGTGACACGCATGGGCATTCACACGTGGCATCAATCATTAGGGCACAATCGCTAATGAAGCAGTTAATTTCAGATATGTGGGGTTTAACTGTCCCGAAACCACCATATGATTATGAGAGACGCCGTAGTGGAGGGCTCCGGAAATTTCGACCAACCGTGGTTCTTTAACGTGCACCCAAATCTGAGCACACGGAGTTCATTCTAGAATATACTCAGCTGTTTGCGTGTACGCCCTCAAGCGGAACAGATAATCATCATCATCATCGTCATCATCATGATCATCATCAACAACAACAACAACATGATCAGCCTGACTACATTCACTGCAGCACAAAGGCCTCTCCCATGTTGCGCCAGTTAACACGGTCCTGTGCTGGCTGCTGCCAATTTATACGCGCAAACTTCTTAATCCCATCTGCCCACCTAACCTTCTGTCTCCCCCTAACTCGCGCCCCACCACAGTGGTCTAGTGGCTCGGCTGCTGGTCTAGGTACTCGGCTGCTGACCCGCAGGAGGCGGGTTCAAATCCCGGCTGCGGTGGCTGCATTTCCGATAAAGGCGGAAATGTTGTAGGCCCGTGTACTCAGACTTGGGTGCACGTTAAAGAACCCCAGGTGGTCGAACATTCCGGAGCCCTCCACTGTCATAATCATAAGCGTCTCTCATAATCATATGGTGGTTCTGGGACGTTAAACCCCACAAATCAATCAATCAATCCCCCTAACTTGCTTGCCTTCTAGAGAATCTAGTTGGTTACCCTTAATGACCAGCGGTAATTCTGTCTACGCGCTACATGCCCGGCCCATGCCCATTTTCTTTTCTTGATTTCAACTGTGATGTCCTTAACTCCTGTTTGTTCTTTAATCCACTCTGCTCTCTTCTTCTCTCTTAAGGTTACACCTACCATTTTTCTTTCCATTGCTCGCTGCCTCGTCCTCAGTCTAAGCTCAACCCTCTTTGTAAGTCTCCAGGTTTCTGCTCCGTAGCCAAGTCCCGGCAAGATACAGCTGTTATATAAGTTCCTCTTGAGGGCTAGTGAAAATCTACCTGTCATATTTTGAGAGTGCTTGCCATAGAGCTCCATCCCATTGTTATTCTTCTTATTGCTTCAATCTCGTGGTTTGGCTCCACGGTTATTACCTGCCCTAAGTAGACATATTCTTTTACAACTTGAAGTTCACTATTACCTATCTCGAAGTGCTGCTCTTTTTTGAGGGTGTTGTACAATACTTTAGTTTTTTGCAGATTGATTTCAAGACCCACTTTTCTGCTCTCCTTGTCTAACTCCGTAATCTAGAGTTGCAATTCGTCCCCTGAGTTAATAAGCAATGCGATGTCACCAGCAATGCGCAGGTTACTAAGGTACTCTCCATTAACTCTTATTCTTAACTGTTCCCAATCTAGGCTTCTAAAAACCTTCAGTAAGCACACGGTCAATACCATTGGGGAGATTGTGTCCTCCTGCTTTACACTCTTCTCGATTGGTATTCTGTTTCCTTATTTATGAAGCCCTATGGTAGCAGTTGATCCCCTGTAGATTTCTTTCAGGATGATTATATATATTTCATCGACGCCCTGATTACGCAGTGCCTGCATAACGGCTGATATTTCTACTGAATCAAACGCCTTCTCGTAATCTATGAAGGCTATGTATAGTGGTTGGTTATATTTTGAGCATTTCTCAATTACCTGATTGATAGTGTGAATGTGGTCGATTGTTGAGTAGCCTGTTCGAAATCCTGCTTGTTCTTTTGCTTGATTAAACTCTAATGTTATCTTTACTCTCTTAGCAATTCCCTTGTAAATAGCCTGTATACTACAGAGAGCAAGCTGATCGACCTGTAATGCTTTGAGAACTTGTCTTCTCCTTTCTTATGTATTAAGATCATGTTAGCATTCTTCCAAGACTCTGGTACTCTTCCCGTCAGGAGACACCTCGTAAACAGGGTGGCTTCTTTTTCTAACGCAATCTGTCCTCCATCTTTCAGCAGATCTGATATTACCTGATCCTCACCAGCAGCTTTGCCTCTTTGCATGCTCTCCAAAGCTTTTCTGACTTCTTCTATCATTACTGGTGGGATGTCAACTAGGTTACTACTAGTTCTTGTAGAGTTAAGGTCGTGGTTGTCCAGGCTACTGTACAGATCTCTGTAAAACGCCTCCGCTATTTTAACCATCCTATCCATATTGGTAGTTATTTTGCCTTTTTTGTCCCTTAGTGAATACGTCCGACTTTTAGCTCCCCCAAATTTTCTGTTGACTGCTTTGACGCTTTGAAGCGTATTTTACTAGTAGATCTCCTCTGGCGTTTCTAGTACCGTTGCCATAATCTCCTACTGCCTGATCCCCAGCTTCTTTTTTCTCTACCCTTGCAATAAATTGTCCCATCAGTATAACATACTGTGTTTTTACCTTACTCATTGCGGATTCTACGTCTTCTAAGAAGCTTTCAACTTAAGCATCATCATCGCTGGATGTAGGCACGTAAGCGTGTACCATCTTCACCTTCCATCTCTTATTCAGTTCAATTACGATACTTAGCACCCTTTCACTAATGATATATTATTCCTCTATATTGGCAGCTATATTTCTGTGAATTAGGAACCCACTCCCAGTTCTTTTCTGTCAGCCAAGCCCACATAGCAAAAGAAGTGCTCATTTTGTAGCAACGTATATGCCTCAGCTCCCCCTCCTAACCTCACTGAGCCCTATTATATCTTATTTAACACCCTCTAGCTCCTAAATAGGACAGCTAGACTTCCTTCACTAGATAAGGTTTAGCGTTAAACGTTGCCAAGTTCAGGTACCAATGGCGGCCTGTCCGGATCTAGAGATTATTAGCACCCTCTGCTGCATTTCAGATCTGAACGCCGATGTGGTGAGTTGCTTCGCAGCTGCTGGTGACCAAGGGCCGTGAGTTAATTGACGTATGCCTGTGGGAGGTAGTGGCCAGATACTGCACCAGGGTGGCCAATCCTTCTCGGGTGAGGGAGTGCGTTACCTGCGGTGGTTACCGGTGAGGCCGCATTCCAGGGCTTTTAATATTGTTTCCTCATCACGCAGATTTTTTATTTCATTTGGGAACTGCATGGCACCGATATTTGAACCACGTTTCTTTTGCATGTGAGGCGGATGCCATAACCACTACGCCATTGCCGCACCATATCATATGAACACTATTTAAAATGGATAATAATATGAAAACTAATAAAAACACTATTTAAAATGTAACGAATATTAAAACCATCATTTAAAATGCTGTATGACATTTGCCATTGATAGCACAAGGTATTATCTGAACATGCAATGCACCAGCAACACAAAGCACAAAAACGGGGCTTCGTGGCATTGCCCTTCGCTGAAAAGATATCTTCTTCATGCATGAACAGAACAAGTACAAATATGAACAAAAAAAAAGAGGTTAAGGAGTATAATCGAGCAGTAAAGCACCATAATAGAGCAACACAACAACAAGAGCAGCAGTCTTTAGTTTTTCAGTGCACATGAAATGGCTTCATCCGCACCACTTAGGTGACTTAAGTTACCCACGGCGGCGTTCAGAGTTCGTGATGTTGTCGGGGACAGCCTCACAGTCCAATATGCAGAGATGTCGAAATACAATTATGTTGTAAAAGCCTAAGACCACCACAGAAGTATATCGCTTCATCCACGCGGCCTAATTAAGTTCACACAGAAACATGCTTTCGCGGATGATACTCAAAAAAGCGTTGTCAAAATCTATGACATCGGCTGTCGGTCGTCTGTTCGTTCTTGATACGGAGGTGGGTGAACTGTCTGGTCTGCTTCGGCGCGCTGACAAGAGACACTCACGTCGGCGTTTTATTCGTCGGTAGTCTGTTGGGCAGCTTGGCGTCGAGGGCCGTCGCCTGAGTCCTTCCATCGACGAACTTGTATGGCGTCATCTGCGTCTTTTCTTGTACGCCTGTGTTTTATGCGAAGGTCACATGCGGAAGGCTGGTGTCTCACGTCTAGTGCTCAACATATATGTACATGGCCAGCGTATCACTGATGTTACTACGTGGACAATCGGTGAGGTCATTGCTCTGTGGGTGGTAAGTGGTGCTGTGGTGGTGGTTTGTGTTGCTGGTTTTGAAGGTTAACTTAGTTATCTTGTTGTAACGGCGTGCCTCTGTCGGTAATCAGGACTTCCGCGGCACTGTGGTTCGAGACGCTGTTTTCAACTAAGAACTTGGCTACTTTGTGGCACTGCTATTTCGTAGGGCCTCCTGTTTCGGTACAGCGGGTGAGGTGGTCAGTTGCTACGACTATCAACACCTTTCCGACAGCCGCCATCAGGATCAGCCCTGATAAGATTATACCTATAATCTTAAATCGTCAGCAATGTAGTTTGATGAACTGCAGATGTCCCGCTGGCTTTGTCCGTGGTGTGTTCCGTCGCTGAAAGTGGTGGCAGGTCCTCACATAGCGAGTGACGTCAGTGATTGTGGTTGCCTTCTCTCGCATCCTCGCGAGCCTGAGGGAAACACTAAGGTGTCGTTTCGTTGGATCGCCGTGAAGAGCCAGTAGGACTTGTGGTCGCAGTGTTGAAGCCACCACGAGAAGGTACGTGGCTCGAAGTGTCGACAGATTTTTTTTTCTAGAATGCTGTTTTGAAGAAAAAAATGTTGCAAGTGTGCGCTTGAATACATTCGGAACAACGGTGGCTTTCGCCTCGAGGTATTTTATATACATCTAAGTCCCAGATCAGCTCGCTGTCACTCCATGAAGTCTAGCTTCATCATTGTTCCGAAGGAAATGTCGCCATGCTGGTCGTCAAATTGTGGTAGCTGAACGGGCGTGCTAGGCATGAAAGATGCGTCGGTGTGCAATCTGCAGTAGGCTTGTGAACGACGCCAATGTCATATTCTTTAAGTGATATGCTCCAGCATAGCAAGCGACTTCGGCGTTCCTTAAGCTAGCTAGCCACCACAAGGTGTGGTGGCAGCTCGCAACTTTCAAAGGCCTGCCACAGTGGTAGGGCGACGCTTTAACGCAGGGCTAGCCAGTATTGATAACACACTTATAATGAAGAAATGAGAACAAAAGCAGGCAACAACAAGCCTCATCCCGAGAACAAGGCACCACGAAATCGTCACTCGCGCACCACCATCTTTGTCGTTCTGGGGCATTCTTCTTTCTACCACCTGTTCGTAAGGCTCGCCCAATAAACCTCTCTACGTTCGGTGGATTGTGCTGGGAAACCACATCTCCTACGCCCTGGAACTCCGATCCCCCACCCTGCCGTAGACCATGCAAGTTGACGCTGTCCAACAGAGATTACCTCTTGCGGCCGCTACTTTCTCCGGCCAGGTTTACCAGCGAGAACCCCCGATTATTGTGAGCACCGAAGACCAGGATGTCGAGGGCTGGCTGTCGTCCTTCCAAACAATCAGTGGACCCAACAAGTGGGACGGTGATACTGAGTTAGACACTGTAAACATTTATCTAACCAACGTGAAAGTAGTGTTATATGAGCCACGAAACCACGATCGTGAAGTGGTTTGCCTTCGATGAAGCGATATTCTCCGTTTTTGGTCACCCTGTCTTACGAAACCGACGCACCAAACAAAGTCTGCGCACGCGGGTACAGTAGCTAGGTGAAAATTTCAAATAGTACATCATCATCATCATCATCATCATAATCAGCCTTACTACGTCCACATCAAGACAAATGTTTTTCCCATGTTCTGCCAGTCAACTCAGTCCTGTGCTTGGTGCTGCCATTTTATGCCAAAAACTTCTTAATCTCATCTCCCCCTAACTGGCTTCCCTTCTCTAGGAATCCAGTTAGTTCCCTTAATGACCAACAGTTATCCTGTCTACGCGCTATTCGCCCGGCCCATGTCCATTTCTTCTTGATTTAAACTGAAATATCCTTAACCCCGGTCAATTCCCTGATTCACTCTTCACTATTTTTGTCTTCTAAATATATAGAAGATATAATTGATTTGTCCTGCCACGTCGATGCAACCGTGAGCGAAAGTGCCGAGACACAGCACAATATGAAGGGCGTCGACTGTGACATTTTCTAGATGCTGCTCGCGAAGACTCCTAGCACTGTGGCCGAAGTGGTGACTTTCTGCCAAAGCTATAATGAATTGAAGAGGCAACGAGCTCAGACGTGACTTTCACCCCATACCATCAAACCAGTTACCACACTGGACGTGGTGCCTGACTAGACAAATCTTCACGCACAAATGAACGCACTTCGTGCGAAAGGAAAAAGCTCGGCAGCTTTCTCTACTGCCTTTTGCTCTACGCCAGGAGCTCGCGCAGCAGCAGCCGCTCTGACACCCAACACCATTGGCTCCCATGAGCTGACATGTGGTCTGGGAGCAGATTTCCTAGGTTATGCCAGGGCCCTTTAGCAGCACCCCATCAACGCTCCTCTTGCTTACGCTGAGACACTAAAGTGGCAGCAGCTACAACAGCCCCCGCCATTCCAATGACTGTCGCATACCTCAGCCACGACTCAGCCGTCATCCACATGGACTCCTCCCATTGCTACCACAAGCTCACCTCACCCGTCCCCCACAAGGACTGCTCCCCTCACCGCATATGCTTCAAGAACGCACGCTAACCGACCAATCTGTGTTGCACGCAGTGATCATGGCCATATAGCTCGATTATGTTGTCGTCGCGCGCAGATGTACGCAGACGAGCAAACACAAAACAGTTTCATGGACATTCCTCCATCTCATTGAAAAATTTGAACCCTCAACCAAGCACGTCTTCACGGAAAAATGAGCTTACTGCGCATGGTCGTTCCCCTTCACTCCGTCATCGCTCCCTGTCACCCATGTGTCGACGGCCAGATCGTGAGTGCGAGGGAAACTAACCACCGCAGTTCAGGAAACAAGAACCGCACTGTCGAAATGCTCAAGTCCTCAAGCATTTCGTCGAATACTGTCGAAGTTTTTGTAGAAGGTACTCGTACATATGCTCCTATTGATATCCGTACTGCCGTTAACGTTAGAGACGCCAAACTTTGCCGCCAGTTTTGCAAATTGACTACGCCTTTTGACATGATGTCCTTGCAAACGAAGAATGGGGAACCTATTCGGCCTGTAGCCGTCTGAACTGCCCGACTGATCTTTGCGAAGAATGACTACTCTGTTGGGTTGGTTGTCCTTTCGTGATGCTCACGCGACATCTTTCTTAGATATGATTTTCATCGCATAACCACGTTGTTATTGAATCTACAAGATATTTACTTGAACTTTTCCCGTTTTACGACCAACCCGCCGACGACACTAAGCCCGCCATACAAAAATAGTCATCAAAAAAGGCACTGAAATTCTTCCAACAACATCTGTTTTGCTCCCTGTGTTTTGTGACGGCATTCGGGATGAAGCTGCATTCTTTCAACCTCCGATCATCTTCCTTATTGAATTTTGCTTTTTCTACATTCTCCAAACTTTCAAGTTTTCGAAGAAAACAGTAATCTCCACCCCATCAATTTCCTTCCATATCCCGTCGAACTGTTTCAAGGGCAATCTTTTTGACATGTGCATGCCATTGATGAAGGACAAATTTTCCCTATGCCACCAGACTGTGCTGGTGAGTACGACGCCACCGGTGCCCTCAACTCTTCCTATGTACTACGTTCCGAGCTTTTAAATTTATTGATCTTCGATGGACTGTTGCCATCTGAACGCCCTGAGCGTTTCCAGATGCTTTACCAGTTCCGTGAATTCATTGACGTTTCCCAACCTATCCTTGGCCGAACTTCCAGTTTTATTTTAAATATATCGGCCCAGGTTCTAACGCGCAAGTACGACAGCAATCATACCGCATTTCCACCGGCAAGCGTCAGGCTATTGCCGAACAGGTTCACAATATGCACAAGTGCGGCGTTATCCGACCTTCCCAAAGGTAATGGGCATCACCTGTCGTTGTTGTTAAAAAGAAACATGATTAAATTCGCTGCTGCGTGGATTACAGGCGCTAAAATAGGATCCCTCGCAAATATGCATACTCTTTGCACATTACTGATGATGCCCTTGATTGCTTACAAGGTGTCTAGTTTTTTTCGTCGTTAGATTTGCGTTCGAGGTATTGACAGGTGCCGTTAGCAGATGCCGATCATCCAAAAACAGTCTTCGTGACACCGGACGGGCTATGCGAGTTTATTGTCATGTCCTTCGGGCTCTGCAATGCGCTGTCCCCATTCTAGTGCCTAATTGACTCGGTTTTTCTGGATTCGAAATGGAACATGTGCGTCTTGTACCTCGACAATACCGTCGTCTTTGCACTCAATTTCACAACAGACCTTGAAAGCCTGAAAAATGTTGTCCTCAGGTGTCTGCAAATTGCTCAGCTCCAACTGAATCTCAACAAACGCCACTTTGCTGCTTCAAAGCTCACCATACTCAGTCACGTCATTTCAAAGGACAGCGTTCTTCCCAATCTGGCTAAACTACGCGCTGTCGCTAAATTCACCACAACGATGACTGTGAAACGGTTATGCAGCCTCGAAGGACTATGCTTCTATTCAAGTCGGTTTGTGCGAACCTTTGCCTTCATAAGTGCCCATTGGATCCAACATCTAGGCAGCGCCAACAACGTCTTCTCATGGTATTCTGAGCGTGATCATGCAGTTACTACTCTTCGCCGTCTCTTGACATCGCCGCCTATATTGCACCACTATGATCCCACGGCGGCAACTGAGATGCATGCAGACGCCAGCGCTTTAAGCCTCGGTGCAGTTCTCATACAACGAAAGCCTGGGATCCCTGAGTATGTCATCGCCTACGCCAGCAGAACGCTCACTAAGGCTGAGATAAATATACAGTGTTACCGAAAAAGAATGTTTGGCCACACTTTCAGCACTTTAGAAAATTCGCTCATATATGGCCGCACGTTCGTTGTAGTTACAGATCACCATGCCTTGTGTCGGTTGTCATCGCTGAAGGATCCATAAGGGTGCTTTGCTTGTTGGGTTCTGCGACTTCAAGGGTATGATATCCGTGTGGTGTACCATTTCGGCCGCCAACATGCTGATGCCGAAGCACTCTCGCGATCACCACTCTCCACTGAGGCTGCCTGTATATCCTCTGTAGAACACGCGCTGTCAGCTCTTGAAATTGACACACTGTCCACTGCACAGCGCGACGATCCATGGATAACTTTACTTCTGGGCGTTTTATCTCAGGTACCGCGACTTCCAATCATTCGAGCAATGCGACTCCAGGCTTCGCACTTCACCTTTCGAGGTGGCCTCTTTTACCGGCGCAATTACTCACCAAATGACAGGAGGTAGCTGCTCGTTATTCTCTGAAAGCTGCGCTCTGCAATCTGTGCATCATTTCACTGCAATCCGCTTTGTGCTCACGCCAGTGTCTTCAAGACCTGCGAATGTTCACAGTAGCGGTACTACTGTCGTGGGATGTTTACCATTGTTCGACAGCTTATTCGCGGATGCCACGAGTGTCAGTGACGGAAACCGCCACTAAATCCAGGAGCAGCTCCACTACAGGCGCTTGCGCGCCCCGACAGCCCGTTTGATTGAGTCAGAATTGATCTTTATGGACCACTGGCATTGACCATTGCAGGTAACCGGTGGGCTGTTGTTGCTGTGCATTACCTGACATGGTACGCCGAAGCCGCTGCTCTTCCTATGGCGACAACTCAGGACGTCGCATCTTTCATTATTAATCGTTTTGTGCTACGTCATGTCCTCCTTGCAAACTCATCAGTGACCGGGATGGTGTATTTTTCTGCGACGTAATTGAAGCACTTCTCCACCAGTGCCATAATGTACACGAGATGAGTACTGCTAACCAACCTCAGGGGAATGGCTTGACTGAGTGGTTTAATCGGACCCTGGGTGACTTTCTCGCAGCGCATGTTGCATCTTACCAAACCAACTGGGACCTGTTTTCGACCTACGCGTATAACAACACTACCCCAGCCACCACCGGCTTTTCAATTCTTCTTTCTACACGGACATCAACCATCGCACACAATCGACATTTTGCTGCCATACGTACCAGATGCATCTGAGTGCACGACCGTGGCCGATGGCACTCGTCGTGTCGAATAACGCCGCCAACTAGCTAAGCAGATTACTGCGGCCGACCAGCAAGACCAGAAAGAGGCCCGCGATGAGGACCACACTCCTACCGTGAGGTTCGGCCCTGGAATCCTTGTAGGAATGTATGTACCACACTGCACCTGGTTTGTCTAGCTAGCTACTCTGAAATTACCATTGTCCATAATGCGTGGTAGAGCGCACACTGCCTATCAATTACGCTATTGAAACGCTTACGCCGCTCGATGACCATAGTCTGCGTGGTCACGTTGTTGTTCACGTGGACCGCTCGAAGCGGTTCTTGGACCCGCTCGTTCCCGCCTGTTAGGTCACCAGGATGGCTTTATATTTTTTAACGGGGTCAGTTATAACGAAGCAATGAGGACAACACAAGAGAAACACAAGCATCATCACGAGATGAAGGCATCGCGAGATGGTCGCTCGAGCACCACCATCTTTCTCGTTCCGGAGTTATCGCCAGTGATTCGCCTGTCCGTTAGGCTTGCGCAAGAAACATTCTCAAACACGCATAATATTATATGCTATCTTACATACTCTTTGGGGGCCTTGTATCTGTGTCGTTATACGTTTGACAAGATTAGTTACTGAGTCTATTTCCGATAGATTGAGCAAAGTATCGTGTCTCTTAGAACACCGTATACTGCCGTCGCGACGCTACCCTGTAGAACCTCAATCGCTGACTGAAGTCCGCTGCTCAGGCTAGTGCTGCTGATACGGAGCCACAATAATATTTTAAAACTAAGGTCAGTGACTTAATTTGATCTTTTGGGCCACCTCCATCTGTAAGTGCAGGCAATGAGGGGAGCCCATCCTGTTTGGTGGAGCCAAGCAACATAAGAGAGTTCACGCAGAATCAATAAAAACTATGTTCGTGTGCTTTACAACTAACCTTTCGTTGTCTTTAGTTTTTATCTTTTTAATTTTGTCAAACCACATGACACTTACGCTTAGCCATTTGCAAGTGCCCGGTACTACTATGCGTGCAGTGATAACCCCAGGAATTCCGGTTCTGCTATCCAGTGTGGAACTTCAGCACTGCCAAAACTGACGCTTTATTTATTAGTAGGACAAGTGTTTGCTACCAGATAACATACTGACTTACCATGCCACTTTATTTTTGCCATTCTCATTCAAACAGCTCTTGAAAATATGATAAGTTCATAGCACAAATTCTTTCTCAGGCGTCCTTCTGTTCCATCCAATACGTCGACCTCTGAACTGTTTTTTTGTCCGGTGAATGCAATATGTTTTGTCTAATGTACAGCCAAAATGAGCTCGCTCATTTAACTCCACTTTTTTCTGCTTGCCTTATTTAGGTTACTGTTTACATAATTATATTTATTTGCGATAGCCATTGAGGCAAAAGTGCTGTATGCTTTTGTGCTCAGATTCTTGTACATGTTAAAAATACCAGGTGGTTGAAATTTAGGGAGCCCTGCACTACGGCATCTCTCACAATCGTATGGTGGTTTCAGGATGTTAAACTTCATATCTCAGCATCATAATTACATTGTGGTTGGAAGACATAAAAAAATCAATAATTATTTGGACGCACGTTTTCTCGTTGATGGGTGTACCTAAGTGATCACCAGTGGTGATGCTGCTGTGTGAGATCACTGATGTGTACAACAAGACGAGTTCTGCTTATGATGAGATTATTGAAGACCGATGCCGCTATAAGAGTGCAGCGCGCTGTGCTTCTAATTTGAGTGATGCAGCTTTCAGGGACCCTTAATGAGTTTCATCTCCACTAAAGTCACTCCCGCCTGCTTTCTCTAGTCACCAGCAAAAGTGACTATATTAGAGATCTGAGACGTTTCTGGGGTGCACATGTTATCACGACAGAAAAAGTCATCGCCCGTTACACAGTACATATATGGTGACGTTTCACATCAGAACATAAGAATATGAAAAGTATAATCAGCTTTACGTGTTCTAAGTGGGCCTATATACACAATGTGTCACAAGAATGGCTACCAGTGTTGGAGCTGTTGTACGAAGTTGATTAGGTTCCAAAAAAACAATCTCTCATGGCCACAGCCATACGGAACGCCGGTAGCAAATTCGATGTGTTTTCAAAAGCTTCAAACAAAGTCTTGGCTGACCACTTATCACCAGACGAGAGCCCTCGGCTGTCACATCCAAATTATTCCTCATTCGGTGTTCGTGGTGGGGGTTGGCGAAAATGGCATATTGTTCACCCAACTGTATTTCAGCTCAACTGTAGAAATTCCTTTAGGAGCAAACAAATAAATAATTTCTACAAGGGCGAAATTCCTTTAGGAGCAAACAAATAAATAATTTATACAAGGGCTTTTTGCTTATCTCTTTTCTCGACCAAGAAAACGAAACTCACCTGCTTGGCGGGCTCTATTTCTTTCACAACATTGATTTCGTTTCTGATCAAAAATTGATGCTAACAAATTTGAAATGACACTGCCTAATAATTGCCTTCGTCGGGACCGTTAGTATAAGATCACATTTCTCTGAATATTTAGCACGTCCACACTTTGAACTGTGTTGCATAGAGAAAACACAGTTTCATTACCATTTGATGTCATTTGCTGCTTTCAATTTTGCACCCTATAACACCATGCACATCGATGTCACACACTTTATTGGCTTTACTCCTAAAGCATCCAAAGCGAGCTGTACTCCAACTGCTTCATTGTTTCTAAAAGATCACCTTCGCACGCTTTCTGCACAACAGTTCTCGAAAAGGTGTGTTGTTTTGATGAGCTTTAGCGTAATCCTGAAACGTCTTTGCAGTTAGTTGGTCAATCAGCAGGTATTGTTGTGCTTGCTTAAAATGATGTTTAGCTGATTTCACCCGAAGCAAGAACGTCAGTCAGCCGAGTAACCTAAATAGCAGTACATTTGCATAACACTTTGTTGTTTATCATTGGACCCACTTGGAGGTCCTATCGGTTATAATCGTCTCATTTCCCAGAGATCTTCACGTGCTCCTTTTCATAGGTATTTATTTTATTTATTTTCCAAATACTGTTAGCCTTTCCGCTGTTACAGGCGTGGGGCATACTAAGAATGACAAAAATTAATACATTCAAATCATACAGCAATTTGAACAGCAACACTTGAACTTGGCATGACATACATTGGAAACACCGGCATTGAGGCTGAAGGAAAAACAGTGCACTCGTAGTAAGCATACAAATGAATTGCAATAAATTAACAAAGTAGACAATGCTTAAAGAAAAAAACCTTTGAGCCCTTCCTCAAATTTTTCCAGTGAATCACAATGAACCAGTGGTAATGGCAAAGCATTCCACTGACGCATTGTTTTTTGAAAAAATGAATTCGCATATACAATGACACGCTGTTGTGGCACTTCGTAAGTGTAATTGTTTACACTTCTTAGGTTTTTTCCGCGGCGTGGCGGTTAAGTGTTTTGGTGTGTTTATGTTTAATTTATGTTTTTACAATAAAAACAAGAACTTCATCCTTGCCAATTGCCTTCGTTAAGCTAAAGTGGGCAGTTGAAGAGAGCGTAGCATTTCTGTTACTGACTCAGTCGAGAAGTACTTTGAAAGAATAAACTTGGCAGCTCGCCTTTGTACTCTTTCTAGCATATTAATGAGGCCGATTTTTGAGGGATCCCACACAATGCTGGCATATTCCAATGTTGGCCGAATATACGTAAGATATGCTGCTAGCTTAACGGGAGTCGTAGCAAGTCCTAATTTTCTTCGCAAGTACCATAGTTTTCTCTCCGCCACCACACAAATGTTTTCCAAATGGGTCCTCTGCAGAGCCCGAGACTAATGTCTTAAGGCGAGGGGGTTATGTCCCACCAAGGAAGTCACCGTACTTCGTTAAAGAGGGTCGTACACATGGCGGGTAACGCCTATTTAAAAGGAGTCACTTATACTTTTTTCTTAAAGTCTACTATCACAATACGCGTACATTACTTTGAAGTAAGTGAATTCACTTTCTGAGAGTTGTGTATGACATCTATATGGGAATTCAAAAGTTGTATTTCACGTAAAAGTCATTTACACAGAATAACGAGTGCTACGTGGAAGATAACACGAATAGTTCTGGTATGTGCTATTACGTATCAACCTCCTTTTTTGTGCCTATTTCCCAGAATTTGAAGTGTAAATACAGAAAAAACTCGCCCTATTCTAAGTGCGTCGAAGCACACATTTTTTTTATTTTGGTACAATTTGTTATTTTTTGCAATGTAGATAGAATTAACGCCACTTACAATTCCGACAGGTGTGCGCATGACTGGTTGAAAGCATGAGGTCAGAGCGTCTGCAAGAAAATATCCAAGACAGCTTGGACCGTATCACAAAGCTTTCTCTTGGCTGCGCATTTTTTAGCAATGGAATTCTCTTATCTCGAGGAGGTACGATGGCAATGGCATGAATTTGGCTTACTCGGCACTTTTTAGAGCAAAAACACTAGAAAGCCTATGAAACGACAATGAATGACAGAATTGTGCGCATGGTAGCAAGATAGCACGCAAAGTGCCTAGCATGGAGAGTATGCGATGATAGTGAATGATTTGATGCATCTCAGCTTCTAGTTCCACCGGCGTCTGCTACAGCGCTTACGCGCGGCCGAACTGTAACAGACGCCCGGGTGTCCAGCGCAAGGCCAAGCGCTCACTTTTCATCAATGACCGTAGTTGAAAAATTATTTGATTGATGGCTTTAGGCAATTATCCATGCGCTATTTCACCAAGTACAAATTACCAACGCTCCACGATCACCACATAAAAGAAATTGCGCAAACATTGATGCATGCAGTGTTTGAAGATGTGCTCCAATGTCTTTTCCTGTTTAACGCGACCTGTTAACTTACAACTTAATGAAGCAGCGGTGCTACTTTACAAATCGGGCTTATTTGAGCACCATGTAGTATTAACCGTAAAAGTGTTTTGTATTCAGACGTAAAAGTTTGGGTTTCTTAGCATAATCTTTTTACAAAAGTCAGGAGTAGCTTTTGTGCTGGCGGACAAATTCTGCTGAAGTATAAAACAGCAGTAACAAAATGGTATCGCGAGCGCAGTGTCACAGGTTTCATGCAACGCAGCATTTAGATATAGCCGGAATGCGAGAACGTGCATAAGCTTACGCTTAGATATGTGTCTACGTAAAGCGATGCAGACTCGTCGAGGGGTGTTTCAGTGATAATGCTTTTTAACGGTGCGGTAAAATCGTCCTGCGGCGTTAGCGTAAGCAAAACATAAAACAAGGAACGTTCAGCTATCTCGCAGTATATTTATATTAGCACACATATTACCACAAATCTTACCACATGTGATATTACCATATCATTACACCCGTACCACCTCTCTCTACATATATCGACGCAAAAAAGCCGCGAGCGAGAAGGTGCGCGCGTTGCGCGCGTCTCAAACATCTCACGGTGCAGACGGTGGACATCACGCCGCTGCTTGCCGCGCGACCGTGCTGACGGACGGGACGTCGTCGCGGCATGCTTCCTCCCAGCATGCGCGTACCCTTACCGGCAGTCTTCGGCGTTGCGAAGGTTAGCGAAGCCGATCACTTTCACGATTGACGACGTCAGCACCAAGAAGACGTGAGCCAGGGAAGCCTAACGCAAACACCAGCACTGGAAGACCAGTGACACCGAATAAGTGGGAGTCAAGAACGCTGATCATGCCGGTGAAACTGACGAGACGCGAGTTAAGAAAGCCCAGTGCAAGCGTCTTCAACGCTTCCCGCCTCCCATGTCTTGGTGTTTCAAACAAACGTTTACTCGAGTAAACGCTACATAGAATTTCGCTCCAAACCTTCTTTTAGCACCCGCGTCAATGCTCGTTTAACCTGGTCAACGCCATGCTCCCCGCTGCTCTTTCGCATTCCATTGTTGTGGGTGAGGTGCGCGAATAACGTGCTTTTTAGAGTTAGCGCGACATTATGACGAACACGGGCTACCGACACCATGTTCTTGCGCGAGCAACCTGCAGCAAAATAAAAAAAACAAAAAAATACTCAAGGAAACTGAAGATCGAATCCAGAGCCACTGCTTGGAAGATGGAGGAAGAGGAAAAGGCGTGCGAGTGGTTGTAGAAACGGCTAGGGTGCGGCATGCGATCTTATCGGATGCGGGAACCTGGGCACAATGGTATACACCCACCCGGCGACGGTTTTCATGGGTTCCTGGTGCCCATTCAACCACCAAGGCAATTGTTTAGTCCCTGGCACGGCTTAGTCCTGGTGTTCGAGCAGAAGACAGTGACGCAGACGACTTTGTTTACTTAAAGCGGGAGCATGCCGTCGGGCTACGGGCCCGAGCTTGTGCACTCTCACCACTGCGTCTTCCTCACTGCACTGTTCAAGAAACGAACTGCTGGTGAGCCGTACCACTCTCATTACGCGTCCAAACTCCAGCAAAAAGTTGAATTGTTGAACTCTGTAGACTGTTCAGGCTCATAGAGGTTTCGCCTCCATAATGAGAACTGTTTTCACTTTCTGTGAGGTCAACGCTCGTCAGTTTACCTTTTTTTTTGTATGGGGTTTCCTTGCGTCTTTTTGTTTTCAGGTGTGTGAACATATTAAATGCAAAGCATTCCTTAGCGAATTATGGTGACATTGGGCGTATTTATCTATTTATCTATCTATCTCTTTATTTATCTATCTATCTATCTGTCTGTCTGGCCGCCTATGACATTTAGCTCTCTTGCCCATTTCTATATCGATGCCAAACTTGGCATGGCATAAGATACTATGTGAAGAACATATTTGACTAGTCATAACATAAAAATTATGCCATATATATTATGAATGACATAACTTACAATTCATGGTTTTGCTGCCCTTGTGGTGGTTTTGTTAACATGAGATGCTGCAAAACTAGTATGGTAGGGTGGGACTACATGTCGTACACAAGCGGCAATCTCTGAAATGAAAATCATGACATGCGTGTCATGGAAACACATGACTACATGCCACACTTACGAAGCACTCGGGGCCGTTTCGCGAGCTTCGCATATTTGTATTACGGGACGTGAATAGATGAAAAAGTTATGTCACTGATGCAAACATTATAATCATGAGATGAGGGTCATGTATACCTCCACAACCTTCACATATACCGCATTTGTCATTAAGAAATGTGGTTGACTGATAAAGGTATGAGACTGGTGCAAACATGATAATCACGAGATGCGTGTAATGTAACAACTTGACTACATGCCACGGTCACGATGCACTCGCGGTCATTTTGCCAGCTTCACTTGTACCAAACTTGGTATTACGGGAGGCAAACGAATGACGAATATATATGACTGGTACCAACATCAAAATGATTAGGTGCGTTTTATATAACATGAGTACATGCCATGCTCAAGATGTGCTCACCGCCATTTCGCTAGCTTCTCTTGTACCAAATTTTGTATCACGTGACGTGAACGGATGACATAGGTAAATGAGACGTCCAAACATGGTAATCATGACTTGTCTGTCATGTAATAACATGAATACATGACACAATCATATGTGTGCACGGCCGTTTCGCTTAGATTCACATTTGCCAATTTTGGTATTACATTGCGTGAATGGATCAAGAAGGTGGGCTCGGTGGCTGTGCCACGACGCAGTCTAATCCACTTCTGTTCGTGATGCAGGATTTCGTACGCGCTATCAGCTGCGTGCTCGTACCCGTTCTTCTGGGCCCGGTATCATGCATCGATGCGAGCAACCCTTTCCCGTCAAGGTCCGTCAACGCAGATGACTGGCGCCTACTTCCAGCATTGGCCACCGCTGCCCTATCGACGCTGCAGTCCGGAAACTGGACGCTCGAAAGAGCTCTCACAGCTTCACCGTCATCGACTTCAACAAGCGCACGGCGTATAAATCCCCCCCACCAGCCGGCCGCGCTCTGTGGGCTCAGTGGCTGTGCCATGACGCAGTGTAATCCACTTCTGTTCGTGAAGAAGGTCAGTAATCATCACTGGATTTTTGCTAAAAAAACAAGCAACCGATGCCTTGTTCAGCTACCGAGCCCCCAGTGCTGTGTTTGCATTATTTCTGATTGTATGAACATTGTGTTTTCACTGCTGGTGCTGTTGGGTGGAGATATTGAAACTAACCCTGGTCCGACCACCCTAGAGCAAATAATGACCGAACTAAAAAGCTTGTCTTCCGGTCAATCCCAGCTCATTAGCGGTGTACAAATCCTAAAAAGCCAGCTCTCTACCACTGATAAAGCCATTTCTGAACTTGGCAAAAGAATCGACAGTCTAGAATCCCATTACAGTAGTGTCGATACACTCCGATCCGATCTTGACGCCATGGCCACCGCCACCTCCCAGACAGCTACCCAGGTCTCTGTACTGGAGGCTCGACTGGACGATGCGGAGAATCGTTCCAGACGAAACAACTTGTTGTTTTACGGCCTAGCGGACGACAAACCATCCGAAACGTATGCGCAGTCTGAGGAGCGTATTACTGGGTTTTGTAGGGACCACCTAAAAATAACTGTCGAATCCAAGGATGTCGAGCGTGCCCACCGTCTTGGCCGCCACTCGCAAGGCTGGTGTCGGCCTATTATAGTGCAGTTTACATCCTTCAAAACCAAGGAAGCCGTCCTTGCTAAGTGCCCCCAACTTAAACATACAGATTTTAGCATCGGGGTGGATTTCTCGCATCGGGTCCGGAACGCACAGAAGCACCTACTGGCTTTTGCTAGAGTAAAATCAGGTCCCTTCCTTTTACGGTATAAGACCCTTTTTATGGGCTCCAAATGATACGTATTTAACGAGGCAACTGAAAATGTAGAAGAAAGCTCGTAGCAGTTGCCTTCACGCCCCAGATCTTCTAATTGTCTCGTCTTTGGTCACAAAGCCAATCTTTCTTTTTCGGTCATTTTCACCAACATACGTAGCTATCTTTCCAAACGCGACCACGTGTCCGACCTTGTATCTTCATCTAACAGCAGCCTACTTATACTAACTGAAACGTGGTTGACCTCTGACGTCACCGACAGCGAAATTTTGACCGACTTGCCTCACTTTAATATTTTTCGAAAAGATCGTCCCGGCACACGGGGCGGCGGCGTCCTGATTGCTACTAACGAACAACTTTCATGCTCCCTTATAAACACCGACCTAGAAATATTGTGGTTGCTTTTTCGTTCCGTACCACAGTCCTACTATTAGGTGTTTGTTATAGGCCTCGCAAAAGTAGTCCGGATTTCGCGCGCCAGCTTAATGGTATTTTAGCCAAACTTACGACCAGATACCCAAATGTTCACGTCCTCCTCCTGGGGGACTTCAATTTTCCTAACATTGATTGGTGTAATCTAACTTCATCTGCACCCAATGCAAAGGAGGCCAACGATTTCCTTGATGTTTGCCTTAACTTTAATCTCACTCAGTTGATAACACAACCTACACGTGTTACTCTAGATACTGCTAACATTCTTGACCTAATCTTAAGAACTGATCCTGAGAGCCTTTCTTCTATAACATATCTTGATGAAATAAGTGACCATAAGGTCATTCACGCTAATTTTACCTTCGTTCCTCAAATGCGCAAAGCCTGCACTAAAACTATTAGGTTATATGACAAGGGTAACTACGCG
The DNA here is from genome assembly GCF_013339725.1 of Rhipicephalus microplus. Lineage (NCBI taxonomy): Eukaryota > Metazoa > Arthropoda > Arachnida > Ixodida > Ixodidae > Rhipicephalus > Rhipicephalus microplus. Next base: position 53,953,403 of record NC_051174.1, read on the forward strand.
GCCATCACTCGAGAACTTTCTTCCGACGTTCCGTGATGGTTTCTGGGAGCGACCCATTAACGATAGCTGGTTAATCTTCAAAAACAAGTTAAACCAGCTAGCTGACCAATTTATCCCTCAAATAAGCTTTCGTCCCACCCGCCAAAAACCTTGGTTTACTAAAACATTAAAAAGGCTTGAAAATAAGAAGAAACGCCTCTTTCGGGCTGCGAAGAATAAAAACACTGATTCTGCATGGGAAAAATACAAGGTTGCCAAGAAAGCATATTCGAGTGAAGTGCGCAACGCCAAGCACTCATTTTTTCATACGGAACTTCCGAAAATTCTTGCTGATACACCGAAGCGTTTCTGGCAAATAATAAACCCTCCTAACACGCCCCCCATCACCCTTACTAATGACACTGGTCAAGAATTAAGTTGTTCAGAATGTGCAAATATATTCAATGCCACCTTTTCGTCTGTGTTTACGAATGAATCTGACCCCGTTGAAACAGAATTAGTCCCTGTTAATCTGCCTGAAACTCCACCCTTTAACATAGGTTTCAATGGTATCCTGTCTTTAATAGAAAAAAATGAAACTGTCATCCTCGGCGGGTACCGACGAAATTACATCCAAGCTGTTAAAGAACACAAAGCACATATCAGCCGAGTTTTTGTTTTTGCTGTTTTCGCAGTCACTTTCCTCAGGTATTCTGCCTCTCGACTGGAAGTGTGGGAAGGTCATTCCGGTTAACAAGACAGGTAAAAGAGACTGCCCGTTAAATTATCGCCCCATATCATTAACCAGCGTGTGTGGCAAACTCTTGGAACATGTCATATACACTCATGTCATGCATTTTCTTGATTCTAACAATTTCTTTCATTCCTCTCAACACGGATTTCGAAAAGGCCGCTCATGCAAAACCCAACTAGCCCTTTTCCTTCACGACCTGCATGCTAACCTCGATGGCAACCTCCAAACTGATGCTATTTTTCTTGACTTCACTAAAGCTTTCGACAAAGTTCCACACCAGCGCCTACTAAATAAACTTTCTCAAATAAATCTACCAGCTGAACTTCTTATTGGATTGCTCAATTTCTGACTAACAGCTCTCAGTTTGTTTTCGTTAACAACGTCAAATCTAACTCGCTTCCTGTTAGGTCTGGAGTGCCACAGGGATCTGTCCTTCGCCCGCTTTTGTTCCTAATCTACATTAACGACTTACCTAACAATTTATCCTGCAACCTTCGTATGTTTGCAGATGATTGTGTCATCTACCGCAAAATAACCAACACTTTTGATCAAGCAGCAATACAGAATGACCTTAATGAAGTATTAAACTGGTGTGAACATTGGCTTATGACCCTTAATCCTAACAAATGCAAATTAGTTTCCTTCCACCGCCGCGAAAACCCACTCCAATTTTCCTATGAAATTGCTAACATGCCAGTCGAAACAGCCGTATCCTATAAGTATCTTGGTGTAACATTAACCCCTGATCTTTCCTGCCGAACGCATATCACTAACATGATTTCATCAGCCAACCAATCATTAGGATTTCTAAAACGTCACCTACGTCACTCACCGTATCACGTACGTTTTGTGGCCTATCAGTCGCTAATCCGGTCCAAACTAGAATACGCATCACCCATCTGGAGCCCTAACCAAGTTTATCTGATCAACGCTATCGAAGCAGTTCAAAATTGTGCCGCTCGCTTCATTCATTCTTCTTATTCTTACGATGTCAATGTTTCATCCCTTAAAAATGAATCCGGTCTATTAAGTCTTTCCCTTCGCCGCAGAGTTCCTACGTTGTCACTGTACCACAAGTTGTATCACAGCTCACTCCACCAACCACCTTACATCGCTCCCGCCGCACGCATTTCTCCCCGCACTGGCCATCCACTTCAAGTTTTCCGACCCCGATCTGGCACCTCAACATTTTCTGCATCATTTCTCTGCCGCGCCGCCAAAGAATGGAATGACCTTCCCCACGATGTTGTTTCAATCACCCGTCCATCACGTTTTATTCAAAGTGTGTCAATGCATCTGCAATGTTAATCTGTGGCTTTTGTATCTTTGTTGTACAACCCACCCCTTATGTAACACCCCCCTGTGGGGTCTTTAAGGAAATAAAGTGAAAGTGAAAGCGAAAGGTATGTGCCTGTTGTAAACACGATAATCATGAGAAGCGTGTCATGTAAGAACAAATACTACGTGCCACACTCAACGCGCCAATACACTTCGACGTGACGTGGCCTGCGTGCGCGCCGGCGTTCGTTTTATCGCGTCACGCCATCGATACCACTCCGGGCGCCGATCTGCCTGCCATATACTCGCAAGCGCACGTCGCGCTGTGTTACTTTGACGCATGCGTTTTTTGAACGTACCTGGCGTCCCTCCATCACGAAGAGAGGCTGACGCAGGGCTGTCTGGGTAGAGCTCGGTAACATTATCGTTGCGAATTGCAGCATGTAGCATATCATGCTGACGGACGTTGGTCGCGCCGGTCGCGCCTGGAGTGCTCGCTTTTACTAGCGTAGCTTCGCGGCTTCCATCGTGCGCGCACGTCAACAGTACGTCGGAGTACATTGGGCCCTTCATGATGCGCTCACGGTCGTTCTGCTAGCTCAAAATATAGGAAAATTGGTGTCACGTGACGCCATCGAATAATGAAGGTATATGATTGGTGAAGGCGTGATAATCATTTCGTGCGTGGCGTGTAAGAACAAGAAACATTACCTTGCTCATGATGCTCTGGCGGCCGTTTTGCTAGCTCCACGTATATCAATTTTGGTATTACGTGAGGTGAATAAACGACAAAGGTAACGAACGCGTTCAAACATGTTAATCATGATATGCGTGTCATGTAACACACGACTGCATGCTACGCCTATAGCGTGCACACAGCCGTTTAACGCATATACATATACATTATTTGGTATTACGCGACATGAATAGACGATGAAGTTAAATCACGCATCCAAGCATATTAATAATGACCTGGAAGTCATGTACGGCACAATCAACATCCGCCTCATAACGTTGTGCCAACTTTAAAGAGACATATCAAACTTCCTCATTCGTGCTTCGCATTTCATCTGCCAATTTTTTATGTTTATGTAGATCAAATGCTCAGCTTGTTCTCTTGTCTGAAAATAACATTCCACAGCTAGCTTGATTTTATTTACCGATCTTGTCAAACATTAGCGTCCACGACAGGACTTGAGCGTTTGACACTAAAGAATAGATTTGCATAACAATAATAAAGGGAAAAGATTGGCAGATCCCACGTACAATCGAAGTCGATGATATGCAAAGCACGAATGAGGAAGGGTGATAGGTCACTATCAAGCCACTGCAACGTTAGAAGGCAGAATTAAATTATTCCGTCCATGACGTCAATGTCATGATTATCAAGTTTGGACGTTTCATTTACCTTCGTCACCTAACAACGTCAACTGATACCAACTTTGTTACATATGACGCTTGCAAAACGGCCTTGAACGAGCTATGAGCTAGCATGTAGTCTTGTTTTGCACAAAATCTATATCATGTATATCCTATTTGGACGTGTCATTTACATTCATCATCCGTTCACGTCAAGTATTACCAAATTTGAAGGTGCTTTGCATATGAAATTGGCTCTTCAATGTTGATGGCACGGGGAAAACACACGCAGTTGAAAGGAGCGGACTCGCAGGCTTCCTTTGACGCACGAGAAGCGCGAGAGTGCGATGAAAGAGCCACGGAGATAGACACGAAGGAAGAACAGATGAAGCTGAAAGACCCCAATTTATAGCTATGTCTAAAAGTAGCACAAAGGGAGGGCCGAAGCTGAGAACCAAGCCAGCAACTTTCGGAAATAGAAGGAAGCACACTGCAACTATGTCCAAGAGTAGCTGAGGCCGGTGTCGGAGGGCCTACGGTAGCTGACACGGACACCAAAAAGAGCGCGTCTGCAGTTCTGAACCTGCAACACTTTATACGTGTTTTCAATGAGGTCTAAGATGACATCGACGCCTACCATAAGAGACTAGAGAGAGTGGCGACAGTTCAAGATTGGCCGCTGCAAAAGTGGGCAACTTCCCTTAGTTTATGTCTGAGAATAGGGGTGCTTAAAATATTTGACTGGTTGTCATCTGACGACTCATTGTCGTTTGACAAAGTAACATTGGCACTGCTCCACCATTTTCGTTTCAAGTCTAAAGGATACCATCGAAAATTCTGGAAGAGCAAGCCTGAAGATGGTGAAACTTGAAGGCAGTAAGCCACAAGATTCCAATAGTTGTTTCATGAATAAAAATATCTCAGACACAGGGGAAATTTGATCCTCTCCGTGACTTGATTGTAGCCGAGCAATTATTAGCAGTCAGCTGGCGCTCTTCTTACGGGAAATTTGCAAGACTCTGGAAGCCAATGCTAGAAGCAGCTGATGAATATGTCGAAGCAGACAGATTGAATAACTTGTTATTATTTCTGGAGAAAAGGGAAAACACATCTGTGAAGGTTGCAGTCAGTTCAAGTACAAGAGCAGAGATTCAGTGTTTAATTTGTGGCCGCTAGGGCCAAAGGCTCCAGACTTTCCAAGTAACCTGGAGCTAATTATATTACACCCACTGCCGTAAATGGGGGCATGATTTCAAGGACTGTCCGCAAAGCAACAGCATTTCGAAGCCAACTACATCTTGTTAGATGTTACCGAAGGACGACACTAGCGTAGAATAAAGGAATCCTCCTCGTTGAAAGGACGACAAACAGGGCGACTTTATTGTCCAGAACATTTTGCAAAAACGCGTTCTTTCCCAGCCATTCCAGATTAGTTTAGTCCCGCACCACACGCTCCGCACGCTCGTTCATCATCGTCCTTCTCTTCCTCTAATATTAAACCCACTCCGTGGCCTGGGGTGGCGATTTCTAATGGGCATAGCTTTTTACAGGCCTGAACAGCTGATAGACATTCGGTATTCTTAACATGGCCAAACTACACCATTTTTCACGAAGTGGTGCCTGACACCGAACTCTCAAGCACCCACGTTCTAAGCTAATGCTGTTCGTTCACAAGTACTTGTACCACTTTCAGGTAACTCAGTTTGTGACAAACCGGATTTCCTCCTGCACCTGCTCTTCCATCTGTGCTTGTGATGCTTGTGCCACGCTCATGTTTCAGAACGCGCCACCTTCGGTGAATTGTTGCTTTCTTTGATCGGTTTCCGTTGGCACAAAGATCCATTATGCGTACTCTTCCACGAAATTCTCCTGCAGCACCTTTTGAAGAGTTTTCTCGATTGTCTTGTCTTTGCCTCGCTCACCATAGAGGCAACAGCGTGCTTGTTTTGTCGTGGTCTGGGCAACCTAACTTGCGGCTGTGATGCTGTCTTGGCGTTCTTCACTGTCATCTTGGAGTCGCTGTACAAGATGAAATTGGTAGGTGTCACATCTGCCCTCCTGTAATGCGTTTCTTTCAATGTGTTGTGAACACTGGACTTGTGTTGTGCACCTATCTCGCGGTCTTCTACTTCCAGTCGCAGATGAACCGACCGCTTCTGTAGGTCTGTCTCTGATGAATGAGTCTCATTGGGCTTTTCTGGTGAGCTCTATCGTTTGTAGTGTTTTACCACGATGTCATTGGGGATTACTTCGGTCATAATCTCAAGAAGCATCACAGTGTCTGAAAGATCCAATCGTTCAAGATTTTCGAGACCTCTCACGTTTATGGTCACAATATCTTGGAGATTTTTTATGGTGGTCACGTCAGTGGAACATTGTACAGGCTTTAAATTCTGAGGTTTTCCAAGTACTTTTGATTGATGACTCTCGCGCTGCCGAAGTGGTTGGTTAGAATTAGATGAAATCTGCATATAAAAACTATGTCACCTGAATTCCCTTGATCGCCTTAGTGTCTTGTCAAACCAAAAGGAATTTGACGTATTTAAATCTTTAGACAATCGTCAGGCCAGCAATTGTATGAACGGCATGCTTGAACACGTCCCGGAATAGCTTCCATTGTAGCACTGATCCGTCAAAGTGAACCAAGTCAAGTTGCGACGGTCTCAAAGCTCCACGAATGGAAGGATTTCTTGAAGCCGTACCTGGAATCACCTCATGGTCTGGTATGTGTTGGCCTCGGTGCACCGTTGTTTCAGGCTGAAGTTGCTCGATGTGATGAAAAAGAAGGAACAACGTTGCTGTTGCATTGTCGTCAAACTTCAAGACCGATATGTAGTCCTCAGCTCCTTGCTCGTCTGTCAGTAGTCTCTCCAGTTGTTCGTTGAGCACGCTTAGTTCATCGTTGTAGCTGTTAAGTAGGTCACACAGAACTCGAAGCGCCAGAGCGCTAAGTTGGCTTGATTCAATCAGTTAGCTTGCCTGAATAAAGAGACGCGTATGCAAAACTGTTTGGTTCACTCTTTTGCCCTTGATCCAATCCATCGTTGTTGTTTTGGAAGTCATCTTCGTTGTCGGGTTGCTCGAGTCGCAAATCTCGGGTTTCTCTACACCATAGATTGTAGAATAAAGGAAGCCTCCTCGTTGGCAGGATGAAATACAGAGCGACTTTGTTGCAGAGAGCACCTTTGCATAAACGCGTCTGTTCTCAGCCATTCCTGATCAGTTCAGTTCCACACCACATGCTCCGCGTGCTCGTCCATGATCGTCCTTCTCTTCTTCCATTACTCCACAACAATCCACAAATGACGGTGACGAATTGGACCAAGATCACAATGTCATGGGCACGCTGAAGATGCAGCCGCAATGCAAGAAAAATCCCATGCCAGTGTTAAGAAATGAAGTGAATTAACAAACGATTCGAGTCCTAAGGGACACCAGAAGCAACATGTTGGTGGTACGCTGATCCCTCGCACCTGCCGAAGCAGTGACTGGCACAACCGCTACGTTGTGGCTGGCTGGTGGTAGCACCATCGTAGTCCTTCAGGCGGACATACATATCAGACGTCCATACATTTCTGGCACTACCAATGTCAAGCGCATGGCGTCGCCACTATACGATGTCATAGACAGAAACATACAAGGCTTCTGTGACGCCAATAAACCCGACGTTTCATGCAAACTTTCTTCTCCGGAGCAGTTCAGCAAGAAGAACGTTCATTCTGCGGACGAATATAACCGGCCGAATTTTCTACTGGTTGGTGTCACAGGTCCCAAAATTTTGCGAAGGGCGACACATACTAAACTTTCTGGTCAGATGTCTCGCAAAGATTTTCGCGAAGAACAAGGAGAAGACGGAACCCTTGAAACCTGCAGAACTAGAGTGGGTAAGAGGTTTGTCACCAAGAGCTGAACATCCTTTTTTTTTCAGTGCTTGTTGTGCCTTGGAAAAAGCATTCAACCGGCCATAATCGCGAAGTTCTTAGGAGGTGAAGTGTTACTTTTTTCTCAAGAGAATATCATGTAAGGTCATCAGAGTGTCCTAAAGATAATAGATCAAGTTCGGGACTCCTTTTATTGGCCTGTGGTAGAAGATATCCACGAATATGTCTGGCCTTAGGAGGCCTGCCACAGAACTTTGCTCAAAGGAAAGGTGAGCAAGATGCCTCCAGTGCAAACGCAGTTGATTGACACCCCTTTTGAACGTGTGGTAGTCGACATAATTGTACCAATTACTGCAGCTTCGGCGAAACATCATCGATATAATTTAACCCTTGTGGATTTTGCCCCACGTTACCCTGATGCAGTGCCTTTGACAGCAATTGAATCAGCTACAGTGTTCGAGGGTTTTTTCGAGACGTTTTTAGCACTGGTTTCCCACGAGAAGTATTGCGTGGTCAAGCATAATTATTTACCTCATATCTATTAAAAGAGGTGAACGAACTACTAGCTGCCAAGTATCTTAGCTGTACTCTATACATGTGTGCAACAAGATGGTAGAGAGGTTTATTGGAACACTCAAGCAAATGCTCTGAAGATTGGTTTTAACAACGTAAATGTTAGAATCGCTGGCCAGCGCCTCTTTTGTTCAGTGAACGTGAGGCCCCACCAGCAAGCTCCGGGTCCTCACCGTTTGAGCTTAGATGAGGCCGACATATTAGAGGACCTCTGAGCACACTGAAAAAACTATAGACTCATTAACAGGAGGACGAAGAAATAGAGATGACGTACGAATATGTTTTGTATTTAGGAGAACAGATTGAAAAGACACTAGAGCTGGCAAAACAAACCCTGAGCCGAGCACAGGTGTCGCAGAAGAGGTAATACGACCGCTCCAGCCGGCAACGTGAACTGAAAGTTAGTGACCACGCAGTAATCTTGCTTCGCGCAAGTAACAAGTTGTCGTTGCATCAGAAAGAGTCCTTTCCAGCATTTTGTATGAAAAACGAGCATGACTACTGGGTAGACCTAGGACAAAACAGAAAACGTTTTCACGTCAACATGCTAAAGAAAAGTGAGAAACGCCGCCAAGAAGAGTTCCCCAGACATTATTTTTTGTGGTTGTAGAGGGAAAGAAATCTGAGAACATGCTACCTAGGTTAAATATCGAAGTCAAGAGACCTCACTAATCTGGAAAAGCTCAGTGGCCCACTTATATCACTGGAAAGGTAAAGAAGAACAACACGACCACGTGAACGAAGAAAAGAGAAGCGCTTCTATCACTCAAAACAACGTTTTCATCCGGAGCCACTGTCGAAGCACGTGATACTTAAGAAGAATTAGTGCTGCGGTCTGACGCCTCAGTGTCTTATATGTGCGTCGTTCTTATGCAAGAACATGATGGCTTCCTCCAACCTGTGTCGTATTCCTACCGTTAACTTTGATCTCGAGTAAAAGGTACTATGCACAACAGAGCGGTAATGCTTAGCGTCAGCTTGTATGTTTTGTACGTTTTTCAAGAACGCTTGGTGCATTGAAGACACACTTCTTGATTGTTCTCACACTTACATACAGTTTATTTAAAATATATTTCAAAATTAGAGCCTCTTGTTGTGAGAAAAATGTGCGAATACAGTGCTTCTCAAATTTGGCGCGGCGTTATGACGAAGACGGGCTACCAGGAACGTGTTACCTGAGCGATTGTCCAGCACAGAAAAAAAAGAAAAACCTAAAAAACACAAGATAGAATCCAACGTCACGGCGCGGATTGAGGAGGAAGAGGGAGAGATGTGCAGTTCTTTGGAGGAACGGCTAGGGTGTGGTGTTTGAGCTCGTCGGGTGCGAGTATACCTGGGCGCCAAGGCATCCACCTAGTCGGTGACGCTTTCATGGAGCCCTGGTGACCATTGTTCTATCGAGGCTTTTGGCGAGTCCCTGGCACGGCCTGGTTCTATTTTTCGGGCAGAGGACAGCGCCACAGACGACGTCGTCTACTTGAAGTGGGAGTGAGCCGTAGGGCAACGGGCACGTTCTTGCGCACTTCCACCGCGGCGTCTTCTTGACTTGACTGCTCAAGGGCAATGACCCCTGGTGAGCCGTACCTCTCTACTTATGCGGACTCACTCAAACAAGAACTTAAATGAGGGAAGACTGTAGACTATTAAGACTCTCACAGGTTTCCCGTGCGTATTGATAACAGTATTTCTTTTCTGTATGCGTCGAAAATGAGCGCTCAAGAAAGAGCGTGCCTCCAAATTCTGGCGACAGCGATAACACCAGCCGTCACAGTGTTGCCCTCTGAAGCTAACGGTAAAGAAGAAAACAAACATCAAAGGACTCTTCGGGCGCATGGTTTTTCCGCCACAGAAGCGCAAGTTCGCCGACCAACCTCCTCGTATAGGTCGGCGAGAGATCGCTAAAAAAGTCTCGATGGAAAGGGGCATGGGGATGCATAGCTGCGTCACTTTACGACAGAGAGGTTCCGCTCTTTCACAGAGTTTGAATGATGCGACACACTGACGAGAGGACCGGAAACGCCTCGCCCAGTGGCTCCCAGAATTATCGAAAAGGAAAGTATGAATCCTCCCTAGATACGTCACGTGTTGCGGATTGTTCTCGCAAAAGCTCGCCTTTTCCCCAGCCTTGGCAGTGTAGCGCGTTCACGAATTGCTTAGGAACGTCTAGAAATCAGCGCGAAAGTATTTAGGCGAGCAGAGGAGAGTGGTGATCAGGAGATGACAGTTTACGCCAGTGTGCGTAGGTAGGAGATGAAGGAAGTTTTGCGCAAGTGCGCATAGGATCTTTCCGCCATGTCGGCGAAGGATTTTGTTGTCAATGACAAAGCAGGTGATGAAGAAATTTTTCACCTGAAAAGTGAAAGCTTCTGCTACACGCAGAAGAAGAGTGTGTCTACCGCCAGGGAGTGAAGACGCGTTTGCGGCCGCAACTCGTGGGTGGCCGAAGTGTTACCGGCGAAGGATCTTCGTGCTGGGGGCGCGGACATTAGAAGACGCGAGGTTTCCTGGAAGAGAAAATGCGGGGGCAGCGCATCGACCACAGCGCTCGACTTTGAGTGAGGTTTCCTGGAAGAGAAACTTCGGCGGCAGCGGATCGACCAAACCGTTAGACTTTAGTGAATGATTCCTGAAAGAGTATCTTTCAAACTTTGTCTCAAGACCTTTGGACGGAATAGATTTATGAACCCATAATCATTATATTCAGTTATTTTCCTTAAAGTTCCATGTTGGGGTATCACATTAGGGGGGAGGGGTAACGTAGAAAGTTAGACATGAGACTTGCCAGGTCACAGATTTAAAACACACACCTCAGTGAAATAGATTACCTGTTTAGGGACAAATAAAAACTCTTTGCTTCTGAAACGTCTTGCCGAGAGGATTCTAGAATGATCGAGACGGAACTTGTGAATCACCCCTTTGTTTTGTAACGTGTTGCGGATTGTTCTCGCCCTTTGTCCGGCCTTGGCTGTGCAGCGCGCCGACAAAACGCTTAGAAACTTTTAGACATCGGCGTGAAGATATTTAAGCGATCAGTGGGGAGGGGTGGTCAGAAGATGAAGGCAATTAACGCCAGTATGCATAAGCAGGAGATGAAGGAAGTTTTCCTCTAGTGTGCGTAGGATCTTTCCGCCGTGTCGACGAAGGCTTTTGCCGTCGCTGACAAAGCAGGTGAGCAAGAGGATTACCAAGTGAAGGATGAAGGCTTGTGATACAAGCAGAACAGTGTTTCTACCGCCAGCAAGCGAAGACGCGTTTGTAGCCGCAACACGTGGGAAGCCGACGTGTTACCGGCTTGCGGCTCGGAGTGCGGAGATTGGACGACGCGAGGTTTCCCGCAAAAAAACTTCGATGGCAGCGGATCGATAACAGCGCTGGACCTTAATGACTTTAATTCCTGTAAGAGTATTATTCAAAATTTATCCCAAGAACTTTGGACTAAATAAGTTTACGAACTCTTTAGACTTTAAGTGTCTTAGTTGTTTGATACATATGATTGCATTCTAATGCGTATGGTTGTTTGTGTCCGTTGTTTTGGGTGTGTCTGGTTATATATGGTAGCTCGTTTGGTTATTTCGGGACGCATTGTATTGGATTATTGTTGAGTGTGCATTTTTGTGTGTTGTTTGATTTTATTTCAGTATATATTCTTGTTTGTTTAGGAACTCTCAGCTCTGACTCAGTCTTTGTACCACAGCTGGCGTTTGCCAGCGTGCCAAAAAGGACCACTTCCAAATTGTCCGTGCTATTGTGGTGCAGTTTTGGGGGCCGATACTTCAGCCTTTCGAATTAGCCTGGTGAATGGCTTCCTAATAATGCGTGTTAGTTTACTTTTAGCTTATTGTATAGTGTTTTTTCACTATGCTTTCTTTTCATGTGTGTAAATATGTTTCCATTTCTGTGCAAATGAAACGCTCATCTTCTTTTCTTTCCTAAGAGCAGTACTTCACAGCTAGCCCGACTGGCTTCATTAACCGAACCTGCCACATTTTTTGTATAGAACTGAAAATACTCATCTAGATTCCCTTCAAAGAGAGGGTCCATAGTTTTTAGAGTTGATGCTCCTTAGACCCAGGGTCACACATCTAATGTTTGTAGTAGTAGCGACCTCTCGTTTATTCCTCAGCATGTTCGCCAAATGTCGGTACTTGTATATGATCACTATATGACGAAAAGAATCGACATAGTGGTACTTGGTGTACTCACTAGATTGATGAACAGACGTGCGGATGGACAGACAGAAAGGCGGAAGAACGTACAAATTGGCGCATGCTCAGATGAACGGACACGTGGATGGTTGGTCACACGGACGGCAGCTAGAATAAACAGATGGACGGAAGCACGAACGGACTGGCGGACAGTTTGCCCCACTCGTCATAAGTTCCTCCGCGGATATGCTGTTTTTTTTTTCGATCAAGAAACTCACTAGTAGTCGCTGCCTACCTTGGCGTCGCAAGGAGGGAAGCGGCTGCGTAGGAATAGAGACAGGGTGGTTACGCCGTCCAAGCGCAATGGTGGTGTAAACGCCACCGAGAGAGATACCTAGAGGAAAGATGGGGTGGAGCGCAAAGAGTTTGGTGAAGTGAACTAGGGGGAACTCTGGCGCTGCGATCGTTCAGCGACTATGAAAATGATGGGTAGTACACACATTTGCCTGGGCGTCGTACTTGCAGGTGTTTAATTCCATTTGTGGCTTCGTTTATTGCTGTGTTTTGGTTTTGTTTTGAAGGAAACAACAAACAGTTTGAAGTTAGTGACCTAAGTTGAATTGGTAAGCCTACAAAAATAGGGTGGTGAAGTGCGGCCACTGGAAATTTGCAGATTATTGTTTCATTAGAAAACAGCTCCAAGTCACACGAACACACACGAAGCCGGAAGCACGAAGAATAAACAAATTCGTGTACTACCCATCATTCCCACGCTTGTTGAAGCGTGATGCGTTGCAGCTCCCATAGATGCTATCACCAGAGTTCGCTCCAGTCTATGCTTAGGTAACTAAGGAGGAGTGAGTGAAGGCTAGCAGACGCTGCACAACGTTGGACGCTGCCTGCAGTAGCGTTGCGTGGTGAGAGAGGAAGAACCACAGGAGTGGCGAGACGGGAGAGGAGGCGCGCATGCACAGAAGAGAATATAAGCCGCCAGATCAAGCTCGCTCGGAACATGATTCGCATCTACTGAAATAAAACGAGCAATCTGGTGTAACCCCTAGTTCAAACTGAAGCATGCGCTTTTAGGGGCGAAGCTCCTCATACTGGCCCCTGTTCGTCCCTCTTAGTCATAGTAGTAGTGTGTAACCAGTCTTACATTTTGACCTCCAAGGTGGTGCCGGTGGGAGATTTCTTCTGTGCGTTGTAGAACACTAAAACATTCGCAGCGTGCGCGTTAACTAAAAGCTGAATTCGCCTGTCTCTCATTCCCGCTTAGCAGCCATCGGCATACACATTGAGCACTATCTAACAAGAAAACGCTGCTACGTTATGCTCGCTGGGCGTAACTTCCTTGGTTTTAGAAAGGTTTAGCGAGCGTTGCGCCGCAGTGCCATGAATACAGTGAACTAGTATATACCATGAACTCGAGATGGTTAAAGGTGGGAAGTAGACACGAAACGCAAGCCATAAGAAAGTGTGGGTGTGCCTCCTCTCCTTAGTCCTTGGAATGTCCGCTGGATGGCGGTGCTTCTAATGAGGAATATATTTTTTATTTTTAACAATACTGCCAATCTCATCAGAGATTATAGCAGAGAAGGCCTATGAAAACGAATATTTGTTTACACAGATTCATACTGATAGAAAACACAAAAAAGCCGGTAATACAAAATGACATGCAAATCATAGGTTATACATTGCCGTTAAAGAACACGCAGTCAAGCAATTTTAGTAAAAGCAAAACAAAATGATGAACTAGGCTATCGTTAAAAACGAACGCGAAAAGATAATGCATGCATTTGTAATGTAGGGTAGGGAAAACAAGTAGGCATCTTTATTGATCAACTTATCCATGCGTGCGTCTGTGTGGCCTCCCGTGCGTCTATTCACCCATCTTTGCGGGCGTCTGTTCGTGCATCAGCCCGTTCATCTGTGCGTCCGTCCCTGCTTGCGTCCATGCATCTGCTCCTGCGTCCGTCCATGGTTCCATCCGTCTATGCAGGCATCCGTGCGTTCGTCCATGCATCTGTCTGTGTGTCCGTTCGTCCACCTATTCAACACTCCAAGTACCACCATCTCGCATTTTTTCATCATATATTCCTCATATAAAAGCACCACCATCCAGCGGAAATTTCAAAGACTGAGTGAGAGGAGGCACATGCACAATTTCTTACGGCTTGTGCTTCGTGTCTACTTCCCACCTTTAACCACCTAGAGTTCGGGGTATATACTAGTTCACTGTATTCATGGCACTGCGGCCCAACGCTCGATAAACCTTTTTAAAACCTAGGAGCTTACGCCCAGCGAGCATAACGTAGCAACCCTTTCTTGTCTTCTGTGCGTTGTTGAACAATAAAAAAATCGGAGCGTGCGCGTTAACTTAAAGCCGAATTCTCCTGTCTCTCAATCCGCCTTAGCAGCCATTGGCATGTACATTCAGCACTATCCTTTATTGCTTAAAAACGCATAGAAGAAATCTTTCACCAGCACAACCTTGGAGGTCGAAGTGTTTTACTTGTTACACACTACTACAACGGCTACGAGGAACAAACAAGTGTCGTTATAAGGAGCTTCGCCCCAAAAAATTATGGACCATCTCCCTGAAGGGAACCTTGATTGGATGCAAACCAGCAGCGGTGCACATGGCGTTGGCCTGGTTGCCCGGTTGAAACGCGCGTTGACGCGGGTCTGAAAGATTGGTTTAGCTAGGAACGTTCTGACGGGCGAGGAGGGTAACGGTAACCTTGCGTGACGCTCGTTTTCGGAAGCTTCTCCGACGTCAGTAACTCCTTGCACGCGAAGCAGACCACGAAATCGGATGGGTTCATGCCGAACTCAGTTCGAATCACTTCGGTTGCCGCCTCCAGCTGCATGCGGTTTCAGATAGAACCGACATTGGACAGGTGGTTCTCGATCTACAGACGGTCGCGCGCGCGGCAACTGTGACAGAAGATACGTGGGAGCAACTCTCACGGGAAGCGGGCGTTGGCGCCAACTTTGTCATGGCGGCGTTCCGGACGGCTCACGCATGCTACGCGACACGCGCGGACGCGATCGGCCGGCGGAGCCTGGAGATTGAGTGCGGGCGCTTCGGCAAAGTGTGCTCGGCACTTTCAAGATGTTGCCGATGACGGTAACGCTGAGGATTCGCCGGCGTCGGCCTTCCACTGTCAGAGCTTCCACTCAGTTTTCTTGGCTTCCACCTCATCGGTGTGGCCAACGCGTTGAAGGCGCTTGCACTCGGCTCTTTTGCATCGCATTTCGTCGGTGTTGCGAAACGTTGAAGACGCTTCCGCTCGGCTTCCTTCACTCGCGTCTTGTCGTTGTTGCCAACGAGTTGAAGGCAGTTGCGCTCGGCTTCCTCGGCCCGCGTCTCGTCGGTGTTGCCGACACGTTGAAGACACTTGCACTCAGCTCCCTTGGCTAGCATCTCGTCGGTGTTGCCCACGCATTGAAGGCGCTTGCACACGGCTCCTTTGCCTCGCTTCTCGTCGGTGTTGCCGACGCCCTAAAGACGCTTCCGCTCAGCTCCCTTGCCTCGAGTCTCGTTGTTGTTGCCCGCGAGTGGAAAACATCTGCGCTCGGCTTCCTTCGCTCGCGTCTCGCAGTTGTTACCGACAATTTGAAGGCACTTGCGCTCGGCTTCCTCGGCTCGCGTCTTTTACAACACCATGCACTCCAAGAGAAGGCGTGACCTACTTGGCAGCGCCCCAACACCTGCGGTGAGGAGAGTGTGATGCGTCGTGTTGCCGAGGATGCACGGACGCGCAGTGTCATAAAGGCTACTCAAGAGTTGCTCCGAATCTAATAAACTTTGTGACCTTCACTAAATGTCCTTCCCGTTATTTTTTCGCTTATTGCAATGAAGAGCGCATCATGTTGGTAAGGTAGCCAAATTACTGTCCTCCAGCAGCTTCTTTCGTGTGTGTGTGCGTGAGGTGTGTGCAAACATTACCAGGGTAATAAACCTGAATATTTCGGATTTGACACGCAGATTTCAATCACGCTTGACATTGATGTCATCAAGAGACCTCGAACTATGATGCAAGTTCTTTGTTAGAAACAACCCATGTATAACCTATAGAAAAGCGGTACTTTTAAACATGTGCGCCAATGTTAGGTGAAGGTTTCCACAAACTCCATGCCTTCCCTTAACTGTCGACCTCTTGTTTTCTATATTCTTCACTGTCATTGTCAACCGATTCCAAAATATCAGACCTTAAAGCTTTAATTTAAAAAAATATGAACAATTTTTTCTAAGCAAAGGTCATTAAGTTCTAAACTTGTGTTTTGCAGAACGCAATCACAGCAAGCGCACAGAAATGGCGCCCTCTAAACTGAGGCAATGACCTGGGCTTTTTATGCACTACTTTTTAATATATTATGCTCTGTAGAACATACGTTTTAGCGATCACTCGTTTCTGCTACGGCAATCTCGCATTTTATGGAGTTCGCTTGTCATACCACATTGCCAGATTTTGTTGCTGTCTGTATAGAAATGCACGCCTGCTACCAAGCGGAGCAACTTTGAATTCGCCAGGATGAATGAAAGACAGAAAGAAGCAGTCGTAAATAAAAGTGATTGCAAGAAGAAAACAATTATCGGGCATGGCACGTACAAATCTAGGTGCTAGATCTTTATCAGAAAAGAGGTCCTAAATATTTTTCTTATTGATCAGCTGTGACACAAATGCTACTCATTCAGGATCAGCACACCTCTAAACCAACGGTGAAAAATTCTAAATATAGTGAGAGTATTTTATTGTAAACATTGCGTGAAGGTATCTTGCATGGGCATACTACTGGTAATTTAGTGGTTAACCTCTCATTTTGTTGCTTGTTGCTACAACACTCCACTTCCCATCATTTTCTTTTAGGATTGCATTGGCTAGACTACGAATTGCTAGACTATGTTCATTTTCAGAATTACCCTACCTCGTGTTGGGCATTGTGGCTGTTCTAATTTTACAAGGGACTCAAAACAGCCGAAATTTTTCTCATATTTCAATGGTTGCTTCCTAACTTTTTAGCGGGAGAGTGTGGCTTGTTAGCACCTCACTATCTACCAGTCATTTCCTGCTCATACACTAGGCATTCTTTACTTTTTTGCACGAATAGTTAAACTTCGTGACTGTGGCAGTTTTGCTGCAACCATAATTTCCACCAAATGTATGTATACGAGAATTCCAAAAAGATGGGAGCTCGAAGTGCCGTAATTTTTCTACAATGAATTACCTTTCAGACTGCATCAACATAAACCGCACTTTTCCAAGGCTCTATTTGTCACAGATTTTTCACTTAAGGTGAAGTTCGACAGAAACAAGCTCTAAGTAGAAACAAAACTTTGCATAGTGTTCGTGCCGCAAGCGTCAATTATACTCTATGATAGCATTTATGATTTATTATTACTGTAATTTCAATTAGGGAGGTAATTGTATAAGCAAAAAAGGGTCCTCCTTACTTGATATGTCCACTTTTACGGGGGGCAAGCTGAAAATGAGAGACCCCATCCACAATATGAGTCCGTGTATCAGGATAGATATGGCTTCGAATAAAAAAACAAAACGAACACAAGAAATATATACCAAAGTAAACAGCGCGCGAATTGATAGAACCAGAAATGTGAGTGCTCAGTTATGTCCAATAAAGAAAAGTGCCATCCACCTTTGGATTCATGTCGAGCCACAATAAGGCGACCTGCTGCGCACCGATCATAAAAGATAAGGTTTTGTACTCACTGATGTTGCACAAATTTACTCTACAATCTGCGGCAAATTAAGCTGAGGGTTGTCACAGTGAAACCAAGGAGGATAAAGTGCGACATCAGCACTTGGCAGGCATCAATGTTTTATCACGTGGTAGATGGGAGGGTGGCATTGTTCCTGATATATGCGTGTACAAGTACCCCATTACGAGAGCTATATTCTGGGGTGAAAAATGTCTTCTCAGTCTATTACGTAATTCTCCGGAAGCTTTCTGCTGCTCATATATTTTGAAAAAGCATGGGATTTCGCTCCACCATCGACCGAGTGACGACAGAATCATGACGTCGTCCCTTATATTCGCGAAGACTTCAGATATTCTCGCAATGATGAAGCCTTGCTAACTTTTACATGTGACATTCTTCAAGCTGTAAAATCAGGCTTCTTATTTCTGCAATGAGTATATTTTAATTCATTAGTGTCAATACCGCTGCCGATGTAGTTCGTAAGTACCATGATGTGTTGGCGAAATTTCGAAAAGCATGTCGACAACTGATGCGTAAAAAGCTTTCACATAATAAACCTACAATAACAAACTAAGGAGTGAAACAGTTACCGTGGTACTCGAAAAGCCAACTGGTGCAACATGTCTTGACCTAACACTAGTATAAGGCGCCAACCATCTCCTTTCTAATCAAAGCCAATTTTCTTTATCAATGCCTCCCCCACCTCTAAAAACAAACCGTTTCATTCTTAACGTAGCAGTGCACTGCCTCCGCAACCGGACCTCCTATGCCCTAGCGACGTTGTTACGTAATGCCGCCTTCATGCGGCCCCACGTCATTCGAAGTCATAGTAGCCTGAAGAACTTCAGGAAAGAAAAAGTTTCTTTGATCTTCTGATTTTTTATACAAATTGGTAGTGTGTATACATTTTCTCACTGGACCCCCTACTAGCCTATAGGTATTGGTCTCATCAATGTTGTAGATTCACATAAACTGTATTCTTAACAACCTCAGTAAATCTTGAATCTTGAAATATTGGCGATCGATGATTTAGGGATGACTTCAATTTGTGTTCATTCGTGATTGCGTCACATTACGCAACATCTTCATTAACCCCGACATTGAAGGTCAATTGGCGTTCAGAGACGTCTAGGGATATAGACCTAATATTGTCACGTGGTTTTAGCGATGAAGAAGCGAACGCCACCCACTATATTCATGGCCATGCAGGCACACAGGAGTATTTAGTTGGCGACAGCTTGACAAACTTTTTAGTATTTTATTCCATTTTTTATTCATATATACTAAGCGCCCATGTGGGTACTGCATAATAAGGGGTAGTTACGATACTGCAAGGTTATGTTCGCAAAAAATATTTACCGAACATAAAAAACAAAACGGTAAAAGCGAAAAGCATAAGAAATTCGTATCAAAGAAAACATGGGAATTCAATGGAGCCCTCCGGCAAGCACGAAACAAGGTATGCAATAACACAGGTAATATTGGAACTAAAGTAAACAAAAGGCTGCTACAAAATGTAACAGTTCTAC
This sequence comes from Rhipicephalus microplus, assembly GCF_013339725.1. Lineage (NCBI taxonomy): Eukaryota > Metazoa > Arthropoda > Arachnida > Ixodida > Ixodidae > Rhipicephalus > Rhipicephalus microplus. Next base: position 53,972,626 of record NC_051174.1, read on the forward strand.
ATTTTACATCTCCTTCAATTCGCTAACAAATATGTCGTGATTGCGCACAGTTCAATCATTGTTTTGCAGTTTACTCCAATGAGAAACCGCAAGAAATATGGTGAGTTACCAAAGATGCCCGTACAGGCAAACATGGGTTTAAATTTGAAAACGTCACCCAGGCGTTGAAAAATGCGTTGAGCTTGCTTATTACGTGAATGTAGAAAGAATCAAGCACTCAAATAGAGCCTGCGGACATGAAACAGCAATGCGATAAGGCTACGCTTTTTAGAGTAAGTAATTTTAACGACGTCTTAATAGCTATTGTGCTTTACACCCAGGAATATTTCACTCTGGTAAGGTGGGCTGCTTTTTTTTTTGATGGCCTCAAGTGCATGAATAATGTATTGTTGGTTAGGATTCCTAATAAACGCGGCGCATTCTATTTTTAGGAAACTGGATTGATGAATGTGAGAAGTTTGGTGGACAGGTAAAAAGAGTGCAAATTAGGTTTATAAATCCCAAAGCACTTGAAGCCTTACTGCTATTGACTCAACATAAGCATTCCATCAAAGGTCGTGTGCACGATGAACGCTCAGGAGTTTTATTGTGGACACATTGTCAACTAGCCCATCGTTAATCATGCAAGTATGCAGATTAGGTTTCGTTGTTCTTGTAAATTCAGTGTACTTCAATTTTGAGACATTACTTTCAATTTGCCATTGATAGCTCCAGTGGGTGATTTGGTTAGTGTCAGACAGCAGCGCTGGAACATCGATATGGTTAGTAATTTGTCTGCAAATTACCTAATTTTCTTCAAAAGGTCTGATTAGGGGATGACAATTGGTTACCTTATTCATTGACATAAATTAGGAAGAGCTTGGGCCCTACCCCTGCACATTGCGGAACACCTGGTTTACCTTTACTAATAGGTAATACTAAAAAATAAACAGGCTGATAGCAATTGATCTAGAGATTTTGGGTTCATGTTGAGGTTGCTCAGTTTATATTTACACGGTTATGAGAAGCTTGTGGAAAGCATCAGTGAAGTCTAAATAGCGCCAGGTCTGCGCGGAAGGCGCAGCACAGTCATAGCAAAAACTAGAAGAGCAGCCTTTGAGAGCCTTTTCAAAACACTTATAGGGTAACTACTGCAGGCACACTTTCTTGATACCCCTAGGGCAATAATATTATATTTTTGGGTAGTATGTCGGCATTTGCTATGCTATTTTTCATCATTCTTCTTAGAAGCGTGGTATCCGCTAAACACTTGTGAGGAATTTTGTGCCAAATGTTCATGCAGTGGCTGACGACGATGAGGAATTACGGTGGAAGTGGGTATGCACCACTGTTAATAGGTGATCAAAAACAAGCTTTTGTAGTGAGATAGAGCATCGAACGGTCCACTCGTTATGCTATTCACATTTTGCGAAGAGTGCTGGTTCTTTCGCTGTTTCGAAACGCTTTATAAGTAGTATTACCGCGATTGTCTTTCGACATGAAGACTGCCTAAGGCAAGTTTGCCAACAAGCTCCAAGCACCCGCATGGCTCAGTAGTAAAATACTGGGCTGGTACCCAACGGACCGGGGGTCGAACGCCATTGTGCCATTGGCACTAGCTTTTTTGTAATTTCGTGCAGTGTGGTTATGAACACCGGCGGTGGCGGTGGCGGTGGCGGACAACTGCGCGTGACCCGAATGGTGATCTCATACTAGCTTTCGCTGTTGAAGGGGCCCGGAAATGCTTTTTTTACTAATCATAAAATGAATTCACTGGAAAAACTTATTGCCTCACGAATTAAACGCCGTAAAGATTTTAAGAATCCGTTCAGGGCTAGTGAAGTTACAAAGATTTGTTACATGCTGCAATTGCATTTTCTCTTCCCCTCTCGTCGCGACGAAAGCGCTGGAAGCTAAGCAGGGAGAGATGGCAGGGCCACAGAAAAACGTCAGACGCGCCTAGTGGCCTTGTATACTTTTTTCTTTTTTTTTTCTTCGAATGCGCCGCTTTGTCGGTGGGATCACGCGCGCACGCCTGGACAAGTCGTGGCCTCCCGCGACGATTTCTGAAAGAAGCGAGCGTGCCATGTTTAATTTAGCCAATGGCTGATATATGGGTAATGCACGTGTTATTTTTGGGCATAATACGCCATTTGTCAACAGAAGAGGAAGCAATGTTTATCTTTCTTTGATACTTCATTGTAAATTCCAGGCCGCGTGTTGTGTTATTTGGCTCGCGTGTTGTCTGGAGCCTCTCCTACCGATCGGCAGCGTTTTCCGACCGTGCTCAGAAAGTGTTGCACGGCCCCTTTAATTAGAGCATCAATGTCAGTTTTATTTTGTGTCACTTCACGAATATCGGTTAATGGTTCATATAGTTGGGTGTCGCATGAAAAGCTTTGCTGGAAATTATGCTGTCTTGATGAAAAGAACTTGTTCATATTTATATATCTCATATTTACAGATGATATATTGTTCTTTAACAATTTTGCATTGTATGCTTGTTATTGAATTCTTTCTGTAGTTACAAAGCATAGATAGGGCACCTCATTTACAAAAACGGCAAATGTTGGCAATTTTTCTGGTGTCTCGCAAGCTACCACTATCAATAGATTACTGAAAAAGAGCAGCTAGATTGCGAAAATTTAAAGACTTGTAATTTTAGCATTTTGGTCCCGATGCCATCCGGGCCGGGTGCTAAATTATTTGGAGCTCGTTCACTACTTTGGTGTAGAAGACTTACATCATTCATGACAAACTCTAGAGTCCTGATGTTAAGGTCGAACGGAAGGAAATTTCAATCTGTGAATCCAGATCCCAAAATTTATTTAGTTTCGTTGCAACACACGGTGGCGAAAGAAATACACTATCCTTGTAAATGGACACATGTGATGACGAAAATTGTTTCAGATTAGTTGCCTTCCAGAAGTTCTGGTATTTTCCCTTCCGAGCATTGTTATATCACTGTTAGAAACTCTATCTTTCGCTGCTTTGATTTATATCCTACGTTGCATGCATTGTTCACAGTAACGTTCCCACTCACCATCGGATCTAGTATTTTCCTTTCGAGAATTTTTTTCATTTATACAGCGTTTGACATGTAAGGTCAACTTGCGTTTTGGCTTGGCACTGTAGCTTCTGTTTTAGGAGTATACTTTTCTTTTATTTCAGTTGGCTGAGTTTGCACGATACCATTGTTCATTAGTTGCGCGCAGCCACAATGTGCGCGAACGTTCTAATAAAAGATGACAGCTGATTTATTATTATATCAACAGTTTCCCGAGTGCAGCTGTGAATTAATTTTCTTGGCGTTTCTGGCTTTTGTTCTTTAAACTACATTTACAATCAGGCACATTGTGATCACTGATATTGTCTAAAACATTGAAAAGTACATGATCTGGCTTGGCACTGAAGGGAAAGCTGCGGAGGCGAGCAACTGCACATGTAGTACAACGCAAAGTAGTCCGATTTAGCACACGTTTATTAATACTCTAGAAAGTAGGGGGTGCACCATCAGCATTTCTTGTTGACGCAGATGCCCTTTCGCATTGGAGGTACAGCTTCAAAGGCGAGACTTTCTCGCGCATTCTTAACCTCCCTACCTTTTCTACATTTCTTCTCTCTCTCTCTTAAATGTCAAGTCACCACAATAAAATGAAAAAAATACGTATACCTTACTGGTGTGTGCTGCGTTCTGTCTCAAATAGCTCAGCCTAATAAATATAGAAAGAACGTTTCTAATGTAAAACCCGCAAGCGCTGATGTGGAGTGAGTGAGAATTTATTAGAAGGCAGAGAGGTCGGCCTGAGCTAGTTCGCTCTAGCCTGATACTCTACACAGGGGATAAGGGAAAGGGGAAGGAAAGAGGGATGAAGGGTGATGATGGAAACAAGAAGAGGTGGCGCGTATGTACAGTAGCCACTTAGCATAGTACCCTACAGTCTAGTTTCTAGTCCATTGGTTTTTATAAAGTCTAGAACAGCTTTTGTAGCAGTTTTTGACACTGTTTGGTCGTTCATTGCAGACAATATGTGGCTTTCCCTTAATGGTGTTCGTCCAATGCTTGCCAACGATGCAGTCAGCATTTTTCTTTGCGCCACGTATAATGCACAGTCACAAAATATGTGAGCTATCGTTTAGCGCACTTGGCAGCGTTCACAATTTGGGCTGTCCGCACGGCTGATTAGGTGGGTGTAGTGGCGAGTGAAGGTGACGCCCAGGCGAATTCGGTGCAGTATATTAGCATGTCTTCGGCTGATTTTATCTGGAAGACGAAAAGTCATACTGGGGTCTGTTTCCCGCAGGCGCTTGTTCCGGTGATCTGGTAGCGACCAGTAAGTGGCAGCGCATTCGCGCATGAGTGATCTCAACAACGTGTTGACGTCACCTCGCGAGTAGGGTACTTTGACGTACATAGGAGCGTTGTATATTGCCTCTCTAGCTTCGCTATCGGCTGTTTCGTTGCCAACGAGGCCGCAATGTCCAGGAATCCATTGAAGTGTAACCAAGTGACCACTCCTGTGTGTTAGGTCAAATGCTTGGACGATTCCTAACGTTAACTCGTAAAATTGGCCTCTTCTTGAGCGAGAATGGATAGCTTCAAGCGCTGATTTTGAATCAGACAGAATCGTCCATTTACGCGGTGCTTGGTTGTTCACAAATTTTATGGCTTCTTGTATAGCAACAAGTTCTGCAGCTGTCGAAGATGACCTATGATCTAATTTGTACTGTCGGGAAATACCGCGTTGAGGGATCACGAAGGCTGCAGCTTAGGCGGATGAAGTTACGGATCCATCGGTATAAATGTGCAGAGAGTCGCTGTATCGGTCATCTAACTGTGCCAAGGTGAGTTGTTTGAGGGCAATATAAGAAACATGCGACTTATACGAAATTCCACGTATGTGAAGGCACACCAGTGGTTTAGTCAATGTCCATGGAGGCACTGCAGGGATTACGGCCGGTGCAAAGCCTGACGGGATAATGTGCCTATGCGTATCAAGGCATCGCGAATAGGTACAGCCTGGTCGGTCCACTTGTAGCGAAGACAAAGAGTGCTGTGCATGTCGGGTCAGCAGACGAAGGTGCACTCGAAGAGGCTCACAGGGCGTGTAAACCTGTATAGGGTAGGTGCGTGACTCCTCTATAGTGCCAGAAGTAGATGTGCACCGTGGCAGGCTAAGACATATTCTCAGTTCTCGTGCCTGAAGGCTCTCTAAAGTACGAAGGCACGTTGCCCGCATGCTGGAAAGCACAGGTGAGCTGTACCTTATATGGTCTACAAACAATGCCTTGTATAGCTGCAGAAGACTTTTCTCCGAAGGGCCCCATCTCAGTCCTGCTATAACACGAAGGACATACACAAAACTGATTAGTTTGTTTCGCAGCACAGTCACATGCTTTGACCAGGACAGGTTGCGATCAATGACGACCCCTAAATAGCGGTGGTGCTCAACCACGGAAATCACTGCTCCGTGAGCGAAGATTGGGTACCGCGACATTGATTTCTTTGTAAATGCCATTGCAGCACATTTTGCTATTGAAAGTTCTAGGCCTTGACGACGTAAGTACTTAGATGTTATTGATGTGCCTTGTTGTAGCCTTGCTCGCAGTTGTGGTCGCGTTGCTCCAGATGCCCATATGCATATGTCGTCCGCATACGCACTGATTCTGACAACGTCGGGAAGCTCAGCTTCAAGGCCAATGAGTGTTATGTTAAAAAGCATTGGGCTCAGGACGGTGCCTTGCGGAACTCCACGGCTTACGAGGTGCCTGGCCGTGTCATCGTCGGATGTCGATATAAAAATGGTACGTCGTCTGAGATAGCTCCCTATCCATGCGTGTAGTCGGCCACCTACGCCGATGTGTTCAAGTGCGTCAAGAATGGCCTCATGGTAGACGCTCTCGTACGCGCCCTTTATATCTAAGAAAATGGCCCCTATCAATCTCCGACGTTGTTTTTTCCTTTTCAACAGAAGAAACTAGATCTACAACACCATCTATAGATGATCGACTCTACGGAAGCCATTTATAAAATCTGGTAAACAGACATTATTCTCCAGCAGCCATTCCAATCTTGCCAGCACCATGCGATCCATCACCTTACCGATGCAACTGGCTAGAGCAATGGGTCTATAAGAAGACGACTCGTGTGAACACTTGCCTGGTTTCAGTAAGGCCACTAAGCGGCTGCATTTCCAACTCTCCTGGACTGTCGCTGTTTCCCACGTAGAGTTGTAGAACGACAAGAGAGCCTGCCTTGCTTCCTGGCTGAGGTGATATAGAGCCGAATAATTGATTCCGTCAGGCCCTGGTGCGGACGACCGTCGGGACGTAGAAATCGCAGCGTCGAGTTCGTGCATTGTGAATGGTAAGTCGAGGCGATCGTCGCTGGATGGCGGTGAGGCTAAATACGAAGGTGATATTGATGAGGAGGACATACCTACGAGTAAGTGGCAGTAATCTTCTGTAACCTCTACTTCAGGTCGACCTTGCTTTAGAGCCAAAGATCGGAAAGGAAACAACTGTTGAGTGGGCGTCTGAAGGCTTCGGATAATTTGCCATATTCGAGACAGGGTTTTCTGGGATCAAGAGAGCTACAAAATACCCTCCACCGTTGCCTATCGAGCTTATCGAGGTGTCGCAATACATGTCGTTGTGCTTGTCGTGCTGTAGATAGGTCAAATTGTGATTTCGTCCTCCTGTATTTTCTCTCTGCCCGGCGACGAATTGCACGAAGGTATTCATATTGTGCGTCAAGTTGTGATCTTGGTAGAGACACATTCACAAGTTTGGTATGCGTTGTTAAGGCTGATGCAATTAGGCTTTCTATTTCAGATATAGATTGAATGTTCCCGCACTGAGCATTTACAGAAGCTTGGAATCCTGGCCAGTCTACGCTTTTCCCAGACCGGGGAGACGAACGACGGAATCCTTTTAGCTGTATATATGTAGGGAGATGGTCACTTCCATGTGTTTCAACGTCTAAAGACCAACAGGTGGTAGGCAAGAGACTTCTGCTCACTAAACATACGTCTAGACAGCTGCTGTACGATGTGCCACGGAGGTAAGTAGGTGAGCCATCGTTAATGAACATAAGGCCCTGATTGAGCACAAAATCGGCAATGTCCCTACCACGGGTGTTCATTGAGGCAGAACCCCATATGGGATGATGTGCATTAAAATCCCCAACAAATACATGTGGTCCAGGGCAAGCTTGAAGAACAGACAAGAGATGGAGACAGTCCACGTGGCTTCTAGGAGGAATGTATCCACCAATGATTGATATTGAACGTCGCTTGTGCTTTATAGATGGGCAAATATAGTCATTAGAAGCATGAGGAGGCATAGCATGTCTCACGTACGTTAAATCTTGACGTACGCATACAATTACTTTGCTGGCATTTGGATCATCACGTGACCACAAAGTGACGTATCCAGAAATACGAAACGACGACATCATATTCGGCTCACATATTACAACCAACGGAAATTTGTATTTAAATATCCGTTGTCGAAAGTCAGACAATCGGCTTCGCAAACCTCGTGCGTTCCACTGCATTATAGCAGAGGTGCGGACACGTTCATCGTAGATATTGTCACGGGGTCGTGACGTGGCCGAAGACAGGAGACTTCGTGTTGGGATTTTAACTGTTTATTTGGGCGAACCTGTGCCGGTAAACAGAAAGTCAAATTACAGCAGCAGTCTCGCACAGATAGCAGTCTCAGACTGATAGCGGCGAACGGAGCGTCGGCCTTCGATCAACTACTGACAAGCGGCGAAGCGCGTCGGCATTTATACTCCCGCCGTCAAATGTTCTAGTGCTATCGCTGGCGGCGGCGTGCGTTCCAGAACAATCTGTACCATTCGCACAGTGGGCGTGATCTTATCGAAATGATCTACTACAGTCCGGAACCCTCTAGAAAACTGCAGGCGCGGTTTGCGCTGAGAATCGTGTGGTGTTTTGGGACGATAACAAAAACTTGGGAAATGGAACGTGGCATTGCCCCCCTCTGAAAAAGGCATCGTCTCGATGCTTTAACTAAAGATGAAGGTACAATAATAATGCAAGAAAGTACAATGAATAAATTACGATACAACAATAATAAAAAAAAACACTAGTTAAGTATGTTAACGCGCATGAAACGGCTTGAGGCGCGCGACATGGACGACTTCAGGTCGCGATCGGCGTCGTTGAGAGTTCGTGATGCCGTCGGGGACAACCTCGTAATCAAGTGGGCCGAGCCGTCGAACCACCCTGTACGGTCCGAAGTACCGTCGCAGAAGCTTTTCACTTAGTCCACGTCGGCGTATCGGCGTCCACACCCAAACACGTTCACCGGGCTGGTATTCCACGAAGCGTCGTCGAAGGTTGTAACGGTGGCTGTCGGTCGTCTGTTGATTCTTGATACGGAGACGCGCAAGTTGTCGGGCTTCTTCGGCGCGTTGAAGGTACTCGCTCACATCGAGGTTTTCTTCGTCGGTGACGTTGGGTAACATGGCATCGAGCGTCGTTGCCGGGCTCCTTCCGTAGACCAATTTGTATGGCGATATCTGCGTCGTCTCCTGCACCGCCGTGTTGTATGCGAAGGTCACATATGGAAGAATGGCATCCCACGTCTTGTGTTCGACATCGACGTACATTGACAGCATGTCGGCGATCGTCTTGTTAAGCCGCTCGGTGAGGCCGTTGGTCTGTGGGTGGTACGCTGTCGTCCGGCGGTGGTTTGTTTGGCTGTATGCCAAGATCGCTTGAGTTAAGTCGGCAGTGAATGCCGTTCCTCTGTCGGTGATAAGGACCTCTGGGGCGCCGTGACGTAGGACGATATTTTCGACGAAGAACTTAGCTACCTCGGATGCACTGCCTTTTGGCAGGGCTTTTGTCTCGGCGTAGCGGGTGAGGTAGTCGGTGGCTGCCACGATCCACTTGTTTCCGAAAGCCGACGTCGGGAACGGCCCCAATAGGTCCATACCAATCTGCTGGAAAGGTCGGCAAGGTGGATCAATTGGCTGCAGAAGTCCCGCTGGCCTTGTCGGCGGTGTCTTGCGTCGCTGACAGTCCCGGCATGTCCTCACATAACGAGTGACGTCGGTTGTAAGACGCGGCCAGTAGTACCTTTCTTGTATCCTCGCGAGCGTGCGAGAAACACCGAGGTGCCCTGCCGTCGGATCGTCGTGCAGGGCCTGCAGGAGTTCTGGTCGCAGAGCTGAAGGCACCACAAGGAGAGGTACTGCGAGAGGTACTGGGATCGTTACCCAGCACCTCCACCAGATGTCACGGGGTCGTGACGTGGCCGAAGACAGGAGACTTCGTGTTGGGATTTTAACTGTTTATTTGGGCGAACCTGTGCCGGTAAACAGAAAGTCAAATTACAGCAGCAGTCTCGCACAGATAGCAGTCTCAGACTGATAGCGGCGAACGGAGCGTCGGCCTTCGATCAACTACTGACAAGCGGCGAAGCGCGTCGGCATTTATACTCCCGCCGTCAAATGTTCTAGTGCTATCGCTGGCGGCGGCGTGCGTTCCAGAACAATCTGTACCATTCGCACAGTGGGCGTGATCTTATCGAAATGATCTACTACAGTCCGGAACCCTCTAGAAAACTGCAGGCGCGGTTTGCGCTGAGAATCGTGTGGTGTTTTGGGACGATAACAAAAACTTGGGAAATGGAACGTGGCAATATTCGCCATATTGTTTATGAAAGCGTCAGCAGTAGCGGTTCCAGCACGTTGAGGATCTGCACTGCTGTTTTCGCTCCTGGTGTGTGTAGCTCGTTGAGAATCGCACGAATAGATTTTAGTAGATGCTTCAGCATAGTTTGGCTCTTCTCAGTGTCTTGCCTATCATTTTCCGCCCTTGGAAATTGCAGCCTGTTGGAAGTTGCAGCTCATGATGTGGTCTTTTTTATTGCTCCGGTCGGTAGCGAAGGCCACTCAGTATCTGAAGCATCGGCGTGCAACGGGGGCATTGGTCCACTTTCTGCATCCCCGGGACGTGGTGCGTACAACATGGGTGTAGCGGCCTGATAATGCGCACGTGTATTTCCATCTGTTGCTGATGGTGATGCACCACTCCTATGCCCTATACGCTTTCGCTGGTGCCTACGTTTTGGACGACGTCTGTGTCGGCGGATGGACGTGACTGCCTCTCTGTGTGTCGAGTTGTCTCTGACCATCTTCCGCAGGACGCGAATTTCTTCTTTGATCTTCGGGCACTCTTTCGACGTTGCTTCATGTGCACCAGAGCAGTTTGGGCATTTCAATGGAACAGCAGTATCGCAGTTTTCCACCTTATGAGACCCACCGCACCGCTGGCAAGTTGTCTCACTTTTGCACACTGCGCTGACGTGTCCCAACTTGCAGCACTTGTGACACTGCAAAGGCCGTGGCACGTAAGGGCGCACGGGATGTCTCACGTATCCAACCTTCACGCTAGGGGGCAGAGTCTCAAAATCAAATACTAGTTTGATGCAGCGAGACTGCCCGAAGCGGCGTATGGTCACGATTTTGACTGTCGACGTCACAAGAATCTGCAGGTCAGTGTCTGTGATGTCAGCGCCGACGTCATTTATCACGCCAGTCGTTGTTCCTTCCCCGTGAGCAAAAAACGCGCGAACCTAAATACTTCCGAGCTGCGTGACGGCCTTCAGTTTGTCAAGAATGGTTTTGTTTGTCACATCAACTGACAATATGTTTTTCCTGCTATTTATGCGAATTTCATTCACTTGAGCAGGTGCAACTCGCTCGAAATAATTAGTAAATGACTGCCTGTTTAGTGAGTTCAGGTTGTCTGATGTAGGCATAGGTACATACGAGATGGTGAAACATCGCTTGCCTTTGTCTAGCGCCGGTTGTGGCTCCGCCGATGATGACGTCCTGCGAAGCTTCCTTTTCAACCGGTGGGTATGGAATGTCCTGAAGTCGGCTTCCGATTCCATCTCTTCCACTGATGAGCTCTCGGTAGAATCATCACAAGGAGCAGATGCGCCAACGTGGTCATCCACGATCGGTCTGAAGTGGAACTATATTTACTAACGGTGGGATCCTCCGTGGGACTCTTGGAGTTTGCTTCGAACTACAAAAATTGACGGCTCGTTGATTCAAGCGTCCACATTACCTCCGTGGACGAGGCCTGCTATTGCCATTGAATATCTCCGACAAGCTGCATCCACAGCGATTTAATGGATGTGACACCAAAATGTTTAATATGCAGAAGCTACTTATGGACATCTTAATATTGTAACCGATGTCATGAGTCACAAGTAAATCTCTTTGATGAGACAGGATGCTTTGAAGAAATCCTTGTTTTGGAAGTTACATAGTGCATTTACCAGGCTACATTGCGCGTACAATCATCGCCCTTCGAAATGCCTTCTCAAGGAGTTGAACTTTTCTGAAATAAATCACTAAACAATTTTCTTTCGCAGCAGCATTACTATAAATTATTTTGTCACGTTCCATAATGGTCTAAAGTAACAATACGCAAGTTGGCACACTTTCTTTCGAAAAATATTTTAGACGACGCGTCCACGTCCTAATATTCTACTATTGGCAAGTCAGGAGATACGATGTTCTGAACACCCTAAATAGGCAATCATTGCCTAAAACCTCGGAGTGCGCTTGCACGTTTCCTACAAGATTAGAACATGATAGCGTGAGAGGGTCTCGTGCTCATCACCATCGCAATTTCTAGCCTTACTTCAGCGCTTGATGCACAACTCAGCGTGCCGTGAACAGACAAACGGCATTGCGCGTAACAATGCCTGTTTAATTATCGTATGACTTCCAATGCACATATAGTTATTCGGCTCCAACCAGGGCATTTCTATTCCTTTGACATAGGGCGTAATACGCGTCTGTAAGGCAATAAGCAAAGCTGCGCAACTGTTTACTTTGTTGACGCTTTTATAGCGGACTCACTATTCGGGCGATGGACAAATTTGGACAACTGGTGAACTTCTACATTTCTGCTAAACAATACTAAGCAAATTGAGAAGACTCCTGGCAAGTTCACGTTTCTAAAAAAGAATCACAATAAATAAACAATGCACACGTGCGGCTGCAACATTTTTCAACAGGAGCCCAAAAGTGAAAAGCTGTGGCATTGTCTCTAATCCGAACTACACAAAAAGTGTAAGCATCGAATATAAACTGAAACACGTTAGAAAATGTATGAACATTCCAACAATAACCTAAATACGGGCACCACGAAATCCAACTGATATTCACGTAATGTAATCAAATTGATTGTTTGATTACTGGTTGTATTCGAGCTAGTTGCCACTTCTTTTTTTTGAAATAGCTGAATTTGGAACTGAAATCTATTAAAAAAGGAATAACATTTCACCACGTTTATTCCCAATTTTATGTTTTGCTGCGCAATAACAATTGAGTACCTCAATACCAAACCGCTGGCTTACAGATGAACATAAGGCGGTCATTGGCGTATATATCTGACTATTGTGAAAGCTTACCGATTATAACAAAGATTTTTGTCCAAGAAAAAAGCAGCACCTAAATTTGACTTTCTGCGCCCTTCTGGAACGGAAGTTATAGATGCTCTCCGAATATTTTGCACAATATGCAGACTCAAGGCATACGACCGTTGCTTATAAAGCAGCGAGTTGATAATGCAGGCGTCCTAAGCAAGCACTTGTCACGTAGCATTCTTAGGTAAATATAACGTGACCGGTATTTTGAAGCATGTGAAGTGTATATGTACAAATGCCAGTTGTATATATCCAAAATATGGCGTAGGCGTGTGCTTACCTTCAACAAAAAAACTCCATGCTCAGCAATTTTCTGTGAGAAATGTCATCTCTTTTTGACATCGTGCGTGATGTCCATGACGTTGAATTCCAGACAAGTGCCTTCACAGAAAATGGGGCCCACCAGATAGGTGATACTATGCTGCGATGCAGAAGAGACCACGAAAGGTGCGGCTGCATTTGGCTGTGGTCCGAAAAACTCCGATTTTTTTGCCTTACAATAAAGTGAGTTAAAACAAACACTAAGAAAAAAATCAGAGCTTTGCGAAAAGCCGACACAATGAACGCGATAGCAACAAACTGGAAGATCACGCGCAGAATGACAAGCAGATTGAAAGATTCTCCATGTTTTCACCCAGAATTGACGCACAAAACATACTCACAGGTACAAATCAACGCGAATAAGCGTTTCAGTTGTGACTCGGCTGTGCCTGAAAAGCACGCCCTTTTTGAAAATAAAGACTGTACAACGATTGCAGTGACCTTTGTGTACCCGGTAACTACAACAAAATTGTTTCGCTGAAGACCAAGGCTAGCGAATACGTACGATCCTCCTCACGGCAAGATAAGGGCGTGAGAACGATCGTCTACACCCTTCTCTTTGCGGGGCAATGTGCGCGTGGGATATGAGTGCGCGCCGCCGCGTCGGTACGATGTGAAAACGCGCGCTCATTGCGCCATCTTGCTGGTAACGCTGAAAACACGATAAGTCCCCCCCCCCCCCCCTTCGAGGTGCCCTTAAGTAGCGGCCAGTGGTAGATATAAATAGCTTGCCGTTTCGACGTTGAAGGACGTGCCTCTCAGTGGCTCAGTGGTTAACGCCTTGCACTCACGTTTCAGAGATTCCAAGTACGATTCCGCGCACCAGCGTCTTTTTCTAGATCATTTTACTTTCTTGCATGTTCATATACATAGATACGTATACATATACGGTGAGTGACGGCGACGATGGCGGCCCAATCCAGCCGAGAGTGTCCATACAATTGTTATCGCAATAAAATATTTGTAGCGATTGAAGTTGTCAGTAAATATAGTAAAAATGTGCGAACGATACTCCAACACTGTCATCCTGATGAAGTGTGTTGCATGAATACACCTAATTATTCACATTTTTAACATCTTAACAATTTACGTTCCAGCTTTTTGTGGGATTTACCGAGCAGTAGTGTGTTTTCCGGGATAATATCAAACTCAGTGCATGACATGCATCCTACGTTTTGCTGCACTTTATCAATTTCCCGCAATTTTAGGACAGCTGACGTATGTGTATTAAAGACGATGGTCTTTCTTGGGGACCTTGCACACAAAAACTTTAGTCTGTCTGTCTGTCTGTCTGTCTGTCTGTCTGTCTGTCTGTCTGTCTGTCTGTCTGTCTCTCTGTCTGTCTGTGTGTCTGTCTGTCTGTCTGTCTGCCTGTCTGTCTGTCTGTCTGTCTCACTGTACATTTGTCTGTTTTTCCACAGTTACCGCACACCGGGTACTCTAAACAGCACCAGCAGATACCCCGAACGGCCGTCCCCATCCGCAGCGCCCACCAATGTTGCTCAAGAATCAGCGATCATGCGTGTGCGATTGTCAAATAAAAACCAATTGTTGCGCATATCTGAGGCACCATAACAACACATATATAACGTGTATGCTCGTGTTTTACAACAAAAGGCATACAGAAGTAATTCTGACGAGCGTAGCACTTATCACGCTGCGCTGATCATGCAACACTTGCACGAAGAAGCGAGTGTTTCGAATGCTTTGTTAAGACGACCCGGTGGTGGCACCTACCATTACCACCTAGCCTAACAGGCCTCCGCGTGCTGCCATGACGTCACGCACACGGGATAAGCGTGGAAATAGGGCTTCAACTCGCGTGGTGTCCTTAGGCAGGTTTTAGGCGCGCTTTTTATCCTTTTCCCGGCTGCATTTAATTGGAGGCAAGCAGTAAAGGTCCGTGTTCCTAGATTTAGGTTCACGTAAAAGAATCCCAGAGGGTGCAAAACTTGGGAGCCCTCCGCTACGGAGTTTTTCGTCATTATATTGCTGTTTCTTGCTCGTAAAGCCCCAACAGTTTTAACTACTGTTTGGGTCGCGTAAGCGTAATAATTAGGACTAACAATACAAATTACTTTGCGGGGAAAAACCCTGTAAAAACAGTTTATTTGATGACTGTGCCAATACATATATGCTTGTTCCCGCGAAGACCGCATTAATGTGTAGACGCTGCGAAGACAAGTAAATATTACCGCGTTACCTTCACGCAGATCTCTTTTTGCCTGATCATTTTCCACAAAATACTAATCTAGACAACACAGCGCAGATATATTACGTTCGAATGCAAAGTAAAGCACACAGCTTATTGAAAATGGACATGGAAAATATCATCCGGGAATGATTGGGTCTATGTCTAATATATAAGCGATTTATTACAAAAGGTTGCATTGGTGGAGAAAAAATAAACCAAACATCCCAGCAAGATTAAACAATGTGAAATTCCACAATCATGATAGAATTTAATTTGCAACACTCAAATAGTTTTAGTTTTATTTACAACACTGTAAGCCCTTGCGGACTGCTACAGGGATGGAAAGGGGCATGTGCAAGGTAGTTTCAAACATCGTTAAAATCTTCAGGTGATTTACTATCAACAAACACACTTGAATCGAATTATTACAATATTTGCACGGGGCAGAAAAAAACCTGAATACATTCAAGTTTTAAACAGTTTAAACAAAAGGAAAACATAACCACAGTGTGTATTTTTGTGCAAAATCACTCATCATTTCTGCAGGGTATGCAGCTTTCGACTTTTTTTTGTAATAGTCGGGTTGTCATTTAACACTTGGAGCTTTCGCATTCTTTTCGGAACAGACAGTTCGTTGTTTGCTGTTTTGCACAAATCGTTGAGCAGTGTATTTGCCGCTGCACTCAAGACATGATGCATTACTTCCCGTGGGGAATGACCTGAGTGACAGAAGTCAAGGGCCTCAAAATTACTGAGTGCATGAAACACAAGTGCTACTAGTGCCTTCTTTTGGTTGGCCAGAGCCAGAAATTTCGAAGCATACTAATCTCCTCTGAGCCTATTGAGGGTGATTTCTGTAAAGAGCACTGTATTGACTACTGCTGCTTGTGGGAATTGGAGTTCACCCCATGACATGCCTGCATTGAGTGCGTTTTCATTGCGATCTAAGTCTGTGTTTTATAACGCAAGGTTTTCCTTACAAAATCCACGCATCAACTTTTTCACTGCAGCATGTGCACAAAATTGTGCTACATAAGTCACAGCAGGCATTCTTGAAGCTTTTTTCTTAATGTCTGCATTTGTGACTTTACTATTAAACTTTTCATGGAGTGAGTCAGGCGTTGTTTTTGAGACAGGTCATGCTATCACATCCAAGTCAGGGAGATCGAGAACTTTCTGAAGCCTCAGTTTGCTCTCAGACTTGTATATCTGTGGAACAGAGACGTGATACTGGGAACAACTCAGCTGGCGGTACTTTCCAAACCGTTCTTCAAGAGAACCGGCTTGAAATTTGCCAAGCAGCACATATTTAAATCCCAGCTCCTCTAAACAATACAGTGAAACTGCATGCAGAGCGTGGCTTGTATGTCCGAGAGCCATGTGTGTTTCTGGTGTGGAATGTCCATTATCGTGCTTAAGACTAGACCAGTAGTCGAGCCACTCTGGTATCTTCAAAAATTCCATCTGCGGGCAGGTTGCTGAACTTAATGGGCACTGCATGTCATCTCGCAGGCGCTCACCTTTCCTTGGTGTTTTCTCATTGACAATCCTCCACCAAGTTAGAATTGTGGCTATGAAGTCGGCAGTTCCTTCTGTATGTTGTATGGTCGAAAAGTTCAGCGCTGCTGCAGTGGATTCATTAAAAATTCGCAGTGCTAGCTTGACATTTTGCCGTTTTATATTAGATGGGTCCCGTGCCTTCAATGACAGAGTAGGTGCTATCTTTAATAGCTCGTTTTCTGCTGCATCATGCAACTCACGCAATCCTTTAAATGATGCTGTCAGTATAGCTGGCTTGGGGTCACTTTTCTTTAGGTCGGGATAGTTTATGCACTTCCCAAAGTTCCGCTGGTTCAGCCAATTATTGCTTACAGACTTCAAGACATGAACAGTGTCTAAAATAAAAAAATAGTGGCCGAGACGAATCAGCTGGATGCTGGTACACAATGGTTTGCTTATGAGGATTCGCAAAAACTTCATTGCTTTCCGATTTATTGAATTGTTGACCGAGACAACTGCTATAACTCTGAATCCTATTAACTCTAGCTCTGTTATAATATTCTTTAGGAATTCTCGCAAAGTGTTTGCATCAATCTGGGTCACTGGCATAATATGAACAACGTCTTTTTGATTTGAGAGAATGCTCTGCACCATAAAAACATGAGCTGTTTTAGCTGGACAAGAATTGTTGGCAACAGCATCTGCGATGAAACCACCTTTGTAGTCAAAATATGCTTTTAAAGGGATCTCATCCATCAACAAAGTCACAGTTCGTGCTCTTTCATCAGATCTAAGATCGACTTAGCGTAGTTAAGGAAAGAAGAGTCGTGCTGCTATGGGGCAGGGCTCACCTGATATGATGAACAGAGGAGCCCTATGGTAGCAGAAGGGGGTAATTTCACCTTCTTTGAGCATCGGACGAAGTTATAAGCATGCGGTGATATGGTAAACAGCAGTCCTGCAAAAACAAGCACTTCTGGAGAGTAGCGTGGAAAATTTTTCAAAATAAGTTCCCATTGACTGAATAAAAATTTGAGTACTTCTAAGTGCCATTCATGCCATTCTTGCAACTGGTACTCACTGCACACATCCTGCAGCAGCATCAACACAATTTCCAGAAAACGGTGAGATTTTTGGATGTCATCAGCAGAGCGGCTCACCTGTAGTAGCTCAACAGACTGCAATACTTCATTTAGTTGCCTGAGGTCTCGGAAAGGTGAAGGCACATTGACAGTGGAAAGATTCTCGATGCTGGCTTCTCCGATAAATACGTTAATGCACAAGCAGACTGACACAGTCACCGAAGTATGCACAGGGGGGGGCACGGTCAAGTGGTAGGTCCAAAAACAGAACTTTTGAGTCCTTGATGATTACAGTCCAGAATTCCGACACCGAAAAGTTTGAAAGAGCACGGCAAAACTCCGCGAAACAGCCGACTTTGTTCTTCCGGTTTTCTTCTTAGTCTGCAGCTACAGAAAGCTCAATAGCTGTTCGCAACGAGGCTGCTTCTAATCGGACTTTCTTTTCTTCGGGTGCCTCTCGAGCAGACGGTGTAGGACGTGACATATACTTGGGGCAGTTGGCGAACACGCTGAAGACAGCGGTTTCTTTTAGGCGAACGCGTTCCAGAGGCACTTCAATCACCTTGCCGGTCCGCGCGTCTGTGTATGTTGCCGTTCTTAAGAAGTCTGTCGGAGCGAAATGTTTCTCGCAAAGCTGAAAAGGAAAAGAAAACACGTTTTTATAGCCGCACAATACATGAAACGTTCAAACCAAGCAGTGAAACACAGACCACGCTGCTCGCTACAAACGAGAGAGCCCGTGTGCTGCAGATAACGAATAGACATCTTGATAAAATATTAAGTATACGTTAGAAATGCACGTAGCATAACAAAAAATTGACACTTACCTTTGTACGTTTAGAAGGCGCAAAATGTTCAAACGAAACAGCCTGCGTCCACGCCGCTCTCCGCTGCGGATTCCTGGAGAACCTGTAGACCCGTACACTTGAACACTTCGCATCGTAGTTGGACTTGCAATTTGGAGCGCAGCAAGATCCAGGCATACTGAAGTGTGGCAGCACACTGTTCCTATCACATAGAGCAATGAATCCTTATAAATACAACAGGATTTTACCAAACTTTGCCAAACACAGCAACCACGCGGCCACGCATTCACCACGCAGGTTGTGACTCAGTGTGGTCAACAGATCCATGCTGCAATTCGACAGAAGTAGCGAATCTTTGAATTAAGTTGCATTTTTGCAAGAAACATTCACTGATTTCAGATATATAAAAGAAAGCATAGCTTGTAAATATTATTGCACACACATACGTTCACTCAGGAAAAGAGCGCAGCGAAAAAATCCTTCCATTTTTTACTATGCAAATTTGCGCAGACTAGCCACAGCGGTTAAAGCCAATAATGCAGACCAACGCTAGCCAAGCCAATAACCTTAGGGAAAAGAGAGACGTGGAAGAGACAATGTTGCACGGCTTCTTCTCGCCCTTGGCTTAGTGGGGTGCATGTGGGTGCATCCCATAGAGTTTCCCAAAATTAATTAGAGGGCACTCTGGCGCTGCGATCATTCAGCAACCATGGGAATGATGGGTAGTACACACATTTGCCTAGTCTTCATACTTGCGGGCGGCGAATCGTACTTGCGGCTTCGTTTATTGCTGTGTTTCAGTTTTGTTTCGAAAGAAAGAACAAACCCTTTTAAACTTAGTGACTTGATTCGAAATGGTAATCCTAAAATAATAAGGTTGTGAAGCTCAAGCGGTAACATTTCCAAATTTGTGTTTTCGTGAAAAAACAGCTCCAAGACATACGAACACACACGGAGCCAGAAGCAGGCCAGAAGAACGAAAATTAGACAAATGTGTGTACTACCCATCATTCCCATGCTCGCTGAAGCGCCATGTGTTGCAGCTCCCATAGACACTAGCGCCAGAGTTCCCTCTAGTGTATATTGGGAAACTCTATGGGTAAATCCCGTCGGCTCATCCTCCTCCGCCCATCCTACAGCATCCATCTGCTAGTCGTGACGTAGCGCGATGAGAAAGAAGGCGATGGGCCGGCCTTGTAAGTTCTCGGTGGTTGTGCACCTACCCGTCGTCTTGCGTTCTACACCTTATCACCTCTAAGACGGGAGGGCATGCCCATCTCAGAGCCACGCGTTTTTTTTTCCAAAAAGAACTGTCAGACGGCGCTCATGTGTCACGTGTGACGTGACTTGATGGACTCGTTCGCCTCCACTGCACACTTGAGGCACTATTAACGCAGCGCATCCGCAATACCATTCACCACTTTTCTTGCACAATACATCAAATAAATGTTATGTTCACTCTCTCCACACGCAAGACTATCGTCTTTAGACGACATTTGCAGATGACATGCAGATACGGCACGAACTTTTTTGCAGCAAGTTTCTTGAGACTGCTACCTCTTTCGGATGTAGTTTGATGGCGAAGAAAAAGCCCCGGAGGCAGAAGCAATTGGGCATGTGGCGAACTGGAGGCACTCTCTCATGCGTCGTGCTTGTGTGATCTTGATGTTTCTGAAGCGCTTTATTCAATTGTACAGAGATTTCTTAAGTAAATATCCTTTCGTTATTCTCAATAATTTCGAATTTCTTCGCTTCTGTAACACTAACACAGTTTCTAGCATCACAAACAATGTTTTAGGATGCTCTGCTATTATATTTCGAGCTTGGTTATTTTACCTAATATTCATTGATGGAAGGGCAAGCCGAGTCTATGTTCAGCTACGTATTTCATATGATTCTAATTTGTACTTCTACCAGAACTATACTTATGCGCAACTCTTGTAACGGTTGTTTGCCTGAAAAAAGAACAATTCCTCGAATAACAGCGTTCAGCTCTCAGTCAACCAAAATGAAACCCAAATCGAACAGCAGCTCATTGAGTTTACGCATGAAATCAAGAAAAGGTATAATGTTACGAGTTAGATATGCTTTTGATTTACCTGCAATGATCCAAGCAGCTCGAGTTGGTATACAAAGTCAGTCTTGCGAGAAGCTGTGGGTGAACTGCGCGCAAGGTTTCCAGGTCGAAAAGACTGCTAACAAAGACCTTGTTATTATTCGGTCGAAATATCGCTTTTTACAACTAAGACAAGTACAAGTGCTGAAACGTACCCAAAGAAGTTTCAAAGGAGTCGAAGTTTCAGACCGAAATGCCCTACTATCTCGACTTGCTGGTATATTATGGCATCGTTACGGCGCATTGAAACCGTGTATGCACCGTGAAACGTCTGGAAAACGCACTACTTAACACCACACCATACAATGCATACAGTTAAGAGGAAAAAATAATGCACACAGCGTACATTTAACAAGAGGAGGTACAACGTTGTCGCAGTCCAGGCGCACTCCACTGACTTCGTCCTCATGCTCCTTTGCTATAATGGCCCACCCGTAAGCGCCAAAAGTATCGTCCCGGTGCGATCAGTTCTCCGAGTGAAACTAGTGAGGCTAAAGCCGTGATACATGACCAAGATGGCTCATTGTTGGGGTGGTTGGTAATCTAAGATTATGTAGAGCTATCCCATAGGTCACTTCAGTGACCTTTCGTATGATGCGGTAAAAGCCACCGCATTGGGACATCAATTTTTCACATAGACCAACATGTCGCGATTGTAACCATGGCAAGACCAGTGACCCCTGTGAGTGCTACACAATGCGGTGCCAGTAATCATAGTAACGCTATAATTAACCGGTCAAGCAAATGAGCAATCTTGGGCGCTATGGCGGGCGACGTCAGCACCAGCTAGCTCATCAGGAGTGAATGCAATTGAAGAGTCGGTGTCAGAATGCAGTATGGTATCAATGGGTAATGATGAGTTGTAGCCAAACAATAAATAAAAAGGTGAAAATTCAGTTGCGTGTGATGTGAGGCAAATGCCACAAAAGATAGCTTAATGTCAGGATATCGATGGTATTCGAGACGTACATAGAAAGCATATCTGTCAAATTACATTTAGCCGTTGGGTGAGTCTATTTGGTTTGTGGGTGGCACGTGAACTTCTGAGTGATCCAGCACGGTCGCGGGATGTCATCGACTGCTTCCGATAGGAAACATTGATTATGGTCTGTGCTCAACTGACGAGAAGCACCAGGGCGCAGGAGGATGTCATGAAGAATGAAATCGGCGACATCTGTAGCGCAGCTCGTAGAACGCCCTCGTGTGACGTCATACCTCGTTGCGTACTTCATAGCAACGTCAATCTATTTTATACCAGTGACTGATTTGTGTAAGAGCCGCGAATGTTGAGGCAAAGTAGACAAAAAATTCAACTTGTGTTTCGATGCGCTGAAGGATAAGAACATGCAGTAGCATAGGTGTCTTGCGCCTCGGGCCGAGGCCACAGGCCGCTACGTGCTGTCTTACAAAATAGTAGAGTTCGGGCTAAAAGAATCGTTGGCGAATACTGTGATATATTCGCGACACCCCAAGGTGTTC
Source organism: Rhipicephalus microplus (assembly GCF_013339725.1). Taxonomy (NCBI): domain Eukaryota; kingdom Metazoa; phylum Arthropoda; class Arachnida; order Ixodida; family Ixodidae; genus Rhipicephalus; species Rhipicephalus microplus. The sequence continues at coordinate 53,994,589 of NC_051174.1, forward strand.
AGCACTGGGTACATCATGAAGCTCGGCCAAAACGCCCGAGCGAAGATGCACAGGAACAACAAGTGAATGTTTGGAACCACCGGGTGTGCGCCGTAATAGTGCAACACGTCTTTATGAACGACGAACATCCCCTGGCAACGGCGAGGTTATGAAGATCAGTGACCATTTATACAAGGCCGCCTAGGTGAGTACCGGTGTTGTTCAGCAGCTATGTTTGAGAAATCTGTAAGTGAGACGACGAGTGGTTTGCGTTCATTTTCCAGTGTATCAGGCGGATCTACAGGGTGCCGAGACAAGCAGCAGTTATCCCTTGTGAAGCTGTCCAGATTTGGATGATACAGAAAATGTGTACTCTTCCAAATGCAGCGCCTAGCGATCAGGACGTCCCGTGTGGCCATTGAGCGAGAAGACACAGCAAAGAGCGTGATGATCTGTAATAACCAAGAAGTGTCTGCCTTTCAAGTACGGTCGGAGTTTTGCGATAGCCCAGATGAGAGCTTAGCACTTCTGTTCTGTGATAGAGTAATTGAGTTCCAAAGGTGACAAAAGGTGGCTTGCGTATGTGATGACTCAAACAATACCCGGTTGTTGCGCCTATGCCATGGCCACTAGTATCGGTATAGGCTTCTGTTTTGGAGGAACGCTCGAAGTGTGCCAGAACTGGCGGATATGTGAGGGCCTTAACAGGTTATCAGAAGGGGTGTGCTTGCTGTTGGTCCCAGGTGAGTGCGAGGTACTTTTTAAGCAGGCAGATTAGAACATCGTCTATTTCGGTGGAGTTCAAATCAAAACAATGAATTTAGTAACACATTACAATAAAACTTCGGACATCCTTGTCCAAATGGGATGCGGAGAAATCTCTAACTACATGAACTTTTCCAGGTTCTGGTTGTACGCTAGCAGCGTTTGCAAGATCGTCCAGCACGGTGGTCAGGTGACCAAGCTGGTGTTCAATAGTAGTAGAAAAAACAATCACATCACATAGACAGCAAAGACAGATGGATCACTTTTTTCCTTGAAGAAGAACGTTCCTCATACGCCGGGGCATTGTATAAGTTCCAGGGACCTCAATAAATAAAAAAAGACTTACATTAAACTAATCAAGGCAATCAGGATCCATAAAGGCAGTCTTCTCTGTACTTCTGACATCCAATGTGATCGGCAAGTACCCTTAGCGCACGACTACCGAAGAGAAAAATCTGGCGCCGTGCAAGCGATCGAGGGCGTCTTTAATACGAGAGAGAGGGCACACATTCTTCGTAATATAGTTGAGGTGATGGTAGTCGACGCAGAATCTCCCGCTATTTTCTATGTTTTTACAAGTACAACGCGACACGATGAAAAACTAGAAGAGGGCTTCATTATTCACTTACGGTGCATTTTATTCTCCTCCTCTTCTATAACAGCACGCTTCACGGCTGCCATATGATAGAGCCTCTGTCAATTGGTCGGAAAATGTGTGGTTGCGGAAAAAGCGGAAAATGTGTGGTTGGCTGGTTGTATCCGATGCACAAGTGTGATCCCATGAGGAAAACTTTGCTCTGGGAAGCCGGAACCAAGAACGAAAAATGATGTGCGATAGTCTGCCACTGTTACCACAGTGTTGAGGAGAAGGACGTTGCACGTCACAGCGACGTCACGAATAGGCGCAACACACACAATCACCATCGGGTACCGGAGGCAACGGCAAGAGCTCAACTTGAACAGAGCCTTGTGGCGGAATCCAAAGAAACTCCAGGGAGCGTAGGTGGGACGTGTTGGCAGAGATTGTATCCGAGAACGGCAGGAGTTCTAGTTTAAGAAGTCCTAAAGAGCAGTCCGTAAGGGCTGCGAGCGTGGTCAGACGTATACCTCAGCAAAGTTGCTTGTTGGGCAAGTAGAAACTTGTTCATGAAAATGTAGCGTAAAACAAAAATATCTTTATTAGAAAGGTGCGAGGAAGGCACGCGTATGCATGCGTCCACAGAACTTTTGATTTCCTCAGCCTCCATACTTCCTGTAACCCTTTCCCTCGGCGAACCTCAGCATTCACGTGCGGTATGCAAGTTTAGCCCTATCTTCGAAAACACCGCTGTCCTTGTACGCAATCCGAACAAAAGAATGAGGGAAGTCATCGAGGCTGACGAAATCAAACGGTCTGGGGATGCATGCGTGAGCATGCCTTTCTTACACCTTTCTGAAAAAGAGCTGTTTTTTCGCGATTAATGAAAAAGGAAGCGGTGTTAGTGCACGTGTGTGATTTATCGCACTTCTCTAAGTTTACTGTTTTGATTTTTACTTCCTGGCTTTTATTGTTGCCTGATTTGTGTATAATGCCACTAGTACAAGCTCTGCAAGTCTTCTTTCTATATTTGCTGGCAGGCCTGTATGTGCATTGTCGAAAAAAAAAGAATATGCACTTGCAGAGAAGACGATAAACTCGTATTGCCGTTGATCGGATCAGTCTGACGTCCTTGTGTGCCATTATCTACAGGTTGCAGTTATGGGGTCAATTGACTCTGGTTGAGGTACTGGGTAACAATATATGCACTGTTACCACCAGGAAGGTCTCAGCCTCAACGTTGACGCTTTGGTAGAAACAGCCGATCTTCAACGCAGTCGGCGGCAACTAGGCCTACCACCCCGCTTCGTCCCCCTTCGGGAACACTCCAGAAACCTGGCAAGTGCGACAACTGCAAGCCAGACTGAACAGACCACGACTCCACCAGCTCCATGGCCACCTGCCCCTCAAACCCTGAAGCCCTTCTATGGAAAGCCCCATCAAGACGTTGAAGACTAGCTGGACCAGTACGATTGAGTCACCGTCACGAACGAGTGGGATGAGCACCGGAAACTCTGGTATGTCTATTTCTACCTGGAGGACTCAGTGCGTAGTTGGTTTTAGAACTACCAGGCTGCCCTGACAACCTGGCCGGTGTTTTCCCCTCCGCTGCGGAATCGGTGCTGTCTATGACAGCACCGATTAGAAAGCACAAGCACAACGTCTCCTCAATTCTTGCAATGAAAGACCAATTGAAAGCGTGGTCATGTTCGTTCAGGAGATGTCTCGTCTGTTCTGTCGTGTTGATCACGTAATGACGGGAGGCAAAAAGGTACGCTTTCTGATGTGGGGTATCGAGGAGCAGCTGTTTGCTGGACTTGTACGAAACCCACCAGCTACCCTGGCGGAATTCCTCCGGGAAGCGGCAACAATGGAGGGAATGCCGAGACAGTGGTCTTCGCAGTATGAGTGGTCCGACAACCTTGCATGTCTGCCGGCGCCATTGGCGACACTCGACGTCACGGGCGTGACAGACCTTGCTGAGCTAGTACGAAGCATTGTACGCGACGACCTGCAAAAGCTTTGCACAGTGCTTTGACAGCCTCAAGTGGCTGCTCTGACAGACGTCATCCGTGAAGAGGTATGGCAGCTGGTACGACAATTAGTGGCACCTCCAACCGAAGCTCCTCTGCTAACGTATGTGGAACCTGCAGACGCCGCAACACTTGTCTGGCCTGCCGCACTATGAGAACCCACGACCGACTTGCCTGGAGATGCCACAGTACTTCTCGGGCCCGCCACACTATGAGCGTCCGTAACCCAAGGTGTAGAAATCTAGCGTGTGGCGCGGTTCTGACAATCGGCCACTTTGCTACCAGTCTGGTGAGCCAGGTCACTTGTACCAGGAGTGCTCGTACAGACAGATGGGCCTGCCTAGATTTGGCCAGACGCTCGCCAGCTCAGAGATGGGGAGTGACTCCGCGCTACTAGAGAGTACTTGTCAAGCTTACCGTCTCCCAATCTTCAACAACGCCAATCACGTTCTCCGTCTCCTCGGCGCTCTACATCCTCGAATCAATACTCCACTTTCGCCGATGTTGTTGCGGCACGATCCACTAGGTCCCCAAATCTACGCCGAAGAAACTAGGGTCAGCGGCCTCTGGGGGTGGGACCGCTTTTCAGAAATCGTCAAAACAGCCTTCTTCAACCCATCCGCCGACCTTCGATGATTCCATTCAGCCGACGCCTCTCATCGCCGACGAGCCCATTTCTGTTGACATTGCAATTCTTGTCGACAACCATCCGGTAACTGCTCTTGTCGAGACCGGCGACGACTACGAAGATATCAGCGCTGAACTTGTGGCGAAACTCAGGAAGGTTACGACTCCTTGCGGGCGTAGACCAAACCTTCGGACAGCAGGTCGTCATCTCTTGACACCAATCGGGAGATCCACTGCAAAACTGCAAATCTGTGAGTCGACGTTCATTGCTTATGTCATTGTGCTTCCCGAATGCTCCCGCAAAGTTATCCTATTCAAGGATTTCTTTCGCGAGCATGGCGCTGTGATAAATCTTCGAGACTGTGTCGCAACGTTTGCTTATCACTATGGTCCGAAGCCTAGAGATACCGAACCGCAGAACCCTGCGCTTCGCATTGTCGACGACACCATCACATTTCCGCCACGAACCAGTATGTTCCTTACTGTACAGGACGACATAGATTGTGAATATAGTGGTATCGCTGATGCTAACTTTCGGTGCTTTTGACTCACCAAATCTGCGTTGCCCACGGCATATTTCAATTTAAACGTGGGAAGACTGAGTTGTTGATTACCAATTGTAGTGGAACATAGCAAAATTTGCACCAGCGAAAAAGTATCGCTCGTTCCAAATCCATGGATTATGAATAGTGTACGATGATTGCCCTAATTTCTGCAGCTGTTGAAGGGGACATTGCCGTAGCCGATACAGTCGATGTCCATCAGAAGCTGTCGTATGCACATAAAGAGTAAATTTGCTGTATCCTCCGCATGTTTAGCGACTGTTTCGCGTCTAAATCCAAGATAAAGCAAACGCCAACCGTAAAGCGCCGCTTTGTCCCAAACCATGCTAAACGACCTATACGTCATCACGACTACCGATTATCACAAAAGGAACAAGAGACAATACGTTCTCAAGTGAAGCAGATGCTCGAAGATGGCGTACTCCAACACTCGAGCAGTCCATCGTCGTCTCCCGTCGTACTAGTAAAGAACAAGGACGGCACTCTTCGATTTTGCGTCGATTACCGCAAACTCAACAAAGTGACAAAGAAAGACGTTTATCCTCTTCCACGCATCGACGACTCACTTGATCACCTCCGACGCGTCTGATACTTCTCCTCTATGAATTTATGCAGTGGATACTGGCAGATCTAAGTTAATGAACGTGACCGACAGAAAACATCATTCATAACGCCTGATGGTCTGTACGAATCGAAGGTGCTGCCCTTCGGTCTGTGTTCTGCTCCTGCGACATTCCAGAGGATGATGGATACAGTGCTGTCTGGTCTCAAGTGGGAAGTATGGCGTGTTTACTTAGACAACGTCATTGTCTTCTCCCAAACATTTGAAAAGAACGTGCAGCGACTCAGATCTGAGTTTGTTGCGATTCGCGCTGCAGACCTATCACTGAAACCAGAAAAATATAATTTTGATTACAAAGAAATAAAGTTTCTCGGCCACCTTGTTAGCCACGATGGTATTCGGCCGGACCCAGACAAAACATTGACTGTCGCAGATTTTCCACCACCTGCCAACAAATGAGATGTGCGTCGACTTTTAGGCCTCTGCGCATAATACAGATGCCTTGTGCAAAATTTCGCAAACATTGCCGAACCCCTCCGTCGTCTAAGACAAGAAGATGTTCCCTTCGTTTGGGGCTCTCTGCAAAGACGCGCTTTCTCCGATCTCCGGCAGCGTCTCCAGGCTGAGCCTTTACTCGGACACAACGACGAAGATGCCGACACTGAACTACACACAGACGCCAGTAACATCGGCCTTGATGCAGTTCTCGTCCAGTGGCAAGGCGGCGTCAAACGTTCTATTGCTTACGCGCCACATTTTATCATCTGCGGAGACAAATTACACAACCACTAAAAAGGAGTGCCTAGCTGTTGTCTGGGCAATTTCTGAATTCAGACCGTACCTGTATGGTCGCCCGTTCAGAGCTGTTACCGATCATCATGTGCTCTGCTGGTTGGCGAACCTTAAAGACTATTTGGGACGTCTGGCCAGGTGGAGCTTACGCCTTCAGAAGTTGGATTTGACAGTCGTGTACGAGTCTGATCGGAAGCATATTGACGTGCACTGCCTTTCACGAGCTCCTCTTACGACATCGTTAGGTGACCACGATCTCGACGGGCGTTTTTACTGCGCCGTTAGTGTATTCGACTTGGCTGAACAGCAGAAAAACGATTCCGAGCTTCGACAATTCATTTACTATCTTGAAGGCCATACGCCGCAGCATATATTGTGGTTTTGGGACGTTAAACCCCACATATCATTCAAAACCAAACGCCGCATCCACATTGAGCTTTTGCACACTCGCAATCATCGTTCTGCGTTCACAGAAATATCCTATATAAAAAAACTTCGACCCTTATGCGACTGAATGCCTGCTCGTCGACCCGCCAGCGTTACTAGCCGATGTCTTGTCCGCCTGTAACAATCAGCCTTTGTGAGGCCACTTAGGGTTGACACGTACCTTGGCCCGGATTCGCCCACTCTACTACTGGCCTAAGCTCAATCGGGATGTGAGGCATTACGTGAAAACGTGTCACGAGTTCCAGCGTCGTAAAGCACCACATCAGCACACAGCCGGCTTTTTGAAGCCCGTCGCTTTTCCGACACAACCATACAAACAAATGGGCATCAATCTGCTTGGATCTTTTCCCGAGCCTTGTGACAGCAACCGCTAGATTGTAGTCGCTACTGATAACATGACGCGCTACTGCGAAACGATGGCATTACAACGTGACACCGCGATTGAAACTGCCCACTTTTTTATGAAGAGCATTGTCCCCCGGGATGGAGCACCAGCATTTCTCATAACTGGTTGTAACCCAGCTTTTACCTCTCGGATGATATTAGACGTCATGCAGCTAACCGGCACAGTACATCGAAAAACTATTGCAAGCCAACCACAAAGCAACGACCCTACACAGCGACTAAACAAGACGATCGCCCACATGCTATTCATGTACGTTGACTAATAACACAAAAATTGGGATGACATTCTCTCTTATGTCACATTCGCTTATAACACCACTGTGCAAAAAACTACTGGATTCACACCATTCCGGTTGCTTCGCGGCAGAGAGATCACTACGATGCTGGATGCCAGGCTTCTATCATACAGGCACCAGATTACTGTCAAGACGAATGAATTTTATCACACTGGCGGACGCAGCTCGTAAGCTTGCAGTCGAAAGAATCCACAAGCAACAACGCATCGACTCACTGCGGTACAACGCTCGTCGTCGCGATGTCTCTTACCAACCCGGATAACGAGTATGGTTGTGGACTCCCATTGAACATTGGAGCCGATCGGAAAAGTTCTTACGCCGCTATTATCGTCCCTATAGAGTTCTCTGTGGTCTCAGTAAAGTGTACTACGAAGTTCTTGACGAGGACATGGCTCGTCAATCTCACCGTTTAAACAGCCACACGTCGTCCATTTTTAGAGAATAAAACCGTTTTACCAACGTTGACTATTCGTCAAGCTCCCTTGAATAGACTTACAGTGATTGTAGACACCCCGTTGTGTACCGCTTATCGTATGTGTTTCCTTTTCATCCGGTAACTATGTTGTGACATCGGGACGATGCTCTTTGGGAAGTGGGGTTATGCCACTAGTACAAGTTCTGCAAGTGTTCTTTCCGTATATGCTGGCAGACATACTGTTGAAAGAGGAAGAAGTGATGAATCGCAAAACTAATTCCTTTCATAAAGAAACATGGAGCTGGGTTTACTTTGGATAACATTAGGCATGTTTCACTCACGTCTAATCTGGTAAATCTATTCGAAAGACTTCTACACATTAAGATAGACAGCTGGTTGGATGAAAATGCAATTTTAAGCTCACGCCGAATCGAAATAAAGCGTGGCTGCTCCTTTTGGTGGGCCCATGTTGGTCTGGAAAGCAGGATACAGCTAACTCGTTCTAAGAAACAGGTTTCTCACTCGGTAACTTTAGATATTGCAAAAGCTTATGACAGTGTGAAACACATTAACATAATAAATTCGCTCACGCATGTCGGTTTACCAATCACTTCGTGGCATGGGTTTACTCCTTTCTAAAAGATAAAGAATTCCATTGCTCTCAATCTGGCGTGTCGTCTTCAGAGTATAAGCAAACTAGATGTCTCCCCCAAGGTTCGGTACTTTCACCATTATTATTTGTTAATTTATTATGTACAATTCTAGTACAACATGATGTACAGGTGTACACGCTGCCCACATCGCATTTTTTGCTACAGCTACAGATATACACACATTATATCAGATGAAACAGTTTTATATAAACGCTCTGTACACGTGGTTAGAACAAATTCATCCATCATGACACATCAGGAAAAGTGCAGTCCTAGTTTTTCCTATAACTTTTCCAGTGCTGATTTCCGTACTTTACAGATGGGACTTCATCGCGCAGGTGAAATCGTATAAATACTTAGGAGTGACTTATACTGAAAGGCTAAATTTGGGTCCGCATATAGGAAATATGGCAGCTAAAGGAGCAGGGCGCTTGGGATGCTTCGTAGACTAAGCAATAAACGTTGCGGTTTACGTTATGATATGCTGGTCATGTGATAATGTATGTATATTCGCCCAAAATTAGTTTGGCTGTGTCTTGTTTTCTGGAGCTCCCGCCTAAAAAATTAGACCACTGGTAATACTAGAACGTGAAGTGGTACTATACGTTTTGGGCTCCCTAATTTGTCGCAAATATTATTTTATATAAGGAAGCGCGCCCACCTTCTCTTCGTGCTAGGTTCCAAGTACTAGCAGTCCGTGCATTCCTACAAACATACGAATCCCCATATAGGAGGTTGCAATATGTTTCCATTGATATGACGACGTCCTCTTTTAACGAACAGTGGTCTAGATAAAATGATCCACAAGTCAGCGTCGCACAGAAGCTCTCGGAAACATTACACGTTGACCTTCACAAAGTACGGGTACTAAGAACACCTTTTCAAACAATGAAATTATAATTTGACAGTATATTTCCTTAAATTGCAAAGCTATTCTCAGTAGACACCTAAATGCCATTTTAAACAACCACCTGGCAAGATTAGACCTAATTGTTGTAATAGATACTGATGCTTCAGTTTGCAAAGAGATGGTAGGAGTCGGAATTGCATCTTCAGTGCGGGATTAGTCTTTTCAATTCGTTCACCTTATTTTACACCCATTTATCAAGCGAAATTACTTGCAATTCTTTTAGCGTTACGAAAATCACCTCAATCAATAACAGATGCTATTATTCTTACAGACTGCTTGTCTGTGTGTAGTTCATTACCTGCACCTAATATGTCAATTGCTTTAAAAGTAATTTTACGCCCTTGCCCCAAGACATTCACGACTCATTCACTTGGTGTGGATACCAGAGCATAGAGGTTTATCCCTCAATAAATACACAGATGCACTCGCAGTGGCCTCACATAAATATCCGATGATTTCTATATTGCCTACGCAAGCATTTATTGCCGTGGCACGCTTCGAATTATTTGTCATATCAGATCAGTTTGAAAAATCTCACTTCGCAACACCTGATTGAAAACCCCTGGAAAATCTATGGTGCTCCTCTAGAATGACAGCGATATCAATTGCGAAACTAAGATGCCGAGTCTCCCTCTCCCCATGAAGATTTATTTACACAAGTCTGGTCTGGCACAGTCTTCCCTATGCCTCCACTGCAACGAGACTGTATATCTTCACCACTTCCTTTTACCATGCAGGTTATATACTGACCAAACGAAGAGACTATTAGAAGAACCTCTCCGTAGGTTGGCTCTAACTTATCCCTTCCAGTGGTCCTTTCCTTTGGAGCAACCGAAAAGAGATTTACTCACAGGGAGGTTTGCGAGGCCGTATGCAATTTTCTGAGGGCCACAAAACGAGTAGAATGTTAAGCTGAGGCATACATTCACTTTATTTGAAGCCATATTACCTGGTTACTTTTTTGTATTACCTTTTTGTTTTATTTCTAATCTATCGTTTACGAATTGGTTCTTTGTTTAAACATCCTTATCTAAATGTTCCGGCTGGTAATACAATTCCATCTCACAAATGAGGCATCGTCCGTTTCATGGCCGATCCCCCGTGGTGGGCTGCGCCAGGACTCTGAGGAACAACCAACCAACCTACCAGTCTGACGTCCTGGTGTGCCATTATCTACAGGATGCAGGTATGGTGTAACGTGAAAATATATACGTGTATCCATATATAATGAATTTTTGTTGGAAAATCGCGCTGTGTCCTCATCCCCTCGCCTATTTGCTGACTCCTTTTTGCACTGCACTAATTATGGTGGTCGGAAGGTTGATACCAAGTATGAGTTCATGCCGGCAGTTTTCGAGTACAGCAAGTTGCAATGAGGTGTGATGACTAGAAACGGTGATGCATGCAGCACATTTCGATCACAGCAGGAATGCTTTTGGTGGCGACACGGCCAGTAGTATTGGGCGCAGGCGTGAGAATATTTGGAGGGGGTGGCGCACGTCTGGGCGCATAATTTATGCACCGGTGTCAATGAGAGCAGTGACATTTACAACATCAACGAGCACTTTCAGGAGATTTCACCGATCGTCAGCCACAAAAAAAAAAATTAGCACTCCAAATTGTGTATGCAGCATCGCCTCTGGAGCTGCATCTGCAGGTTTCCCGAGTGGTTGTCAAAAGAAGACCAAGAGTGGCGAGATTGGGGACTGCGAGACTGGCAACGCTAGGGCGATAAGGAGCAGTTTCGATATTCTGAAAAACGCTGCGCGCCCACGTCAGAGCAGAAAGAGCAAGCATAAGGAGTATGTTTGAAGCGGCGCCCCTAATTAGAGGAGCTGGGTCAAGGTGATCATGTACAACGGTTGCGGCAGTGGTGGGCGATATGTCCTACATGGCGGCAGGTGAAACACACTGGTCGACAATCATGTGTACGTCATTCAGTGAAGTTTCGTCGAGGCATGAAAGCGGATTTCGGAATAGCTGCCGCACCAACGAAAGAATCCGATACAGGAGGCCAATTGGCATTTTGTAATGTCGGTGAGCGGCCCATATTTGCGTGATCTTGGTGAACCACGGCCTGTATTAAAAAAACAGATGCGACGCTGTTCTTTGTAGTGATTTCAGTAGGCCTAGCCGGTGGGATAGCCTCGAGTTCCTGATAAATTATTCTGGTCAAGTTTTCCACAGCTGGTGGTTCACGGAGCGTGGGCAAACCTTCGCAGGGTGATGTAGCTGCCGTGTTAGGAAGACGATAAGACCGGTGAACAATTTTCTTACATTTGGCCTGTTCGTAGAAGACGTTCTTTAATAACTAACTGCACGGCAGAGCAATCCTTGCACAACGGTAAACTAAAGGCGTCGTTGACGATCTCTTTTAGTATGTGCCCGACCTTGTACTCTTCAAAGATTTCATTGTCTACCTTGTGGAACGAACCCCATACGACTTGAAGAAAGTTATGTACGGCTCTGTAGACGTCTGGACACGGATCGCAAGCTCTCACTTTGTGGTCACTTGTCGTCTGATAGGCTTCCCAATTTAATGCCGTAATTTCTGCTTGCAGACCTCCCATCTAGCCATCTCTTCTTCATGCGTCTCGCGAGATGGTATTGCCGTGCCACTCAAGTAGTGGAAGAGAATGTTTGCCAGCATGTACCAGTGCTTGCTGTTTCTGAGGCACTCATACTGAGCCAGCCAGTCATCAGTGTCAATGGCGGCGGGGCCACAATGATCGGCTGTACAACAAAGATCGGCTGTGGACCAGAGAAATCTTGTCCACACTGGGTAATTTGGTCGGTCTTCGCGATAGCCCCGCCGAGGTGGCCTAGTGGCTACGGTATTGCTGCAGAGTGACTTTTCGGGCGAGTTGGTTTATTCTTAACGTAGCTTTTGGCTCCGGCGTTTATTTCGTGCCAAAAGCTACGTTAAGATGGCTAAGGTACCGGGCTGCTGACCCACCGGTTGCGCGATTGAATGCCAACGGCAGTGGCAGCATCTTCAATAGAGGCGAAAATGCAGTAGGCCCATGTGCTCAGTTTAGGTGCACGTTAAGGAACCCCAGATGTTCCAAATTTCTGGAGCTCTTCATTACGGCATCTCATATTCATATGATGGTTTTGGGACGTTAAACCCCAATAGCAATCAAGCCTTCGTGGTAGCGGCAACGTGTCGTGCGCTGCGAAGATGCCGTTTCTAGAGAAGCTTATCAACTAGTACCCAGCACTTCCACCAAAGATGCTACGAGGAAGACACTATAGACACAAGTTATATTTACCAAGAAGACGTATATTGTTGCCGTAACACAAGCAAGCTCCACAGAGCATTACGTCGTCGTTCTCATTCACCCATGAGAAAGGTACGCCGTTACTAACTCAAAAAAAGGTTTCCGGCTTAGAAACAGAGTCATACTAATTATCAGAATTTAGAAAGGGGCTTAGGCTTTTTATTTAAAACCAGATGCACAAACATGAATCTGTATAATAAATTAGAAGTGCGGCAGCTTGTGCGAGTTGGTATGGCATGACGATCGTTATAGCGCGAGAAGAAAACGACAACACAGAGAAAAAAAGGACTTTCGTGTCGTTCTTGTCTCTGTGTTGTCGTTTCGTTCTCGCGCTATAACTATCGTCATGCCATACCAACTAGGCTAAGCTGCCACACTTCTTAAATGAAGTCAAGTACTTGAAACCACGTCTACACATAGATACCCACAAAGTGTGGCTGTTCTATTCTTGTGTGAAAGCCCCCTCAAAGTCACCCTATGCATAGCCCCGTTGTCTCTCGTTGACACTAGAGGTCGGCTGGGAGGTTCCCCTACCAGCGCATGGTAGGAAGCATTGACTAACAGGCGCTAAATAGCGTGCTACTAGCAGATGCCAGGCTGTGATTATTCACAGCTGCACTGGCTCTTAATTAACGGGCCATGCCGTCCATATCCAAAACGATGACGGTAGCTTGAGGAAATAAACATGCTTTTGCGAGTGGTCGCTATCAGAAGCATCTTGAGTGTATCACCAAATAGGCGACGGAAATTGTTGTTGATCCTGGCTTGTACCGGTGCTGACTTCGACAGAAAGAAGCAATCTGGGCGCTCGCTTACTATTGTTTATTCCCTCAGTAATACCAGCTTTTAAATCCGCTTTTCGCCGATGCACATGCAATGTGCTTAAACCGTAAGCTACCGAGACCCGCTATCGAACAATAAGAAAGTATCACAGTTTTTATGCATACAAATTGATCTAAGCTTTGGGCACATGCCTCAAGAATTTTTGCCTCTACTCGACCTGCGGCTGCCACCGCCGCGATTCGATCCCGCGACCTGCGATTGAGCAGGCGAAAACCTTAGCCACAATACAGCCGTGGTAGGCTATCCTTAGTGTTGTTACCCTCTTTAAAGTAGGCAGCTATCTAGTTTAAAGGTTGTGGAAATGGTGGTCGCGAGCGTGTCTACGTCAGAAAAATGACAATCGTGGGTGCGTTACTGGATTGCGACCGCCTCAGGGAGTGGGTAGTTGCGGCCCGTGTTTTTATCAGCACGCATTGCTTCTGTCAGTATCCGCCTCTTCCCTGAGGGGTTCTTGATCTACACTCAGGATTGAACCCCTACAGAAGGCAGCACATTTAAATAGAAAGCTGAGGAAGTGATCAGCTTTCAACCCTCAACAAAGTATTTTCCTGCGGCAATTTAAAACTAAAGCCGAAAAGTTTGGTAACAAACTAAATCTGGGACAATTGGTGAAGCTCATTGATGAAAGCAAAGGCTCGAGCCTGCATATGTCGTTTGCTGCGAAAACCAATAAAGTGGACACACCATTCAGAGTAATTGTATCGGAAAATCATACTTTGCAGAAGTGCGTGTGCTCGTTCTAGTGAGAAAAGTGATTGGAATTGGAGGTAGACGGCCCCTTCCTTGGGTGAAATTCAGGCGATATGATTGCGTCTTTAGACAACTGTAACAACAAAAGCGGCATGGATTGCTCATTTGACGTGAAGTACCCTAACCATTTTTCGCCCCATAGTAAACCTATAGGCGTGTAGTGTAGTGAGTATAGGTGAGCCCGGTTCAACCACATTATGTTATGACACAGGTTTACTAGTGAAAGTTTTGTAAATCCTTTAGGTCTGGTTCCTAAATTAAATGTTTTTAACCTGCATGGCGGGGTTTTATTCCAGACTAACAAAACTGGGACGCGTTTCTCCATAGCACCCATTTTAGCTTATTTTCAGCACATCTAGACAGCCGACGGTGGGCTCGGCGGCTGTGCACCAACGCAGACCGCTAATCCTTTCACTCTTGTCATGCAGGTGTTTCAGTGCGCATTCCTGCGCATACTGCTTTCCGTTTTCCTGCCAGCTTCCTTGACCACACCGTTGCAGTATCAACATCGTTCCAGCGAAAGTGGCACGCTTACCTGTCACGCCCTCTTGGTCTTCGACACAAGCTTATCAACCGCAACGTACTTGGAACCACTGGATTTCACCTCACGCAACAGATCTGGATCCCTTCCGGCGCCACCGGTCAGCTACATGGTCCTCGACAAAACCTGGTCGACGCTATCAGCATCGGCATCGATGCCTGTGTCGACTACAAAAGAGCGGCCTTTGCCGGCGGCGCTGTGTGGGCTCGGCGGCTGTGCACCAACGCAGACCGCTAATCCTTTCACTCTTGTCATGCAGGTGTTTCAGTGCGCATTCCTGCGCATACTGCTTTCCGTTTTCCTGCCAGCTTCCTTGACCACACCGTTGCAGTATCAACATCGTTCCAGCGAAAGTGGCACGCTTACCTGTCACGCCCTCTTGGTCTTCGACACAAGCTTATCAACCGCAACGTACTTGGAACCACTGGATTTCACCTCACGCAACAGATCTGGATCCCTTCCGGCGCCACCGGTCAGCTACATGGTCCTCGACAAAACCTGGTCGACGCTATCAGCATCGGCATCGATGCCTGTGTCGACTACAAAAGAGCGGCCTTTGCCGGCGGCGCTGTGTGGGCTCGGCGGCTGTGCACCAACGCAGACCGCTAATCCTTTCACTCTTGTCATGCAGGTTAGTAAAACTTACAGTCTTCTCGCTAAGAAGTCTAGTAATTACCTGCTGTTTCAGCTGCCGAGCCCACACTGCTGCGTTCTTGTTGCACTTGAGTGTTCTCGTGTTATTCGTGCCTTGTTGATGATGTCGGGCGATATTGAAAGCAATCCGGGTCCTGCTTCTAATGCTGTACTAACTGAACTGCAGAAATTGTCTGCCGGTCAGACGGAATTAATCAGTCAGGTACAGGACCTTAAGTCCCATTTGCTATCAACAGATAAATCTATAGCAGATCTCAGTAGACGCATGACTGATCTGGAAGGGCACTGCCAAAATATTATTTCCTTACGTACTGATGTGGAAGCGCTCAGAAGAGACACCGCTCGCGCGAGTGACCTTCTGCGCAAGCTTGAAGCACGCGTGGATGAAGCCGAGAATCATTCTCGGCGCAATAACCTCATATTTTTTGGCCTTCCTGAATCAACTGGATCGGAAGCACTTGTCCAAGTTGAACAACTTGTCATCAAGCACTGCCGTGATCGTCTAGGTATTTCCATCGAGCCGAAGGAAATTGAGCGCGCGCATCGTCTGGGTCGCCGCAAGGGTACTAACCACCATCGCCCCATAATAGTTAAATTCGCATTCCATAAAACAAAAGGAGAGATTCTTTCTAATGGACGGAAATTTAAAGGAACCACTTTTAGTGTTGGTGAAGATTTTTCACGTCGTGTGCAAAACGTCCGTCGGCAATTGATTGCCTTTGCTAAAACCAAGTCGCTGCCTTTTTCCATCACGTACAAGACACTGCTAATGGGTCACAAGCGCTACGTCTACGATGAGCAATCGCAAACTGTAAGGGAAGCGTCGTAGCAATTTCCTCGGCGCAAATCTGCCGGGCACACCCCCACACCTCAATCTGGCCTGTCACTTTCGGTAGTCTTTGCTAACGCGCGCAGTTTTTTTCCGAAACGCATAACTTTTTCTGAGCTTGCTTTGTCATCAAGCAGTAACGTATTGGTGATAACCGAGACTTGGCTGACAAATGATATAACCGATGCAGAAGTGCTAGATCACCTACCTGGATTTCAACTTTATCGTAAGGACCGTACAGGCGCACGTGGAGGCGGGGTTCTGATGGCTGTGCACCAACAGTTATCGTGCTCGGTGGCCAGGACCAACTCTCCTGAACTTGAAATTCTTTGGGTCGTTTGCCGTGCTCGCCCTCATACTGTCCTTGTAGGCGTTTGTTATAGGCCCCCGAACAGTGACCCAGATTTCGCATATAAGCTCAACAACAACCTGAGTGACCTTGGGAAACAGTATCCGCAAGCAGAGATACTGCTTTTCGGCGATTTTAATTTCCCTCAAATAGATTGGAGTAGTAGCGTCCCGTCAGCTGTGGGCAGTGAGCCCGCAAAGGACTTCATAGATTTCTGCCTGAATTGCAATCTAACCCAACTTGTATCCCAACCAACGCGCGTTACAGAGAGCAATTCCAGCATCTTAGATCTAATACTAACTAGTCATCAAGAGAGCTTATCATCAATTACATATCTGCGTGCCGTCAGTGACCACAAGGTAATCCATGCGGCCTTTGCGTTTCGACCTGTAAACGCGATCTTGTCACCAAAACAATCCGTCTTTACGACAAGGGCAATTATAGTGCCATCAATAATGAATTGATATCTTTTCTTCCTGATTTCGAGAGAATAAGCCATACACGCTCTGTGGATGAGAATTGGATTATATTTAGAGATAAGTTAGCCACTCTTGTCGAGAAATTTATCCCAAAAATAACGTTTACCGCAAACCGAAACAAGCCATGGTTTTCACGTACACTTCACAAACTAAGAAACAAGAAAAAACGCCTCTTCCGATCAGCCAAACAGTCTAAACTTCTGTCCTTATGGGAAAAATATTACGCCGCGGAAGATGATTATCTTAGAACCATTCGAAACGCCAAGCACGTGTTCTTTCATGAAGAGCTGCCCAAAATGCTTGCAACCAGCCCTCGCAAATTCTGGGAGGTGATAAACCCTCAGGAGATGCGCACCACTAGTCTTTCAAATGCGCATGGCGATATAGTCGACAACAATGAATGCGCGAACCTTTTTAACGAGGCCTTTTTCTCTGTTTTTACGAATGAGAGTTCAGTTCCCGATTTTTCTTCACCTGCGCGCAGCACCGAGTCTATGCCCCCGATTGCATTTTCTACGGACGGCATCATTTCGATTATAGAAAAGATTAAGCTTTCTTCTTCTGCAGGTGTGGATGACATTAATTCAAAACTTCTCATAAATGTTAAACATGTGTGTGCCGCATACCTTACATTGTTATTTTCGCAGTCATTATCATCAAGCATTCTGCCAGCAGACTGGAAAGTAGGCAAGGTCGTTCCAGTCTACAAATCAGGTAACAGAGATTCTCCACTAAATTACCGTCCCATATCCTTAACAAGTATCCCCTGCAAAATCATGGAACATGTCATCTACTCCCATATCATCAACTTCTTGGACTCAATGCACTTTTTTCATCCTTCTCAACACGGGTTCCGAAGGGGTTATTCTTGTGAAACGCAGCTGGCCATTTTCATTCACGACTTACATTCTAACCTTGACTGCAACATTCAGACCGATGCTCTTTTCCTGGATTTCGCCAAAGCATTTGACACTGTCCCTCACAAACGCCTAATTCTTAAATTATCTCTGTTAAATCTAGATCCTAATGTACTTGCATGGATAACATCTTTCCTGACTAATCGTTCCCAATTTGTGTTTGTTAATAATCACTCATCTAACCGACTACCTGTAACCTCAGGTGTCCCGCAAGGGTCTGTCTTAGGGCCTCTACTCTTTTTAATTTACATTAACGACCTACCATTGCATGTATCATGTAACTTTCGTATGTTTGCCGATGACTGCGTAATCTACCGATCAGTAACCAACATTCATGACCAAACACTAATTCAGCATGATCTTAACAACATACAAACATGGTGTGATCGTTGGTTAATGAACTTAAATCCTAATAAATGTAAGCTCGTTTCTTTTTCTCGCCACCGTAACCCTTTTGAGTTTACCTATTCCATCACTAATGTTCCCATACAATCAGTTCAATCATTCAAATACCTCGGCATCACCTTGGCTCATGACCTGTCTTGGCGTCATCACACTACTAACATCATCTCGTCTGCTAATAAATCACTCGGGTTTCTCAGACGACACTTACGCCATACTCCGCCTCACGTCAAGACGCTTGCATACAAATCATTTATCAGATCCAAACTCGAGTATGCATCTTCCATCTGGAGCCCTCATCAATCATACATCATAAGTGAACTCGAATCACTTCAAAATCGGGCTACCAGGTTCATTCATTCTGCATATTCATACGATATCAGCATCTCATCTCTAAAGGCGGAATCAGGTCTAGGAACCCTTGCTTCACGCCGACGGTGTGCCACCCTCTCTCTTTTTCATATGTTTTATTTCAGTTCACTGAATCATCCACCGTACATCACGCCCCCTCCGCACATATCCCATCGCACTGGTCATCCGTTACAAGTCGCATTACCACGTACCCGGACCACTGTATTCCAAGCCTCCTTTTTCGTAAGAGCAGCAAAAGACTGGAATGGCCTTCCTCACGCCACCTGTGCCATCACTAACCCATCTATGTTTGCAGAAGCCATTAAAAACACCGTTGTATAGTTCTCTTTTTTTTTTTTTTTGTTATGCACCACCCCTTATGTAATACCCCTACAGGGGGTCTTTAAGGAAATAAAAGTGAAGTGAAGTATCGATGGCGGTAAAATGGTAGAGGCCCATGTGTTGTCCGATGCCAGCGCCCAATAAAGAACACCACATGGGCAAACTTTTCGGAGCCCTCTACCACAGCGTCTCTCGTAATCATTTCTTGGTTTCGGGAAGTAACACCTCAGAGATTATACTCCGGGACTACTTTCTGTGACAATTAACGGAAAACTGTGAGGGAAGAGCTACTGCCTTATACTCCTTTGCAAAAAGTCCGGCTAGACTCGTTTTCCAAATGCTGGCTGTGTTCCAATATAACCACTACACAGAAATTTCTACGTCCGCTTACACAGCTGTTTGTAGTGAAATCTGACACAAGCTCCTTCTGGGAATTGACGCAATAGCTGGAAGGCGACGAGCAACCTTAACACAAAGACGCCATTTTGACAACGCCGACGCTTTCAGACGTGTAGAAACGCGAAATGATACTTCATGAAGTGAAAGAAGTTTTATTATCTCTTTGGTTCGCGCAGCGTTTCTTTGTAAACAGCTTCCTTTAGGAAATAAAGTGTTGTTGTTTTTTTTCATCATCTTCACGTAGGAAACGCAAATGCATTTGTAGAAATATACTCCTCAGCGGCGGGACACGCCAATTTAGTTCCGTAGCCTTTCCTTCAGTGCTACAGAAAGTTGTCCCCGAGTAGGAGTAAGCTACTGCAGAACCTACTGAAACTTTCCCGTCTGACCAAAGTTTCCACTACGTAGATGATTTTTAAGTATTTTAAACATAGACGAAGCGAGCATATACCATCAAATGAATTTCGTAAGAATCTTTATTGACTTATTTTTACGTATGAGTCGCCAATCAGGTGGTACATTAGGTTTCTGGATATAAAGCATGAATTTGTCACGGATATCTGATGGTCGTATGAGCCACGAGCCAGGAGGCCAGTACTGCCTTTTGATGGCTGCTATTCAGAGATAGTGAAGTGATCTAATGCCACAACATGCTATATAATAGCCCTAGTCATGTTGGTACTTAATGTTGCCTCAGTGGTAAAACAATGGGCCGGAACACAAGTACCCCGGGTTTGTAGACAATTGTGTCCTTGGTATTTTTCGGAGCTAGCTCCTTATGCTCTAGCGTCGTTCATCAATGCCGCCATCGTAGCCACACTAGTTCTCATCGCTCCCGCTAAGGAGCAACTCTTCTCTCGGTTACTATAAATGCCGCATCCTAAAAGTTGCGCCGCCCTATAGGCGACACTCGCTCGACTCTCGCCGCGTGCTCTGGGCCGATATGCCCACGCCGCTAACCACTGCACCACTAAAAAATTTTTAGTGGTGCAGTGGTTAGCGCTGCCGTTAGCGCCACGCAAGAGAAGTTTTATTGATTGATATGTTGTGTGGGGTTTAACGTCCCAAAACCACCACATAATTATGAGAGACGCCGTAGTGGAGGGCTCTGGAAATTTCGACCACCTGGGGTTCTTTGACGTGCACCTAAATCTGAGCACATGGGCCTACAACATTTCCACCTCCATCGGAAATGCAGCCGCCGCTGCCGCGAGTTGATCCCGCGACCTGCGGGTCAGCAGCCGAGTACCTTAGTCACTACACCACCGTGGCGGGGCATGAGAAGTTTTATTGCGAGGGCAACTGTATGGACAGTCTTGGCTGGTCTTTGCCTTCGACAGTGCCGTTATTCATACGCTATATCATCATCATCATCATCTTCTTCTTCTACTTCTTCATCATCATCATCAGCAGCAGCAGCAGCAGCAGTAGCAGCAGCAGCCTGACTACGTCCACTGCAGGGCAAAGGCCTCTCCCATGTTCCACGAGTTAACCCGGTCCTGTGCTTGCTGCTGCCAATTTATACCCGCAAACTTCCTAATCTCACCTGCCCACCTAACCTTTCTCCCCCTAACCCACTTGCCTTCTCTGGGAATTCAGTTAGTTACTCTTAATACCAGTGGTTACCCTGTCTTCGCGCTACATGCCCGGCCCATGTCCATTTCCTCTTCTTTATTTCAACTATGATATCCTTAACCCCCGTTTGTCCCCTAATCCACTCTGCTCTCTTCTTGTCTCTTAAGGTTACACCTACCATTTTTCTTTCCATTGCTCGCTGCGTCGTCCACGATTTAAGCTGAACCCTCTTTGTAAGTCTCCAGGTTTCTGCTCCGTAGCTAAGTACTGGCAAGATACAGCTGTTATACACCTTCCTCTTGAGGGATAGTGGCAATCTACCTGTCATAATTTGAGAGTGCTTGCTGAGACTCTTAATCTCAGGGTCGTGGGTTCGCTTTACTTATTGTTTCACAAACGCACCTATACATATATATATATATATAATTAAATATATATATATATATATATATATATATGAACGTGACCAATATATATATATATATATATATATATAATCATCAGCCTGACTACGTCCACTGCAGGATAAAGGCCTCTCCCATGTTCCACCAGTTAACCCGGTCCTGTGCTTGCTTTTATACTTTTATACTTTTATATTTATACCCAAAAACTTCTTAATCTTCTCTACCCACCTAACCTTCTGTCTGTATATTTACATATATATATATATATATATATATATATATATATATATATTGAATTAACTTGCAGATAGCACATAAGAAAAGGATCGTATTTACTAACGTTTCGGCCGTGGCACGGCCTTCGTCAGAGTAAATAGGTATGATGTAATGCAGCCGCTTTTATAGGCTCACGTGATGAACTCTCGGTATAGCAGCTAGGACAATCAAAGTAAAAAATGGTAATCTGTCAGAACCTTGTGTTGACATGACTGACATGTGACGGGTGCATGAGTATACAAGTTTCAAATTTCCTTGCGCATCGAAAAAAAATTTGAAATTTGAAACTTGTATATTCATGCACCCGTCACATGTCAGTCATGTCAACACAAGGTTTTGACAGATTATCATTTTTTACTTTGATTGTCCTAGCTGCTATACCGAGAGTTCATCACGTGAGCCTATAAAAGCGGCTGCATTACATCATACCTACTTACTCTGACGAAGGCCGTGCCACGGCCGAAACGTTAGTAAATACGATCCTTTTCTTATGTGCTATCTGCAAGTTAATTCAATATAGAAAATACCCGGACCTGTCGTGCCTTCCCTTCAAGTTATATATATATATATATATATATATATATATATATATATATATATATATATATATATATATATATATATATATATATATATATAGGCTCTTAGATATGTCATGTGCAAAAACGGAAAGTGTTTGTGGACACAACAATGTATTAAAACACCTTTGTTTGATGTGTGAGGTTTTGCGTCCCAAAACCACCAACTGTGTATAAGAGACGCCGTAGTGGAGAACTCTGGAAAGTTCGACCACCTGGGGTTCATTAACGTGCACTCAAATCTGAGTGGGTGGAGCTGCAGCATTTTCGCCTCCATTGAAAATGCAGCTGCGGCATTAAAAAAAATATTCACTAACGTCAACGAATTCGTTCGCAGAGCACAGTGACTAAGGGTTAAAGTATTTCACGAAAGGGCATCGCACTACGTAAAGCCACATGACACATCATTTAAGAGCTATTTCATATAAAATGTCATGTAATATATCAAGTGAAGACGTCAGAAAAGACGCCGGACAGTCATGTTTTCATTGAATATCTTGTCACTCAAGGAGCCACATTGCAAATGGATGCATATACCGATCGTGACTTATGAGAGCACATCGTTTTTTGGTCGCTTAAGCAAGCTACTACGAAAACCACCTTATCGAACACTGACCTACGCTAACTTCCAGCAAGGTTTTATTGTAAGCCGGATCAATTAACATATGGAAGAAAATGTCAGACAATGAGATATGCAGAAACTTGGTGGAATGAAGGAATGGCAGTTTTTTTCTGGATAATAACAAAGAAAAAGTGGGGGCGTTCACCTGTTTGTGATAAACGCTCGGTTTTACGCATGTTCAAGGATTAAATACGCAGTGGTTTGCATACTCGGCTACAATACATAGGCTAGGTTACCATGTGTAAACGCACCATCATCATCAAAATAAAAGAAATCCAATTTCTTCATGCCGGCATTTTTAGCATACAAGAGTGTTCACCTTTTCTCATGTATATATCAGCTGATCTGGCTTCAAATAAATTATCGCCTAAAGTAAGCGCTTGTTGCCGTTCTCTCTGTCCCGTCCTCGTTCTTTGCCTGACGTGCATATCACAAGCAACGAGTGACACCAACAAGGCCACAAAGCTATATTCTTGCCTAACTTTCATTCATGTTCGTCAAATAGTCTGATTCGCAGTAACAATCGATTCAAGTGAATAATGATCATGGCGTATAAGTCATCACTCGTATCATTTTTACGTTACTACACGTCTCTCTTACCTTCTTCATACGTCACAAAACACAAAATTTGGTTTGATCGAATCTACCGAAATTGCCGCGAAAGTACTATAAGCGTTGCAGGCAAGATATGCAGTACATTATATAAACGTCATGATTTTTACGTCACTATCTGTCGTCCATATAGTTTGTAGATTCACGTCGCGCAACAACAAATGCGACATTCATCAAGTTTGAGAAAAAGTCACGAGTGCACAAAGAGCGTTGCATGTAAGTCATACCATGCCTCATATGCATATTCACGTGCATTCATTGACTTAGTCTGATGTATTCGTGTGTCCGCCACGACCTTCTGTTATTAGCGCTCCGCGCATGTCAGTTCACAATGTCTGTGGAGCTTCACGATTGTCTATTCTCTCAAGGTTGAGGGCAGCACGACAGCAGTGAAATTTATCCAAGAGCTTACGTGCCCTCCAATTATAAGCCTTTTTGTTGGTCGGCGATTGATTTATAAAAGAGGTGTGCCGCAGCTAGAGGGGGGGTCACACTATTTTGTGGCCAATGGCTCACTCTATTCTGAGTTTGCAGCGTTTATTGGCTTTATTTCCACTTCATCTTTCAAGCCTTATGTTCGCCCGAAAAACAACTATTTTGTACCGCCAATTCTATCAGGACCATTCATGGTCCCGGTCCCGTGATATCTGGCGGAAGAACTTGCTCTTCCGTGCAACGCGTATACATATGTATGTTCCGCCCACCCACTGAATCCGTGAACGTGACCAAACCCCTGAAGAAGTCATCACATCCGACCCAGGTCATCACTGTAGCTGCCTGCAACATGGATCGCCACTGGAATACCAGTCTCTACGGGAATTTTACATGACGACTACATCAGTGACTTTGATTGATTTTATTGATAAGTGAGGTTTAACGTGCCCCAACCACCATACCATTATGAGAGACGCCATAGTGAAAGTCTTTAGGAAAAAAATGCCGCCATATCCACGAAGTGATTGATGATGAGTGGGCGAAGCTCCGAAGGTAAACCTGGTAAACCATGAATCCTCCGTACATTTTGCCCACTCGATTTTATTGCAACGCTCCCCCTAGCGTACGTCGCCGCACTATATCGAACGATGACACGCGCCATATGTGGCATTATTTCTATTTTATAACACCTCGCATCTTTCATAATCAACTACACGTACCGCCGTCTAGTTTATAACATCTTGCATCTTTTGGACGGACGGATGGACGGACGGATGGATGGATGGACGGACGGACGGATGGACGGATGGATGGACGGACGGACGGATGGACGGATGGATGGATGGACGGATGAATGGATGGACGGATGGATGGATGGACGAATGGACGGACGGACGGATGGATGGATGAATGGATGGATGGACGGACGGACGGACGGACGGACGGACGGATGGATGGATGGATGGATGGATGGATGGACGGACGGACGGACGGACGGATGGTTGGGCGGACGGACGGACGGACGGACGGATGGATGGATGGACGGACGGACGGATGGACGGATGGATGGACGGACGGACGGATGGAAGGATGGATGAATGGACGGATGGATGGATGGACGGACAGACGGACGGACGGATGGATGGATGGACGGACGGACGGATGGACGGATGGATATGGCTGTACCCTTTAGATCGGGCGGTGGCTAGCCTAATACTTAGAACTGAACGAGAGGTGGCTACATACAGGGGACGCACAGCCCACGCCTTAAGGAGCTTCGCTCCTAAAATCGACCACCTGGGGCTCTTTAACGTTCACATAAATCTAAGCACACGGCTCTATAGCATTTTCGCCTCCATTAAAAACGCAGCCGCCGCAGCCGGGATTTGATCCCACAACCTGCGGGTCAGCAGCCGAGTACCTTAGCCACCAGACCACCGCATCGGGGCTCAGCGACTTTGATAGAACTTGTGGCGCCCACTCATGTGCTGCTACAGCAACCAAAGGAACCACAAACTTTCCACACTACTACGGGTGCAAAAACCATCTACTGTAAACGTGAACCTTCTGGAACACTGAGGGGCGGTTCGCGCTGAGCATTGCCCATAGTCTTTGGGGGCGTAAACCGAATAGGGAAAAATTTAACTACGTAAAGCGCATGTCAATGTCCGCTCTGAAAAAGTATCGTCCTGATGTTTAAGACAAAACACGGGAGGAAAAGAGTGTGCAACAATAAATAACAATAAACAGAAAAAGTACAGTAAGCGATAAGCAAACGCAACAAACTGCAATAATAATGTAAAAAGGGTACTACTGAAGTCAAGTCACGCGCGTAAAACGGCTTCAGGCGCACGACTTCGATTACTTTTTGTCACGGACAGTGCCGTTGAGAGTTCGTAATGCCCCCGGTAACAACCTCGTAGTCGTGTATGCCGAGTCGTCGAAGTACCATGTACGATGCTACCTACCATCGCAGA
Organism: Rhipicephalus microplus; assembly: GCF_013339725.1. Classification (NCBI taxonomy): domain Eukaryota; kingdom Metazoa; phylum Arthropoda; class Arachnida; order Ixodida; family Ixodidae; genus Rhipicephalus; species Rhipicephalus microplus. The sequence continues at coordinate 54,020,228 of NC_051174.1, forward strand.
TGTACCTCGACGTGATTCCACCTCGACGTGTCGGCGTTCATTCCCAAAGTGTGTACATAATGTTCATTCTCAAAGTGTGTGCATAAAGTGTGCACTCCACGGGGCGTTGTGTAAAATTGCAACGGTGGCTGTCGGGCATCTGTTAATTCAGATGCGGAGGCGGGCGAGTTGTCACGCTTTGGCACGCTCAAGGTAGACAGTGAAGTCGTGGCTTTCGTTATTTGAAACATTGGGTAGCCTAGCGCCGTGTGTCGTTGTTGGGCTCTTCTCATAGACCAGCTTATACGGCGTCACTTGCGACCTTTCCTGCATCGTTTCTTAAACCTGGCAGTGGTGTGTTGCCGAAGCTCAAAATTGCAGTGGTTTAATGATAACAAAATCTATGGTAGCAATGTTTTTCAGTCCTATGTCAGCATTGATGGCTAAGAGACTTTGTCCTCGCCAGCTTATTGTTATATTTACTAGACACTTTAAGCAGAAGTGCTGGACACGTGCATAATTGATTGCTCGTGTAGGTTTGAAGAAGTAATTTAAGATGCAATGCAAAATTATAGGTGCCGCTTTGCACACTCACCGAAGCGCACATATCTGGACATCGAATTGGAAAGGCTTCGGTTATGACGTAGGTGTACTGAGAGAAGGTACAGGCGTACCAAGTTCATTTTTGATCTCAGAGTAACAAGACGTATACAAAAACAACTACAGCACAAAATATACAAGCTGCAGGATCAAAGATGGAAAAGCTTTTGCGAGACATTAGATCCACGCAAGCCACTGTCTTATGTATGGATAACTCTACAGGGTCTTTGCTCATACACCCTGCAACGTCATTCTTTCAGGCCCAACTCGGTCAAAGTCACAGTGAAATTGACGTTGCATGGGATATTTAGATGAACATCACCAGAGGGACAGTCCTATTCTTTGATATTTATTTATTTTTATTTAAAAATACCTTACAGGCCCTTGTTGCAGGGCATTGTGTAAGGGGGGTTACAAAGGGTGAGTGTCACGACAAAACCGTAAGTAAACATCAAACTTTGAAAGAACTCAACAAAAAATAACGCGTTATATGCCACGAAAGAGAGAATGTACAAAAAGTCATTTGAAGTTACACATGGGAACATTGCTGGTTTGAGGAGAACAAATATCCGCAATACACTTACTAAAAAACACCTAGCACACACGTAGCCAAAAATATTTTAGAGCAGCGCGCAGAAAGCAATTTGTTCTTGCTTAAAAAATACAGGGAAATAAAGGGCGAGTTTTTCTCGTGTGTATAGGAACATTATAAAGTAGGAATGCATATTTTTTTATGCAGTATCCCTGGTCTACAAGTTATTAGTATGTATGCTCCATTTTCATGAAAAAACTACAAGCTGCACTAGGTAGGCATTCTTCTTCACCAGGACCCGTTGCAATAACGTATACTGCTGTGCGTCACTTACGCCAAGCAACTATTCGATGACTGCTAAATCTATTTATTTCGTCATTAGAAGATGGCATCGTACCTCGAGGGTGGAAACGCAGCCGTCTTGTCTCACTTCTAAAAGCAGAAAAATCCACTCTGGTGCTTTCATTATACCAGCCTGTAGCTCTGGACCGCTGCGTGTGAAAACTCACGGAGACCAATATTCGCACGCGCCTCGAATGGTTCCTTGACGGGCACGAAATTTCCCCCGATTCCATGGTGGGATTTTGACGAGGCCCTTCATCGATTGACAACGTCATTGCTTTGGTGTCATCACTAGAGCCGCAGGCATTATGGAAATGACTAGCACTTGCGCTCCTTCTTGATATGATGTATATGACAACGTTACCCATGAAACTATATTGAACACACTACTGTTAATAAAACTGAGAGGGCCAATTGATCGCTGTGTCTGAAACTACCTGACACGAACATTCTTTGTATATACTGTTGATGACCCAACCTCAGACCACTACACGTGTCATGACGTCCCACAAGGTGGTGTTTTAAACCTAGTTCTTTTCAACCTTTTTCTGCTTGGCCTAGCAGAAGCTCACCCGGAAAAAAATAGACTTTCGATACACGCTGATGACATCTGTGTCTGTGCATCAACTCTGACACGCCTGCATGTTAGCAAGGATACAGAGGGCAGCCTCACAAGCAACTGATTATCTTCCCACGCAAGGTCTAACAACCACAACAGACAAATATGCGCTGGTGCCCTTCACGCACAAGGCGACGACCAGGTTCTCGATATGTATTAGTCGCCAGGGCATCTCTTACAAGCGTAGTCATCGTTTTTAAGTGTCATTGTTAAGCACAAACTCTATTGGAGCCCTCACGTGATTCATTGGAAAGTGGAACTAGTATCTATTGCCCACGTTCTGGAATTGATTGCTTAAAAAGGCAGGGTTGCATCACTGATTTTGTGATGCAGCTATACGAAGCACTTTTTATTGATGTACTGGGTTATAGTTCTTTTCTGCCTCTTCATTTTTTTAAGTCAAATATTTGAGCAATTCAGAGCGTGCAAGCACTGGCACAACGTGTTTGTCTTGGCCTACCACGAACTATCACAACAGTCGGAAAAGTTAGATTGGCTCAGGACCATCTGGCTCTCACCTACGTCACAACCGACGTGCTAAGAGCATGTATTCGGCACATTTCGCAGATGGTTTCGCGTCATTTGGCGTTCCTGCCAGAACAACAACCGCAGGCGTCTGCGTCGTTTTTTGAAGTGTTCAGCTCCCAGCGCTTTTTGTTACTATCCGGTTTCTTACCCTCGCCGCGTTCACCGTCCTCCTTGTGGTGCGTACGACAGCCCGAAGCGCGCCTTTCCGTCCTAGGAGTAAGACGTAGAAAAGTTTTTTCTACCTTGGCCCTGAAGCAAGCACCTTTAGACTGTTTGCACTTTTCCTATGCTGACAGAATCTACGTATACAGAGATCGCTCTAGCACCGAGACCAACTCCATTAGTCTCACCGTCATGCCATCGCGACATATACACATCACTTTGTCATAAACATCACAACTTTGTCATGGGAGCATATCGACTGCTCCGCAGCTTGTTGCCCTGTGGAGCGCCATTGAATATATCAAACAACAACCGGCTAATCGATGGGCAGTGTTCTGCTACTTCAAGGTGGCTCTACAATGTCAATCATCGGCACTTCGTCGCGGGTGATACGAACAACTTCTGTGGGAGGTCAGAGAAACGCTCCACTATGCGACCGCAAAAGGGCACAACGTTGTGTACCAGTCAATACCAACTGATTTCCTTATTTCCGGCAATGACCTCGCCAATAATGCAGCCGGAAATGCACACGTACAAATAAACCCTGTATCAATACGTTTATCTAGGATTGACACGAGTGGATACTTACGTAATCTAGAGCAGAATATGGCCTTCCAGAAATGGCAGTCATCACGGTTCACTCATTATCGACTGTAATCATTCGACCCATCTTTAAGCCTGTGGTTACGCTTTTGCATTTCGAGGAATGAAGGTAGGGTGCTAAGCCGTCTGTGTCTGGACGTAGCCTTCATTCACCAAAGCCTACTCATTATGGTTAGGATGGCCAACGGCGTAGAGTGCAACGACTGCGCCGTCGATGAGAATATTGAACACCTTTATGTTACTGCCCGGCATACAGAAACAATAGGGTTCACCTCTGCAGTGTTTCAAATCAACTGCAGAAAAATGATTTCAATGTCAAGAAGGTATTAGACTGATTGATTAATATTTGAGGTTTACCGTCCAAAAACCACCATATGATTAAGAGTGACGGCGTAATGGAGGGCTCCGTAAAGTTGACCACTAGAGGTTTTATCAACGTCATCATCATCATTTATTATCTTTTTGAGGGCCCTTGATGGGGCACTACATAGGGGGGGGGGGCAAATATTGAAATATACATACAAGGTCACAATTACAAAGAAAAAGGGGCAGGTAAGCTCTGTACGCTGCTAAAAAACCGTGCACTCAAATCTGAGCACAGTTGCCTACAGCATTTTCACCTTCAGCAAAAATGCAGCCGCCAGCACTGGGATGTGGCCTGTGGGTCAGCAGCCAAGTACCTTTGCCACTAGACCACCATGGCGGGGCGAGAAGATATTGGGACCATGATGCTCCCCATCACAGTTCTTCAAAGCAACGACAGCGTTGTTGCGTTTTCTCAAAGACACCGGCTTGTTTACCCGTTTGTGATGTGAAACTAGAAACTGTTATGCGCCGGCCCTATCATTGACTCTTCTCTCCTACTCTATTGCTTTCCTTCCCGCTCTCCCATTCTCCAGGGCAGGGCATCCTACAAGGGCTTAGTCTTTGTCAACCTCTCCGCCTTTATCTTTATTCTTTTCATCCCTCTCTCTCTCCCTTTCTTTCTCATATGGTCTTGTTGTATCAGAAGGTTGGCATCCCATGTTTTGTGCTCGACCTCGACGTACATGATAAGTATCCCGGCAATGGCCTTGTATACGTCACCGGTGAGGTCATTGCTTCGTAGTTGGTAGGCTGTCGCCCAACGGTGGCGTGCCTGGCTGTATGGCAAAACACCTGAATAGGGTCAGCAGCAAAAGCCGTACCACTGCGAGTAACAAGGAGCTTCACGGCGCCGTGACGCAGGACGATGTTTTTCACGAAAAATTTGGCTACCTCGGATGCACTGTCCTTGTGCAGGGCCTCTCTCTCGGCCTAGCGGGTCAGGTAGTCTGTTGCTATGATGATCCACGTTTCCCAAACATGAGATCTGCTACTTCACCAGTAACTTATCGCAGAGCTTTGTGCTCGGCTATGCCCAACCTGTTTCAGCAAGTTAGGGATTGAGAGAACTCTTCTCGTGTCATGACTTTTACCGGCACTCTGTATACGGTCTGCTATTTACACCCAAAACAATTTTGTAAAATAATTGCAGGACACTATAAATTATAATAGGAATCATAGCTGGTTGTCTCATGTATGCAGTGCTGAGTATGCAACTTTATTTTTGCATTCGAAAGAACAACTACAAAATATACTACCCCCATAAAAGATGACGAACATCTGGGCTTTCAATCTAGACAAACTGCATACGAGCTAGGGTTGTTGACTGAAAGTTGCAGGTCTTTTGAAATGATTATTCATTGTACAATACTACAGTAATAAAAAATTGCACCCTAGCTGCTTCTCGGAGAAACACACCCAGGTCGGAAACGTTACATATCTTGCCAGGTCGACCCCTCGGCAGGCAGCTCTCCAACGTACACTTTGTTCTCGCGATCAAAACAAGAAGGTTCCTGGTCCCACCATTGTTCCCCAAATTAGTGCCACCCCTTTGTTACTGATATGTCAAAGTGAGCCACAACCGTTAGAGAGAAAGTGACCAGCCTCGGTGTTCTCTGAAATGTATATCCCATAATTTTCGTGTGACCGCCTTTAATCTTTGAAACTGTCATGCCCTAAATCAAGACCCGACGAAAGCCTCAAAAATAAAAGTCAATTAGAGCACTGAAGTGAACAAGCAGTGGCTCCTTAAGCGCTCCCGTTGAACGCAGCACGTGGTATTTCCAAAGCGTGATCCCCCGCTGGTACTGAAAGGCGTAGAGTTGAAAGGTGGAAGGTATACAGGAAAAAACGTGGACAATTCACTTTTCTGCGAATCCCTATAACACAACAGTGTCAAATGTCTCAAAGAAGTATTTATTCATTTATTGTTCACTGTTTCGTCCAAAGATCATAGGAAATAATTCTACAGCAACGAATCTAGTCATGCAAAAAACAGCAAGGAACTCGGAAATTTGCAGCACACACCTCAAGCAGAAAGCACGCACATAATTACCATACACACAACGAGAGCGTAATAAAAACTGCCACAGCTATACACTTAAATCACGATTTCGAAAACTAAAGACGTACGGAACGAACACATAGGTACACACAGGAAAAATGAGAACTGAAGTCAGAGTATTTTTTTTTTCCTGTGTAACCAGCGTGCTGCTTTCATTAACGCGGCAGTGGCAGCAAGCGGACCGATCTTCATGCCTTCATGCTCTCTTGAGTCACGAGTACGATAAGCGAGCGCGTAAAAGAGATTATGCTCCGTGAAGGCGTTGCGCGTCAAAATGGATGAAGGGGGCAACGACGTTCAGAGCACGCCCAAAGCGACTTCATCGCGCCAAAGCACACTTGTGACAAACGCGCTTAAGTTGCGAAACCCTGAAGGCCATCAAACCACAAACTCTATGCGACATGCAGTATATTGTGTATATAAATTGCCTGCCGTTAGCAGCGTTCCTAACGTACACTCCGGTGTCCTTTCGTTGGCGCCACACACTGCGAAACGAGGTTGCTTATTCGACCCCAGCCAGCGATTTGGCCGATTTGTCAAAATCATGGCAGTCTTGACTAGCTGCGACGGTAGGTGCTAACAGGTTCATGCCTGGAGACATTCACGTCTTGGTAAAAGGCATACAGAGGGTGAGTCACAGTGGAGTTGGGCAGATGATTTTCTTGACAATCGTTTCATCATCTCTGTAGCAACTGTTGGGGTCGGGCATCCTCATCCAGCATATGGTTAGGAGACGCAGCAGTTGAGGGCTCCGGAAATCTCTAACAAATGGGTTTATTTACCATGCACCTAAATCTAAGCACACGAGCCTCAAGCACTTTTTCCTCCACCAAAAATGCGGCTGCTGCGGCCGATGTTTGATCCAGTGACCTGCAAGTCAGCAGGCGAATGCCTTACCCACAAGACTAGCGTGGCGGGTTCAAATTAGCATTTTAGTTGGCTTTTTAGGAGCTGCGGTGGTGAGCTCACTGACCCCAGCAATAAGAGGACAATGAAGAGCGTGCATGCGTACTGACACGCGGCAGCCAGTGGCAGCGGGAAGTTGCGGCCGAGGTTTCGATCAGTGAACATGGTTTTTCTAGGTTTCCGCCCCTTTGCTGAAGGGTTGTGGGGCTAGCCTCAGCCTCCAACCCCTACATTTGGTGTGCAACGGGAAAAACCCGGCTCCTAGGTCTTGTACAATGAGGCACTCTGCCACCAAGACTCTGGTGACACCACTGACCATAGCCACTTTTTCCAGCCAAGACGTCAGGGAATCGTTAATCGTTTTTATTGACGGCCTTTTCGCACACACGACTTTTAGCGGCTTCCCGGAGTCTGACGTGCTCCTGCAGGTACTACCAGTTGTCCTGTGCGACAACACAGAACATTGGCGGCCTCTTCAACGTCCCTTTTAGTCCTCAAACAAGTTCGTCGCTGTGATTCGGGAAGAGTTACTGCCATTCGCCTACGACTACCGTGTTCGGCGTGAGCTCGAGCCTGAACGCTTCGACCAGAGGAGGGTCTGTGCGACTATATTTGGGCCATGCAGGAGCTCTTGCGGCGGGTGGACGCTATTGCTCCTGAGATGGGTAAGGTCTCGCACGTTATGCGGTGATGCCACCCCTGTTTTTAGCGACAACTGTTGGGCCACTCCTTCCCTTTCCTCGAGTATCTTGCCCGCTTCTATCGGAAAGTTGAGGAGACCGCCTTTCGGGAGCACCACTACGAGTCACCACCTCTTCATAGTCCTCTCAGGCTTTTTGTGCCTCGCCATCTGCCTCGGGCTTACGGCTACCAGTGAGTGGCCCTCTGTACAAGCTTATACTAGAATGGTATGAGTGAGCTCTCGGGTGCCTGAATGCTGGGCCGTCTTCTCTGGCAGTGCCAATTGTCGCCAAGGAGAAAGGCAAGTTCCAGGGAGCTGATAGGGAGACCAGTGAGGGCCGGACCAGCCAGCAGAACATTGCCGTGGAAAGGGGGGGGGGGCAGCTAACGCCAAATCACAAGACAACCTCAGGCGAGCTGGCGGTACAGCCAGAGCAATAGCTGCCGGTGACGTTATTTGTTACATATACTTATTATTGTTTATTTATTTACGAATAATGCAACCACGTTAGAGATTTTTGCAGGATGGGATGCAAATATTTGATTCAATTAGTAGGGCAAACAAACACAATGAAAAACAAGCTACATGAGCTACAAAGTCTATGCAGATATACGCTTCAAGTGTATATTGAAATACAACTATTAACACAACGAAAAGGACAATTAGCTAGTTACACAATAGGGGACATGAATGAATTCAGAGATGGCTACAACACCACATTGTCGGAGTGTTTATTTTATTTATTTATGACCCAAGAAAAATTTGAGTACTTAAAGCAGTTGTTGTGAGTAGTGAAGAGGTTGATTGTTAGTGCATGCCGCTGTTTTGTAGCATAACCTGTATATCTCAGCAATATCAACACTATAGTGTCCCTTATTAAGTTCTTAGAGCAATTTTAGTGTGAGAACACAATTTTTTTCTGTCAAGGTGGGTATATCAGCTATTTTTAGCAAAACTGTGATCGAAGTGCGTCCAAAGCTGTTGGATATATATTGACCCGCCCGCTTTTGAATGCCTTCTTCTTTATTAGTGTCTTTTTTGGTGAAAAGATACCACAAAGTGGATGCGTAATCTAAAACAGGCTGCACAATAGCGTTAAATTCAAAAAGATGAACATCGGGAGTTGTAAATCTCAATGCTCCTCTACCCAAGAATAGCTTCTGATTGACAGAATATACATGGTATTGATGTGTTTGTTCTACCTGAGATCATTAAAAATCCAAGTACCAAGATATTTTATCTGGTCGACTTCCGAGAGCACGACCTCGTGTGCCGAATACTGGAAACGCAGATTGCTACGCTTGCGCGAAAAACTATTTTGTCTAAGTTGATGTCCATCTGCCAATCTGGTAGTTTATAGTGTCAATTTATGAATACAATACACAGTCATCCGCGTACAGATTATTTTCACAGAGATGTCATTAACAATGTTATTTATAAAAATAAGAAACAAAAGCGACCTGAGTACTGAATTCGGCGGAACGCCAGAGTCAACGGGAAGCATCTGAAAGGACTGTTTTTTAAAAGAAACATGCTTTTGTCAATTTGAAAGATACGCAGTAAGCCAAGCAATAATTTAAGTATTACCGAGAGTGGTATCAAGTTTGTGGAGTAGCTTTTTGTGTTCAACTTGTCAAAGGCTTTTGTAAAGTCCATGAAGATTTCATTCCCCTGCTTACTTTAATTTATCCCGAGAGAAGTCATGTACCGTAGTTAATAGCTGAGTGCATGTCGAGAACCCTTTTCTGAAGCCATTTTGACTGCATGACAATGTTTTATTTTTTGAAAGTAATTCATTAATACAGTTATGTATTATGTGCTCCAGAAGCGCACATGATGCGCAAGTCAGCGAGATAGGACAATAGTTCACGATAAACTACTTATTATTATTTTTACAAATGGGTTTTACTGCTGCCGTTCTCTAGTCGGTTGGTATCTCACCTCCAGTTAGTAATTTGGAAAATAAAACTCACAGATATTTAGACACCCATGGCACATATCGCTTAAAAATGATTTAGTAGACCATCAAGTACCAAGTGATTTCTTAATATCAATCTTGAGAAGCTTGTCAAGTGTTTCATTTTGACCAATAGCAAATGTCAGAAACAGGAGGTACGAAGCATGAGGGTATGGCAATGAACTGTTGCCATGAGTGAACACAGATATAAAGTGTGAGTAAATGCATTTGCTATTACAACACTATTCTGACTCAATACCACATTTACAAAGAAAGCTTAATTTGTTTAGTAGGAGAACCGAGCCTCCAGATTATTTCAGGCAATGAAGAGAAAAAATACGGAACCTTCTCCCTAAAATAGCGTCACTTGCCTGATGAGACTTTTGTGTTTAGCTCTGAAGAAAGCTTGGAAATTTCAGCAGGTGAAACGTTTAAATCTCTTGCAGTACCTCTTTAGCTTTGAGGTGTTTAAATTGTCTTTTTATTTGCAAACTGTCAAGAGAATTTCTGGGAAATTTGCCTTTTGTGTTCTTTAACATAGAAGGAAAAAGTTAATTCATGCAGTCACTCACAAGATATTTAGAGTGGTTCCAAAGAATATATATATCTGCGCTACTGAATTGAAACGAGTCAAAACTAAACGAAAGCATGTCTAATATGGCAACATCAACTGCGCGCGAGAAGTTCGGCACAGTAGTGAACTCTACATATTTATTCACAGAGATGTCCGAAACGGTTCACAACACAGCGGAGTGATCGAAAATTCTAGGCAGTACTGCGCAATTTGCCTGCCCTCAATAGATCCACTAAGAAAAAAACGTCTACAGTGTAGCAGCACTTGCCATGTATTCTTGTGAAACCCTCGACCACTTGCCGCAGATCACAAGGAAAAATTATATCAAACATCCCTTCCTGTAGCTTATCAATACAAACATTCAATGTAAAGGTTAGCCAATCCACATTTAGCATAATGAAGTCTCCGCCTAATATTAGTCAATCACTTGGCTTCATACGATAAATCAGGTAATTTTGCAAATGAACGAAGAAATCAAAAGAGGAACTTGGTGGTCGGTGAAGTGCCCCCAATACATATCTAACGGAGCCATGATAAGCTTTACAAAATATGCCCTCAAAGTTAGGTATGTCTGGCATCATCAGGATTTTTAAGATTCTCTTAGTATAGTAAAGTCACACCCCCACCTTTGCTCCCTCAATCTTTCCTACGCCCGGAACAAGAAACAAGCTCACTATCTTTCTATCGAATCATTTATCCATGTCTCTTTGAGAATAACTATTTCAGGGTTATAGGTCATCAACATTTCTTCTACTTCAGTGACTTTGTTGACAACACTTAGGCAGTTCACGTCAAGTATATTAAGCTCTTGCGATTTGACGTACAACGTCCATTTTGATTATTATTTACTTGAACACGTCCGCCTTCGCTTTTCTCCCAGCAGAAGAAAGCGCCGTCTACACTCAGTTTATTATGCACAAGTTTTACTTTAGAGCCATTACTTTTTTCTTGAGTGGCACTGCTCCAAAGCTTGTTTCGTATCTCTCGATGTCTAAGTCATATATCTTCCGTTATTGAAACAGTTTTACCCTTGAACTTGAAGGAAAACTTCAAAATGGCTATTTTGTCGTGGTAGTCGAATAACCTAAGCATGATTAGTCTGGCATGGTCAACATTCCGTTTTACAATTCGATGACATCTTTCTACATCCTCCACAGAAACAGATAGTTTACTGTGGAACAATTTTTTTACTCTTACTTCAAGATACTGAGAAGTTTCATTGCTTGGTTAATCAAGCCCGTTAATGACTAAATTATTTCTTTAACTACGATTTTTAAGTCATCTACTCTGTCAGCAGTGAAGGTTGGAAAAAAGAAGAGTAAATTGAAGAAAAGAAACAGATAAAGTCAACATTACGGGCTGCATATTGATGGAGAAGCGGCAGAGAGGCACCAAAACAGCGCTGCTGAGGAGCAGGATTCCATGGCTGCCCAGACCGAGAAAGGCGCTGAAGGGATTCTGAATGGCGCTGCATACACAGAGGTGGTGGGTGATGAGGCGGCTCTGCAGGACAAAAAAGGTGTGCCGACGCAGGTACGGAGAATGAGATTGGTGAGGAGCTCACGGCGCTGGAGGAGGAGATCGTCGAGGAAGAGGTCGTAGAGCCCCGGTAATGCGAAAGAGAGGGCGAAGAGTTTCAGCGTTGAAAAGTGGAGGTCAGGAAGCGTGATGGTAAAGCGGCCGAAGAGAGCTAAGGCCTAGAAGAGGCAGCCCGTTCTGGTGATGGTGAGTAGGAAGTTGAGGAGATCGAGGAGGACGTGGGAGAAGACGGCGTGACGAGAGACACCGTTAAAACTGTAAAGCAGCCACGGATGAAGCAGTCGATTATTACGAGGAGGGCAACGGCACGCTCAACACCCCGAATAGAATGGAGAAATGAAATGCATAAACGCCGACAATGTAAAGGCCGTGGGCCACGTGAACAATGCCACCGATGCTGTGGACAGAAAAACCATCGCAGAAACTTTACACAGCATAGCCAAAAAGTTCGAAAGAGCTGCGACACCTCAACATGAATAGCCCGGAAAGCCTAGGAAGCCATCGCTGGGAATCTGCAAGAAATTGTCTGCGTCGAAAACAATGCTTTTTACTAGACCTGATTTGAAAATGAGAATAACTGAGAATAAGTAGAGGCGATCTAAAATGAGAATAAAATGAGAATAACATCATGTGGTTTGAAATGCAGCGAAACGAGCTGTCTTACATAACACACGCATTCAGTACACAGGTTTCACAGCCCAACGCGTAAAATCGCAGCAATATTGCATGGTAGAAATGTCCGTTGCCATTGATCATCACGACGTGTGACTACCAAAGCGACTTCGCAGTTTAAATCAGCCAACTATCAGAGAAGACACACATGTTACGGCGCATATTCCTTCAATACTACGTACTGGATGCATAGCAAATTCAAAAACATTTCACGCATATGTTTGCTCATGGATTAAACTATGCTACCCTTTCTTCTACAGCCTGCAGCCATGTGCGAAACTTTCTCAGAGGCAAGGCACTTTCAACTATCTCAATTAAACTGTATTATTCTACACTTCAATTTTTTCAAGTAGCATTCTTCAACAAAGAGTACGCACTAAGTGGTTGAAGCACGCACCAGGGACAGCATATCGCGTTCAACTCTGAAAAGTGAAGCTTAAATGCCCGCCAGCTTTTTAAACAGTAGCAAAGCCTAATGCGTCATACGAGTTAAATTTGTCGGCTCGCAATAAATTACGTACAGTGGTCACGGATTAAAACGTGAGATGACATTATTTTGTTTAACTTTGGCTATGTGTTGTTCCGGAATAAAATTACCTATTGTTGTGACATCTGTAAAGATAATGTTGGCTCTGATGCACGTATTGCAGTCGAAATTACACACATATCACCCGAAATGTAGATGGTGGAAACGAAATTACGAGCTATTCTTAAATTGTCCTGTTTCAATCCCAGAGTACTGTACATCGCTATGCAGAATCGTACTAGCAAAGAAGTCCTTATAAGGACGCGTGTAATTGTAAAAACAAGAAAACAAGGGCGATGACAGGCAAATTTAAACGTGGGCTCGTAAATCTCACGACACCCTAGGAGATAAAAGTATCCAACTGTCTTTTTTGCTAGATGCACAAGTTTTAATTTATCATAAATGATATCTCAAGATTACAAGTGAGGAAAAGAAACAAGTTTGTTTACTTTAAACTTTATTTTTACGAAAACAACTACAGCACGAAAGCCATATTTTGTTGGTGTAGAGTTTCTTTCCGATGAAATAGAGTCCTGTCTGGAAAAAAAGATGAAAGAAAGTGCTGTTATGTCACATGCACGAGGCAGCCTAATCATGCAACCACGATTGCTAAAAAGTTATTTACTCATAAAGCATGCAATATGCGCTGGTTTTGAGACTTATCATAGTATTCGCTAACAACGTATGAAGGTAATGAAAAAGATGAACTTGCCTCAACATTTAACCGAGACTTGTATTTCACGTAGCCTGTTAATTCAGATAACCTAATCATACTTTAAGGCTACCACGTCCATTCGGACTGCTTTTGAGAGAAGAACGATAGTTATAGCAATAGAGCATAAAGACAACAAAGAGACAAGAAGGACACGAGCGCTCGCCTCCTTCTTGTCTGTTTGTCGTCGTTCTGATCTCGTGCTATAACTTTCCCCACTTCACAACAACTAGCCCAAACTGCCACACTTCTGAGAGAAGTTATGAGGGAAAGCTTGCCCGCAAGAATGGGTGCTCGTTTTGTTACATATGAAAAGTTGACAATGGCCAATACAGCGGCCTTCATGCACTCGCACACGCACACATTACTACTTCCATTGCCGTCCACGGTTCTTGAGTATATCCCAGCAGTAGTTGAACACGAAATAAAAGCAACAGAAGTGAACACTGACGAACACAATCCACACATATGACTTCGGTGAACCAAAGCAAAGAATTAACAATGGCGTGGTTAGATACGCTAAATATTTGAGAACGTATCCTACTTATATCAAGAGATCAACAATTTACGTGCTTCTCGGTACAAATAAATCTTTCTAAGCTTATTGGTGAACAAAGTTTCATTTGTTCACAGTTATTGACGCAATAGAAATTACCTTACGAATGAATATAATCTTGACCCATTTTCTTTACCTTTACTGTGAATGGGTGGTGGAGCTTTCTTGTCTGGCGTGTTTAACGACTCCTGATGCAAAACGTTTCCCGAATTTTTCACCCCTCTGACTGACGCACTTTTGCATTCATTATCCTACGCACCCCTTGCAAACAAGCAAGCAGTAACGTTTGGTATGGCAGGTTTTTGGGACCATATAGTACTTGTCCCAAGGGCCCGGAAAGCTGCAGAAGCATGACCTTTGAGAGAAGCATTCGGCGAATCTGCGAAATCACTGCTTTGTGTACGCTGGCTACTAAGACGTGCTCAAGCCTGATTTATTTATTTATTTATTTCAGTATCTTCAGGGCCCGAAGGCGTTGCACAATGAAGCGGGTATGAGTATACATAATAAAAAATAAGAGTGAAAAAAATGCTGCTAAGAGTGAACATTGTATTGTATTCAACAGCAGCCTTAAAAGCAGTGACATCGCTCAATTGGGCAACAGAGGAGAAGGTGGTTCCAATCGTTCGAGGTTGTGGGAATGAAGTAATTGTGAAAGAACTTGGTATGTGAGAAAGGAAAGTGTACTTTGTGGGGATGGTCGCATCTATATTGCCACGTTCTTGTTCTCAAGTTTTGTTATCACCCCAATACACTACGTAAATCTCAGCGTAAACTGCGCCTGCAGTCTTCGAGAAGCTTCGGGACTGTAGTAGATTATTTCGATAAGATCATGCCCACTGCGCGAACTATACAGGTTATTCTAGTGCCTACGTCACGGCTAGCGATAACGCTACAACATTCGACGGAAAGTTTATGAATGCCGACACACTTCGCGGCTTCTCAGTTTATCGACGGCCGACGCTCCCTTTGACGCTATTAGTGCAAGCCTGCTACTGTGATCCGACTTTCCGTTTACCGGGCACTGGTTTGCTCAAATAAAAAGCTTAATCTTCAACGTACTCTCTGCTTCTTCGTTGAAGTCATGTCCCCGTGACATCTGGTGGAGGTGCTGCTTCTTTGATGTTCCGGACGCCCTCTTCAAGCCGCGAGCCCAGCCCAAGTGGAAGAGAAGACACGAACGCCAACCCTGAACAGCGAACAAGCCGCAGGCAGAGGGGACTACAACCAGAGTACGGGTCTCTTCCTGAAGCAGCCAGGCAGACGCGGATCCCGACACCAACTACAGCAACCATGACCACCCCCGTGCAGCCTGCCCCAGTCACTCTCCGGCAGCCCAAGAAACCCCCAACATTCCATGGATTGTCAGGCGAGCACCCAGAAAGCTCTATCGAAATATAAGACCGAGTCGCCACCTTGAACAGCTGGGACCCCGAGAAAAAATTGCGCCGCATCTATTTCTACTTAGAAGACGCCACGAAGACATGGTATGAAAACCACGAATCCACCCTACGAACCAGGTAACTCTTTCAGGCGACGTTCCTGCGAATGTCACGAGCATCGCTCACAAGAAAAGGGCTGCCACATTGCTGGAGCAAGGGTGCAACTTCCTAACGAATGCGTGACCTTCTTCGTCGAAGAGATGACCCGCCTCTTTCGACACACCGACTCCAACAAGCCTGAGGAAAATAAGCTGCGGTTCCTCATGCGCACAGTCAAGCAGGAGCTGTTTCCGGCACTTGTCCGAAACCCGCCCGAGGCTGTCAGCGAATTTCTTGCTGAGGCTACAACTATAGAGAAGGCGCTTCATACGTGCACCGCGCAATACAACCGCCGCGTCGTATTGAACTGCGCTGATGACCTAAATACCGACGACCTGCGTGACACGATTCGAGTGATCGTACGAGGGGAGCTGCGGAACTTGTTACCTTCAACGCAGCCTCAAGCTGATTCGATCGCTGACATTGTCCACGAAGAAGTTTGGCCGTCACTTGGAATCGCAGAAGCACCGCAGCCTGAACCGGAAGCAATGAGCTACGCCACTGCAGTGCAACACAACGCCCCCCCCCCCACGCCTTCGTCAGGACACAGGCCCGCCGCAGTTCTTCCGCCAGGAACAGCCGCCACCACCACCGACACCATACCGCCCACCGGCCGGCCAACAACGCTACGCTTCAAGGAAGACTGACGTCTGACGCACCCCTGACCTCCGCCCACTGTGCTACCACTGCGGCGAGGCCGGGCACACTTACCGCTGTAGCCAGTACCGACATATGAAACTGTGTAGCTTTGCCGTCAATGCACCACGTCCGCAGCCAGCGGAACGGCCACGTGACATCGCCGACTACCTGACAGGAACTCGGTGGACACCAGGAAGTCCTTCCCGTTCGCCGTCGCCCAGCCACCACATGTCACCCCACCTGCGGCAGTGTTCTGGCCCAGTGCGGGGTTGGTCTCCTAGCCCGTATCCGGGAAACTAAGGGCAGCAACCGAAGGAGGTGCGGTTGATGTGCGACGAACTACGGGAGATCCTCCGATGTCTACCTCGCCGCGACGGAGCTTTCCGAACACAACGCCAACCAGGCAAAGTCCTGACGACAAAACCTCATTTACCGAAGGTGACCTGACGACGCAACATGAAAGCACCGGAACAAGCCGACGCAGCCGTGACCAAAAGCCACGCCCTAACTGTAGCGCGAGATGGTGAACTAGCGACCTCGACGTTCTTATCGACGGCCACAGTGTGACCGCTCTCGTCGATACTGAAACCCACTATTCCGTCATCAGTGGGCCGTCCGCTGTGAAGTTGAAGAAAGTAAGAACAGCTTGGGAAGGCCCCGAAGTCCTCACAGCCAGAGGTCATCTCGTAACGCCTGCAGAAATCTGCACAGCAAGAGTCACCTTTAACGGTCGTACTTATCCCGCAGACTTTGTTGTTCTATAGCGATGCTCGAGAGATGTCAACCTTGGCATGGACTTCTTATGCCTCCATGGTGCTGTCATCGACCTAAGAACATCGATAACTTTATCCACAGAACAAGCAGTACCGCCACGCACGCCGTCAGGAAACCATTCTTTTAATGTGCAGGAAGAACACTCCGCCTCACTCCAGCATCATTATTTCAGTCGGCGCTCCTGAATCACCTGACTTGGAAGGCGTCGTCGATGGCAGTCAGCATTTGTTGGTCACCCCGAATATTTGCGTCGCAAGAAGAATTGCAGAGCTGCGGGGAGGCAAAGCAATGATTATGCTCACGAATTTCAGCATAAAATACAAACACGTGAACAAAAGAACGGTGGTCGCATACATCCAAAAAATCGTAGAAGCCGCCAGTGCTTTTGCCCTCACCGATTCTGCGGAACCGACTCAGAGAAACCAAGCCCCTCCCTCTGCTTTCGACGTCAATCCCAGCCTTCCGAACCATAAGCTAGAACCGCTCAAGACCCTGCTCCTGCAATACGAAGATGGCTTTTCGTTGTCGTTAAAATTCGGCAGACGCCAATCACGAAACATCGCATCATAACTGAGGAAAATGCTAGACCACTCCGTCAGGGTCCGTACAGGGTTTTGACTCGAGAACGCGAGGCCGTAAAGACACAAGTTGATGAAATGCTATTGGACCACATCATCCAGCCGTCCAAGCGTCCATGGGCGTACCCCATGGTGTTAGTGAAGAAAAAGGATGGAATCCTACGTTTCTGCGTCGATTATCGCCGACTGAACAATATCACAAAAAAGAAGGTGTATCCTCTTCTCACGAGTAGATAACGCACTAGATCGGCTCCATAACGCCGAGTACTTTTTGTCAATGGAACTCAAGAATGGCTATTGGCAAATCGAAGGCGATGAAAAAGATCGAGAGAAGACTGCGTTTATAGCATTTGAGGGCCTCTTCGAGTTTAAGGTGATGCCCTTCGGTCTTTGCTCAGCGCCTGCAACTTTTCAACGTGTTATGTATACAGTACTGGCAGGATTGAAGTGGCAGACTTGCCTTGTGTACTTGGACGGTGTCGTCGTGTTTTCCTTGAGTTTCGATTAGGATCTTCGGCGACTTGAAGCTGTACAAGCCACCAAGACGTCCAGACCCACACTGAAGCAAAAAAGTGCAGATTTGCGCACGAGGAGCTCTTGTTCCTTGAGCTTAGGATTAGCAAGTCTGGAGTTCATTTCTATCCACAAAAAACAGCCGCCATCGCAGACTTCCCGCCACCCACTGACAATAAGGCGGTGCGCTGATTTCTGGGCCTGCGCGCCTATTATAGGCGATTCGTGAAAAACTTCGCCCACATTGCCTATCTACTCAATAACCTTACCAAGGCCGACGTGGAGTTCAAGTGGGAAACGCCACAAGAATACGCTTTCCAGGATGTTAAACCTCGCTTCCAGACGCCTCCGTTACTTGCCCATTTCGACGAATTCGCCGAGACAGAAATACACATTGACGCAAGCAGCGTAGGTCTCAGCGCCATTTTTGTGCAGAGGGCTGACGGACATGAAAGAATTATTAGTTACGCCAGCCGATCCCTTTCCAAAGCAGAAGCCAATTATTCCACAACAAGAAAGGAGTGCTTTGCTATCCTCTGGGCTACGTCGACATTTCGCCCCTACCTCTACGGCAGGCCCTTCAAAGTTGTGAGCGAGCACCACTTCTTGTGTTGGCTAGCTATCATGAAGGACCACTCAGGTCACCTCGCATGAAGGAGCCTAAGACTTCAAGAATATGACATTACCGTCGTTTGCAAGTTCGGCAAGAATCGCTCCGACGCCGACTGTCCCACTCGTGCGCCTGTCGACAAACCGCCGACCGAAGACGCGGATGACGACTACTTCTTGGGAACAATAACTGCCGACGACTTCGCTGAACGACAGCGGGCCAACCCGGAACTTACGGCCCTAATAGAATACCTCGAAAGTAGAGCCGCCGAAGTCCTAAAGGTATTCAAGCGCGCACGTGCGTCGTTCTTCCTACGAAATGGTCGTCTCCAAAAGAAAAACTTTTCACCGCTTCGAGCCCAGTACCTCCTTGCGGTGCCTTCAGCACGGCGTCCTGACCTCCTGAAAGCCCTGCACGACGATCCGACGGCAGGGCATCTCGGTGTTACCCGTACGCTCGCGAGGATACAAGAAAGGTACTACTGGTCACGTCTCACCACCGACGTCAGTCGTTATATGAGGATATGCCGAGACTGTCAGCGACGCAAGACACCGCCGACAAGGCCAGCGGGACTTCTGCAGCCAAATAAACTGCCTCGCCTACCATTCCAGCAGATTGGTATGGAGCTACTAAGGCCGTTCCCTACGTCGGCTTTAGCCTTTCGCAAACAAGTGGATCGTGGTAGCTACCGACAACCTCACCCGATATGCCGAGACAAATGCCCTGCCTAAAGGCAGTACATCCAAGGTAGCTAAGTTTTTTGTCGAAAATATCGCCGTGCGTCATAGCGTCCCGGAGATTCTCATTCCATACAGAGGAATGGCATTTACTGCTGACCTAACTCAAGCGATCTTGGCATACCGCCAGGCTAACCACCGCCGGATGACAGCGTACCACCCACAGACCAACGGCCTCACCGAGTGGCTAAGCAAGACGATCGCCGACATGCTGTCAATGTACGTCGATGTCGAACACAAGACGTGGGACGCCATTCTTCCGTATGTGACCTTCGCATACAACACGGTGGTGCAGGAGACGACGCAGATATCTCCATACAAATTGGTCTACGGAAGGAGCCCAGCAACGACGATCGATGCCATGTTATCCAACGTCACGGACGGATAAAGCCTCGATGTGAGTGAGTACTTTCAACGCGCCGAAAAAGCCCAACAACTAGCGCGCCTCCATATCAAGAATGAACAGGCGAACGACAGCCGCCGTTACAATCTTCGACGACGCGTCGTGGAATACCAGCCCGGAGAACGTGTTTGGGTGTGGACGCCGATTCGCCGACGTGGACTCAGTGAAAAGCTTCTGCGACGGTACTTCAGACCGTACAGGGTGGTTCGATGCCTCGGCCGACTTAATTACGAGGTTGTCCCCGACGGCACCACGAACTCTCAACGACGCCGAGCGCGACCTGAAGTCATCCGTGTCGCGCGCCTCAAGCCATTTCATGCGCGTTGACAAAGTGAAACCATGTTTTTTGTAATATTATTGTATCATAATTTATTCGTTGTACTTTCTTGCATGATTGTTGTACCTTCATCTTTAGTAAAAGCATCGGGACGATGCCATTTTCAGAGGGGGGCAATGCCACGTTCCATTTCCCAAGTTTTGTTATAGTCCCAAAACACTACACAATTCTCAGCGCAAATCGCGCCTGCAGTTTTCCAGAAGCTTCTGGACTGTAGTAGATCATTTAGATAAGGTCACGCCTACTCTACGAACTGTAAAGATTATTCTGGAACCTACGCCACCGCCAGCGATAACGCTAGAACGTTCCACGGTAAGAGTATCAATGCTGACGCGCTTCGCCGCTTGTCAGTTGAGCGACAGCCGACGCTCCCTTCGCCGCTATCAGTGCAAGCCTGCTACTGTGATCCGACTGTTCGTTTACCGGGCACAGGTTCGCCCAAATAAACAGTTGAAATTTCAGCGTACTTTCTGCTTCTTCGTCGACGTCACGACCCAGTGACAATATGACATGTAGTGAGGTTTAGAAAGAAGGTCTTGTTTTGTTGTGAATTGTAGAAAATTATATAAAAAAGAACAAGCTGGTACACTGTTCTGTGCGAACAAAGAAGTGGAAGTTTCTAATTGTTTTCATAGATGATACACTAGGTGTACGTGCATAGTCCGAGAGGATGAAACGTGCACTCCAATTTTCCACGGATTATAAGGTTTCAACTAGAGCGTTAATGCCGGGATCCCATACAGCGCTTGCATACTCGAGCTTAGGACGAACAAGGGTTGTGTATGGAATCAGTTAAGAGCTGATAAACCCTCGAAAAGCATCTTGGTAGGTAGCCAAAATTGCGATTGGCATTGTTGGTTACATACGCGTTAGTTATGTACGTGTTACGTACGTGTCAGTACTAGTGCAAGTATTTTTATGAATAACACAGTCATCAGCAAATAATTTATTGCTGATACGATGATATTAGGTAAATCAATAATATATGCAAAAAAATATTGTTGGCAGTGACAAACTGAGTTCAGTATGAAAGAAAGTATTCAATCCATCTTAATATATTGTGGTTAATGTTTATTATACTTAGCTTAAAATGGAGTAACTGGTGAGGAGCAAGATAAAATACTTAAAAGAAGTCCAAAAAGATACACTCAACGATTAGTTCACTGTTCAATGTCATGAAAAGGTCTTGTGTAAACGAAACCAGTTGTGTTTTACATGAAAAAAAAGTTTACAGAAGCCTTGTTGATTAGAAAAGAAGATTGAATTGGTATCTAGAAAGGCTACGAGATGATAATAAAATATGTGTTCTAAGAGCTTACTAGGTACACGGGGAGAGATATTGGTCGGTAATTCAAAGAAGATTTCGCGTCACCAGATATTAATTATTGTACTATCTTGTCCACCTTCCAGTCACGTGGTAAAGAACACGATTCTGAGGACTGGAAAAACAGTTGGGACAAAAACGTTGAAAAAAAAATCCATACTTTTCAAAAACATTGGAGTGATGTCCACTCTGCTAGACAAAGACAATTTGAGGCCACGAATTAGCTTTTGTACACCATCAAAATCAATAACAAAAGGTTGCATAACGGGGAAGTTTTGTTCAGTAATACCGAGAAAACACACAGCTGATGACAAAAAAAGATTCCAAAAATACATGATTGAGGACAAGACAACACTCAGAACTCAAAATTGTTAGGCCATTACTCTCCCCTAAAGATATTTCATTCTATTTATGACCATCTACGATATTCCAAAACTTTTTCGCGTTCGTTACAAGTAACGAGGGAAGTGTGTTTTTATAAAAAGTTCCTTGAGTTTTTCGACTTCCTCATTACACTGCGTAGAAAATTCTCAATAAGCGCACCATCGACTTTATTCATCACTCTGTTTTCTTCTTAAACGCACACTTCTTCTTATTTAACAGGTAATTAAATAACGAAGAAGTAAACCAAGGGTACCAATGTTTATTTGGAATAACACGCAGTGGAATGTACCTGTCATCTAACTCGTAACTTTATTTCTAAGAATATTGCAGTTGGATTCAACAGACCGTTCTTCAAATTTTAGCATGTAGTCGTCAAGAAACAAACTAAGTTCGTGGTTAATTGCAGAAAAATCAGCCTTGTTGTATTTTTAATAGGCTTCGATTGACTAACAGAGTGTTTAACTTAACTGTGAATGGTAAAGTAAACAAAATAGTGATCGCTTGAACCAGGTGAAAAGCATCGTTCATGAACCATATTTGGAAGGTGGTTAAGACAAGGTCGAGTATATTTGCGCTAGTCAAAGTAGTTTGGGTTGGTTCGGTGATAGCTTTTGAAAGATGAAAGTCATGGCACAAGTTTACAGATTCTGAGGATTCACGAGGTAAGTTGCTTTGAAGAGCACCTATGGAAGACCACTTAATGCTTAGGGAATTCAAATCACCCAACAAAAGTAAAGGGCCGTATGGGGATCGAGCAATACCATAAGACAGTGTGTCATGCAAATCAGTGCAAAACGAGGGAAAAAAACAGGCGGTCAGTAGCAGTAGCAAAAAAATAATGTCACTGTGATTGATGCGTACGCACACTCAAATGGGCTCTAAGGAACACGTGGTAGGTACAGCGTGGTAGATACAGCGCAAGTGATTTGAAACAGCAATTAAAACTCCTTCCTCCTTGTCTATTTTCGCGATCACAACGAGACATGTTGAAGGCTACGTTACATTCAAGTATTTCGTCGCTAGTAACACTTGGGGAAAGCCACGTTTCAGTGAGCACTCCTTTATCAGCATTACACGGGTCGATAAGGGAGGACAGGTCAGTACTCTTGTTCATTACACTGCGTACATTCATTACAGTTCCCTTGTTCATTACACTGCGTACAACCTCAGGATCATGTTGTTTACAGGCCGATAGCTACGCTGAAGAGACTTGTTCATCGGATAAAGTAGTAACTTCCTTCACGAGAGGCACTTCGCTGCCGTCTACTGCTGTTTGGCATACGCTATCAAATGATGAGAAATCAGCATAACACTTCTTATTATTAAATAGTTTATTGTAGCGAACAGGGCATTTCTCGCCACTGGACTTTTCATGTTCATGTAATTTCTTACGTGAAGTGTGCGTGGCAACCCAATATTCCTCAAATATTTGAATACCGGAATTCCTGAGCTTTAACTGCGCGAACAAAGCAGACTGCTTTATCTTAAAACTTGAGAACTTCGCGATAACTGGGCGTCGTATGTCAGGAAAAAAATTCTCTAGCCTTACTTTCCATGCGTTTTAATAATAATATTCAATCACTGAGTTATTTAACGTGTCTAGGAACATCTCTAAAGTCTTACGTGCTTCCGCAAAAAAAAAACAATAATATTAACAATACGTTACAGGCTGTCTTGAGAAATGGAAATCAATGAAAACATCGAAAACGCTCAAAGAAAAAGAAATCGACGCACAATGGGAAGCATAAACAAAAAAAGACAATATTCATGGAACGGGACTAAAAATAATGTCGAATATTCGCAACTGTGCGGACTTCTCTCTGAATGAAGGAAAAGGGAAGAATCTGTACATTTGCCAAAGTTAGTTATGACGAACGTAGCTCATTGATTAAAAAAGAAAACGCCAGATCTGCGTGTTAGGTGGAGCACAGTCACAGCGAAAACTAAACGAACAGCATTTCAGAGTTGTTCTTGTTGTTGTTGTTCTCTTATTGTCTTTTCTAAACACTCATCGGCTAATTGCTGCAAGAACGCTTGCTTGATGCCCACTACGGCAATAATAATAAAACCTTTACGGTAGTAGGCCGGCATTTGCTATCCTATTTCGGTCATTCTCATAGGAAGCGTGGTATCCGCTAAACAATTGCAAGAAATTTTGTGCCAATTATTCATGCAGTGGTTGACGACGATGAGGAATTATGTCTAAGTTGGCTGTGCGCCAAAGTTATTAGCTTAACAAAGCTTGACTCAAGGCGTCATCGCTGTGCATTTTTGGCAACAACATTGAAACAATTGAACATTTCTTTTTATTTATGTCATCGTTACTCTTACCAGAGAACAAGACTTTTCGTAGCCCCATTACAAAAGCTATGAATACAAGTGAATCTACCATTACTTTTATCACTTGGCGGTACTTCAGTTGGGTACAACCACAGGAATATATGCTCCACTGTGTTTCTATACATCTACGCCACTAAAAGATGAGTGTGCTAGTGAACCCTAACCATTTCAGATCTTTAGTTTATAATTCGTAGCGATGTCTGCCAAAAACAAGAGACGATTTGACCGCTTGCTCAGCAAACATTTTTGTTTATTGGCAGTATTATCTCTAAAATAATTTTTCAGATTGGCTTTATTTCATTTTAGCTTCATTTAAGTATCCTGCCGCCCGGTTCTTGACCCATCCCCCTCTGCGGGTGAGCGCCATCCATCTGCATGAGGTCATCAGCCACAACATCAGCTGAACAACAACAAGCTTTTGTAATGGGTTCGGGCATTGAACAACCCACTTGTTTCACTATTCGCGTTGTGCGATGACTGCTTGTTCTTTTGCTGTTTTAACGCGATAAGGTAAGAGCGCTCGTGCCGCTGAAAACCCACCGCTGGCGTCGGCCCCGTTGGTTGTGAGCGAAAAACTCCCGCAGGGCCGTCTGCGCAAGCAGGCGTGTGGTGCGTAGCGACACCACGGACCCGAGCTAACAGGGGGCTTTAGATTCCCAACCACGCCCAGCCGTGCATGCCTTTGCCGAGTCCGGGGAAAAGCGGATCTTGGGGGTGAAGCTGGCGCTGGGTGATAGACCTTTAAGGCCCTCCGGCAGAGGCAACACACCACTTTGGCTCCGGTTTCACATAGACGGTACCCCAGGCCAGACCCACCCAGGGCAAATCGGCAGTCCATTTTGGCTGCCTCTCTCCCCCTAATGTTCGTCTTTATTTCTCACATTTTATCGGTCCTGTCATCTTCTCTTTTCCATCTACTTCCAAATTTCCTGGCGGTGAGGGTTAACCTGTTGTAGCCATCCAACCTAGGATAATTGTAACAAGTTATACCGGCAATGTATTACTGGCGTCTCCAAGTGTTTGCTTTCAACCTTGTAGCGTCCCCATGTTGGGCTCGATGGTGGGTGGCCACCATCGCCACCGAACTTCTTAGTAGTTTTATGGCAAAACCTTTCCCCTTCCCTTCCTGATTGCTCCCTGAAAAGGTGTGCTCCGAAGACAGTTTCCTTGCTTAACACACCAAGCCGACATTTCAAGAGTACCATAATATCCACAGCCAGAACGAAACGAAGACAGTCCCAGCGATTTCCCCTTTCTTCGTGTCGAAAACTCTCACGGAAGCAATAGGCCCAGGTTATAAAGTGACAAATGTGGGAAGTGGCGATCTTCTTCGGGAGGTTTGTGACAAAACTCACTGTGAGAAGCTGTCTAAACTTGAAGCGTTTGGGAAAATCACTGTTTTGGTGTGCCCACACAGGTCTTTGAACACTGTCCGTGGCGTAATGTTTGATGATGATGTTACTGAGCTCTCTGAAAATGAGCTGCTCGAATGTTGGCAGGACCAGAACGTGGTCAAAGTCCTGCGAATAAGAATAAGACGCAATAACAATATTACTCTATAAAACACGTAATAATTACCTTCAGAACAAGTGATCTACCAGAATCAATCGAAACCGGCAATTGTAAGCTCAATGTAAGACCACACATTCTCAACCCTCGTTGATGCTTCAAGTGTCAGCGTTTCAGTCTGAATCGCCGAGGTGTAGAGAGCGTGCCACTTGCGCAAAGTGTGCATCCATTCAACACATATAAGATGACTACACCTGAAATACAACTCACTGTTCGAACAGTGAAGGCGATCACACTGCCTTCTCACGATCATGTCCCACACGGAAAAAAGAGAAACAAATTGAAGAACTGAAGGTCAAATTGAATCCGTCATTCCAAGAAGCACGTCGATGCTTCGAACTTCACAACCCATCTTATCCCTCCTTCGCATATGTGACACGCGGGGGCGCCGCGCCACATGTTTCTGCACCCGCGAATGTCACACAGTGTGTGGCCACGTTCGTGCCACCAGCGCCCCAGGCTGGAACAGCCTGTACTGCTCCGCCACCTGACAAACAAGGCCAGCACACCCCCGTGTCTGCTGAACCTCGGACCACTGCAAGCGCAGTTCGGTCCAAAAGTTCTGTTTCATGCCTGCCTAGCAGGCACCATTCCCAACCGCACAAGGGGTGATGGATACAAGTACTATTCATCCGGCGTCTCAGACGCTGAAGGATAGGCGCAACTCTTTCAGCACGCCAAAAAAAAAACAAATTACAGGGCCCCCAAAAGGCCCTGTAACCCAAGGCACCGCTTTTGAACACACAGCACCACACAGCACTAAAATGACACAGACTAGAGAGTGCACCGTCAGAGGACTGCTCAGAAACCTAGACGATATCCACTAGCTCTTCCACGAGCATACACCAAATGCTGTGTGTGCAAGAAAGACACTTGAAACAAAAACACACTAACTTTCTACGCAATTACGTTATCTTTCAAAAGGACCAGAATGATGTCATTGTGCCATCTGGTGGTGTTGCCATTATAGTCAATGAAGAGATTGCATGCACACACCTACCACTACCAACATCTTTTGAGACGTTGCTGTTCGAGCAGTTCTTTTAAATAAGCTCGTCACCATCTGCTCTCTCTACATACCTCCACAACACCGTCTTGAAAAGCATATATTTCAGTCCCTCTTAGACGAACTGCCAAAACCCTACCTTGTCCTAGGGGACTTTAGTGCACATGGGAGCGTCTGAGGTGACTCACGCTGCGGTGCGCAAGGTCGCCTGATTGAAGAGTTTCTTTATTTCTTCTGGTGCGTGTCTCCTTAGTCGGGAAGAGCCAGTATATTAGAACAACGCAAACAATACGTTCTCAACAATTGACCTCAGCATAACATTCCCGTCACTCCTGTCTCTACTTTAATGGGAAGTCATAAATAATCCATACGGTATAGTTGCCTATTGCTATCGTGATCAACACATCAATAACAAATACATGTCTTGCGCAGGCTCCCAAAGGGCTTACCAACAAATCCGATTGGGAAAAGTTTCAAAAATGAGTCTTTTGGACTGACATGGCAGCGTTCAGCATAGAGCATTCTGCGTACTACTTTACAGCTTTCTTGGTTGATGCAGCAACAAAATGTATTCCCCAAACATGTGGACCGTCAGGCAAACTATTAGTTTCATGGTTGAATAATGAGTGTCGTGATGTGCGAAAAAACAAATTAAGGCACGGAAGTTGCTTAGAGACCCGCCTACAGCCGAGAATCTTGTAAACTTTATAAACATCAAGTCGCAAAGAAGGAGGACGTGTCGACAGGCGAGAACAGAAAGTTGGCATAAATTACAAACCGGAACTAATTCTTATACAGATCAGGTGAGAGTCTGGAACATGGCTGTTAAGGTGGCAGGACGAGAAGCACATTCACTTCTAGTGAACACACAAGAAAAACGTTTGGAAGACCAGGCTAACTTTCTCAGAGCGCACTTTGAACAGGTCTCCAGCTTATCACACTATAGTGAAGCGTTGCGACGAAACAAAACCACAATATAAAAACAGAGATTTGAGCGCAAACCCACTAAAAATGAGGCATACAATGAACCTTTCGGTTTCGCTAAACTACAAGCCTTACTTACCTGCTGCAATAAATATACCCCAGGCCCGGACCATGTGGCATATGAAATGATAAAACACCTGCCCCCTGAAACCCAGAAAGCTCTCCTCTTCCTGTATACTGCGATGTGGTCTTCCAGCGAGCTACCCTCAGCCTGGAAGGAAGCTATCGTTATCCCAATTCTAAAACAAGGCAAGGACCCGGCCTCAGTTTGCAGCCAGAGGCCAGTAGCGTTAACGAGCTGTCTTTGCTAGGTCTTTGAGAAAATAATTTAACAGGCACCTGATGCACTTCCTTGAAATTAATGGCCTACTGACCCGTACCAGTGTGGGTTTCGAGAGGCTCGCTCCATCACTGACCACCTTGTCCGTATCGAGGCACAAACTCGCGACGCTTTTGTTCATAAGAATTTTTTTCTTTCTGTGTTTTTCGACATGGAAAAGGCATATGACATTACATGGCGCTTTGGCCTATTGCGAGACCATTCACATTTATGTGGGCAGGTAAGATTGCTGACGATCATCGAAAGCTGCTTGTCCAACCGTACATTCCGTGTCCGAGTTCGCACTGTTTTGTCTCAAATATTTGTTCAAGAAACAGGAGTGCCACAAGGAGGTGTATTGAACTGCACACTTTTCTTAGTTAAAATGAATTTCTTGCACCTGTCTGTCCCACGTAATATCTTTACTGCATATATGTCGATGATGTACAGATTGGTTTCAAATCGTTTGACATCTCAGAGTGCCAATGCCAGGTTCAACTAGGGTTGAACAAGGGATGTCAATGGGCAAATGAGAATGGTTTTATACTCAACGCGCTGAAGAGCACTTGTGTCTTGTTCTGCCGAAAGAGGGGCCTTCATGCTGACCCCGACATTTACTTGCATGGTGATTCTCTGTCAATGAAGACCGAGTACAAGTTTCTTGGACTAATATTAGACACAGAACTAACCTTCGTCCCCCACATCAAGTATTTAAAAGACAGGTTCTTAAGAACAATGAATATTTTGAAAGTGTTGTCACGCACCACGTGTGGCAGTGACAAGAAATGTCTGATGAGTTCATATAAAAGCCTCGTATACAGATGCCTAGATTACAGTGCTATGATCTGTCAGTCGGCAACACCATCAGCTTTGAAGATGCTCGACCCTGTCCACCATCTAGGCATTCATCTCTCTACGGGTTCTTTTCGAACTAGCCCTGTGCAAAGCCTGTACGTGGATTTGAATGAATGTTCGCTCCACCTACAAACAAGTTACCTGTCTTTTTTGTACTTTCTGAAGGTGAAGGCAGACAAGAAACACCCCTTTCATTTCACAATTATTCATTTGTCTTTCTAAGGCTTATTCTAAAATCGTCCTTCGTTGAGGAAGCCCTACTCACACTGTGTAAGGGGCCTGACCGAAGAAACAGGTGTGCCTCTTTTGAAACACAGTTTGATGGCTCCTGAAGCATATCTGCCACCGTGGCAGTAGTAGCTCATAGACTGTGATGTCTCTTTTGTTGAAGTCACAAAGCACGCACCACTTGCGCACATACATGCATACATACATACATGCATACATACATACATACATACATACATACATACATACATACACACATACATACATACATACATACATACATACATACATACATACATACATACATACATACATACATACATACATACATACATACATACATACATACATACATACATACATACATACATCCTAGAACTACAACATAAACACACATGCCCTGAGTTCTTTACCGATCCCTCAAAGTCCAACACTTCTGTGTAATAGGCAGTGGTAGGCCAATTTTTTTCGAGGCCGGCGTTTTTTATCGTGATGCAAGCATTTTCACAGAAGACGCTTACGCAATATTGGCGTTCGTAAAACACATCTAACAAACAAAATTACACAAATTCCATAAGTTGGCTTAAAGCCCTGAAAACTACCAAAAAACACAAAAACACACAAAAGTCGTGCTGGTGTCATTTTACTGACTTTTGTGCAAACTGTACACATTAAAACAGCATGTTATAGTATCCTGGGTCACAGGGCAGAGTGATATACAAGGCAACGTATTTATTTATTTATTTATTTATTTATTTATTTATTTATTTATTTTCCAAATACTGTTAGCCTCTCGGCTGTTACAGGGGTGGGACGTACTAAGAATGACAAACATCAATACATTCCAATCATACAACAATTTACACAGCAACACTAGAACTTGAAAACGTTACATGACATACATTGGAAACACCGGTATGGAGGCTGAAGGAAGAACAGTGCAGTCGTAGTAAGCATACAAATATATTGCAATAAATTAACGTAGTAGACCATGCTCACATAAAAATATCTTTGAGCCCTTCCTCAAATTTTTCCAGTGAATCACAATGAACCAGTGGTAATGTCAAAGCATGCCACTGACGAATTGTTTTTGGAAAAAATGAATTCGCATGTACATTGACACGCTGTTGTTGCACTTCGTATGTGTAATCGTTTACACTTCTTAGGTTTCTTCCGCGGCGTGGCGTTAAGTATTTTGTTGTGTTTAAGTTTAATTTATTTTTTTACAATAAAACAAGAAATTCATTCTTGCCAATTGCCGTCGTTCGGCTAGAGTGGGCAGTTGAAAAGAGCGTAGCATTTCTCTTACTGATTCAGTCGAGGAGTACTTTGAAAGAATAAACCTGGCGGTTTCCTTTGTACTCTTTCTAGCATATTATTGAGGCTGATTTCAGAGGGATCCCACACAATGCTGGCATATTCGTATGTTGGCCGAATATACGTAAGATATGCTGATAGCTTAACAGGAGTCATAGCAAGTCTTAGTTTTCTTCGCAAGTACCATAGTTTTCTCTCCGCCACCGCACAAATGTTTTCCGAATGGGTCCTCCAGTTTAGATTACTGGATATTGTAACACTAAATAATTTATTTTATAAACAGTAGACAGGCGGGTAGAACATAAAGGGCAATCGGAATAGAAGACACGCTTACTTTTGTTTGTGACACGCAAAGCAACTGTTTTAGTTTCATTTATTTCCATTTTACATTCAGTGCACCAATTACTGACAGCATCAAGATTATCATAAACGTTTTTTGGTCAGCTGACTGTATTTCTTTATAAATTAGGCAGTCGTCTGCAAAAAGTCGCACTGTAGTACTTTTATCTATGCCGCATGAAATGTAATTTTTGTAAGCTAAGAATAATATTGGTCCTAAATTTGAACCTCGCGGTACCGTTGAGGTAACGCTTAATGACTGAAATTTGAAGCCGTTTATTTCCACATAGTGTGTTCTGCTTGTCAGGTACGGACTTATCCACTGTATTATGTTATAAGTTATGCCTAGCTGCGCTAACTTATTAACTCCCTGTGAGGAACCTTGTCAGAGGCTCTGGAGAAGTCGAGATATATTGCATCAATCTGAACACTATTATTTAAGGCACACGTCAAGTCATCGACTGTTTCTAATAATTGGGTTACAGTGGATAAATTCCGCCGAAAACCACGGTGATTAGGAAAAAAATTTTTTGTGCCCTCAAGATACGTATACATAGCTTTGGATATAATATGCTCTAAAAGCTTGCAGCATACACAGGTGAGGGAAATTGGACGGTAATTTTCCACCTTTTGTTGGTCTCCACCCTTACGCGTTGGTACGACCTTCGCCACAAGCCAGTCGTCTGGGGCACGCTTTTGCTCTATTGAGGCATTATATATTTAGTATATATAGTGTGCAACCTATTCCGCATACCTTCGCAGTAAATCATTTGCTATTCCATCTGGTCCGAATCGACTTTTTCACGTTCATGTTCAGTAATAATGACACGACGCCTCCATAAGTGGTCTGAACCTCAGGCATAACTGACAACTGAGAAGGAAGTGACGTGGATGCATCACCATTATGGGGACAAGCAGTAAACACTGACTGGAAAAATCTGTTGTGTAGGTAAGCGATGGAAGAGCAGTCAGTCACCGATTCATCATTGACAACAAGAGAATGCACGCGTCTTGAGTGGTCTCTCTTCTGAGGCAAGTGACGCCAAAAACGATGGGGGGAAGATTTCATGAATGTCGGAAATATTTCTTCGTATTACTTTGTTTTTGATTCTTTCAGTTCAGCACGCAGAAGCCTTGATAAACTGCGTATCTTGGATTAATCTTTGTTTACTTTTTTCCTCTGGCGTTTAATGGCACGCTTCAAATGTTTTATCTTCCTATTCATCCAATAATTCTGTTTATTTTGTTTCTTTTTTTTGCAACGGCACAAAATTTTTGACACAAAGCGTGACAATTTCTTTAAACCTTATACACATCTTATTGACTCACTCTTAGTTCCTCACTGAACGCGTCCAAAGAAAACGACAAGTAATCAGTTATGCTTGTATCGTCGGCCTTGTTCAAGTTGCGCACATGTCGGGAGCTTTTCTTTTTGCTTGGCAAGGCATCATAAATGCTTATCTCAACTGAAACAAGTTTGTGGTCCGACAATCCATGTTCAATTGCAACGTTGTATGTGTCGATTCGCTCGTCTTTAGGAACTAGATCCAGTATGGAATGCGTATAGCCTGCTTCACGTGTACTGTCAGTGACGACCTGCGTGAGGTGATAGCTGAATGTCATGTCTAAAAGCCGTTTGCAGTCTATTGCTTCCTTCGATTTCGTTGAAAAAGTGGTCCATTTATTTCCAGGAAGATCGAAATTTCCCGCAATAACCATTCTACAATTCCGGGTAGCAATACCATCAAGGTATTGGTGCAAACTTTCTAAGTATGAAATAGGGGTGCCTGGAGGCCCGTAAACGGCACCCAAAACAAGGAAAGTTTTGGTAATTTAATTTTTACCTATACACTTTCATGGTGGCGTAATACTTCCATAACAATTGCTCCAACATCTTCTGGAAGTAGGATTGCCACACCACCACATCGTGTATCGCGGTCTTTCCTAAATATTTTGTAGCCGGGTGGTACAATTTTGCTATCCGCTATTTCCGGTCGCAGCCACTTTTCTGTGACGGTGATTACGTGTGGGTTAAAGCTTGCTAATATATATTCTATGTCACTAACTTTATTGATAAGGCTCCGAGCATTTAGATTAATTAAGCGAAGGCTGCATGCACTTGACGGCGAATGGCATCCGTCATCGTCGTCAGAGTGATGTGGTTTCTTCTTTGTAAGCTTGAGCTTAACTCGGCAGTTTTTGTCATAGTCCCAGGAATGCCCGTCTTTGTCTATGACGAACTTATCGAAATTCAAACGCATGCGTTTTCCTGCATCTCTTTCTTCTTTTCCTGATTCCCATAATAGCTTACGCTTGGCTAGAGTTTCCTTGCAAAAGTCGTCCCCAACTGATATACTGCTGCCTTTTAGCTTTTTGCAATAGTTGTAAACCTAACTTCTCTCGGGTGTCGTATAATTTCATAATGACCGGACATGGCGAACGGCCCCCTTTTCGGCCTATTCTGTGGATACGTTCAACTGTTTTAGTTCGACGTCAAGCGTGCGAACGAGTATGTCTTGCAGTACCGCTTGTTCTAGGTCTTCTGTGGTTTCTCTCTCGCCCCCAAAAACCAAAAGATTATTCCATCAACTCCTATCCTCTAAGCTTATTAGCCTTTTTTCTTGTCTTGATAGTGTCACGTTAAGGGTCGTGACGGTTTTCGTTAGCTGGCCTATTTTTTTTACCCTGATCTTTGATTTCTTGAGTGGCGTCTTTTATTATAGTCATTCTTTCTCCTAGAGCACTCAGATCTGCCCTAATAGACTTCTGACCTTCAGACAGTTCCTTCAGAAGGACTTTCACATCAAAACCTCGGTTGAGTTCAACATCACCAGACAATAGCAGGCACAAAGAGGAAAATCTAGAGAACAGGACACTTGGGCACGGCAGCACAGCAACAAATCTGTTGTCAGTTTTGTAACAGTATTCTGAGTAGAAACTGACCTGTTCGAGCAACAGAGGCCACAGATTAGGCGACATTACTTTCGCAGTTCTGCCATGCCAACTGAACCCTGCTGGCAGGGGGTCCAACATTATTGGTCCCGCGAGGAACCGCTCTATGCGCGTTCCAGGGTGCCTGCGCTCGAGGGTAGCGTCGACGATGTGTCCGTGATCGATAATAGCGGTGTCAGCAGCTGGTATGGCACGCATGCGCTGTATTCCCCAGCTTGTATTGACGCGCAGACGAAGAAAACCTGTTCGAGCAAAACAGCCTGCAGATTAGGCGACATTGCTTTCACAGTGCTGCCGTGCCCACAATTGTCCGACAAGCTGGCTGCTTTCGCCAACGACAACATTTCCAATGCATCAATAACAATCCCTGTACTTGACCTGAAATCTTTTCTAAAACAAAAGCTCAGGCGGTACTCGCAAAGCACGTGGGATAGACACCCAAACAATAACCTCCACGCTATGAGGCCGCAACTAGGTAATTGGCCGCCAGTATCGAAATAACGACACTCAGAAGTAACACAAGGTTAGGAACGGGACATAAACACTCTACACATTCGTATGTTCTGTCCACCGGCAATCCACCATTTTGTAAGAGATGTGGAGTACCACTTACGGCTCTCCACATTCTCGTCCAGTGCAACGAATGCTCTAAGAAAAAAATACTTTTTACTGCACTACCGACAGCACCTCCCACTACACCTTGAGATGCTCATCGGTAGGTATCCGATTTCTAAACTGCACTCACATTTAACATTTTTAAAAGATGTTGATAGCTTTCACCTCATTTTTTGAAGTGATCCGTAGCACGACCCCTGTACCGTGGTTGTGGCTGCGGTGACTACAACTTCGTCATGGTTTTACTATCATGATATTTTGTTATCCACTTTCACTATACCTCACGGCACTGTCATGATTTTAATATTTCTATGTTTTTACCCGCCTTAGCGCGAAGAATTTTAAGGCCACTTTACAGCCACACATCATACCATATTTCATATTTCTAGTCTATTGAAATGGCACTATTCGGCTATCAACTGGTCGTTTGGCCAATAAACTCCACTCATCATCATCATCATGTCACGAAAAACTTGTCTGTGCTTCTGTGAACGAAAAATCAAGTTACCGAGATGGTCACGGGAGGCTGCTACTTGTCCACGCGGGCACGCGCGATCACACTGATTGATTGATGGATATGTGGGGTTTAACGTCCCAAAACCACTATATGATTATGAGAGACGCCGTAGTGGAGGGCTTCGGAAATTTAGACCACCTGGGGTTCTTTAACGTGCACCCAAATCTGAGCACACGGGCCTACAACATTTCCGCCTCCATCGGAAATGCAGCCGCCGCAGCCGGGATTCGAACCCGCGCCCTGCGGGTCAGCAGCCGAGTAACTTAGCCACTAGACCACCGCGGCGGGGCGATCGCGATCACACTGAAAAAGCTGCACTTTCTAACAAAAAAAGTGCTCAAGGTCACAAGGCGCCGTAGTTTCTTTGCCCCTGCCACCCCTGCCTGCTTAGCTTCCAGCGCTTTTGTTGGGACGAGAAAAGAGATAATGCAATCGCAGCATGTCTTGTGCAAATATTTGTAACTCCACTCACACTGGACACATTCTTAAAATTTTTGCGGCGTTGGGTTTGTGAGGCAAAAAGCTCATTTAACGAATTCAATTCATTGTTACTTGAGAGTGTGATTAAGGGCCCGTTAACGCGTTTTTTTCGACAAGTGTCATGACGAAAACGAGCCCATGCGGTGATAATAGCGCGCGCTGTTTCTATCTACTGTGTGGGTGCTTGTGTGCGTGCGTGCTCTTGTAACAAATCACATTAATAAGTGTGCACTTAGTGGTTTAAGGGTGCACTGGGGGTCAGATTTCGCTATCGCGTTCAACTCCTGAATGCAAAGCTTAATGGTCAACCAATTTTTTAAACGTTCTATGAATCGTATTAACGCGATTCTTTTGCCGACATCAAGCCGCCCTAAGACATGTTTGCCAATGAATCCCAAGCCCCACCGTAGCTCAGTGGTAGAATAGTGGGCTGGCGTCCAGCGGACCCCGGCTAGAGCCCCACTGTGTCATAGGTAATATTTTTTTTCTATTTTGCGCAATGTCGTTACGGACCACGCTGGTGGCTGCGAAGTACAACTACAGTGCTGCGTGAGACCAAATTGGTGATTGCATAACAGGTGCCACTGAAAAATGACTGTGGACCATGCAGAGCATAACGAATTAAAACAGCTTACGTTAAAGAAACTTGGTATTATGTGAAGATTGAAATGTTCGAAGCAACTGGTAGGTACAAGCAATGATCAATACTATCTGGATAACTTATCTGGATCAATACTATCTGGATAATTTGAATATAATACAACTAAGAAAGACACAATATCTTACCCTGAACCAGCAGGAATTGAGAAGAGTAGAATATCTCACCCTAACCTAACTTGTAAAGACATAAGAGCGCAGTGCCATTTCGTCGGCAGTAAAGAGATGGCAAGGATAATATTCTAGCAAGTTTGAAACGAGACCTATAATTTTTTCTCGCAAAACGATGGGTGTACATGCTTATAAGTTTTCCCGTACGCACTCGGTGCTGTTAGTGCTGGACTTAGCAAGTCTATTCCGGATCAGATATGCATATATACTTAAGTTGAGCAAGGCATATGACGCTGCACAATTTGTGGAAAGCTGTCATCATCATCATGATCATCATCAGCCTGACTACGTCCACTGCAGGACAAAGACCTCTCCCTTGTTCCTGGAAGTATGTAGGAAAACTGAATTCCCGAGAGATATTCTGCTAACACAGAACGAAGGCCTCGCATGGAAGTACTCTCATGGCAAGCAGAAAACATTTAGCATGCTGTCAGAAATAACACAATGATCACTGATATCATAAACTTAACATAACGGCAGAATATTCACCGAGTATGAAAATTATACGTTGCACGTTTTGTGAAATAAAGTAATAATATTAATAATGATAATAATAATAATAATAATAATAATAATAATAATATAATAATAATAATAATATAAACACATGAGACAACACTGGATTAAGTATATTATTGTCACATGGCCGAAAACATTTGGCAACATTGAAGCAAATGCTTGTGTCTGGTTGTCCATCAACCGCTATACCGATTACGTAAGTGCGCATTTTCATGCGCATATGTACCGGAATCCACATTTTATAAGCAAATGCACCATAGTTTTAGCGCTGTAAGGATATGCTCGCAAGCGGTTTTAGTTCCAGGAGTTATCAAATGGTCACCCAACAATTGATGGTTTTTTAGAAGAAATCAAGGTAGAGGCTCAAGCATGCTTGTACGCGTGTGAAATTTGAACTGTAAGAGATTTTTTCAGTTCAAAATAAGCCGCAGGAGAGATCGGCTGTAAACACCACCCGGCACCGGCGACCGCCATTTTGCCATGGCGTGCGTGACGTCACAAGCTGATGTGGCAGTGTCGTATTCTGCAGCCGTATAACGTACTTCTTATCCGTATTCCATATTCCGTTTTCCGTGTTACGTCGCTGCGTTTGACGTGCCGCCCACGCCAGAAACTCCTACGGTTTTCGAATGGGGCCAATGAAAAGCGCTCGTTGCCACCTATAGTGTGTTAACAAGACAAGTGTGTCAGTTGGTCTACTTTATGTAAATATTTCGAGAAATCCGTAGTACTTTCTGGGTATTTTGAAAAGAAAAATTTGAGGACTTCAGCGACTTTTTCGCTGAAAAATGCAAAGGGCCGTATATTGAATTTATTTTTTTACACGAGGGGAAAAATGCCTAGTTTTTGTGTTGTTTGAAGAGGAAATTTTGAGGATTTTAGCGACTTTCTGGGTGAAAGCCGTGAAGGGGTCGTATATTCTATTATTTTATTCGCGAGCATGTAACAATAAAAACTATCCCACGTAAATGAATAGAAATTTGATTTAGAGGTTTCTAGCACTAAAATCAAAGAAATATATGGCTGAAAGTAAATGATAAACAGGTCTTTTTAGAGTCGAAGCCACATGTTTGTCGTTTCTGCATCCAGTCCAAGTCACATAATGGCTGATGTGTGTAAAGTGAAAAAAAAAGCAACTGATCGTCTGTGCGAGCCGCATTTTGCGTTCCATGGCGTTCCATGCGTTCCATGATTGCGAGAACGATGTAATCGCCACGACCGTGGATTATTTTTGTCGCTGAATAATATAGCAAGCGGAGAAGAGCAAGAATACGTCATGAAAATTTTACCGTAAGGTGAGTAAACAAAGCCAAGCATACAGCATTCGCGGTGTATTTCCTTCGCTTTTGTTTTTACAGGCAACAAACAACAAACTGTTAAGAAGGGAAGCCTGCACTTTTGTCGTCTATTGACAGGTAAGCAACACTTTTTCATTTAAAGAACAATCATGCGTGGGCTAGCGTGGTTACAGCGCCCGAACCATAACACGCGCATTCATGTGTTTAGCTACTGAATCCTGAGTAAAATATTGCTTAATCTAACTTTCGCAAAAGAAAGTTGTTTTGTAAAACAAATATGTTTATCTGCAGGCGATGGTGTTTCATTTGCGATGATTCAACGTTTACATGTGATGAGCGTAATTGTTTAGCCGGCTCATATTATTTGTATGATATATGCTGCGCATTGGTTTTTTTTACCGCGCTGAGGCAAGAACTGAGAAGAAAAAAGGGGAAAACATTTACCAAGCCACTTGGTAGGGTTCCCCAGCATCGTCGGGCCTGTTTTTTGTGCTTATCCAGCAGAGGAGTTATGTCTTCGTCGGCAAATTACGAGTGCTGTTGACAGTGCAGCCCTGCGTACAGTTGTCATCATGTTCGACGCCCTGCGTTTTTGAAGTGGAGGTTACATAGCTAATTTCTCTATCCTGGGTACATTCTGGTTATCCAGGAGTTTGATCTAAGAGACAAGTATGATGTGCCTGATTAGCGTACCTCATAAATCACTTTATTATTTATTTGGCTTGCATTAGAGGCATGAGAAGATACTTTTTCAGCAGACAGCAAACTAGTTCACGGTAAAAAGCGCTAACAAAGAATGATCACTGTTATTATACAGAATAGAATATTTTTGAAGCCCCAGCTTTTTACATTATTATTCAATGTGTAAGTAAATGGACAATAATTTGGCAGGAAAAAATGATGATCAATGAACCAATAAATCAGACGCAGTGGTCATCGCAATGCATGTCGCACATATTAGTCTGTATTACAGACACTGTTACTATTGCCTTGTGTCTGTAAATTAGCTAGGCACAAAACTTTTGCATTTTCACTGGATAACCATCAAGAATTTATGGCTTCTCTTAACGAACGCTGAGGGAAATGACCTAATAAGTTAAGTAATGCCCGCCATGTACAGGTGGAGCACACGTTTCCTAGGACCAACAAAAAACATCAATTATAGGTGGGCAGAAATTGGTGCAACAACCTAACAATATAGGTTATGTACTCTCTACAAATTTGCTGTGTTTACTGCTGCTACTGATAAATTGATTAACGACACGCTTATGTAAATGAGGCTGAACTGCAAGGTCATACTGAACAATGCTACATTTAGGTGCGTGTGCCAAGCTTTGGAAAAAGCTGAGTGAAGCAAATCAGTTTAACTTCTTGTGGTTGGGCTGTGTTATGAATGGGCAAAGAAAAGTTGGCTGTTTCTCTCTTAATAATTGACTTTTTTTTTCTAAATCAATCACAAATGCCACGTTTTGCTTCCACTCCGACTCTAACAGGTAAAGCATCACTTCTGTTTCCAGTATACTTTTGCATTACAGAGTCTGCAATATATCCCGTGATTTGTTTACATAATCTGGAGCTTGTCGATGAAGTGAGGAGCTTGCGTTCAGCTAACTTGGCTGTCGTTGTGCCTCGAACTCCTCAGCCTTTGCTGTCATCACCACAGTAACAACAATGGGCATCACATTTTTTTTCCTTTTAACTTTTCTTTCTTTAGTGTTGTTTTACTTGCAAGTCAGCTTCTCCATGCGACAAGTGTTGTGCATAACAGTGTTCAATTATCCACCTTTTCACAGTCATGTAGGGTTATCATCACACATTACTTTTTCGTGTGCTCGTCAGCCTTCTGAAATGATGCACACAACAGATATCACGTGACTTCATTTCATCAGGCAAGCCTGGCATCATGTATATATTTAGCATTCTACTATTATTTACCCATTTTACACAGTGTGTCATTGAGCATCATGTTTTTTGTTAAGTGTGCAATGTAATCAATCTCTGCTTTGAAAAAATGACACCATGGTTTCATAACATGCATTTATTGACAGAAAGTGTATGCCATCTTAGCTTTGGCATGAGCATGAATAAAATAATTTTTACAAAGTTGTGACTTGAAAAAAAACCGCGTACTTATCCTTTGACAATACTTCAGCAGTTACAAATTAGCACAATGTACTTAAAAAGCTAGACTGTCTGTTTCAGTATGAGTTGTCCCGTTCCAAAGGAACAGTGTGGTTAATGTGCCGCAGAAGGTCACTGAGTGTAGTTGGTCTGCGTTGCTTAAACAGAAAGCGAGAAGACAGTGCGCAGGCATGAAGCAGACGACGATAACAATCATCGGAGGCTGCGGGATGGCAGCAGAGACAAAAATTATACGGGTGCACTGTGGTTACAATGCTTGTCTGTGTACCCGGATTACACGGGCATGATCGAAGTTGTCGAGGTCGTACTTCGATGGAGGTAGAATTCTTGAGGTCTACATAGCATTTACATGCACGTTAAGAAACCTTAGGTGTTCGACTTTTCCATAGACTTAAAGTAAAGTGTGCCTCGTAATAATATCGTGATTTCAGCTCATAGAAGACACGCAATAGTTTTATTTACAAAAATCTTTACCAAAAAGATGCCTTCTCAGTGAGTGGGAAAGACTATATTGCTGCTTCGTAATTTCTTGCTAAGTTTCTGGAAACACCATGGCAGCTGATCACAAAAATGTCACGCTACTATACTTATGGACGTGTGTCCCATTGCTGCTTAAAGCAGTGGTTGCGAGAACACCTGAGGGGTAAATGCAGAAACATCGTTTACTTCATATAATGTGGACGTTAAAGAATCACGGATGGTCAAGCTCTAGCAATTCCGCACAAATATCTTAATAATGTGGTTGTTACAGCAGGCGGTGCAGTCCCCTGGGCATTCTTCTTAGGTACTGCAGGTGTTGCTGCCCTGTCGTGCCAAAAAATGTGATAACACAGTTACGGACAGATTGCCCACGCAAGTACACTCAGTGTGCTGATATTTCCTGTCTAAATCGAGGTTTGAGGTAATCATCGAGAGAGCTACCGTGCTCGCTGTACTCACCCCACTGTCATCGCTGAGACTGTCAAAGCCTTATTCGCCTTCAAAACAGATGTTGTGCAATGCTGCACATGCAGCAACAATGCATGAAGAACGTTCCGGTGAGTAGTGGGGGTTACAATGCCGCTGAACGCAGTGAAAACTTCTGTTCGGTAGCCCAATACAATGCTCTATTATGGAATACAATGAAGGATGTGCAAAGTTGTACTTGACTTCTGCACTATCCATGTTGAGACGACCTTTAACCAGGACCACAAGCCAATGCTCGAGAAGGTAGCCATCGTCACCTGATGAAATATGAATTGTGTTGTATATACTGCTAAAATCACCGTGATATCTTGAGGCTTGCTGACCTTAAGAAACAAACAACTGAATCTGTGGTACCCGACAAGCCTGACACGGACCCCGTATTATGAAAAACATGGCTTCTAAGATGAGGTTTTTATGACGTAGCGCATCACTTGACAATACCTAAGCAGTTAAGCCACAGCTGAGAAATTGTGCACCGGTAGCACAAAACCTATTACCACTTGTTAGTGCGCTGAGGCATTGCCAATACCACGAGGAAATCCTTTGATGTACAATTAAGTGGCAGCACACGTAAAAGGAAGAGAATATATTCACTTCTAACTGAGAATGTACTCGTCATTCAGATTTGCCAGTCAGAAGGCGACAGAAGGGCGCCTTCTATTCACTCCGCGATGTGACGAAGTTGCCGTCAACGCATCCGATCACGCCGGGTAGGGGTCCAAAACGAAGGACTTCTTCTTTCACGTCTGCCTTTTCCCCCGCCGTTCTCGGGAAGTGAACCGGATTGTTGCGGGTCACGGCATTGACGATTTGTTGAGCCACGCGTCGCACTCAGATGACTACCACAGACTGCATCACCGCTACCGTCTCCTACCTCTCACCGACGATTGGAAGGATCCGGAGGCGAAGAAACGCGGAACGCACACCTTTGCCGCTCCACCGAGAGCGCAGCCCGCAAGTCTATCGGCGACTTTTACCGCAATCACAACACTGTTGCTTCACTCAGGCAGAAGTGACGTCCAAACTGTTTGTCTGGCAAGTCAAACACGACCTCTACATCCCTCCGGCGCTTGTAGACCACGTTCATGTAGGCAAACGTTACAGCGAAGGTCGCTGGCTCAGCTGGCATTACCATTTTTCCTCCTTTGTTTGCTACGGGCCCACTTGCTGTCTGTTCCGCTGTAGCTTGGAACCGATTTCGTTTGTTTTTCCATATTAAGCAAATACTTGTCATTTTGACGTCACCACAATTTGGGCTTCCGAATCGTCACTTACTTGACAGGTCGAATAACCAATGAGAAAGCGTTTATTTTTTAGATAATGAGGGCGCGGTTGAAATTTTGACGTCGCCACAATTTGGGCTTTTGGCTCGTCATTTGACTGACAGGTTGAACGACCAATCAGGGAGCGCCAGTGGGCAATGGGGGCCGAAACGGAATAAAGAACAAGGAATAGCAGTTCATTATACGGCCACTGCTACCAAACACCCGCCTCCGCACGTTGTCTTTGTTGCGAGTGTTGCGTGCCGCGTGGTCCACACGTGTCAGTGGGTTGCAAGTGCTGTGGTGTGTTAGCGCTACCATCACCATATGCGGCTACGACGTCGTGTACTTTGTGCATTTTGACTTCAACTGCATACCGCCAGCTTAAGCGACGAAAAAAGCGTCGAAGACGGAAGGATTGAAGTTTCTAACTTCCTCGCTGATGTGGCAGACGTTACTGACGGCTTTCGGTAATGATAAGTTTCCCTCACCCATTTCTATTTGCCACTATGTTGCACTTGTGTGTAACTAGAAAACAATCAATGAAATCAAGTAAGTATCTTTATTTAAAGTGTGTCAGGCTGAAAAGTGAGCTTGGGATGCGGTAGTTCGTCGACGCTGTTTTCGTGAGCAAGTGCTACTAAGCGCCGTCGAATTCGCAAAGTGTGCAGGTTTTTGTTGACTAGAATACATGCATCCACGACTTTCAGTGCTGAGCATAATAATTGAGTTGTCATAGCAATTCTTCGTGTTGGGACTGTTGTTTTTTATGGTTGTTGCATGCGGCATACAAAAACATAGGTCGAAATGAAGAGCATATAGGAGCGGTGGCAGAATGACTCACGATATACATTTTGGCTGAAACTTTGCTAGAACTTAGATGATTGCATTCGGTTGTGGGAATGGAAAATAGCAAGTGAGATGCTCAACCATGGCATTGCTTCCGAAGAGTTTCAATAAATATTTATTCTATTGGCAAACGGCGTACGTATTGCCCATTCACTGGACAGTTTATGACCTCCGAAATTGCTTGCTGCAAGTACCAGCGCTAAATGGGTGACGCAGTGGCATTGATTCAACCTCTAGACGTCATTTACATGCAGTGGCAAGTTGAACAACGCAGAAATATTTCGACCGCAAGCGCAGCTGTCAACGGAACACGATCGTCCTCCGGAATGCAGACCGTGCAACAGCTTGCCCAGCAAGCAGTTCGTGACATCACTGCTAGCGAGCGCGCCAATGTTGCCCAACTCTCACGCTGCTCGCTCGATCTCGATCATAAAGATATTCGATTATAAATGAACAGCTCGATCCGATATTTGCTGAAGCTTCCCTACATTGTCTGTGGACCTACGAAACTCAACCCACACAGCATAGATTATAGTTAAAGCTTGGGTGTCATGACCCCTTCAGTAAGTGGCTGCTCCGCGGATGGCTGTGTACATAATGTAGAAATTGGCTTGGGTACCATTCTAGACCTTATTCGCAAAAACGTGCCATAGTAAATGCATTATTACGTAATGTTTAGGCTACTCCTGAAGAGCCACGTGCGTGCGCATTAGTGATCTAGAAAAAGAATTGACACACCTATTCAAAATAGAAGTGTTGTGAATTCGGCAGCCTACGCTAAAGGTTGCTTTTTATAAAGCTTCAGCATTGAAATACTTTGTCAAATAAATGTGAATCTAGAGTGAGTCAGTTGAACCCTTTTAAACACATGCTCATAGGTGTGCATGACGTGTGAAACATTTCATGCTTTGAAACAATACGTCAAATAAATTCTTTTCTAGTACACTCATAAAATTTAAGATAAGTTTACAATCTGCACAGTCAAGAACGTTATACGTAGCCAATCTATTTTCGCAA
This sequence comes from Rhipicephalus microplus, assembly GCF_013339725.1. Classification (NCBI taxonomy): domain Eukaryota; kingdom Metazoa; phylum Arthropoda; class Arachnida; order Ixodida; family Ixodidae; genus Rhipicephalus; species Rhipicephalus microplus. The sequence continues at coordinate 54,064,387 of NC_051174.1, forward strand.
TAAATTAGTACAACTTTGATTTGAATTGTGGTGATGAACGTCTCAAAACCATGGTATGAAGAATAGAGACGCCGCAGTGAAGGAGTCCGGAAATTTTGACCACATTAGGTTTTTTAACATGTACCCATATCTGACCACGTGGACCTACAACATTTCCGCCTCTATCGGAAATGCTGCCGTTATAGCTGGAATTCGATTCCGCGACCTGCGGGTCAGCCGCCGAGTACCTTAGCCACTACACCACCACGGCAGGGTAATCAGTGCAACTTCAGTCTTGAACTTAGGAATAATAAAGCCTGCAAGCTAAATTCACAATCGTTCTTTTCCTTTCCATGATACTCGCTAAAACATCACAATGTTCATATAAATATTTGAAATCGCAGCTGAAAGCAATCGCAAATGGTGGTAAACAAGAATAACATAAATCTCGTTAAATGAAGGGGTCAAGATTTCATCACAATCTCCGAATAATCAGCAATTTCGACCACCGACATGCAAGCCAAAAATGCACTCAAACTACTATTTCTTGCTACGTACCACTCGAAACTAAGTTATGATGTGAACAGCATAAATTGCATGCCTGACATTTTTATAGAAAGCTGTATAGAATCGCTTGATTATAATAGTGCGCTATTGGGAGCTTCAATGCGTTTTGTCAGTTGATAAGCTTCCACCCTCGTAAAACATGTCTGTTCTCTTATAAAATAATTACGTCATAATAACTTCCACTTATTGCAGAAAACCTCAATTCCACAGAAAACGTGTACAAGTTAGACTACACCAATGCAACTATGACGTACACAAAGCTGAATTACAATTTTTTCTTTTGTGATTGCCGCTGCGAAAAAAAACAATATCTATACCCAATACTCTTGTTGGCGTAGGAAATAAGCAGGTTTCCTTTGTGTACGGAGTGTTAGAAGTGATAATCGGCATAAGAGTGAGTGAGTGCGGTACATTCATACACGTTGTTAATCCCATATAATGGAACACACACACACACATACAAAGATTTACTTTTTATGGTACATATGGTGTGGCCATGTTTTATAAGATCAGATAAGACTCATTAAACAGATAAACCACGCTATACATAAATGGCTGTCATTCACTTCATATATGAACCAACCCCGTCAAATATACATCCATATATGGGAAACGGAAGCCAAATATGCTGACGTATGTACCTATATGTGCCCACATATAATTTATATAGGTGCCATATTGGACAATTTCTTAAGGGGTGTGCTTAGTATAGATAAGCTCGCTTCAACCACCTTTAGAGCGACACGGGTTTATCAGTGCAGAGTGTTTACAGCCTTTAACACTGGTTCCTAAATTGGACATTTGCAACACTGCGTGGAGTGGTTTTTATTCAGAGAGAGAGACAAAATCTTTATTCTATATATATACAGGCAGTATGTGGGAGGTGGCGAAGTGTGAGTCACCCCTCACGAACACTAGGTGCGCTCCTCATTACAGAAGCCTATTGACGTCCAACGTGACTCGGCCTCGGTTAACCAGGGCCTTCTGGCTCGTCAGGTTGGAGCAGCCGAGCAGGGCCGCCTCTCAGTTCTCCCTGGTGGTGTTCGGTTTTGGAATAAAGCGAGGGGTTGGCTGCCATGCCCACACCATGTGAAAGATTTCCGAACACTTCTCCGCACAGTTCGGGCATTTTCCTGTACAAGCAGGATCGAAATATCTAAGAACTGCCAGGCACAGCAGTGTTTTGCTGCAAAGGCAGAGAAGTAAACGCTCCTCCACCTTTGTAATGTTCTTACAGTGTTTACGGTAAATTTAATTGCCGAATCAATAGAATGCAGAAATTTCTCGAAATGTTAAAGCCGGAATGGGTTCGAGATTTACTTCGCAAGAGTATGAAGTTATTACCCGGAGAGTGAGCGCGCAGGCGGCGGCGTCAGCCATTTTATTGCCTTCTAGGCCCATGTGAGTTGGAGCCCATATGATCCTTTGGGATGTAGAGCTCCGACGTAATTGCTGTTTTGTAAGATGCGGTACGCCAGGAGTGGGACATATCCGCGTTGAATATTTCTGCAGGCCCCTCTCTTGTCTGTAATGATGACGCACGAGTCCAGGTTTGAGGCAGCTAGCGCGCTCGTAACTTCCTCCGCATATGTTATGTGCCGTGCTCTGAACGTGAGGCCATTCACCGTGGCGTTTTGGTGGACGACCGCTGTCGTGTACTATCTTCCATGTAAAAGAAAGCATCTTTCTTTTCATAGTGGTCAGCAGTGCCTCCACTCGCGCAAGGCGCCTGCCACTGTGGTCGTCACATGTCATGTTGGCCGGAAGAGGGCGCACGTGCAGGGCGTATCTCCAGACTTCCGGAATTCGTACGCGCTCATTCATCTCTTTTGGATGGTGGATGTGTAGTCGGGGTAATAGGTGGTGACCCGACGAACTCTTTAAAATTCTCGTGTATTGATTGGTCAAGTGTGCCTCCGGAGCTCTTTGCAAGTATTTACCGTCCCAGGTTCATCAGGCGCTGGTTAAACGTGTTTATTGTGAGATCGAGGGCACGCTTGTACATTTTCCTGAGGAGTACCTCAAGGATGTTCTCGTCGAACTTGCGCAGAGGTGACGAGCCTCCTTCTGGCTACATAAAATACACGGGATCACCAGCTTTCGAGTTTACCAAGCCCTTCAAGGAAGCAGAGGTCCGGACCACCTTAAACAATCTTAATGGGAACTCCAATGCGGGCCCAGATGACATTACAAACAAGACACTACGCACTTTACACGATGACCCTGTCAACAACTCACTAAAGAAATCTGTCGTATTTGGGAGCCGGGGACTTTCCCTATGCATTGGAAAATGGTATCGGTCATTCTCATACCTAAACTTCGCCGGAGTTCCAGTCTTAGCAACTTACGACCCATTTCACTGGCGTCCTGTATAATCAAGGTCGCCAAGCATGTCATCAACGATTGGATATCAAAGCATACAGGGAAAACTAACCTGTTCCCGTACAACATGGTAGGTTTTAGACCATACCTATCTACTCAGGACGTCATGAAAATGCTCAAGTATCACATCATAGACCAGGAGACGAAATATGTTAGAGTTATTCTCGATCTCGATCTTGAAAAGACCTTTGACAATGTCTCGCACTCCCACATACTTGTCTCCGTCTCTTTTCTCCACTTAGCTCATTCTCTCCACTTCTCTCCACTTAGCTCGTTCCTCAGCCATAGAAAAGCCACTATGCCGCTTGAGGATCTCAAGTGTAAGCGCCACAATCTTGGTTCCTTCGGCACCCCGCAGGGCTCAGTCGTCTCCCCACTGCTGTTTAACATTGCAATGGGCGGCCTTGCTGCCAAGCTCTCAAACCAAGAAGGCATCAAGTTTCCCATCTACGTGGACGACATCACCATATGGATTGTCGGTGGGTCGAAGGGCTCTGTGGACAGCTCTCTTCAAGAGGCCATCGACTGTGTTGAAATCTGCATAAAGAAAATGAGCCTCAAGCTATCCCCGGGAAAGTCCGAAGTTTCTCATATCGACCCGCGAGACGGTGAGCCAAAACGAAAAATTGGCAAACACTGGCTGATATCGACTTTAGGCTGCACACGCCATCGGGGCAGAGTATTCCAAGGGTGGAATTCATACGCAATCTGGGCATGATTATCGAGGCTAATGGACAGAACGGCTGCACGATCGGCCGTCTGACTACCAAGGCGGAAGGAATCATTCGACTAATCTCATGCATTTTCACCAGTCGGAGTGGTCTTCGAGAGCACAACCTCCTCAGACTGTTCCATGCATTCTCGATGAGCCAAATAAGCTATGTCGCATCTATGCACAGGTGGTAAGTCCATAAAAGATATAAATTAAACATCCTTATAAGGCAAAGCATCAAGAAAGTTCTTGGCATTCCTATGCGCACAAGCACTGAGAACCTTATGAAACTTGGAGTGGAGGCACTGCTCACCACTGTGGAAAGAAAGGTGCTTTCTTTTACGTGGACGCCTCCGGCCCTTGCCATGGAAGATGGTACACGGCAGCGGTCGTCCACCAAAACGCCACGGTGAATGGCCTCAGATTCAGAGCACGGCACATAACATATGCGGAGGAAGTCCACAACACACTTGAAGAAGTTATCGAGGCTCAAAAAACGACCCAGGATTCCAGGATTTCGATCACACCAGTGGGGAGAAAGGTTCTGGTTGACACTGGAGTCAATCCTCTGACGCTCCAAGTGCAAAATACGCCACTTGGTGTATATACACGCTCTCGCATCAAAGTGTACCTTCTTCCATGAAATGTGCACCCACAGTACAACGTGAAAAGACGTGTCTCTCGAGCCTCCTCTCTTTTAGCTCCAACTCACACCCACTCGTCTGTTTCATGCTTTATTGATGCCGCCCAGTACGGCGTTTTCGCTCACTTTGAAGTGGTATCCGTAGATACTAAGGGTCAGATTTTATCCTCGGTGTCGGTTTGAACCACTTCTTCCTACAAAGCACAACAGATGGTCATTTCTCTAGCTCTCCTCGATTCACAAAGGACTGATATTTACACGGAATCTAAATCCACTGCTAGGGCCTTAGCTTCCTGTTTCGTGTGCAAGGAAGAAGTTAGAACTCTCGCTTGCAAGGCACTCACCCACCACACTGTTATTTGATTACCTGATCACCTTGGCTTGGAAGTCGGGGGCCTTCCCAATGTCAACGAGCTAGCCCACTCCAAGGCGTGAGGTTTCACTTACCGCACCGGCACTTGTGCTTCTCAGACAGAGGTACCAGCCCCCAACTTTCATTTTAGAAACAGTTTCACTACCTTCAACGAGATCACGACACACTATCAATGAGGCCGTAGGTCCTTTTCAGTGCCACACGAAAAGTTGGCTAGGCCACAGGTAATCTCTCTTCGCATGCTTCAGACAGGAACATAACCTGGCCTCGTAACCTATTACCATTACTCCGATATTTCAGAACTTTGTCCGTACTGCCACAATCGCAGTGATTTTACCCGCATGCTCTGGAGGTGCCCTTCTTTACAAAAAATGAAGAATTTTCCGAAAACTCGTTTCATTTAATGCTCACGAGTACGGTTCCGATACAACAACTGTCCACAAGGCCCACGATGCGGTGGTGATGTTGCGCTTCCCCGTCCCAACGTAGGAGTGGCTCGCAATCCTACCCCTAAAAAACGGGGATGGAATCCTTCAGGACCCCAATAGAAGTTTTTCATCTATCATCTTTTTGGCGGTTTGCTTCTTGTAAGCAGTCAGTTGTATTGAGGGCTACAATTACTCCCCCTTCGTCAGCAGATTTTATTGTCATGTCTGTCCTAGATTCCAGATTTCTCATACTCATTTATCAGATTTTGTCGTTTTCTCGCTTTTCTTTCTGTCTGTAGTATTTGTGTATTAGATATTTCTGTACTCTGGTGATATAAAGGTCCAGACACTTCTCTCAATTAAGGTTCGGTGTCCGATCATTCCTTCTACGATGGTGAATTAGTTCGTGGTCAGAAGGCTTGTTCAAGAAATATTCGCACTACCTGAAGCTTCTAGCGAAGTTGTCTATGTCTCGGAGCAAGTGGAATCTTTCAAAAAGCTTTTTGGTTGGGCAGAACCATGGTCTCTCGGATAGCCCTTTTTCTTTGTCATGTGACAAAGTCGTGTTCGATAGGTTTACAGTCACAGTGTCACAGGGTCAGTTCATAAATTGGTGCTCGTTTGTACCGTTCGTGCTTTTCTGGGTGGTCGTGTTGTAGGGGTATGAAATTATTTCAAGAAAAAGCGGGATTGGAGACATGCTCTTTTTCAAGTTTGTAAATTTAGTTTCATGATATCTTAGTACTTATTCTGTTCAAAATCTGTTAACAGGGTAATTTTATCGTTCAATACCGTTTTATAGCAGAGAATGGTGTTGGTCATAGCGACCAGTTTCTTTACCTGCTTATCACTGTGATTGAGAGCGAGTTCTGTTATTGCAAGAGATGACTCATGAGGAACATTTTTCCATGTTATTTGGTCGGTATTTTTGTAGGTTTGTAGCGGCTAGTGTGAGAGAGAGTGTCATGCCCTTGGGGGCTACTCTAGCACCAAGGTGCACTTGAAATATTGATTTACGCATTTCATGTCTAATTCATTTGTCAGCGAGTTTTCGCACTTTAAAGAAAGTGGCACTGCAATGGAGAAGCGGTGTCTTGGACTTACATTTTGAGGTCAATCTTCTTTTGGGTGCGGATATGACACTGAAGAAGTCCGCAGATTGTAGTTATGTCTGGCAGGCCTTTGTCGTTCCGGTATTGTGCTCCTGGCGAGCGTTGAGTGCAGGGTGTCTGTGTTCGTTGGGAGTTTCGGTCCCGGTGCCTGCAATAGAGGCACGTGGCTTCATAGTTCAGCAGGCTTCCCCTTGAGGATTGGTGTAGTGGTATGTCGTGTAGTGCTTTTAGTCTCGGCGTCTGCAATAGAGCAACGCGTGTTGGCTGTCCAGTAGACTTCCCGCCTAGTAGTGGTGCACTGTTGGTGAGGGTGAGAGGGTGCTTGGGCACTCGCGGAGGATCTACTTGCACAGCTACAGCCACTCCACCTTTATGCCTGCCTACACACACACACACACATACACACACATACATACATACATATATATATATATATATATATATATATATATATATATATATATATATATATATATATATATATATATATATTGCTGGCGATGCTTGGTACTACACGATCTGCGATCTGTCGGGAAGAACTTCGTAAGTGACATCACTCAGTTGCCGCAACACTCGGTATGGCCCAAAGTATCTTAATAAAAGTTTTTCGGAAAGTGTCCAAACCCATACTTTGTCGCCAGTTTATAGGTGGTCTGATGATCGACGCGCCAACGTCGACTGCCCACCAAGCCGGGACGCTGATTCTCAAGGACCTTGCTTGTCTCGGTCCCATTTTGACAACTGCCGTGCCAACAATGACGACAGTGAGCCTGATTACCACCCAGGTTTGGGACGTCGACTACGCTTTCCGTTTCCGGCATATTCGCCTTCGTCGCGACACCAAACTACCGCCGATGCCAGTTGAAGGAGGCCACCAAGTCCACACCGCGGAAACTGAAGGTGGCGACTCCGGGGGTTAGGTTGCAGGCCGCCAAGGCGACGAAAAAAGGCCCCCGTTACTCTTACCACAGGACGCTGAAAAGTCGACTAGTTGTAACGCCGACGAAACTGTGACCACAGATCTTGCCGTGTTTGTAGACAGACACCAAGTAACAGCCTTAGTTGACACCAGTGCCTACTTTTCTATGATAAGTGAAAACCTTGCCGTGCGCCTCAAAAAAGTGAAGACTACGTGCACTGGCCCTCACCTCAGGGCAGCAGGCGGCCAGCTGTTTATGTCTGTCGGAAGGTGTACAGCAAGACTCGGCATCGGTGGCTCTTCTTTCGTGGCGACGTTCGTCATCCTCACCTCATGTTGCAAGAACCTGATCATAGGAATGGACTTCTTAAGAGAATATGGTGCCGTCATCAACATCCCGGACCGTTCGATTACGTTCCGCCACAGCCCTGGTGTAGTTGATTGTTCAGACGCAATACGTAACACTTTACGTATAATTGATGACGTGGTCGTTCCGCCACGGTCATGCACTCTTGTTTCGGTGGAAGGGCACGAAGCGTTTGATGGCGAAGCCATTGCCGACGAAATTGGCTCGCTGCTATTTAGCCATGGCATTTGGTCGCACGAAGTATCGTCCGTCCCACTGGTGGGCGCACGAATTCACTTCTTACCAACTTCAGTGCTGAGCCCCGGCACTTTCCGAAGGGCACAGCTATTGCTTTGTACGACAATATTGTAGAAATGCGAGGCAGTTTATGTTTATCGGTATTAGACGAAGCGCCTAATCAAGGACCAGAACCCGTTCTCGACGTTGGCACCACTCTGTCAAACGACGACGGACAAAGACTTCCTCAGCTGCTAGCTGAATTCCGCGACTGCTTGTCATCGACCTCACAAGTTGGTCGAACAGCTTTAACATAGCGTCGAATGATCGCCGAGAACACGGCGAGACCTATTCACCAGAACACTTATCGTGTAGCTTTAAAGTAACGCGAAGTCATACAACAACAAGTCGCGAAAATGCTTGAAGACGATGTCAGTCAACCGTCACAGAACCCTGGGCATCGCCTGTAGTGCTAGTAAAGAAAAAGAACGGCACGCTGCATTTTTGCGTGGACTACAGGAGGCTGAATTGGCTGACCAAAAAAGTTGTGTATCCGCTCCCATGTATTCATGGCTCCCTTGACAGACTTCGGCACGCTCGCTACTTTACTTCCATAGACTTGAGGAGTGGATACTGGCAGATCGAGGTAAACCACAGAGACCGAGAGAAAAGCGTTTTTCTGACGCTAGATGATTTATACGAATTTAAAGTCTTGCCTTTCGGTTTGTGCTCCACGCCCGCGACTTTTCAAAGGCTTATGAAGACGGTACTTTCAGGATTGAAGTGGAAGACGTGCCTTGTCTATCTGGATGACGTTGTAGTGTTTTCAACCACTTTTAACGAGCAGCCCAAAAGGCTGGAAGTTGTTTTACGTGCCATGCGGTCCACGGACCTAACATTGAAACCAGAAAAGATCCATTTCTTTTCCCACGAACTTCAGTTTCTCGGTCGCGTCCAGCCTGATTCTGGAAAAATTGCCGCTGTCGCAAAGTTCTCAGTACCCTCTGATAAGTAGGCTGCCAAACGCTTTCCAGGCCTTTGTGCCTATTATCGCCGGTTTATCGCAGACTTAGCCCGCATTGCTTTGCCACTAACTCGTCTCACAAAAGATGACGTTGTTTTTGAGTGGAACAAAGAACAGGAGGCTGCCTTTATTGATCTGCATCAACGTTTTCAAACGCCCCTGGTGCTTGCCCACTTCGACAAAGAAGCCCCGACGAGGCTTTAAACAGACGCTAGCAATGTTGGTCTGGGAGCTGTGCTTGTGCAGCAGCAAGAGGGCACAGAAAGCGTAATTGCTTACGCAAGCAGAACGTTAACGCGCGCTAAGGCTAATTACTCCACAACTGAGAAGGAATGTCTCGCCATGGTATGAGCGGTTACAAAATTTCGCCCATATTTATATGGCTGCCCCTTCAAAGTAATTAGCGACCACCACCCACTGTGCTAGTTAACAAGTCTTAAAGTCCCTACCGGGCGATTAGAGCGTTAGAGTCTTAGGCTGCAAGAACTCGATATGGTAGTCGTACATAAGTCAGGCGAGCGACATATGGACGCTGACTGTCTGTCCCGTTCACCCATTGAGTCGGCAACCCTACCTGAAGAAGAAGAAATGGCATTTCTCGGTATCCTCCACACGACCGACATTGCGCAGCAACAACGTGATGACGCTGAGTTGCTTGGCCTAATTACCTACTTGGATGGTAGATCTCAGAAGGCAACAAGAGTTTCCGCAAGAGTGTTGTCATGGTGTAGTTTACGGGGCGGAGTACTCTACAAAAGAAACTTTTCGTCAACGGGACCACCTACCTGCTCGTCCTTCCAGCAACCCTTCGTACCGAAGTACTCAAAGCATGCCACAACAAGGTGAGCTCTGGCCATTTGGGTTACACGAAAACGTTGGCCAGAATACAGCAAAGGTATTACTGGCTGAGACTAACAACAGCCGCGAAGCACCACGGCTGTACCTCTCTCGACTGCCAGTGACGCAAGTCACCTGCAACTAAACCAGCTGGCCTCCTGCAATCCGTGCAGCTCCCAACAGCTTCATTCTACCGGATCGGCATGGACATTTTGGGCCAACTACCTACTTTTACTGTAGGGAACCGCTGAGTGATCGTCGCGACGGATTATCTGACCCGTTATGCCGGGACAAAGGCTATCCAGAGAAGTACAGCAGCGGAGGTGGCAAGATTTTTCATCGAGAGTATTGTACTGAGGCATAGTGCACCAACCGTCATGATCACAGACAGAGGAGCTGCATTTATGGCAGCTCTTTTGGATCACGTCCTGATGCTGAGTGGAACAACGCATCGTAAGACCACCGCCAACCACCCACAAACAAACGGGCTGACATAGCGTCTAAACAAAACCATTGAAGACATGCTTTCAATGTACGTAGACGTTGAACAAAAACTTTTGATGAAATCTTGCGATACATAACGTTTGCGTACAACACGGCCAAGCAAGAAACGACCCACCTGACCTCGTTCTGCCTCATTTATAGACGAGAAGTACTAACTATGTTAGATGCGATGCTACCGCATGAAGGTGATGACATCTTCCCATATGCCAACATGTTTACGGAACGCGCGAAAGGAGCTAGGCAGCTTGCACTTTTGCGGATCCGCCAGCAGCAAGAGTACGATTCAGGCCGCTACAATGCTCACCGCAGAACAGTTGTCTATCGAACTGGCGACAAAGTATGAGTTAAAACAGCCGCACGGAAACGAGGACTTTCCGAAAAGCTTCTAGGAAGATACTTTGTGCCATACCGAGTGTTGCGGACTGAGTGATGTGAATTACGAAGTTGTTCCCGACAGTTGTGTAGTACCAAGGGTCGCCAGCACCATCCTGAACTCGTTCACGTTGTGCGCATGAAGCCTTACGTCAGCGAGTGATTGCGCGAGACTTTTTATAATAAAAAAACTTCATTATTGACTTCGCATTGGGTCGATGCTCTTTGAGAGGGAGGCAAATGACCCGTGTCTGCATGTGAACGACAACGATAATGTGGGGATTTAGCGGACACCAGGTAGTGGGCCTCTGGCTTGACTAGAGAACAAAGAAGACAATCTTGTGGCACAGCTGTGGAGAACACGCTGCTTGTGCGTTGTACTGCGACAATATATATATATATATATATATATATATATATATATATATATATATATATATATATATATATATATATATATATATATATATATATATATATACATAAATATATATATATATATATATATATATATATATATATATATAGGCTTGTGTGTGTTTGTGTGTGTGTGTGTGTGTGTGTGTGTGAGTGTGTGTGTGTGTGTGTGTGTGTGTGTGTGTGTGTGTGTGTGTGTGTGTGTAACGTATAAAGCGATGGTTGGTAGTGGCCGAGAAGGAAGAAGTGAGAAGAGGAATAAACATGGGGCATGAGCCAGGCCCCCTCTCCCACATCTAGCGTCACACGCGTCGGCAGAATGAAGTCCTGGCGGCCACATCATCAACCCGCCATCATCATCGAACATATCAGAAAGACGCAGTGACCAAACGTGGACCACACAATTTCATCCTGACTCTACACCAAGACCAGCATCATAACAGCACCATCAGATGACCTTGACATCCCCATGTACACGGGATCAGCGAATGGCAGACCCACACAAGACTGGTTCACCCTGGTCGAGCTCTGCGCCGCCATTGCATCCTGGTCAGAACGGGAGATGTTCATCAGCTTTACTGACTACATCACCGGTGAGGCTTTCAAGTTTTGCTTCACGCACATATTCGAAAACAATGAATCGGGGCAAAAGATCAAGGAAGAGATGATCGGCTGTCTTCGCGACTATGATGAAGATTTTCTTATTGCTAACCTTGGGAAAACAATCGCACTTGGTCGCCACAGTCACAAGCGCTGCTCACGAATTGGGACACCAAGAATGAACGGGCCTTTCAAACAACACCAATTAAAACATCCTCTAACTGAAAGTCAGCCACATCTGTTTGCAGGAAGAGTTTACGCTCCACCGCATTGCGGTTTTGAAATGCTCGATCGAAAATCAACATTTATGTCATTACTGCACCAAAGGACTCGTGTTACGGAACGACCCTGAGCACTGTGCTCCAGGTTGCGAACAATGGGCCCACCGCCTGGCCTTCCATCACTTTATTTTGGTTGCTCACTTCACCCACCTCATGCCTAAAACGCTCACTACGGCTGGAATAGAGTCGAAGAATTCAAATACTACTCGACCCAGCCTAGGCCCTTCAATACCAATTCACGCACACGCACTAAATGAGCTCAGCTCTTTAGTTGCGCAGACTTACAGACATTTAAAAGTATATCTGTCAAATCACGCCTGTTAGAGTGTCGCTGTCCAGTGTCCAGTCCGTTGAGAACAGAGTTGCAAGAGTCTGCGTGGATGTTCCGGCTAATTCTAGCCCACAACATTCATTGTCTGGCAAGAATCATTAGGCATCAATGAGTACCCACTATTTAGTGATCACATGAAGTTGGAAAGAAAAGCAGGCTCATGATACTAAAGGAAACTACCTCGTGAGACTCCGCAACTACAGCAGTTACATCAACTAGCAATACGACGAACTAATATGATACCACAAGCACAGTTAATACTTAAGGAAAGTCGTCAGAAACGACACTACCTAAAGGAAGGATGAAGTCAACGTCCACGCTAGCTTGGCAGACAAAAACGTCAAGCAAGTCTACTACACCACATATCAGAACATTGTCCACGATGCGAACAGTGGAGCCAACGCCACAGTTACGAGACTGAACGTTAATATTTGTACAACGAACGAACATAGACACAATTCGTTGAACTTCAGTTCTTGTACACGCAGGCTGCAGGCACTAATACTGTCTCAGCCGCGACACAGATTACAGCGCGTACGACAGAGCATTCGGCACCTACGACATTTGACCTTCAAGTGCTACAACGATTTCCAACCTTGTTCGTTCCTCGCAGCGGCTCAAGTCATGTCATGTTCATTGCTGTTTTGCAAGACGCGCTTACTTTCTCAAGAACGCCACAGCCAGCCTCGCCCAACAGAACTTCCTTATTTACCGGACTGCTCCACACTTTTTCGAAGTTTTGCGAGTTTAAGGAACACCACTGGGTCATGAAACCAATTGTGTATTTTGGCATTTGTGACTTCACAACCTCTCCTTGTTTATTTTTTGTTCGTAATCTATGACTTTTATCGGGGGGAAGGGGAATCATGTGACGTATAAAGTGATGAAGCGATGGTTGGTAGAGGCCGAGAAGGAAGAAGTGAGAATAGGAATGAACATGGGGTATGAGCCAGACCACGTCTACCGCATCTAGCGTCATATATATATATATATATATATATATATATATATATATATATATATATATATTTATATATATATATATATATATGTGATATATATATAAATATAAAGAGAGAGATCCAACAGACAAGTATGCAAAGGAATGTATAGGAGAAGTCATTAGAACCAATGTAAGGTAATTAAAAAGAAAGAAAAGAAGATAAAAAATAACTTGCTGTGAGCAGGAATCGAACCTACGACCTTCGAATAACACGTTCGATGCTCTAACACTGAGCTATCACGGCGGCTGTTTGCACTGCAACTTTATTGGGATTGTAAGTGAAATTAAACGTGGGAGTGTCAGTCAGCGCCACCTGCAGTCATTGCGGCGATTGTGGTACACGCTTTTTATGTGCCTGTATGACGCCACGTAGCACGTGAATTTATTACGAGCTGGCAGCTGACCAATAGTTTCTCGTATACAATCTAACGGCACCAAGTCTGCCAGTATGAGACCCTCGTTAACGATTCCTACTAATGGTAAGTTATCTTTTCACCCACTTTTCTTCCTTCTTATTTACTCTACATTGGTTCTAATGATTTCCCCTATACATTCCTTGAAAATATTTTCTGTTAGATCTCATTATATTGTGTCAAAACACAAAAACGAGCCTTTAGGTATACAGTTTTTTTCTTATATATATATATATATATATATATATATATATATATATATATATATATATATATATATATATATATATATATATATATATATATATATATACAGCAATGGCGTAGTGGTTAGAACATCCGCCTCGCATGCAAAAGGTGGTTAAAATGCCAGGGTGCCGCGCAGTTCCCAACGTGACAAAAAAATTCGCGTGGTGATGGAACTGCATTAAAAGATCTGGGGTGTGGCCTCACCGGTAAGCACCGCCGGGAACGCACTACCTCACCAGAGAAGGATTGGTCACCCTGATGCAGTATCTGGCCACTACCTCCCGCATCCATACGTCAAATAAGTCACGGCCCCCAGTCCCCAGCAGCTGCGAAGTGACTGACCACGGTGGCGGTCAGATCTGCAACGCAGCAGAGGATGCTAAGAATCTCTGGATCCGGACAGGCCGTCATTGGGACCTGCGCTTAGCAACGTTTGACGCTAGAACCTTGTCTAGTGAGGGAAGTCTAGCTGTACTATTCGAGGAGCCGGATTGTGGTAAATGGGATACAATAGGGCTCAGTGAGGCTAGGAGGACAGATAAGGCCTATACGGTGCTACCAAATGGGCACGTTCTTTGCTTTCGGGGCTTGGCTGACAGACGAGAACTGGGTGTCGGGTTCCTAATTCACAGAAACATAGCTGGCAACATAAAGAAATACTATAGCATTAATGAAAGGGTAGTAGGTATTGCAATTAAACTTAATAAAAGATACAAGATGAAGGTAGTACAGGTTTATGCGCCTACATCCAGCCATGATGACGCTTCAGTTGAAAGCTTCTATGAAGACGTGAAATCGGCAATGAGTAAGGTAAAAACACAGTATACTGTAGTGATGGGGACTTTATTGCAAAGGTAGGGAAGAAGCAGGCTGGAGACCAGGCAGTAGGAGATTATGGCATCGGCACTAGAAACGCCAGAGGAGAGCTACTAGTAGAATTCGCAGAACGCAACAATCTAGGAATTTTGAATACCTTCTACTGAAAACGAGGAAACCGCAAATGGACATGGAGGAGTCGTAATGGCGAAAATAAGAACGAAATAGACTTTATAATGAGTGCACACCTAGGCGTCTTGCAGGATGTAGAAGTGATTGGCAAGGTACGATGCAGTGACAACAGAACGGTACGGTCTCGAATTCGCCTAGACTTGAAGAAGGAATGACAGAAACAGATACGCAAGAAGCCAATCAATGAGCTAGCACTGAGAGGGCAAATGCAGGAATTCAAAGTCTCGCTTCAGAACAGGTACTCGGCTCTTAGTGAGGAAACCAACCTCAGCGTAGATACAATGAATGATAATCTGACGAGTATCATTACGAAGTGTGCAGTGGAAGGTGGAGGCAAGGTAGTTGGACAGGGCACTGGCAAGCTTTCCCAGGAAATGAAGAATTTCGTTAAGAAGCGTCTAATTATGAAAGTATCAAGTACAACAGACAAAATAGAACTGGTAGAGCTTTAAAAGTTGATTATTTGCCGTAAGGTATGCGATCTGAAAAAAAAAGGTATAACATGAGAGAACTGAACACGCTCTGAAAAACGGAGGAAGCGTCAAAGCAGTGAAGAGGAAACTTGGGATAGGCAAAAGTCGGATGTATGCACTAAGGGACAAAGAAGCCAAAATAACTACCAATATGGATAGGATAGTTAAAATAGCAGAGGAGTTTTACAGAGATCTGTACAGTAGCCGGGACAACCAGAAGTTTATTACTATACGAACTAGCAGTAACCCACATGACACCCCACCAGTAATGAAACAAGAAGTCAGAAAAGCTTTGGAGAGCATGCAAAGAGGCAAAGCTGCTGGTGAGGATTAGGTAACATTAAATCTGCTGAAAGTTGGAGGACAGATTGTGTTAGAAAAACTAGTCACCCTGTTTGCGAGGTGTCTCCTGACGGGAAGAGTACCAGAGTCTTGGAAGAATGCTAACATCACATTAATACATAAGAAAGGAGACGACAAGGACTAGAAGAATTACAGACCGATCAGCTTGCTCTCTGTCGTATACAGGCTATTTACAAAGGTATTTGCTAAGACAGTAAAGAAAATATTAGATTTTATTTACCAAAGGAACAAGCAGGATTTCGAACAGGCTACTCAACAATCGACCAGATTCACACTATCAATGAGGTAATAGAGAAACGCTCAGAATAATATCAACCACTATACATAGCCATCATAGATTAGGAAAAGGCGTTTATTCAGTAAAAATATCAGCCGTCATGCAGGCACTCTGGAATAAGGGCGTCGATGAAGTATTTATAAACATCCTGGAAAACATCTACAGAAATCAACTGCTACCATGGAGCTTCATATAGAAAGCAACAGAATACCAATCAAGAAGGGTGAAAGGCAGCGGGACACAACCTCCCCAATGCTATTTACCGCGTGCTTACAGGAAGTTTTCCGAAGCCTAGAGTGAGAACAATTAGGGATAAGAGTTAATGGAGAGTACCTTAGTAACCTGCGCTTCGCCGATGACACTGCATTGCTGAGTAACTCCGGTGACAAATCGCGACTCATGATTACGGAGTTAGACAAGGAGAGCAGAAAGGTAGGTCTTAATATAAACTGCAAAAAGCGACAGTATTGTAGAACAACCTCGGAAAAGAGCAGCGCTTTGATATAGGTAATAGTGCACTTCAAATTATAGAAGATTGATTGATTTGATTGATATTTTGGGTTTAAATAACGTCCCAAAACCGCAATATGATTATGAAAGACGCCGTAGTGGAGGGCTCCGGAAATTTTGACCCTCTGGGGTTCTTTAACGTGCACCCAAATCTGAGCACACGGTTTTACAACATTTCCCCCTCCATCAGAAATGCAGCCGTCGCAGCCGGGATTTGAACCCGCGACCTGGGAGTCGGCATCCGAGTACCGTAGCCACTAGACCACCACGGCGGGGCCAAGTTGTAGAAGACGACGTCTACTTAGGGCAGGTAATAACCGCGGAGCCGAATCACGATATTGAAGTAACTAGAAAAATAATAACGGGGTGGGGCACATTTGGCAAGCACTCTCAAATTATGACAGGTAGATTGCCACTATCTCTGAGGAGGAAGGTATATAACAGCTATATATTGCCGGTGCTTAGCTACGCAGCAAAAACCTGGAGACTTCCAAAGAGGGTTCAGCTCAAATTAGGGACAACGCTGCGAGCAATGAAAAGGAAAATGGTAGGTGTAACCTTAAGACACATGAAGAGAGCAGAGTGGATTAGGGAACAAACGGGGGTAAGGGATATCATAGCTGAATCAAAGAAGAAGAAAAGGACATGGGCCGGGCATGTAGCGCGAAGACAGGGTAACCACTGGTCATTAAGAGTAACTAACTGGATTCCCAGAGAAGGCAAGTGGGTTAGGGGGAGAAAGGTTAGGTGGGCAGGTGAGATTAGGAAGTTTGCGGGTATAAATTGGCAGCAGCAAGCACAGGACCGGGTTAACTGGTGGAACATGGGAGAGGCCTTTGCCCTGCAGTGACGTAGTCAGGCTGCTGCTGCTGCTGCTGCTGCCGCTGCTGCTGATGATGATGATGAAGAAGAAGAAGATGAGGATGATGATGATAATATAGCGTATGAATAACGGCGCTGTCGAAGGCAAAGACCAGCCAAGACTGTCCATAGAGTTGCCCTCGCAATAAAACTTCTCATGCCCCGCCGCGGTGAAGTAGTGACTAAGGTACTCGGCTGCTGACCCGCAGGTCGCGGGATCGACTCGCGGCTGCGGCGGCTGCATTTCCGATGGAGGTGGAAATGTTGTAGGCCCATGTGCTCAGATTTAGGTGCACGTCAAAGAACCCCAGGTGGTCGAAATTTCCAGAGCCCTCCACTACGGCGTCTCTCATAATCATGTGGTGGTTTTGGGACGTTAAACTCCACATAACATATCAATCAATAAAACTTCTCTTGCGTGGCGCTAACGGCCGCGCTAACGACTGCACCACTAAACGTTTTTTTATTCCTGTGCAACGCATTGTATACGGGCGTTGTCATTGATGCTAACGGCAAACTATTTATATACACCATTTACCGTTCGCGCTCCTCAGACCTAAGCAACTTGAGCGCGTTTCCGTCATTAGTAGCGAAAGGGCGGAGTAAGCGGACGCTCGGCGCACTACGCTCGGAATGTTGTCGTCACGACCTACCCCATGCGTTGCTATGCGCTCGCGCCTCCACATAGTGTAGTCAAAGTGCGTATAGTTGCTATATGGCATGGTCACTCACTAGGGTACGAAGTTATTTTGAGATTCAGGCGCTTTGTACTTATGCGCTTTCACAGCAAGTTTGCTTTGAAGTTGGAATGGTTAAAGGGCACCCCTGGCGATTTTCTGACCATGTAGAGCTTATGGTTTTTCTATGCTCCTGAGACCCTCTTGTCATGAGCCGAATAGCTGAAATGCTCAGGAAGTTTGAAAATAATTTTTAATAGGCAAAAATGTGCAATACCGAAACCCAACCAAACGCCCTGCCTGCGTATGACGTATTATGTGGTAGAGCCGGAGGCCGTATACTGGTTCCGCCGGCGCGAAGTATCAAAACTGTGAAAGCCAGTCCAGCGAAGCACCGGCCAAACACCACAGAGGAAAAACGAAAGCATTCCCGTGCTATAACCGTGCCAAACACAGCTGCCGTCACCATGTAAAAGTCACCATAAACGCTGTAGCGGCCAAAGTGGCGTTTATATCGGCTGCGTCACTTCCCTTGGCAGGCGAAACATGACGTCACACAGACAGTGTTCCTAATACTTCTGCCAAGTGAGGTGAGCTTTTTGATGCAATCGTCAAAACTCATTTGTGCATCACTCAGCTCTTTCATTTGGCATACAGGATGAAAATGTCAAAGGAACATACCCAGCGATTTTCATGGAGATTCGTTCACCTCGAAAAATCGCCAGAGTTGGCCTTTAAAGAAAGCTAAGAATCACATCAATCGTTGCCGCGGCCGAGTGCACTGCTCACGGAGGAAAAAGTCAGAATTAAGACAGGTCACGCTCGTCTTGTGTGTACTTGTGCTTTAATTTTGTGCGTATTTTATGCTCGAGGTGCGTGCGAAAAGCTTTGAGCTTCTTGCCACTCTTCACGCAATATTGCAAATATTTGCTGTAACGTTCATTTTTGCTTAATTGTGATCAAATAAAGCAAACGAAACACGTGGCTTGTGCGGAAGGCACAGCATGGTCTCTGCGAAAGCTAAAAAAGCGGCCTTCCAGAGCTTTTTTTCTAAACACTCTTTGGGTAACTAGTTCAAGCACGCTGGCTGTGTGGCCACTACGTCATTAATAATTATAATTTCGGGGTAGTAGGACGGCACTTGCTATGTTACTTTTCTTCATTCTTCTGAGAAGCGTGAGGAACACTTCCAAGAAATTTCGTGCTAATTGTCCATGCAGTGGCTGACGACGATGATGAATTATGCTTGACAATGGTATGCGGCACAGTGAATAGGGGATCAGGAACAATCTTTTATAATAGGTTGGAGCATTAAACAACCCACGCTTTACGTGATTATGTTTGCGTGACACCTGTTTGTTCTTTGGTTGTTTAAACCACTTTAATACTCATTATACCACAAATCATTTCCCATCATTAGGTGTGCCTAAGGAAGATTGCAAACACGTCCCAAACTCCGGCGTGGCTCTGTGGTAGAATACTGGGCTGCATGCAGCGAACCCGGTTTGTAGCTGCACTGTGTCTTTAGTACTAGGTATTTTTTTTATTTCGAGTGATAGTGCTTATTGACACGGGTGGTGGCGGCGGCAGCGGACAACTAATGCGCCGCGCGTAACCTGAGTTGTGATCTCAAATCAGCTTTTGCTCTTGTAAACAATCTGCTACTTCTGTGAAGGCACGTTTCGCTTACGTCCTACAACGATTCTTAGAAAGAGAGACTAGTCACGTTTTTCAAATGCGAAGTCCTCTGAGCGAACTGCAAACACTTCGGCGTTTGTGCGTATCTATCTGCCTATATATCTATCTATCTACACGCTCACGTCTTGCGACAGTCGGGATGAAGCTTTCCACTAGTCGCCAACCCGAAT
Source organism: Rhipicephalus microplus (assembly GCF_013339725.1). Taxonomy (NCBI): domain Eukaryota; kingdom Metazoa; phylum Arthropoda; class Arachnida; order Ixodida; family Ixodidae; genus Rhipicephalus; species Rhipicephalus microplus. Next base: position 54,084,153 of record NC_051174.1, read on the forward strand.
TACTATAGGAGGTTAAGATGCTTTGACGAAAATGACGTGCTTCTCAAGACAAGACTAATGTTACAATTCCGTCGCGTATGTCGTCCAAACGTTGCAGATGCCTGCGGGCTGGCCTGTGCCATTTGTATGCGGTAAGTGCTACAAGATTATTGACACTTCTTATCTTGCAGGAACGGCGAGAAAACAAACAGGTATTTTTCAGCGTGAGCGTTCATCGAAAGCGAACATTGGCAAGATTGGCCACACGAATGGAAAGAATGAATGCCAGGATCACAGCAGTAGTCGAAGTTCAGCATTCTGCTTGGCAGTGAAGTATTCTATATACTACGGAGTCCCGCCACGTCTTGGAACAACTTTTCAAATATACTTTCCTGTTCGTGAAACCTCAGTTGTGATTGCAGTGGTGGGTATCCACTCTTGTAAACATTAGATATGTACCCCAATGAATCAGCTGTCTTGTTGGGTTAACGTACAATGTATGTAGGTGTCATTCGCTGAAGTTGATTAATGTAGAAGTGTCCAGAGTAACCACCCTCGCGAGCCCCACGCTTCCTTTCAGCTTATCTCTTGTAGTGTTACCATATCTATGTTGTTGTTTTTATCGTTCCACAAGTGCGAAAAACAGGGTTTATAAACATCTCCGGCTGTCAAAGATATGTACGGACGTGCAACAATTGCATATACGTTTATTATCATTACATATTGTGTCGCTTATAAAAATTACAACAGGGTCACTTTCCTCGGCATGCTTCGCATAACGTCAATTCAGGAGGTAGTTGAGATCTGCCGAACTTTTTTCTGTTATATTTCACATTAGAGGGGTGATGGACACCGGTGGAAGCTAGCGGCAGCGGCAGATAACTACGGTGCCAGAAATAAGCCTTGTTTTCCTCCAAGATAAGTAGTTTTTACCCTTTAGATATCAATGTCTCCTAATCAATTTTTATACATGAGCCGCGTTATCTAAACTACATAAGAAGTTGAAGGAGTATAATTTCTACGAATAAACCTAACAGCTGCACTGAGGTTCTGCCCTTGGAATGTGTAGGTATAGAATGCAGTTTTCACTTGACTGGCAAGATTGAACTTTAAAATTTTTTCACAAAGGTTACATTGTTAAAATATAAATTGTAACTGTATTTTTTAGAATCAGGAACACCAAAGAATCAAAGGAATTTAAAAAAGAACGCTTTACTTGTAGTTTCCCAGGAAACTCGCGTATATATACATATATATATATATACCTATATATATATATACATATACTTATATATATATATATATATATATATATATATAAGTATACGTATATATATATAGGTATATATATATATATATATATATATATATATATATATATATATATATATATATATATATATATATATATATATATATATCAATTTTGAAAAAACTTCCAGCAATTTGGTGGATTATGGTGGTGGAAACGGTGGCACATGGTGTATGGTGGCGTATGATGGAGCGGATGGTGGATGGTGCGCACCAGCCGGAAACGCTGGAGTGTGAAACAGTGTCAGAACCACAGTAACGAGCTGCCGCTAAAGAAATAATAAAAATAATTGTCTAAAGAAGGATGTAGCAAGCACCCGTAAAAAAATAAAAGGTGCGCAAGCGTCGAATCAAACCTTGCACCTCCGAATTTCGAACTGAGTACACTAACCACTAAGCCACGCCGACAGACGGTTGCATTTGTGTTAAAGAGAAAGTCAAATCACAAAGTCAGTGTTTAACTTCAGTGGATGGAATGGGAAAGTGTGATTAGCGCCTGGAGGTTCCTACGGCTACCGCCGCCAACGCCTTGCGATGCAACCGCCAGGTGGTGCCTGCGGTCGTTTACACGTCAAGCTGAGCGCACGAAGCGTGGGTGCCAGAGTGTTTTTTTCGGTCTCTTCGTGCTGAATTTTTGTCCCACTTGATCACAGTTATGTTTGATGAGGTGCTGACTATTTTTATGGGATGAGCCGCTGTCAAAGTCATTGTTTTGTGCCCGGTTGCACTAGGGGATACAAATCATGCAAAAAGTTGTCACTCGTCGAGGTGCCGAAAGATGAGGAAACATACCGCAAGTGGCAGCGGGACATTGCTCGAGCCGACAAGCTACTTGAACGAAATTCCGCTGTGTGGGAACAGCACTTCGACCCGCAGTTTGTGTCGCGTCACTTTGAGCACAACATTAAAGGTTAGGATTGTGCGCTTGGATAGGAGCAGGCCGTTTCTTAAGCCGTATGTGATTCCAACTATCTTTTCGAGCGTGCCTAAGTATTTGAACGAGCCAGTGCCCAAGAAAAGACATCCGAAGGTAACGGTTAGATCCACGTCTTGAGCCTCCACGAAAAGGTCATGAATGGTTGAGTCGTCGTTGCCCGACCAGTCGTCACCCGACAGATTCAGCGAAGCACCCGCACGTGATGCCAGCTGAGTAGACTACAGGAATGTTGTCCTTCCTTAGGATCAGTGGACAAGAACGTCTTCTCTGAAGAGCTCTTTGTGTCGCTCATAGTTTCTGTCTGGCAGGGCCTTACAGTGGTCTCCTCCATTCAAAAAGCTTGTGTTGTTTCCTGGTGGGGACAACTGGGTGGAACAGCAAGTGTTTGTGGGCAGTGTCGAACTTTCACTTGAAGAGCACTGTGAACCAGCGTCAGTTTTACTGGCTGTTGACAGCATCAAGGTTTGTTCTTGCGCAGGGCTACCGCCAGAGTTCCCTCTTGCACGCAATGCCAAAATGACGAAGTGGAATGAAAGCCTTTACCAGACGAAGTGTAAGGGGGCTTCAAGTGGCATTCAGCAGTGCTGCATCTCCTGCAAGTACCTAAGAAGGCTTCTGCTAAATGAGAGATGTCATGCCAGGCAGCCAAAGCGCAGGGAGAAGCTTGCGAGGAAGCTGAGGGCGAATTCTAGAGCAGTGCGCTGTTTGAGAGCCAATGTCAAAAGCGTGGACCAAGCTATCACCCAAATGAAGCAGAAAGATGAGGGAAACGGAAGAAAGCATCTTGAGGAAGAAGATCGACAAGCTCCCGCCTAAAGAGAAGGCAGCGGTGCTGCAATGCTTTGAAGCTGCGAACCACAATTCACCGAAAAAGATGCGTTACAACCCAGAGTGGCTTATGGAGTGCATTATTATGCGCATGAAAAGCGCCCGCCTTTATGAGCATGTGCGGAGGGAAACAATTCTCTTGCTTCCTAGCCGCACTTGTCTCGGAAGTACATAAGGCAGTACGAGAGCAGTTTCGGTTTCAATGGTATTGTCCTTTCTGGGATAGCAAAAAAGATGCAGAAGATGACCGAGTTCGGACGTCATCGTGGCATCATCCTAGATGAGATGAAGCTGGACGAGAACTTCGCTGTCGCAGCTGGCACAGGTAAAATTGACGGCTTTGTTGATCTTGGACCATTCACGGCCGAGGATGACAAATCTCACACATGTGAACATGGCCTAGTGATTATGTTTCAATCACTTTCGGGATCAAGGCACCAAATTCTTGGTGTGTTTTCTTTCAAAGGCAATGTTAAAGCACAGTTTATTTCTAAGATAGTCATGAAAGCGGTGCTCCTAGCAGAAAATGCAGGCCTTAAAGTTGATCATGTTACCTGTGATGGGGCAAGCTGGAATCAGTGCAATGTGGCACAAGTTTGGCATTTCAGCAACTGCAAACGCTATCAAGCCATCAATGCCTCATCCGTGTGAAGAAGACCGATGCCTTTTTTTTTCTGTCAGACTTCTCACACCTTGTGAAATGTATTAGCAATGGTTTCGGTAGCCATGGTTACAAGACACCACAGTGGCATGTAGACGTCAAGCCCATCATAGTAGCTCATGAGAATGACAAGTGTGCTACCACGTTGACGTTAATGGCCAAAATTACCACAGAGCATGTTCGTCCTAATGACTTCAAAAAAATGAAAGTAAACTTTGCCTTCCATCTTTTCAGTGCAGAGGTTTTACGTGGCTTTTTTTACAAGAAGAAAATTGCAAAATTTTATGACTATGGTGATCAAACTTGGTTTGTTAGCTTAATGCAGAAGCTAATTTTTCTGATGACGTCAAGGCTACCTACTGGTGCATTCAAGCCTGGCTCCAGAGAAGAAAAGGTGCTTTTAGAAGCCTTAATAACATTGATGAGTAGGAAGCAGCCACTGGACGTAAGAAGGTAGGATTCCGGTCGGTTAGCACAGCATTGGGCCTCAGAGTCACTTTGAAAGGTACACTGAACCTTCTCGCATACCAAACCGAGAAAATTGGCTACAAATACCTTTTGACGTCTCGGTTGAGGCCAAGATCCCATTGAAAAGCTGTTTGGTATCATTCGATAATCTTTTAGCTGCAATGACCACCCCACTTCTGCACAGTTTTTGACTGATGTAAACTGCCTCAGTTTTTATAATTTGGTGAAAGCTCCAGACACTGGAAAGAGTGCAGGTGGAGCACTCATGGCATTAGTTGGAATAAGTGACATGGCCGGCCATATAGATATTATTTTTAACTCTGGGAAGCTGGATAAGGCATCAAAAAACACCAAATGCTTCCTTATTAGTTCCCGACCATATATATCTATAACAAACAAGCGATTCAAGACTGATATAATATTTGGCTAGATATGCTGCCCGACGTAAGGTCCTGACAACAAAGTGCCGTGACTGCTTCGAGGACCTCTTCACATCAGCAGAAGATGCAGACAAGAATATTTCGTTGTTCACTGCTTTCTGTGACAATGGCAGGCTGCTGTACCCGTCACAAGAGCACTTTTCCTTCAACAGAGCTCTTGAGGATTCTTTCACACTTTGGTTTAGCTGGAACAAACTGCACAGGGACAGCATAAGTGAAATGATGAACTCTTTGCATAACTTGCCGCTTGTAGGCTGCACTGCCCACAATAAGGCACTGAGTAGCAGCATTGTGAAATTTTTCATGTTGACTCGCCTTTACTTTTACACGAAGTCTCTCAACAAAGAGCGAGCATCAAAAAAAAAGAGAAGAAAAAGCACATAAAGCTTCCCAGGGTGACTTGAGAACTGAAATAGAATGATGCATCCAGTTACCATCCCATTGCAGTATATGTTGTTTCGGATTGTTAAGTGATTTAGTATGCCATCCATATACTTTTTTTTCTGCTTCACAAAAAGGCTCTTTCAGAGTCTGTTCTGTGTCTTTCATGTATGCTTTCTCTAGTTCTCACATATTGTCTTTTTTGCATATATTTTGTATAAAATGATACGTCTGCTTATATGACATGGTAATTACAATAAATGAGTGTTGCTGCAATTTTAGTTGCCAGTGTTGTTGTATCCTATGCTACCACGTCTAAGTGTATGTGCTGACGACCTATCACTTGTTTTCCTTGATCTTCCCAAATAAAAATGCGCAAGTGTATGAATTGAAACTTGTCATGCTCTCTATATTCAGGCAAACCTGTTTGTTCTTTAAAAAACGAGTATAATTAGAAGTTAGTTTTGGCATTGTTTTTTAAGCGGCATTGCCTCAAACAAGCTTGTTATTCTTGTCGCATGTATTGCGTTCTTTATTTCGAAATTAACTGAAATTAATATAGTTCGTTGTAGCGAACGAACCCGAAACTAATATGGTTTAAAATATTGAATATACATTTGACAGCATAAGAAAGGCAGTGATGGCTGAAAAGATTGATTCGAAATACCTAAAATATTTTGCTTATGTCCGGCAACACTTCTTCGTAATCCGCGTAGGAAATTTTCTAATAAATGGCGCGGAAGCGAAAATATTCAGTGACCCAAGGCATCCTTTAAAAACAAGCAGTTCAGGCTGATATTCAACTTTACAAGCACGGCAAAGTTTTGATTGGGTCTCTTCAGCGTAGGTTGAAAGGCTCTTCAGAGTTTCTGTTTGCACGGTCTAATTTCTGTGCCAAATACAACTCCTAGGTAGCGAAAATAGCTGGCTGACCGCTTCCGATGAGAACACGTAGTCAGCCTTGATTGCAATGCTAATAGCGTGTTCTATGCGAAAATATTAGCACGCCTACATTATTGCATGACTGCTTGGATATTGAACGAATTTGATGTAAAAGAAACGCATCGCAAATAAAGCATTTATCCCAAAAAGAAGCGCTAAGGCTCATCCGATTGCAACTGACGCGCGCTGATCGGCCCGTTGGACGACGTGGATGGATGGATGGATCGATGGATATGGCTGTATCCTTTAGATCGGGCGGTGGCCAGTGCCACCATGCCGTATTACTAAATGAACCAAAAACTAGATTAATTATTTCCCTTTGAATAGTGAGGTTGACGATTAGTACTTTGCAATGAAGGGTTTAATTTTCACTCGTGCCTTGACTTTAGCCATCAATCAGATAATCTCTGTCTAGTTAACCCTACCCGCTTGAAGTCCATTTCGCCCTCCCTTTCCTCCCTGGCTTTGCCCTCCCTGCCCTCCTTGCTCTCCCTGGCTTTGAAAAACTATGCGCCACTATCCCTAACTATAGGGTGAAGCCCATTACAGAACATTATAAAGTGTTTGGCAGTTTCTTCTCCCTCTCCGCACGCACTGCATACCTTGTCTACACCTTCGTATTTGGCCCGATATGTCCTGGTTCGTGTGGGCAACTGTGGGCGCAGGTTAGCCAGATGAGGACAGAGGACGTTCAAGGACAACCAGATACTTTTATTTACACGAAGACGGACAAGGGGATACACACAACATAAACTCACACATATATACACGTGTTCACGGTCCTACGCGGAAGGGAGTTAATGTTCCCGTTCGTCCTCTCATGTTTTACTCTTGGAGCGTGAACGTTGCGCTTGATCTTGAGTTCTCTGGTAGTCAGGGGGCGGTGTGCCTTGTGCTTGCGGAGTTCGTACCGAGGCGGGGCCCGGCCTAGAAGATAACCGCCAGGGGCATTCCAGTGGGGTGGTCAACGCCTGGGTTTTCCTGTACACTACCGAGAACAGCGTACCACTGACTGCCGCGAACAGACCTGGGACAGCGTCTCACTCCGAGACCAGAACAGCAGCTGGCCGTGACGAACGTTGCTTCAGACCAACCCGGGGGTGAGGTGGGGCGATGCCCAGTCCAGGATGCACCCGAGGACTTCAATGTCGAGACGAGGCCCTGACACGGAGGGTCAGAACGAGCAGCTGGGGCGTGGCCCGAACTTGTCCTTGTTGTCTGCTCTCTGGGGTTAGCCGAGCTTTCCCCGTGGCTCGGGAGCTTTTCACGAGGTACGCGCACGAGCACGCGCATAGGCGACCTCATAGTTTCACCTCTATCACAATCATGATGATTCTCACGCACCCTGAATTTCTAAATCGGCCCCGCACACCGATCACAAATAAATCGGCCCCGCACACCAGTTTCCTATGTCAAAGCATAACGCACACTCTCCAGGGCACCGCTTTTCACCACATCTTCTCCCCACCTCAAGAACAGCGAAACAGTGGGAAAAGAATGGTAGGTATGTTCATACAGTAGACAACGTGATACTAGCGTCATGAGTTCTTTGTGTGTCTATACGAGTAATCGGACAGCCTAGTCAGTAGTAAGAGATGTGCGGCTAAAATAATCGGCACCGACATTATCTGAGCTCTGAATGTAGTCTACGTGAAAGTCGTAGTCCATCAAGAGTAGACTCCAGCGTAGCACTCGTGTATTGATTTTTCGGGCAGAGTTTATGTATTTCAGTTGCTGGTGGTCCGAGTGCAAAATGAAGGGCCTACCATAGAGGTACACATGAAATTACTGGACACCCCACACGATGGCGAGGCATTGTCTCTCAATTGTCTCTCAAATGCCGTTTCACGAGGGAGCAGCTTTCTACTAGTGTAGGATACTGGATGCAAGAGACCATTGTGTTCTTGTAGAGGACGGCTCCCGAACTCCGTGATGAAGCGTCGGTGCGCAACACGAAAGGCCCTTCGAGGTTGGGTGCTTTCAGTATGGGTTGCCTTGACATCATTGCCTTGAGCTTTTGAAATGCATCCTGATGCTTTCGCGCCAGTCCAGCTTAGGACTTCGTTTTTTCGTGAGCTCGGTAAGTGGATCTGAAAGCTCGGCATAGTTGGGCACAATCTCTCGATAGTAGCCGGTAAGTCGGAGAAAAGCTCGAAGTTCTTTCTTACTTTCCGGCTGTTTCGCTGACACCATTTTGTCTGATGTGTCTTTCTGGAGTTGTAGCAGCCCTTGTCCCACAACGTGACCGAGGAAGCTAGTCGTCGGGGAACCTATCTCGCTTTTCTTCGGCTTAATATTTATACGCGCCTCGCGCACACGTTGAAATACATGGCGAAATAGGAACATGTGTTCCTCCCATGTTGCGGTTGCAACAAGAACATCATCAAAGTAGTAATAGACATTGGGAATGTCGCCGACGACTTCTCGCATCAATCGGTTGAACACGGCAGGTGCAGCCTTTATGTCAAAAGGCATAACCCGGAATTGGTATAGGCCAAGTCACAGGAAAATGCTGTAGCTTCTTTTGACGTACTGGCCATGGATACCTGCCAATATTCTTTTGTGAAGTCAAACTTCGAAAAGTATTGACGCCCAGTAAGTCGTGCAAAGATTATGTCAGCACAGGGAATCGGTTCCGCATCGGGAACGACCACATTGTTGAGTTGACGAAAATAAAGGCAGAGGAGCATCGTGCCATCCTCTTCTTGACAACCACAATCAGCACTTGATAAGCAGATGTACACTTCTCTATCGTGCCCAGCCGTAACATTTCCTGCATCTCTTTCTCAATGGCATCCTTAACAGCGAAAGGTATGGGGTACTATTGGACATGTATGGGCTGAGAAGTGGTCATTTTCAGCTGGCACTCCACAACATCAGTCTTTCCCGGTAAATGAGAAAATATGTCGTGGTAGGCAGAAAGGAGCTCGTTTACTTAGTTTCTTTGTTCTCTAGTAAGGCTAGGTGCTACAGCCACATTCTTCTAATTCTGCTTTTGTGCAAGTGGGGCATGTAATAAATTTTCTGTGCCTTCGATTTCCACTTGATGGATTGACGTTACAGCAGCAGCTGTCGTCGTTGACGTGTCCGAGGCATTGCGCAGCTCGTACTTTTTAAGCATGTTGGCGTAGAAGACAGTTGTTCTGTGACCGAGGTCCACAGCATAATCCAATGGGCTTTTCTTGTCTATGACAGTAAAGGGACCCTTCCAGTTAGTATCAGTTTGTTGGGATCGGCGGGTAGCAGCACGAGCACTTTGTCATCCACGTTAAGTCCCGCTTCTTCGCCTTGCGATCATAGTAAGTCTTCTGACGAACATGTGCCTTCGCAAGGTCCTGAGATGCTATTTCACAGGTTCGTTGCAGACGTTCCCGCAATTCTACGATGTATTCGTAGGTTGACTCGGTCGCGTCATCTAACTTTGGATTAGTCCACAAGTCTCTCAGAATCGTCATTGGGCCGCGAACGTATCGGCCATAGAGTAACTCGAACGGCGAATATCCGGTACTCTTTTGTGGCATCTCCCGCTACGCGAAAAGGAGAGGGCTGAGGTAGCGGTCCAAATTTTTCGGGCTTTCCTGACTCATTCGGCGGAGCATTTGCTTCAACGTGCCGTCGAATTGCTCCACTCACCCGTTTGCCAACGGATGGTAAGGGGTTGTCAGTAATTGCCTGATAGATAGTAGCCGGCTGAACCCCTTCATAACCGACATGAAGTTTGTCCCGTGGTCACTTACGATTTCGCGTGGTAGACCAACTCGCGACAGCATTTCTATTAGTCCTTTTGCCACGACCTTTCTTTCACTCGAAGGAAGTGCGATGGCGTCTGGATATCTCGTTGCAAAATCCACCATAGTTAGAATGTACCTGTTGCCCTTGGAAGATGTTGGTAACAAAGAACCGATGATGTCGATACCCACGCGTGAAAACGGGTCTCAATGATTGGCATGGTACCTAGCGGAACCTGACCAACCAAATGGCGTGGGACAGTCCACTGACAAATATCGCAAAACTTTACAAACCTCTTGGTTTCTGATTGAACATCTGGCCAGAAAATTTTGGCAAGAATACGGTCAGCTGTTCAGGATATCTCTTGGTGTCCGGCGAGGATACCTTCAACGGCTACTTTGAGCACAGTCTCTCGCAGGTGTCTCGGTACGACCAGTTGCTCGAGTTCCTTCTCCGAGAGCAGCTTGTGCTTTCGATACAAGATACCGTCGACAAGAAAGAAACAGGTTTCGCGATTCTTTACAATCGACTTTTTAACAAGACTCTCATAACAATGCCGTAATGTTGGGTCAATTTTTTGGTATTCCTCAAGCGTCACTTTATCTATGATTGTGGCAGTGGCTTTCAGAACAGGTAGCCTGGTTTTGGCACGTGTTTCTTTCACTGCTGCAGCACTATCACCTAGTAGTACTTGATCTGCGGGTCCATGAGGTGTGCAATTTGTCTCTACTGTCATCGGTAAGTAGCCTGAATCGTTTCCGACATCACTTTGCGTGTCGTCCGCGATGATGGGAACGGGCAAGTTAGCGAGTTTTCTGCCTACGTTCCTTCCGCTGTAATCACGATGCCTCTCACGATGCTGCTAAAGCTTGTGCAAATATTCTAGCTCTGTAGATCAGGCACCTTCGATGTTGCCTAGCACGACATCGTATAGAGGGTTCTTCATGCATTTAAGTCGCACGACACCGGTGAAGAACGGTGTGTTAATAGAAACAATTGCCTCCGGCAAGTAGTGTACTGTTCCATCGAGCATGAAAACCGGACTTCTAGTGCCCGTAAACTTCCCTTCCGGGACAAGCCTTTATCATACTACTACTGTGTTGCATTCTGCATCTCGAAGGACAGATACAGCTTGGCCCTCAAGCAATTCCTCTCACTACAGGCAGAGTTTCGACATCAGCCACAGTTGGGGCAGGCGTCGACGTCGTATTCACAACTGCGATAGTCTCCCCAGTGTGGAATACGACGTACCCTTCAACCGTTTCTCCGGTGTGTCAGCGTTGTCTCCTTCGTTGGGTGACAGCATGCACGACGCCAGCCGCTTTTCCTGGGTTCGAGGTGTCTCCGTGAATGAACCGTTTCTGCCACTCAACCAGCCTGTTAATGACTGGTTATTTCTTGTCCAAGACCAACATTCGGACGCACGGTGCCCTGTCTTCTCGCACAAGAAACAGAGACTTTAACGCTTATACTGGCGCTTACCAGTTTTTGCCTTACGAGCATCTGCTGAGCTCTCCTTATACAGCTTGTCCTTGCCCAAATTGAACAAATCTTGGGCTTCCAGAAAGCAATCTGCGTTCTGCGCTAAAGAGTGCAATTTCTTACAGTTCCTTTCTTTCAGAAATACCCTCAGAGTGGGCGAGCCTCCCTTCATGAACTGTTCTGAAATCATTACGTTGCGAAGAGCGTCATATGTTTTCTCGACATTTGCAAACTCCATCCAATGGTCGAAATGACCTGCTATGCGAGAAGCATATTGAAGCCCTGTCTCCTTGTCCTCTGGTCTCACCCTCCGAAATTTCTCGTGGTATCGTTCAGCCGTATACCGGAATCGTAACAGCAGTGTTCCCTTCACCTGATCAAAGTCGGTGGCGGAAGCAGAGTCAAGTCGACTAATCACGGATAACGCCTCTCCAGTCAGGCACAAGCTGAGCGAAAAGGCTCATTTGCTCCGAGGCCACTCCTGAGACACCTCGACTTGTCTAAAACGCTGCACATATGCGTAGAGGTCATCTCGCATCTCGTTGAATGGTGGAAATAGCATGTGCGGGCCTCAGCTATTCATTACAGCTAGGGACGCTGCGTCGTCAATTATTGGTCCCCCTATCTCTCCCATATTCGAACCAGTCGTCTGCTCTTGCAACTTTAGCTTCAACTGCAAAACGCGATCCTCGGCTTGCAGCCGTCTTTCCTCCAACGCTATCTATTCCCGCTGCTCATCGCGAACTTGCCCACGAAGGTCTCTTTCGATAACGCGCTCCGCGTCAGCCCATTCCTGTAGTGCCAATCCCGTTAGACGCCTGTCCGTTCCGATCGCGTGCCATTTCTCTAAATCCATTGGTTTGTCCAGCCCGTCTGGTTCTCGGCAAGAAGGTAAGGTCAACCTATCCCGGCAAGGCTCGACAAAATTTGTGGGCAACTGTCGGCGCAGGTTAGCCAGATGAGGACAGAGGACGTTCGAGGACAACGAGAGACTTTTATATACACTAAGACAAACAAGACGATATACACAACATAAACTCACCCATATATACACGTGTTCACGGTCCTACGCGGAAGCGAGTTAATGTTCTTGTTCATCCACTCACGTTCTACTCTTGGAGCATGAACGTTGCACTTGATATTGAGCTCTCTGGTAGTCAGGAGGTGGTGTGCCTTGTGCTTGCGGAGTTCGTACCGAGGCGGGGCCCGGCCTAGAAGATAACCGCCAGGGGCATTCCAGTGGGGTGGTCAACGCCCGGGCTTTCCTGTACACCACTGAGAACAGCGTACCACCGACTGCCGCGAACAGACCTGGGACAGCGTCCAACTCCGAGACCAGAACAGCAGCTGGCCGTGACGAACGTTGCTTCAGACCAATGCGGGGGGTAGGTGGGGTGATGCCCAGTCCAGGATGCACCCGAGGACTTCAATGTCGAGACGAGGCCCGGACAAGGAGGGTCAGAACGAGCAGCTGGGGCGTGGCCCGAACTTGTCCTTGTTCTCTGCTCTCTGGGGTTAGCCAAGCTGTCCCCATGGCTCGGGAGCTTTTCACGAAGTATGCGCACAAGCACGCGCATAGGCGGGCTCATGGTTTCACCTCTACCACTATCATGATGACTCCCGCACACCCTGAAATACAAAATCGGCCCCCACAACGATCACAAATAAATCGGCCCCGCACACCCATTTCCTACGTCAAAGCATGACGCACACTCTCCAGGGCACCGTTTTTCAGCACAGTTCGCAACACTCCCGTCCAGGCCTCAAACAGTAGAGAACTACACCTAATATTATCAGAGATCCTTTAGTTGGCAATTCCCTGCTTAAAAATTTGATAGGTCTCTAGTGCGGACTTCTTAATAATGCCAATTCTGCACATAACGGTGTCAGCTTCCTTCACCTTCTTCTTAACCAATAATTTTTTTTGGTTTGGCCCCCTGCTGTTTTCTAAGTATATACCACTCAATTTTCTGGTTCGCTTCCTCCATTTTGTATCGACATTCTTCATGTACAAGGAGCTGAATACCTTCCTAGCCCAATGCTCCTCCCCCAATTTTCTCAATCACTTCTCAAATTTTATCTTGCTGCTAGCTTCCCTGCCCTCAAATGATGTCCATTTCATTTCACCGTGTACTCCCTGATTTGGTATATTCCCGTAAGCTCCTAAGGCAAGCCTACCTAATGCTCGTTGCTTATCTTCTAATCTTGATTGAACTTCTGATCTCATGCACAAGACCGCACTGCCGAACGTAAGACCAGGAACCAAGACCCCTTTCCGTATTCCTCTCACAACATCTTACCTATTGTAATTGCACAGTGCTCTGTTTTTCATTACCGCTGCATTCCTGTTACCTTTGGTCCTCAAGTATATTTCATGTTACCTCAGGTACTCGGCTGCATTGCTTCTCCATACCCCAAAATATTTGTATTTATCTGTTATCTCTAACTTCACTATCTTCATTGTCATTCAAAATCATGACTGCTGATTGTTCATTACTGAATATGAAGCCTAGCGTATCTCCCTCATTATTGCAGATGTCCACCGATCTCTGCAAATCTTCCTTGTTGTCAGCCATTAGCACTATATCATCTGCATACATCAATGCTGGTAGTGCCTCTTTAATGAGTTCTCCTTGTTTGACAAAATAGAGGTTGAAGTTCAGTCCACTTCCCTCTAATTTGGCCTCTAATCGTAGTAGGTGCATCATGAATAACAAGGATGACAGGGCACACCCCTGCCTATGCCCCCGTTTTACTTCTGCAGGCTTGGATACCTGTTTTGTTTGCCACGCCTTGTGGGTCCAGTATTCCCCACAATTCTTCTTGAACTACGCTATCGTGCGCTCTCCTTGATATCCAAAAAATGCTAGCCACAGGGGCCGGTGTTCCTTTTCTGCTAGTTCGATGCACTGCGTCACTGAGAACAGATTGTCTTCCAACCTCCTGTGTTTCCGGAACTCATTCTGCAGTTTCCCAAGCACCCCCTCATCCTCTAATCATGCCTGTAGTTTTTCCTTTATAATCTGCATCAGCCAGCCTGTAGATCACTGATGTCACCGTTATAGGACGGTAGTTGTTTATGTCCGCTTTGTCCCCCTTTCCTTTATAGATCATGCTCATCCTGCTAAGTTTCCATCCATCGGAACTTCACCATCGATTATTATTTTGCTCACTGCCTCTCTTAAAGCCTCCCTGGACATCGGACCTCATGTCTTTATCAGCATAATTGGAATGCCATCTGGGCCTGTTGATGCACTGCTAGGAACCCTTTGCTCAGCAGTTTCCCACTCTTGTTGTTAAAATGGATCCAATGCGCCACTTCATTCATTTTTGTTTATTGTGGCTTGCATGAAGCACTTTTCTGTTGACATTTTTCTGTCGCCCTTGTTCTTATATGTTCACTCGCTTCGTCCCCTTCTAGCATAGCACCTTGAGCGGTAGTTAGAAACCTCTTCTCTTGGCTCGTCTCATTTCTTAGGGGGTTTAGATGGTTCCGATATTTTGCAGCTGCCTTTCTATCTTTTTTATGTACTTCTGCCAGCCACTGAGCTCCCTTTCTTCTAATCTTTTCATTGATCAGAAGGGATGCATCCCTTCTACAACTTAGAAATATTTTCCATTATCTTTCAACATCATGTGTTGGTTCACCCTACTGCTTTTCTCCGGAGGCTTCTTGGTGTTTTGCTAGGGCTCTCATAACTTCCTCATCCCACCAAGTTTTGGGTTTGTGATTTCTTTTCCGAGATTATTTGTCACGTACCTTAACAAGCTCTAGCTCAAAGAGTCTATTTAGATTAATATATGTCCACACTGTTTTATTATCCTCAGTGATTGCTTTCTCAATTTGTTTAGTGGTTATTTTAATTTGCCTTTCCTAATAAAAATTTTCTTGTAGTTGCTCATCTTTTCTCCTTCCCACTTTCACTGCTCTTCCAAAACTTAGCTTGATACGTTTGTAATCACCACCCAGACTACTGGAGCCACCTATATTTATCTGCATTCTTCGAGCTTATCATTCATTCTATGTGAAATCAGTGTGTAATCTATCGTCGACTGCAGCCCTCCTACCTGCCATGCTATTTACCCTTCACACTTCTCGGTACTACTGCAAATGATCAAATCCAGCCTTTCACACATATATCTGAACATTTTGCCTGTCGCATCAGTATAAACATCTTTATTTTCTATGTGCGCATTCATAAGTCCGAGTATATTTATCTCGCACTCTCCTCCTAACTCGTGAATGTTCTGTATATACACTCTACTATTGCCTGGTTTTCCTCTCTGGCCTTTGCTCCCGTCCACAAGTACACAAAACCAAGGAGTGCCATTGACCCTGCCACTTTCCCTTTTTGGCCATAAATGTTTCTTGCAGTCTTGCTTCACCCTTTGCCAGTCTGTACTTTTATGAATGAATGCCCCAATACCAACCCCCTTTCCGCTGTCTTCTGTTCTATTACAATATTCCCACGCGTAGTCCGGATTTTTAGAAGGTTGTTCCATGTCCATAAATATGTTTACTACAAAACCTGTATACCATTGGCCTCGCCTCCCTTAGCTGTTCGTCTATCTCTTCCCCCTTCTGCCTGTTCCTACCACCCTGCATGTTAATATACCCTATGTCTGAATTGGCTCGGAGCTCGTGGCTACGTCGATTTCTGCCCCGGACGCTACCTATCTTATTACTAGTGCCACTTCAGAAGCGCATCCGTCCATACCACCTATCAAAGAGTCTCTCTGCTTGCTTTTCCTCGTTACTAGTTATCCTGCACCCCGAAAGGCCCGTTTGCCCCTGAAAAAGAGCTACTGCGCGTCCTGCAATTCGCCAACTCACCTCATGACCTAGCCGCCCATCGAAGTTAATTCTGTCTCGTTAAAATCCACCCCACCTAGGCACTTCTCTGTTTATTTTCACAACCTCAAAGCCTTTCTCTCGACTCATCCACCATATCTCTTGGTTTGAACTGATAACCGCTCTTTGCAGGTTGCTATCACGCACCGGTACCTCTGGTATCATGCGTATTACTACCTGTACCTGAGAAGAAGTAGCGCGCATGTCATCGACGCCTTTCGCCAGTGTGGTTGCTGGTCCTGCAGTATCTTCATTTAAGACATCGTTCAAACCATCTGAAATTATCACGAGGTTTCGTCTATCAGCTGTAGTTTTAAGTTTTGCGCTCGTTTGCCTCATGACTGCTTCCAGCTTGCACCCTGGGAACGCCCCTGCTGCAACGCTCTTGACACCTTTTACCCTCTCTTTGATGGCTTCTGTGCATTGATTTAAATTCGAGTCCCCGGCAATTATCACATGCTGCTACTTTTCAGCTGGAGCGCCCTGCACCTGGGGGTTACTTGCACCTGTGACGCCGGCTGCTTTGTCCCCTCCCAGTCCCACCACTACTTCGCTGAAGCTGCGCGTTGCGACAATTTAACCGGCTGAACCTAATTTTTCCAAACTTGCTTGCTCTTTCTTCTCCGCCGTTCTGAATGCCGGTTCTCTACTTTTCTCTCCGTGGGCCACTCCTCTGTTCACCTTAGCTAGTGCTTTCTCGGCAAACTTCAGCCTTTCTCCCATTGCCCTCGTTTTCTCTTGCTCTGTCATCAACGCAGTCTCAAGCTCGGTGATTGTCATCAGCAGGTCACCCTGGGCAACCATCATTTTCTCCATTTTTTTCTCGACCTCACATTGCCTACACTTCGCGTCAGCCTCTTCTCCATCTGCTTTTACGCTTGGGTTAACTTTCAAACCCATACCGCATCCTGAACGCTTTACAGTTTTTTTAACCATGTCTTTCTGACAGCAATTGTCCCTATGGCTTGTCTCACTTTATAATTACAAAACTCGAGCTCTGTACTACGAAAAAAAGAATGTCTAAGCCCTAATACGAAAATTTGCGAGTTCAATGTATGTGCACTTCCCCAAAGGGGTGGCAAAAGAAAAAATTAACAACAAAAAAATCAAACACACACACACACGCACAAATAATAAATACCTGGTGACTGACTCCTGAAAAAGCTCTACATTAAAATAAGTGCTACAAAGATTTCAACTGCTGCCTTATAATTATAAGACAAGCTCAAACAGACGTGAAAGCGAGCATGAGCGCCACCGTGCGCTTGCATCCAATAAGCGCACGCGAGCCGCCGGGCCTTCGTGACACTTTCCCATTCCAGCTACTGTAGTTTAAATTCACTTCTGTTTGTTGTTTACTCGGGAGGTACGGGATCTGCACCTGCTACTAAATATTGCACATTCGATAAACACGAACAACTGCTGCCTGTAACGATTTCCACTGTGATAATGGCAACAGAGCTACGTTTTTGTTACAATTTACAACCGCAAGGAAAACAAACAGTTACTGCCAAGTTTATTATCCGTTTTTCACTCTTTCCGATGGGCAATATCAGTTCAGGCTTTATGAAGCTTCTATGCTCATTCAATATATACGCTGACACAATTGATTTTGATGTTTTTCGCGCAACGCATACCGCAGTCGTGCCAGCGCACCACTGTTGCTCTGTCGTTAGAAACAGCTATATAACGGCTTGTCCAAAACGAATGCAGTGCGCCAGAAACATTATGCTATCATATTGGTTCAATAAGCGTATGAATTGCCGTGTCTATGTTCTCCTGGCGAAGCGGACCTAGCGTTCTCCTAGCGAAGCGGACCTAGACCTAGCGATGCGCTGGCGAGTGCGAGTGGCGACTGTCGGTGAGGCGAGGTGTACCTTTTGTGGAAGTGCTGCAAGCGCGTCGCATCGATGTCTGTCGCTTCTTGTGCGGACACCGTAGACAATAAATAAAGGCTTAATTTAAGGTAAATGATGCCGCATCTGTGCTGTATTGTCATTTTGACTCGTCAAAATTGTGTATTCTGAAACCCAGAAGCACCGATAACACTTGTACGGGCTTGGTCGGTATGACTAATCTTTGGTGGAAATCATGTGGTAGAAAAAAAGGCGAAAGTCAAATTCGCTGGAGCTCACCTCGACGCATGTCGAAAGTGAAAGTTTATGCATATTCGCACGCTCTTTGCTAACTTAAAGGTACGGCTCAAGCAATACAGTGTGCAAGAATTACCAGGGTTGCGTTTCTAGCGTGGTGACACAAAGTGACCGTTGTGTTCTGCTCTAACATGGAAAGGGGCAATTGCGAACTGGTGCCCATTTATTCATAGACAACTGCTTGCCGATGTAAAACATTTATTGTCATGTTCACATTGACAACTCTAGTCTTCTAAACATCACAACAAAGAAACACGTCGGAGATGTCAAACTGACGTAAGTACGGGCGCGAAATGTAAACATATTCCCGGCCGCATATGCTCCACAAGAATTGAATCGTTGTGGACACTACAGGAATTAAAAAAATGTACTAGAAAGCATATTGAGCAGCGTTGGTTTCTTTTGACCGCAAACATATATCTCTGCGCATTCAAAAATGAAACACTACAAGTAAGTGATTTCACATACTGTCATGTGCTTTTCATCATGCCACCGTCATCCACTTTGCTCACCAAGCCTTCCACCGTATGCATCAACGATTCAAGCATCGACCAACCCAGCATTTTCAACAGGATATATATATATATATATATATATATATATATATATATATATATATATATATATATATATATATATATATATATATATATATATAAAAGGTAAACATGTGTATACAAAAGTGCTCGTTTTTCCTATTTTTGACACAATAATTTTGAGATTTAACAGACAATAATGACAAGAAATGTAAAAGGGGAGATAATACAACCATGTATTGTAAATAGGAAGAAAGAAAAGTGGGTGAAAATTAACTTGCCGTGAGTAGGAATCAAATGTACGACCTTCGAATGATGCGTTCGTTGCTGTCAAATACGTTACTTGAAGGTTGTAGGTTCAATTCCTGCTTCCGGCAAGTTATTTTTCCCCCACTTTTTTCTTCTTATTTACATTACATATGTTCTAATAACTTCCCCTATACATTCCTTCGCATTATTGCCTGTTAGATCTTAATATATATATATATATATATATATATATATATATATATATATATATATATATATGTGTGTGTGTGTGTGTGTGTGTGTGTGTGTGTGTGAAATTTCGGGCTAAATATGTGAATTTGCCGTAGCGTTACCAGAGGCTCGTGGCTGCGGCGAAAGGGGGTGACAACGTGTGTATGTCGCTCATTGCCCTAAAGGACGTCCACATGCAGGTGACGTCATCTACGTGGCGTTTGTATCAAAACAGTGGTGACGCTAGATGAACGTTCTCCTGAGATCTGGAATTATGTGCGAAAAAGAAAATTATTTGTGGACACAGTAGTGTATGCAATACATTTAAAGCAACTTCAATAACGTCAATGACTGCATTTGCAGAACACAGTGACTAAGGGATAAAATAGTTCGCGAAAAAACATTGTACTACATAACGCCGCTGACACATCATGCAGGAGGCATTTCCTATAAAATTTCATGTAGTATATCAAATCACGACGTCATAAAAGGCGCAAAACACGTCATGTTTTTCTTAAATGTCCTGTAGTTAAAGGAACCACCTTGAACATGATAACAGATAGCGATGGGGACTCGTTGGAGACAAAATTTTCACACGCATTGTTTTTCGCCTCTTAGGCAAGCCAACAATACAAACAACATGTCAAGCATTAACCTACGCTATATATAAACGAGGTTTTATCGGAAGCCGGATGACTCAATATATACAACAAAGAAAACGGATAATCAGGCATGCGCATAGGCACTGGAATGAAAAATTGACCATTCATTTCTGGATAGTTACAAAGTACACGTGTGAGCGTTCACCTGTTTTTGATAATGCTCGTTTCTACGCATGCGCAAGGAATAAACTACGCAGTAGTTTACATAATCAGCTACATTACATAAACCAGGTCAACAAGTGTCACCGCACAATCCTTATCAAAATAAAAATAAATGTGGTTTGTTCATGCTGCCACCTTTTCGCATAGCAGAGTGTTCACTTTTTTCATGTATATATATCCATTTATCCGGTTTTCAATAAATCATGCATAAAGTTAGCGCTTGTTTACGTCCTCTGTGTCTCATCCTCGTCCTTTTTTTTGCGGTGCTTAACAGTTCGAACAAGTTACACTATCAAGGCCGCCAAGATACCTTTGCCAAACTTTCATTGATGTTCCTCATACTCTCGGGATTCGCAAGGACAATTTTGGTTCTTATCAAACTACTGCAACTGCCACAAGCGATCAAGGATCAGTGCGTATGCGTCACGGAATGCATGATTTTGCGTTATTACCTGTCATTTAGCTTCTTTATGCGTCACGAAACACAAAGTTTGGCTTCAGCCAAGGTACCACAATAACCACTAACGCACTATGAGCGCGGTATGAAAGGTATGCATTACATGACATGAATGTCGTAGCTTTCACGTCGCTATCAGTCCATATTGTTCGTAGATTCACGTCATGGAATACAAAGTTCGGTAATTCTCAAACTTGTAAAACCAGCGCCTCCTCTATTCATTCAATGCCAGTGCAATCGCTCGCGCCTGAATGAGCGCCGTTGGTCCCCCTATGTTCAAGGAGTTGTTGGTCGATGCTACTTCAGGGACAGTGCTGTTTGCGTCACGCACTCCTATGAGCAACCGTCCCAGTCGTTGCCTCGAGACGCGATAGTAGCTGTTTCTCAACTCTATATATATACCACCACTTCCAGATTTCCTCATTCACTCTTTTTCTTTGGAAGCTCTTTCTGTGTGCGTTACATGGCGCTTTTTGCGCTTGCGATAATTTAGAGTGGAGCTTGAGAGACAAGACAGCATTCAGACACCACACGAAAGCTTTACTCGTAATTTGCAGTGGTCGTGCTACTGATAGTTCTTTATTGCCAAACGTATCATGCGCCATACGTTGATGTTACCAGGGGCCTTGCTGACGATCATCATTTAGTGCTTGTAGTCGGTTCGGTCCAATTAGCAAAGAAGATGTCTTCGCTTCAGCAGCAAATTGGTACCGTTTATATCACACGCACAATTTTTAACTGTGCATCGTTTCGTTGCCTTTTATGAGTTCAGAAATTGCCTCTTTACCAGACTGCTGAAAAGATGGCACCGCTAACTGGGGGCGTAGGCAGAATTTCTTTCTTTTTTTGGGGAGGGGGCGGGCGAGAATGTGTGTGGTGTTATGATTGGCAGAGCAAGGACATAGCCCTGCAAGAGGTCACTGGAGAACCCTGCTAAGGCCGTCCGTGCCCTGCAGCAACGCGAGTGGCGTACATGTGCGCAAATCGAACGCTCATCGGCATCGTTGAGACGCGCAGCCGGCGTCGAACCAGAAGCGCATGCTCAGACCGGGCAATAAAACGACAGATAGATAGATAGATAGATAGATAGATAGATAGATAGATAGATAGATAGATCGATAGATAGATAGATAGATAGATGGATAGATAGATAGATAGATAGATAGATACATAGATAGATAGACAGATAGATAGATAGATAGATAGATAGATAGATAGATAGATAGATAGATAGATAGATAGATAGATAGATAGATAGATAGATAGATAGATAGATAGATAGATAGAAACGCTCGTGGTGGAAGAAGTTTGCCAAGAAATATTTCGCATTAAATTAAAGGAAGGAGGAAGTCAACAAAAAGAATAAAGGCAGCGAGGTTAACCACAAAGATTTCCGGTTCGCTAGGCTACACTGGGGGATTACAATTGAGGTGGCTTAGAGAGTTCGTGCCAGAACCATAAGTTGACTTAGACGTTACAGATGCTTATAGCATGTATTGCAATCGTGCAAAAGGTACTTAAAAACAAGTTATTGTAGTATGACAAACTGTAAACTCTCATTTGTTACAGACATTTGATTTTAGGGTAAAGAACCGCAACGCCATTTAGGCGTGCCGAAATTCCATATCAAAAACCACATGACACCCGTTCGCTTTTTTTTTTCTTTTTTTCTTTTCTTCTCTTAAAAGCAGGCATTTGCCCAAGAGAGCGCAACGTTGCAAATTTCATCGGCAGCGCACGTTGCGCCATGGCGCAGCAAGCGGAAAGAAGACGCACCATCAGCAAATGGCATGTCTCCTCAGCCAAGCCGGACAACCCAGCATTATAATCAAGAGGGTTTCAAAACGCCGCGTCGCGCATATTGGTACAATTTATCGAAAAAAAAATGCTTGTCACCAGCGTGCTTGAGATGCTGTATGAGGGGCTCTTTTTACCATGAACGCAAAGCACACGCGAAGGCTAGGCGATGGCCGAGAACAGGAAAGAGCTCAAGAAGAGGGTGGTGAACAGCTGAATCGGGCGCATCTGGCTGGCATTGATAAAATATAGGAGGCGTTGGTGAAACATTTGGGAGCGCACTAGGAGCGTATCATGTAAGTTATCCCGTGTCCCACATGCATGTGCACGTGCGTTTATCGCCTTGCTCTGGCGTATTCTTGTTTCACCCACGACAACTGTTATCAGCGTTCGGCGCACACAAAATAACAATGTCTGTGAAGCTTCGCGATTGTTAATTCTTTTAAAGTTAGGTGCAGGACGACAACAGTGAAATTTATTCCAGAACATACCTCAGCTCTAACCACAATGCTGGTATGTTCAATGAAAGCTTCATAAAAAAGGCGTACTGGTGCTAGGGAGGTGGCGGTCACATTATTTCGCATTCAATGGCTCATTATATTATATGTTTTCAGCGTGTATCACCTTTACGTCAAATTTAACTTTCAGAAGTTATGTTCGGCCAAAAAACAAGTATTCCTTTTCGCCCTATTCAATCTAGAGCTTTTATCGTCATCAGCCCCACTCTGTCTTTTTTTTTCCTCAGTTTTTGGGGTTGTTTATGGGTCAATTATAAGAGTCTACAATAGAGCCGTGACATCGCGTTAATGACAACTGTAATGAAGCGCTGAATCTGAAGCTGTTGAATCTAGCAGCGTCGAGGGCCACCATCCTCGCTGCCACAAGCGCTGCGTAACATTTTACAACTTTTGGTGTTGCTAATTAGTCTCGAGGCCCCGCCGTGGTGGTCTAGTGACTAAGGTACTCGGCTGCTGACCCGCAGGTCGCGGGTTGAAATCCCGGCTGCGGCGGCTGCATTTCCGATGGAGGCGGAAATGTCGAGGCCCGTGTGCTCAGATTTGGGTGCACGTTAAAGTACCCCAGGTGGTCAAAATTTCCGGAGTCCTCCACTACGGCGTCTCTCATAATCATACGGTGGTTTTGGGACGTTAAACCCCCAAATCAATCAATTAGTCTCGAGAATGAACACAGGCGTCGCTGTGGTCGCGGTGGTGTGACGCCACGGCAAGGACTCGCCCTCTGTGACGCCGCTTGTCTCCTTTCTCTGCGCCCGTCGCATACTCACTTTTTAGCGATACCTTGGTAATTACTCCTCCATTGCGTGACGCAAATCTCTCAAGATTCAAAGTGAAAGGTTTCATAACTTCTGAATGTTATTGAGGCTATAAAAAGTTTACATAATTTAACTTATTATAAGCAAATTGCAAACGGTAGATGTTGCGTGAAAATTGTTTTTGTTGCGTACACAATAAAATGTGTGCTATAGGAAAATATGCTAACTGGTGCTAACGTGATTACAACTACGCATAGACTCCAGGACGGGAACTTGTGTGTGCCAAAGTAGGACGAATGAACTGGGCTGTTTCCAATTTATTAAATGCATTGACTTTACAGGGAAGGTTGCACCCGCATCTACGGTTAATCTGAATGGCTTGAAGGAATTGAGCTTTCTCCACCGGGAAACTTTACATGAATCTGACTGTCGTAAGCACAAACATCAGATATCTGGGAAATAAATGAAATTGTACTGCCACTCATAACAATTCTAGAAAATTTGGGTTATGCCTGTTTTCTCGGATTTTAAGTTCACGTTTCTGCTCAACAGTACCCAGAGATTGTGAAGTTGTATAACCTGATTTCCACCGCTGCGGTGGTCTAGTGGCTAAGGTACTCGGCTGCGGACCCGCAGGTCGCAGGATTGAATCCCGGCTGCAGCGGCTCGATTTCCGATGGAGGCGGAAATGCTGTAAGCCCGTGTGCTCAGATTTGGGTGCACGTTAAAAAACTCAAAGAGGTCAAAATTTCCAGAGCCCTCCACTACCGCACCTCTCATAATCGTATGGTGGTTTTGAGACGTTCAACCCGACATATCAATGAATCATCATCGTATACCTTGATTTGCTGAAACTCTGGAGTGATCTACCGCCACGTCACAAGCACTCATGTTCTCTTCACATGGGAGCACCACTGACAGCAACGATTCCAACACAAACACCAGGAAGTTTGAATGAACATTTCCAATGGCGCCGTCAGTGACATGGCAAAAGTAATAATTAAACCTTCACTTCGAATATTCTCGTACCTCATGTCGCGTAAAGGTAATCACATGCGCGAAAAATTCATTTATCTAGTGGCTATATAAACTGGTAGTTGTCAGTGCGACAGCATCTTTTCTACGATTCTGCACGAAGATATCGTCTGACTGCAATGAGAATTTTCGCAAATAACCGCATTTAACCTATATAAATTCAATTAAGTAAAGCTCTGTAAATATCGCGAGAAAAACATGAAACTGAAAAACGTGTTGAGTGAGAAAGCCCACAAGAAAACAGACAGAACAGTGGTGGTTGTATTCTAGGGCGAGCGCGTACGACGTATTTTGCGAGGCACCATAATGCAAACGAGCGCGGGTTTTGGCACACCAGCGAAAGCAATGTCCGCTGATACACTCTAAAGCAAAAGGGTGTGTGGTTCGTCCTTGTGGGGATTAATGGGGCTGCCACAACCAGTATTGCCTCAAAGACTAACGGCACCGGGTCCAACAGTTAGTCCACACAGACAAACTCAAGTGACTAACAATTAGTCCTCACATTTACGCCTTAGTGAGTAACCGTTAATCCCACAATTCACCATAAAGGACAGACATTTAGTACTCACATTCGCACCTTATAGAGTAACTGTCAATCCCCACGTTTACAACTTACCGGTCAACCGTTAGTCCTCACAGTTGCACCTTGCCGGACGAACGGTGGATCCACTGAAATACTCCAATCGGATGGACTTTTGGTCCCCAGTTCCCACATTATTTTTCGTTTATTTTCCGCCAGGCCTAATACCTTTATCGCTTGTTTATCTGCGCAGTGAGCAACAAATTGTGCAGAAAAGTACACGCGAAAAAGTAGTTAGCCACCTATGTGTAACTGCTATCGCAGTCACGGCAACAATGAAAGACAAAAGTGAGACATCAAACTATTTTATTTTTCTACATATACATGAAGTTTCTTCATTCTTTTAAGTGAATTCATCGTGAAGAGTAGAAGTCCAGTCTCGTTGTCAAATCTTGTTCACTCCTTGGGGAGCTCCTCCGACGGAAGCGATACATGACAGGCATCGCAGACGCCAGCGCACACAGCCTTCTCCCTGTTGCATTCCCACGGCTGCACGTACAATAATATAGCAAAAATAGTTAGACACATGTAACAGTAGAGGCACGCATGTGACAAGTAGGTGCATGTTATTATAAAAACACGCGGTAAAATATGACACCCTAATAACTTTTCTTTCACAACTCGCACAGTCTTTCTGAAGCTGCTCTGATGAAA